>CM074719.1:330791514-331991514 GCA_037306005.1 Rhinophrynus dorsalis | reverse complement strand
CACTGAGTTTTGAGTGACACCCTTTTCTTGGAAATGCTTGGGTGGTGTGGTGCAGCTTACACTTCATGATTACTGGTCCAGCTGTGCTCGCTGGGATATTCAAAATCTTGGATATTATTTTGTATCCTTTTCCTAATCTATCAATTTGTATTACTTTATCTGTAGAATGCTCTTTTGTCTTCAATTTTTCTTTAGATCCACAGCCCAATCAGACCAATGATCCTTCAACAGGGGTGTTTTATCCTGAAAATGTGGAGGCCAATGGTAAAGTAATACTGTCCTCATTAGGGCAATTTCTTTTACCTGTGGAAACTAGGAGCTTCCACAGCACAATGACTGACTGAATACTTATGCAAGCAACACATTTACATTTTTTTCACTTAAAAATTATTTCCCAACATCTCCTTACAATCAATGATTCTGAGTTTCTCTGTTTAAAATAAATTACACATAACAAGATTACACTGTACCATTTACAATTCAATAACATGCACACCGCTGTGCTGCCTGTATATAACGTATGTGTGAAATGCAGTGTGTGTAGTGTAGATGTGTGCGAGAGTAGGTATATTTATTATGTGTAATGATGATGTGCTTGCAATATAAATGTGATTGCTTTAAAATGAAGGCCCACTCACACACAGTGACATGCTGTCAGTTATACAGACACACAGTCGCAGAAGCACAATTGGTTGAGGTTGCTAGAGAATTGAGGTACTGAGGCACTGAGAGGCACAAACGGTACAGCAGCAGCAAGGTTGTTGTTAGTCCAGCAACTGGGAAGGACACACCTCCCTCCTCCCAACTGCTGATATGGTAGATGTCTGCGGGGCATCAGCAAGGATAAGGACAGGGAATGGATGGTCAGTGAAGGGGGATTAAGGATTGGATTTTTTACATGAAGCATGTTTGAATTTAGCTCACTGACACCAGAGTGTATGTAGTGCCCCAGTATGCAAAAAGATTATGACCCAACAATGGAGACGTCTCTCTGCTTCTGTCTGCCATTAGGAAAGCGAATTAACTAATAAAGAGAGAGCTGACGATGAATAGCACCTTTTAGTCACAAGAATAGCCAGAGAAGGCGCTAATAATGAAATATTACCCTCTCCCTTGGTGGTTGCTGCTTGCCCCCTCTTGTCAGAAACAAGTGGGATTTTCCAGCTTTTTATATTTATTTGCTCAGCTCATTTGTGTCTACAGCTCTCTCTTATATAAAACCCTTTGCTGTGAAATGTTCCACCTCCCAGCCTGCTCCACTGCGATTCTCTTGTAGTCTTCAAGTCTCACTTAAAACTGTACCTCTTCAACAAGCTAGAAGGCACCGATGTTCCACATCCAGGGCTCTTATAACATACTTATTTATGTTCCTCTATCCTAACCAGAATACGAACACTGTAAACTGCACTTAAAGGGATAGTAATACTTGTTTTATCTTTATTTTGTAGGCATTAAAAAACATGAAGAATGATATAAGTCTTATCTCTCAAACATTTATGGTTTGAGAGATATTCACAAGCAAAATTTCCCCTCCCGCCCCTTTTACCTAGTGTAAGCCATATCCTCTCAGATGTGGAATCTGGTTGTAAGACCAGACAGATAACAGAAGGGGACAATCTCCTTCCTATAAGAACAATGAAAGCCCTGCCCCCCTTGACAAGTTTTTCAGGTTTTTTCCCTTATCTTAATTGAAGATTGTCCCTCTCTGCAGTCTACCTGTGCACCTCCCTTCTGATCTGGCTGAGCATTGTTACATCAGTAAAAGAGGCGGGAGGGGGATACTTTGTCATTGAATTACTCTTGAAATACAATTCTGACAGAATTGAAATAACACTCTCCAAAGACCAAATACTATGATGATTAATTAGAGCGGCTTTTATTATGAAACATTACTATCCCTTTAACACTTATGAACTCTCTCTGTCTAGCTTTACCACTTTAGACTGGAAATGGGGTCCCTGCTTGAAAGCTTACAGTGTTTCACTTTGCTAAGCACTTGTAACCCTGTATCTTCCAAAACCCTAAATTGTAAAATGTTGTGTACACTTATGATGCTATATAAACATAGTAATTCATTCATATATACATGCACCACTCATGTACCCTAGCAACCAATGTTGAAGCCCTCCTTGGAGGGGGACAGATTATATGGCTCTCAACTGAACCTGAGGTTGACATGCCTGTTTTATAGAATTCTAACTCCTAGACCAGGGGCATGCAAAATTGTAAGGGAATGCAATTTAGAGTCATACCTGGTTATCTGCATATCCCAACAGAACATTCTTTTTTGTCTCATCTTTACTATAGATTTTCATCCCCAAAAGTCCAGACCAGTAGGATATAGATGTCTGCAGGTCTGATACCGCAAGAGTCACCTTCTGCACTGGATCTGCAAAATACATTTAATATATATATTCAGCAGTAACCAATATGCCTTTGGTGTGAATTTCATCATGATATTCTGCTTTATTTACAAGAATCACAGATTGTCTACTAAATTCAATCAAAGTAGCAACCAGGGTGTAATGCAAAAAAAAATTCCAGTAGTTGTATTAATGATGTCTATTAGAAATGCAAATATTATGTTTAAATAATTATTTTATTGTTTAATGAGTTAATCAATTAAACGTGCAGACCACAAAAATATACTATACTGTGTTAGTCTATGTTGGTGCATGTAGGCACACGTTATTAGGACTTTCCATGCAAAAAAGTTCTTAGAAAAGTTAAAATGTGGTCTGTCATAATGATACTTATGAATTATTATATTAATGGGAGGTGGCAAGCAGTGTATTACAGACATTTCTCTTGCAGTGTCATGTTCAATTACGCCAAATTTAAAATGCTAAACATGTTCCTATAGTTTAACTGGTTGATGTTCTTCATCCTTAATAATATATTTGTAAACAGCAATATATTTGGTGGAAGGACTCCACTGAGTATAGACTTTTGCAATAAATTCAGACAAAATTATGACTTTTTCTCTATACAACACAAGTCAGATACATCCTGATGCAGTACAGCATATTTACAGAAAAACAGTTTGAGTCATGGCCACTCTGAAGTAAGGACGGACTACAGACGCATGGCACTTGGATGGCTCCATATAGCAACTCTTGGAACTAAACAACAAAACCAGTGTTATGTATGTCTGTTTTGTTTCCTCTTTTTCCCCTCACCCCGTTTAGATTTTATAAGATTTGGAATTTAGCGGACTTAAGAAAGAGAAAACAATGTCTATGGCTATTTAATATATATATATATATATATATATATATATATATATATATATATATATATATATATATATATATATATATATATATATAACATATAACTAAATGTTCCATCTCTCATCTGTTTTAAAATGACCCAAACCAACATAAAATCCAAAATGGAGATTTTGATCAAACACAAATCAGGCTTCTGACACATTGCACATCCCTTTTTGTAACCAACTCTATTACCTGAGAAAAACAGTGAAAACAAATCTCTTATTCTGTTACAAGTGGGGTAACTGCAACCTCCAACTACAAATGTGATCTAATGATTTCTCAATAGGAAGTATTATAGAGGTGATATTTCCCCCTACCACAATTACAGAGCCACCCTATCTTCACTGACCTACACCATGCATGAAGGGGTCTTCCCGCATGCATGTGTGGAAAGGGTACAGGGGGTCCTTCTATAAAAAGTCAGATGCTCAATATCTATGGAAACCAAATTGTTTACTATGATTCCAACCTGAGATTTCCCGGAAATATAACAAATTGGCTGATATTAGCTAACCACAGCTTCGGAAGCACATTGTGGCATCTGCAGGGAAAGGTTATGCATATTCTATAGATGACAGAGGATTTATTTGCATTGTGCCACTTTTCTTTATTTTGAACAGAACTGGAGCTACATACCTTATTTTTGAGGTCTCCTTTATTTTATGGGGCAGGAATTGACTCAATGGTTCCACATCATTCTGTATAAGTTAAACTGGGTTTAGCTTTTTTACTTTTATTTCATTTTACATAAACCATCTGAGTGTTAGAGGCATAGGCAAAGCATTGGTGAGCTCTTACAAGGGTATTAGACTCTTTAAAGGAACTGTAAACGTTTTCTGAAAATCTATACAGGTCTTTTCCTGCTAAGTAAAACACGGATACTCCAGCTGCTAGCAGTTATTTCATTCAAATGTTAAAATGTTTTAACTCTCACTAGGTGAATAGCTTCATCAATTCCTGACACTATGAACACATTCTATGAACTGATGTCGTGACTGACCTGTCTCAGAAAAACTGGCGGAATGCTAGCTGAACTATAGGTTAATTTTCTGGTGACTTTAGGGCACTGCTAATGTAATAAAAAAATGACAGTTTAAATGGTGGAAACTGAAAAGAGGCAGTCTCCCCTCAAATGAGAGTACTCTTGTTTAACCAAGCAGGGAAACCCCTACTATATATATATAATTTTCTTCATAAAAGAGTTTACTGCTCCTTAAAGTGAAGAGGCTCATCACCCAAAGCTAGATTGGGGGGGCGTTCTAGCCAAGTAGGAAAGGGCTGGGTATCAAATGAAGAGACACTGACTCCCCCGTTGGTGTTAGTCTTCCTTTCCCAAGGAGTAGGCATGTCCATGGACTGCACTTATTTGACTAACACTCAGTTTTCAGGTAGAGCTTCTGACAGTAATATCCTTTCTTTATCAAGTCCAAAGCAATACTAATTATCAAAATGAAACATCCAAGTCAGATGACAGAGGCAATACATGGGTTGAGAAAACACAAAGTGATAAATTACAGGCCAAACTGGTTTAAAGGGATAGCAATGTTTCACAAAAACAGCAGCTCCAATTAATCTTCATAGTATTTGGGCCATAGAGAGTGTCATTTCAATACTGTCAGAGTTGTAGTTCAAGAGTAATTGAATGATAAAGTATCCCCCTGCAACCCTTTTGACAGATCGCAGCAAGGGACAATCTTCTTACTGTGAGCATAAAGAAAACCCTGCCCCCCTTGACAGGTTTTTCCTTAAGCTCACTGAAGATTGTCCCTCTCTGCGATTCATCTGGACAGTCTTGCTGCTCTGAGGTGAGGAGTGTTAGATAAGTAATAGGGCTGGGAGGGGAATACTTTATCATTCAATTACTCTAGAACTACAACTCTGACAGTACTGAAATAACACTCTCCATGACCCAATTACTATGAAGATTAATTGGATCTGCTTTTATTGTGAAACATTACTATCCCATTAAATATCATAAAATTCCCTCATGTGGTGAAGGAAGTGGATAACAGGCAAAGAAAGAGGGTGAGAGATGAATCCATTATACACTACACATAAATGTTTTATTAAAAAACAAAAAAAAAACAAAAAAAAATTTTATGTATATTTTATATATATATATATATATATATATATATATATATATATATATATATATATAGATAGAGAGAGAGAGCGAGAGAGAGAGAGAGCGCGAGAGAGAGAGAGAGAGCGCGAGAGAGAGAGAAGAGGGTTCGTGGAGAGAGACGGCACTCACAGGGCCAAATGCAGTTACATTTTATTGGAATCAACTTTTCAGCTACCACCACAGCCTCTCTCAAGATTACAATAGTGCAACTAACAGCTCCTTTAAAAACCCTATCCAAACATGAAAAAGAGTGCTAAACATCCAGTGCTTGAATTGGAAAACACGCTAAAACAATTATTCAATAAGTAATGTAAAAATAATCATATGTAACACAACCTCTAGTGGCGGAGGGGATCCCATAACAACATACATGATGGATAGCGGTGTATACATAATACAAATAATACTCGTAAACCCTGTCAAAATGGTGAATGTGAAAATGAACTGTAATATTGAACACCTGGACACAGGTCCACACGACCAGGTCTACACAGGGACTTAAAGTATGGGTACATTTATCCACTCTATTTAATTATTCATATGTTGTATGTGTTACAACTGACTATGCTGTGGGCCATCACTGGGATCTGTGTACGAACACTAGTATCGCATAGTGTATGGGTTTATCTGTAGTTGTTTCTTGTATGCCACTACATTTAAGCCCATATTTAGATTGCATTATTACTACACTGCCTAGTACACACTTGCGAGGCTTACCACCAGTGGAGATCATGCTCCACAATGTCAGCGAGATCAGGGATGCCCTTATCATTGTGATCCCGACTTAAAGGGATAGTAATACTTCGTTTTAACTTTATTTTATTTTGTAGGCATTAAAAAAACATGAAGAATGATATAAGTCTTATCTCTCAAACCTTTATGGTTTATGAGATATTCACAAGCAAATTTTCCCCCTCCCGCCCCTTTTACCTAGTGTAAGCAATCTCTTCTCAGATGTGGAATGCAGTCTATAGACCAGACAGATAACAGAAGGGGACACTCTTATTCCTATGAAAACAATGAAAGCCCTGCCCCCCTTGACAAGCTTTTCAGGTTTTTAATTGAAGATTGTCCCTCTCTGCAGTCTACCTGGGCACCTCCCTTCTGCCCTGGCTGAGAAGTGTTACATCAGTAAAAGGGGCGGGACGGGGACACTTTGCTTGTGAATATCTCTATATTTACAAGCTCAGTCAGCTTTCATGTCATTCGGTCTCCTGCATGCAGGAACAAGAGGCTCAATGCCACTATGTTGCTATTTTACGAGCTCTTGACACATTGATTATATCCGATTTCTAGATACCATATATAGAATGGATATTATATGCCACACAATAGCAGACCATATAGTCATCACATATACACTAGAGACACCCCTTGCTCAGTCATCAGATTAGCATTTATTCAGGGAATATGCTCTTATTTGTCACACCGCAATACAGATCTATCACATTTTAGTGTCATCCAGCAGCATTATGATACTATCCAATTTGCTTTAATTTATTTTGCTTTGTGTCGTCCATCATTTATCCATCTGTCTGCACATTCCTATATGCCCTACGGCATTTATTAGACTGATACTTGTATTATATAATGGTACTTGAGTACTTGTGTTATATGCTCTATTAATCTTTATTTCCAAGTGTTCAATATTTCAGTTCTTTTTCACCATTTTCACAGGGGTTACAAGTATTATTTGTATTATGTATACACCGCTATCCACCATGAATGTTGTTATGGGATCCCCTCCACCACTAGAGGTTGTGTTACGTATGATTATTTTTAACTGAACATACTGGGTCTCATACTAATTTACATCACTAATTAGAGCACTGGATGTTTGGATAGGGTTTTTAAAGAAGCTGTTAGTTGCACTATTGTAATCTTGAGAGAGGCTGAGGTGGTAGATGAAACGTCAATTCCAATAAAATGTAACTGCATTTGGACCTTTAAAAAAATACCATGTGAGTGCTGTCTCTCTCCACGAACTGTATGTATTATCTGCCTTCTTTGATGTGCACCCAGGTCACTTTGTTCTGTTTACAGTGAGTGCATTCCAACACCAACTTTAAATGTGTGTGTGTATATATATATATATTATTATTATTTTTTAAACATATATTTTTATGTATAATGTATTTCTCTCTCTCTCACTCTTTGCCTGTTATTCACACACCACTTCTCCACAATCTTTTCTTACTGACGAAGGGATTTTACAACCCCTAAACTGGTATGATCTGTAATTTATCAGTTTGTGTTTTCTTAACCCATATACTGCCATTCTCATCTGACTTGGAGGTTTCACTTTAATGATTATTATTGGTTTTGGCTTGATAATGGGAGGCAGCTACATTCCAAAGCTCATCCTGAAAAATGAATGTTAGTCTAATAAAAAAGGTATCATCACATACTATGATACTCATTCATTTTACACACGAACATAATCATCATCATCATCATCTTCAGCTATTTTCGATTCACTGCAGGATGAAGGCCTGCTCAGCATGCATCCAACAACTTTGGTTCTGTGCCTTCTGTTGCCACTGTGCACCAACAAACTTGGTATTTCATCAAACCTATGTAGCCTTTGGTCTTCCCCTTGGGAGTTTAATATCAAGTGGAATCCACGCCAAGGTTTGTTTGGTCCGTCTACCGTTAGGTCTTCCTGTTGTGTGACCTGCCCTTTTCCAGTTTAGGTGCTTTACTCTTTCAATGTCATAAACCTTTGTTTGCTGTTGAATCCAAGAACACATTTTTCTTTTTTATATTCCAAATTCAGCATTCCATCCTTCTCTGCATAACCTTGAGTTTTTGTATGGCTTTGGAATTTAGTGTCCACAGCAATAAGTAAGAACTGGGAGGATTCATTAAACAAAACATTTTTCGCTTGTTAATGATAGCATGCATACAGATTTCAGACTAAAATAACCTAATTCTTCCATTTATTGCAAAAGTGTACTGTGTCCTAATTTAGGAATACAGCCTGGAGAGGTGTGAGTAAAAATATTCTGGTGTTTGTGTTGTTGTTGTTGTTTTATTTGTTTAAAAAAAATAAAGAAAATAAAACCTGGAACATTCATAAGGATTCCTTACCTGCTTTGGGTTGATCTTTGTTTTCCAAACAGAATTTATATCCTCCTGGGGCTACTGCCTCAAACACACCACTTTCCACTTCAGAGATCGGCCACTTCATATGCTGAGCATTGCTAACAGCCTGGCTGGACTGAAGTGTTATTCCCTGGTGAAAGAAAATAAGTCAATGGGTGCAAGTGCTTGTAGAGAAGGGATGTTGCTGTTTGATCTTCAATGGCTGCAAACAGGCCAGGACTTAAAAATATGTCTAATAACACAAGCAAATTAATCAGAGGTTCTGTCCTTTTTCCAGCCGTTGAGGACAAAACCTCTGCACTCCAATGTAGAACACACACTCAAAAATGCACACACATAAAACTCCATAACAATTAGGAGCCACCCAGGTTGTTGTAGCAGTTATGTAGTAGTTGTCAATGCCTAGTTATTACTGCTCCAACTTATACATGTAACCATACTTTGACCGATCATAGAACTTTAACGCATTCCTGATTTCCTTAATAAACTTTCAAAACACAAAATGGCATCAGACAATTCCTACACATTTTAAATAAATGCACTTGTATAATGTTATTTTCCTTCCACCAACATAAGATGTTGCAAAGCAATTCTGTGTTACCTGCCTCTGACACAACTATAGATTAACAGACTAGTTGGGTCAGTTGGTTCTAATATGTAATGAAATACTGGTGATGTTGAATAGTAACATAGTAGATGAGGCTGAAAAAAGACGTGTCGATCAAGTCCAGCCCATGCCAAAAACACCCCTGTGCGGGGATGGGGGATGTATTCCTTCCTGACTCCAACTGGTAGTCAAATAGTTCACCAGATCAATATCCTATCTGCTTTGAAGCCACCAGTCATAATTTTCAATATTGTTCGGTGCTAAATAGGCATCCATTGCTTTTTTGAATGCAGTTGCATTATCTGCATGCACAACATCCTGGGACAAAGAATGCCATAGCCTTACCGCCCTTACTGTATAGAATCCCTGCCTTTGTTTTAGTCGAAAGCGCCTTTCCTTTAGTCTTAATGGATGACAGCTTGTTCTTAGCTCAGCTCTTTGCGTAAATAATTCATTGGATAGTTCTTTGTATTGACCTTGAATGTATTTGTAAATAGTAATCATATCATCCCTTAGATGTCTCTTCTCTAATGTAAACAAACCCAGTTTGGCTAGTCTCTCTTCATAACTCAGTTCCTCCAATCCCTTTACCAGTTTTGTTGCAGGTCTCTGCACCCTTTCCAGT
Source organism: Rhinophrynus dorsalis (assembly GCA_037306005.1). NCBI lineage: Eukaryota > Metazoa > Chordata > Amphibia > Anura > Rhinophrynidae > Rhinophrynus > Rhinophrynus dorsalis. Next base: position 331,981,774 of record CM074719.1, on the reverse strand, counting down.
TCAGTAATGTCTTTTTTAAGAACAGGCACCCACAACTGTACTCCATATTCTAGATGAGGCCTAACCAAGGATTTATACAGAGGTAGGATAATATTAGCATCCCTTGCTTCTACACCTCTTTTTATGTAGGTTAGTACCCTATTTGCTCTTTCAGCAGCTGAGTGACTCTGCACACTGCTGTGAAGTCTATCGTCTATCAGTACTCCTAAATCTTTCTCTAATGAGGATTACCCAAGTTGTTTCCCATTTAGAGTATATGTTGCAAGTTTGTTTCTACAGCCCAAATGCATAACCTTACATTTATCTACATTAAATGACATCTGCCACTTTTCTGCCCATTCACTTAGTTTATCTAAATCCTTCTGCAGAGAAAAAAACATCCAGCTCTGTATTTCCCTACAACTCTCTGCCATCTATCATTTAACCAGTTCTCAATCCATGTACAGATAACACTGCCCAAACTGAAGCCTTTTAATCTACGCAGTAACCTGTTGTGAGGCACCGTATCAGAGGCTTTTGCAAAATCCAAGTATACTACATCAAAACAGCAATCCCCGTGTCCAAATTACTACTTACTCTTTCATAAAATGCAAGTAAATTAGTCTGACATGATCTATTCTTCCTGAAACCATGCTTATTCCTACTAATGATATTGTTCATCTTCACATAGCTCTGAATACTGTCGGTTAATAATCTTTCTAGTATCTTACCCACTATGGAAGTCAAGCTCACAGGTCTATAATTTCCTGATTTGGATCTTGCTCCCTTTTTAAACAATGGAACTACATCAGCTTTCCACCAATCACAGGGCACTATGCCTGATGAAAATGAATCAATAAATATTAAGTATAATGGTTTTGCTATTACTGAACTAAGTTCCTTAAGTACCCTTGAGTGTATACCGTCAGGTCCAGAAGCTTTATTCGCTATAACCCTTTCCAGTCTCTTTTGGACATTGTCCTCAGTAAGCCATGTAGATAATGGAGGAAATTCCATGGTTCTGTCCATTTGCCCACTGCTGCCTCCGTTGTATATACTGAAGCAAAGAATGTATTTAGGGTATCAGCCATCAATTCACCTGTCTCAGTCCTAAGAGGACCGATATCAGCCTTAACTTTTTTGTTATTAATATACTTGTAGAATTGTTTAGAGTTTTTCTCTCTCTCCTTTGCAATATTTCTCTCATTTTCTATTTTAGCTAGCTTAATTGATTGTTTGCAGATTTTATTACATTCTTTTTATTTTTTAAATGATGCATCTGACCCGTTTGACTTAAACACTTTAAAAGCCGGCTTTTTATTTCTCATTTCCCTGCTAACCACATTATTAAGCCACATTGGTTTCGCTTTACTCCTCTTGTGCTTATTCCCCAATGGTATATATTGACGTGTATATTTGCCTAAGAGCATTTTAAACACATTCCATGATTCTTGTGCATTTTTATCTTTGAAAATTACATCCCACTGGATATCCTTTAATACTTCTTTTAACTTTGTAAAATTAGCCTTTTTAAAATTGAAAGTTTTGGTTAAACCCTTGCTATTGGGTTTCTCATAAACTTCAATGGATACAATATTGTGTTCACTGCTGCCCAAATGTTTCCTTACTTGTACATTGTTTATCATGTCAGAATTGTTTGAGTGCACTAGGTCAAGCAAGGCCACTTATCCAGTTGGCTCCTCTACTAGTTGGGACATAGAACAGTGAAATTTACTCATCAATATTTGTTTTTCCTCTGTGTCCTTCCACGGCATACTGTGGGTAATTGGCTCTGCCTCCCAGCTGGTAGGATCAATCAAAAAATATAAATTCTGTGAGCTCACTTCCCCCTGCAATTATACAGTTGTCCAAGCTGCAAGACATAACAGGTTAGAGATGGTACAGTAACGGCACACTGCAGTAGATATTACATGACTGATATGGTATAGTGTTATGGAATCGATACAAATACCCAAGAATAACCTTCAGGGAGGGTTGCCGTGGAAGGACACAGAGGAAAAACAAATATCGGTGAGTAAATTTCACTTTTCCTCTGTGTCCAATCCACGGCATACTGTTGGACTTACCAGAGCAGTACCCCAGAAGTTCGGGAGCGCTGGGACAGTAAGTTAAGATAGGAATGGCGGCTTCAAGCATCTTCCTTCTAAACTTGTTGTCCGGTGATGGTTGAAGGTCCAGTCTATACTGTTTGATGAAAGTAGAGACTGATGATGAAATAGCAGTCTTGCAATCTCAGTAGGTGTTGTAGCTGCTTCCTGAGCCCATGAGGCTGTGATAGCATGGGTACAGTGGGCTTTAATACACTGAGGAGGGTCTAGATTAGCTGAGTCATAGGCCCTCTTAATGTAGTCATGAATCCCACATGCGATAGAGGGTCTGGTGGCTGAAGACCCTTTGAATTTTCCAAGAAATTGAGAAATGTGTCAGTCCTACGTAGAGTTTGGCTCTGCTGAGATATATCTGAAGGCAGTGGAGAAGATCCAAATGATGTAGTCTCTTCTCAATCTCATTTGAAGGATATAGGGATAGAAGGACAGGAGAAATTCCTTGGTGAAGGTGAAGCTGAGCAATGACCTTGGAGTGGAAGGAAGCCTTAGGGTGTTGGAGTAATACATACCAAGGCCTGATTTTCTTATATTGAGGTAAAATATCTTCTTACCAAGTGGTTGTCTGCAAAGGGAGTAGCTAGAATTGCAGAGACTGCAGAGTGCTGGACTTTCAGGGATGTAGGTTCAAGGTCCTTTCAAACCCTACATGCATAAATTGAAGGATTATTGGAGCAGAGATTGATTTATGATCCAGATTCTATGACAGGCACCACTTGTGGAAAATAGACTAGGCTCTGTAGAAGAGGGTTGTTTGCCTCTCAGCATGGTTTGAATGACAGGCTCAGATACACCCTGTAGTCTTAAGGATTCCTGCTCAGCCTCCAGGCCTTGAGCTGGAAGAAAGCTGGATCCGGGAAGAAGAGGACCTGGTCATAACAGGTCTGGGATGTTTGGCAGAGGCATGGGGGCCTGACTGACAATTAAAGGAGATCGGCATTATCATGGTTTCCCGGACCCGTTTGGGGCGATAAGGATAACATATGACTTGTCTCACCTTATCTTATTACCTCCGCAAGTACAGGAAGAAGAAAACAGGTATGCCAGACGGAAGTTCCAGGACACGAAGCACATTCTGTGCCAGGGCTGGAGGTTCGTTCCATCTGGATAGGTAGGGCTGACATTGTCTGTTCTGAGCTGTGTCCATCATATCTACTGAGGGTCTCCTAAAGTTGCTGTTACTGAATTAAATGCTTCTTTGTTTAGAGTCCACGCTCCTGGATCCAATTTCTTGCTGCTTAGAAAGTCTGCCTAAACATTTAGATGGCCTGACAGGAAGGATGCATAGAGTGTCAGCAGGTTCTTTGCTACCCAATAGAGAATCCCCAATGCATGGATGTTGAGTGTAGTGCTCCCTGGTCCTCCCTGGTGTAGAAGGTAGTGTACTGCTGATATATTATCTGATCTAATCAAGACAGCTGTACTTTATAGATCGGTGTGAAATGTTTGAGAGACTTCCAAAACATTGATGTGTAGACGGAGTTGTCCAAATGCCCTGAATATTCTACAGATTCCAGATTGTTCCTCAATATGTCTATAACGGTGCCCGTGATTGGTGCTGTTCAGGGTCAGTCACTTACTGAGTATCATGATTGGCTGTCTGTGATTAGCCCTCCTCACACAGCCTTTTTAAACCCAGGCTGAGCACTTCCAGGTTGCCCTTTTGTGGTGTTTCTGACTCCACTCTGCCTGACCTGCTTGTCAGGCTTCTGGGCCTGTTCCTGCTGTACTTGCTGATCCTGTGTTCCAGTGTTCCTGTATGCTAGTGTTCCAGAGTTCCAGTGTTCCTGTGTTCCAGCACCTCGCGGGTTAATCTTACTGTGTTCCTGAATCTCCGGCTCCAACCGTCGCTCTGGCGACATTGTTCTTCTCGCTGCTGATCATACTTTGTTGGTTTACTCCACTAAACCTGGTTGCGATATACATTGTTGGTCCCAGCGTGCGGACGCTGGTTTACTCCACTAAACCTGGTTGCGATATATATTGTTGGTCCCAGCGTGCGGACGCTGGTTTACTCCACTAAACCTGGTTGCAATATACATTGTTGGTCTTAGCGTGCGGACGCTGGTTTACTCCACTAAATCTGGTTGGAATATACATTGTTGGTCTCAGCGTGCGGACGCTGGTTTACTCCACTAAACCTGGTTGCGATATACATTGTTGGTCTCAGCGTGCGGACGCTGGGTTACTCCACTAAACCTGGTGGCGATATACATTGTTGGTCCCAGCGTGCGGACGCTGGTTTACTCCACTAAGCCTGGTTGCGATATACATTGTTGGTCCCAGCATGCGGACGCTGGTTTACTCCACTAAACCTGGTTGCTATATATATTGTTGGTCCCAGCGTGCGGACGCTGGTTTACTCCACTAAACTGGTTGCGAGATACATTATTAGCTCCAGCGTGCGGACGCTGGTTTGCGCCACTAAACCTGGTTGCGATATACATTGTTGGTTCCAGCGTGCGGTCGCTGGTTTGCTCCATTAAACCTGGTGGCGCTATTACCATTAGTCCCAACGTGCGGACGTTGGTTTGCTCCTGAACATCCAGTACTGTGGTCAGTCGCTGTCCACTTCCTTACAGTTGTCTGAGTATCCCTGGCAATAGACTCCTGCTGAGTAAGACCTCTATACTTATGCTCTATGCTATCTTAGTCACCTGACAGCTGGTCTACTCACTCAGGCTGCCCTGCCCGGTATTGGTGAGGCCGGTAGAACCTTGACGATACCATCCTGTAGGTTGCCTCACCCGGTATTGGCAGGGCCGGTAGAGCCTACTCCAGTACTCCTTTGGGCTGCCCTGCCCGGTATTGGTAAGGCCGGTAGAACCTTATAATTCACCATCTTTAAGGTTGCCTTACCCGGTATTGGCAGGGCCGGTAGAGCCTACATTCAGCATTCCGTGGGGGCTGCCTTGCCCGGGAATTGGTAAGGCCAGTAGAACCGGTATATGTCATCTCACGGTTGCCTTACCCGGTATAGGCAAGGCCGGTAGAGCCTGTCATTAAAACTGTCACTTGGGTTGCCTTGCCCGGTATTTAGGCAAGGCCGGTAGAACCTATTATATGTTATATTACTGTTGTATTGTTATGTATGTTTACCCTACGGGGACTGCCTTTAACTTTTAATAAAGTTAAGTTATTTTACCAAACCTTAAGTCTGAGAGTCTTCAAATCCGTGACAATGTGCTACTGGCGTCTGTACACAGGATCTGCCCGTCTGGCTCAATAAGTGGGAGGCCCCTTGAGGGCTTTTCTGGGGAGTCCACCACGACAATTGCTTACTGGTGGGCCGGAAGACTGGAATCCTCTGGGTCAGGTGTGTGTGGGGGGGATTTCTTTTGTAATAAAGGAGATAATTCTCTTGGGTTAAATGTGAATGAACCTAGGCCTATGATAGGATCTGATAAGTTGATGAGAGGCATCCCGGTAGTCGTGAAAAGCTTTATTGCTGTGTGGAACTTCCACTGAAGAAAAGGCCATGATTCTGTTGAAACTGCGGTGCTGGGTATTTAGGGACAGGGTTACTTGCCCTTGACTGGCATTGAGTTGCATTCCCAATAATCTTAGCTGTTGGGAGGGAGAGAGCTTCTTTCCAAATTAACTATCCAGCAGAGTTTGCTGAGAAGGTCCCGGCAAATGTTTGTGCTAGTTACTGATTGGGGATATGATATCTCACTAATCAGAATGTTGTCTAGATAGGGGGTCACATTGATCAGATGAATGTTGCAGCATTGCCATTACCTTAATCTTTGTGGAGACTCTTGGGGCTGACGTTAGTCCAAATGGGAAGTCCCTATACTAATACTAAGATCTGGAATCTGAGGTAGTTCCTGTTTGTTCCCAGATCAGGACATGATAGTATGTATCACACAGATTTATTCAGGTGACTAAGACATGCAGATGTATCAAAATTAGAGTTGATGACTAAATTTCCATTTTGAAATGACAGAGTAAGGTCCAGGATGAGGCATAGCTCCCCAATAGGTTTGATAACATAAAAAGTGTGGAATGGAGCACCTGAATCTCTGATGTAGTGGGACCTCTCCATCTATTAAGGGAATGGAGGACTTGAGACATGAGGAATGACTAGACAAACCTGGATGAGGTGGCCAAGGATCATCCCTTGAGATTAGAGGAAAGGAGGTTTAGACTTCAGTAGAGGAAGGGGTTCACAGTAAGGTCTGTTAACCAGCTGAGTGTCAGAGCGGCACAGAACACACCGCTTGCAACGTACTCAGTACCACTCCTGCACCCGAGGGGTCAAATTGTGGAATTCCTTGCCCAAAGAGGTGGTTATGGCAGATACAATGTATACATTTATTGCAAAAGGGATCATACAAGGTTATACTGAATACTAGTAGGCAATTCAGAAAAGTCTGATAAATGACTAACGTAATTGATAGCAGGATAGCTATACAGTTCTCATGTCACTAAGGTATAAGGCAAAGGTTGACCTTGATGGACCTGTGTCTTTATTTAACCCAATTACTATGTACCCTGTTTGAAGCAGAATCTGCACTGCCTGTTTCATCTGTAGAAACCTTGTTTTTATACATATGACCTGAAGCGAAGAATCATAGGGACAGGTTGAAATTCCAGACCCCATCTGTCGTGATGAACTAGAATCCAGTCCTGGTTGGTCTGGCTTTATTGATGGAACTGCCATCTTTTTAGGAAATCTTTACCATTTCCAGATCTCTGATTCTGGGGAAGCCCACACTTCCTCTTGGTCTTATCTCCTATATGGCTTGTATCTTCTGATTTCTTAAAAGACTGATGTCTGAAGTGACTGGTTTTGTCAGGAGAGTCTCTGGCTCTTTTCTCCGTGGATAAAAGGGGATCTTGATGACCTCTTGATAATTTCTTCTGGCAGGTCTCAGAATAGCTTAGTTCCAGAGAAAGTTAAAGAGACCAGTCTGTATTTAGAAGAAGGGTCTGCTTCCCAGGCTTTGATCACCAGATCATAAGAATAGCTGACGGTCTCTTTGATAGAACCCAGTTCTTTAAAGATATGGGATCTAGAGACTGAATACTTAATTTCTTCTAGTTTGGTTAGTCATATGCGTAGTGTATGAAAGATGCCATGGGAATGGCAGTGGTCAAATTCTGCCCAATTGTTTTCACTCACCCGTAATAATAGATTGTATAGAGCTGTGCACCAGTAGGTGGGGGCTTGATTTCTTATATCCCACAATGCAGTATGCATAAGTCAAAGCTGTCTGGTCCAAAGATTTTCTCATGGCCCTTACCAGTCGGTTCAGCTGATCAAAAATGAAGCTGCCATCTTATTTGGTAATCTCAGCTTCTTCAGCTAAGGAGACTACAGATTCAAGATCAGTGAAACTATCTTCATCATGAGGATCCTTCATCTGAGTCAGAAGTTCTAGGCTGCGTTCATGCTGCTTCCTGCAATGTCTTCTTCCAGCTAAGTAAGTCCTGGAACTGAGCAGGTACAATACTAGCAGCAGCATGCTAAGGTAGTAGCACAGAGTTTGGCAGGGCCTGTCATAGCTATATCCTGATCACACCCTGCAAATGTTTTGGTCTTTGGGTCTAACTTCTCTGCCTGGGAGGGTCAGAAGCCTTGGGCTTTTCCCTATAACATTCGTTAGGGGTAAACACAGCGCAAATGGCATAGCAACAGTAAGCAATAGTTCACAGTAAGCACAAAAGGCAACCACAAGTACTTGTATGAATCAAAAAAGCAATAAATATATATTTAAGGCAAATGGAACACCACAAGCATTACTCACTGTGCCTGCATGCCATCCTGAATGCGCGTTTTGTCCCAGGTCCATCGAACAGCCTGTTTCCTTTTTGCGTTTCACCAGTGGAATGCAAAAGTGCTGAACTTTCGGTTTCCGGCTGAGACAAGGCTGCTCTACACACACACACTTTCAAACAAGTGCTCTAAGCTGGATGGCAAGAAGGGAGGACTGAGCACTGCTCTGTGCGTCTGGCCAGAACTCCAGGACCAACTAAATCAGAACCCATGCGATCTCACAAGGATTCTGAGGTATGAGGTTCCTTTGAAAGGTGATGTAAGCCGAGATTAGGCAGGCCACATGGGAGAGAAAATAATAACATAGTACTTTCAAAGTTTAAGATGAGAGAGAGAGAGAGAGAGGCAAAAAGCCTCCGTCCTCCAGCTTGGTAGGACCAAAATAACTGCAGCGGAAAGTGAGCTCACAGAATTTATATTTTTTGATTGGTCCTACCAGCTGGGAGGCGGAGCCAATTACCCACAGTATGCTGTGGATTGGACACAGAGGAAATTATCATTTATCATATTTAGAAAAATATTTCGCTTTGTTGTGCCGGAAGTCATTTTGCTCCAGTCAGTTTCAGGATAGTTGAAATCTCCCATTATAATTAACTTTGCTGACCTAGATGCCTTTTCCATTTGCAGTAAAAGTTTAGCTTCCTCCAATACCCCAATATTAGGTGGCTTATAGCAAATCCCCACTAAGATCTTTTTATTATGTGTGCCCCCAGTGTGTATTTCAACCCACAAGGCCTCTACCTTTTCACTGGACCCTTCATTTATATCTTCCCTTAAACTAAGTTTTAAGGCCCACTTTACATATAGGCATACCCCTCCTCCCCTTTTATTAACCCTGTCCCTCCTAAAAAGTGAATAACCCTCTAGACTGACTGCTAAGTCATATGTATCATCTAACCAGGTTTCAGATACTCCAATCAGATCATACTGCTGATGTGTTGCAATCATTTCTAGTTCCCCCATCTTATCAGCCAGACTGCAAGCATCTGCATGCATACATTTTATCATTTTGCCATTCCTAAAGATTTCCTTCTTTGTCAAATGTGTTTATCTTTTATCAGGCTGTAACAATGGTAACTCCCTATTAGATGAACTATCCCATTCCCCCTCTCCACCACCATGCCCCTTTTCTAATCCCATTTCCTCAATTATACTATCTTCCCAGCCTATGTCGCAGCTCCTCCCTGCCCCTTTCTAGTTAACAGTCTCCTCCAGCCCTTTAACCATCCTATCGCCCAGCACCATGGCCCCCCTTCCACTAAGGTGCAATCCATCACTACTATAAAGATTGCCCCCAAGGAAAAGGCTGCCCAGTGCTCTAGGAACCCAAACCCCTCCTGCTTACACCAAGTCTTTAGCCACGCATTTAACTCCCTAATCTCCCGTTGCCTTTCTAATGTAGCTCATGGCACAGGTAGTATTTCAGAAAATACTACCTTAGAGGTCCTCAGCTTAAGCTTATATCCTAAGTCTCTGAAATCCTTCTTAACGGACCTCCATTTTCCATTGACTTTGTCATTAGTACCAACATGTACCATGACAGCCGGGTCATGCCCAACAATCTATCAACCCGATCAGCCATATGTTGAACCTGAGCTCCTGGGAGATAGCAAACTGCACGATTATGGAGATCTTGGTGACAGATTACCCTGTCTGTCTTCCTAATAATAGAATCCCCTACCACCAACAAATGTCTAGGTCTGCCTGAGTCCCGGATCCCATCCGTGCTAGAGGGGCTGTTCTCCCGGCTGTTAGAGAGAACAGTCCTCTCCAGCAAAGGCATTCCTGTGTCAACATCTCTAGCATCATTACTCACTGTAGTGAATCCCCTTGCTATGTCGAACTGTAACCCATCTGGCAACCTGCTCTTTCTTTGTGCAGTCTCCACCCCCAGAACTACCTACCACCACTTCCCTCTCAAGATTGGCCGTCTCTCTCAATGTTGCAACTTGCCCCTCCAGATCTCTAATACGAGCTTCCAGAGAGACCACTTGCTCACATCTGCCCCCTGGAACAGTTGTTCCAGATATGCAAACATATGGCAGTTTGTGCACTGAGTTAAATGGATAATCATGCTTCCACTCATATATGCCAGTTACCACAAGCTAAAGAGGCAGGCAAAAAAATAGCTGCACAATAAGGTTGATAAATGTGTACCCCTGTGTAATCCCCTGCATTTGAATTCCCCTGCTATTTAAATTCCCTCACTTACCAAACTTCTGCACTTACTTGAATTCCCTTGTTATTTATATTCCCTCACTTACCACACTTCACACGTTCAAGTATTCATTATGTATCTGCTATTTAGGCCAGGAATCCACCAATTACAAACACAGCAATTAGTCACTCCCACCACACCAGACTGCAATTATTTTCTTGTATCACAGCAAAGGGAGGGAAAAAAATCCCAAAGAGATGTGTAGGTACACAGTGATGAGTAGAGTTAAAAGTTTAGTGAAAGTCTACGTAGCAGGGCATTTAACATTATGGTACAACTCTGTACCTACTTTCACAGCTCCCTGAAAGAATTCTCCCTCTAAAGAGAGAACGTTGATGTCACTGCAGGAGATACTAAAAATGTAAAAAAATAAAAAAAATGCAAATCTATAACTAAAAAACAACTGGACTTTGGCATTATTTATTCTGTAATTGCAAAGTAAATTAAGTCAGACTGTATGTTTTACCACTTTAAAGGGATAGTAACACTTCGTTTTAACTTTATTTTATTTTGTAGGCATTAAAAAAACATGAAGAATGATATAAGTCTTATCTCTCAAACCTTTATGGTTTATGAGATATTCACAAGCAAAGTTCCCCTCCCCGCCCCTTTTACCTAGTGTAAGCAATCTCTTCTCAGATGTGAATCTGGTTGTATGACAGTACAGATAACAGAAGGGGACAATTTTCTTTGTATGAAAACAATGAAAGCCCTTCCCCCCTTGACAAGTTTTTCAGCTTTTTCCATTATCTTAATTGAAGATTGTCCCTCTCTGCAGTTTACCTGGGCATCTCCCTTCTGATCTGGTTGAACAGGGGGGGGGATACTTTGTTTGTGAATATCTCTTAAACCATAAAGGTTTCAGAGATAAGACTTATATCATTCGTCATGTTTTTTTAATGCCTACAAAATAAAATAAAGTTAAAATGAAGTATTACTATCCCTTTAAGCTCTACTGTTAAGGATATCTGGTCTGTATGCACAAAGAAAAGTGGAACAATTCTGAGGCAAAGCAACTGCTCCATAGAGGACAATTAAAATGTAACATTTAATTAAATGTGAATTTTAAACTACTTAAAACACTAGAAAGATCTGAAACGCATTCTGAAGAAATGCACGAGAGAACTCTCTAGCATCCAAAGGTTTAAAGATCCAGTTACATCAACTTAAATATTCATTTGTCCCCTAAGAAGCAGCTGATTTACCCCCAGAATTGCTCCACATTTCCTGTGTGCATATGGCCAGCTGTGTCTAAATGAAGTGTCAGTAGTATAAAAATATACGTATATGAAAAACAAGACCCCTTGAATGCAGAAAGCAAAACATAAAAGAATGATGCACACCAAAAAATCATTTCCTAGACGATACTCGCCAACTCCATAGTTGTAGGTAAGTTCAACCACAAAATGGCTGTCTTCAGGACCATAACCTATCATGGTTTTACTCCACTTTCCATCATAAGGGCTGCAAAATAAGAAGATAAAAGTCTCCCATTACCTAAAAAGGAACACATCACAATGCCATTATACAAATTATATAGTTTCACGCTAACAGGAATAAATCAGGATAGGATGTTGTAAATCACACCTGTTAATAAGCTAGTAAGACCTTACTTATCTTAATGGCTAAAGGAAGCTGCCAGGTACTGACTGGGTTTCTAAAGACTTGAGTCTTTTTGCCAGGTTACTGCATGTAATGGTAATAACCTCTGAAAGAGGTGATAAAGTGGAGATGACTTCTCTAGTGAGATCACTTCTCCAGGTTCTGTGTTATTCCAGTGATATCACTTCTTCAGTTCCTGTGTTATTTTATGGAGCCTATGCACTAAGATCTCCAAAGCTGGAGAAATCGTGGTGCATTGGCTCCACAGAATATCTATGAATTGCGGATGTTATATCAGCTTTAGCATGCCTTAGTAAATCTCCTCTTTTGTTCTGTGAACAATGTAACTATAATGGCTACTAAGAATCAATTTTGAAAGGACTGAGTCTTCAAAATGAATCTTTAATTAGCACTGGATATCATAAGCAAAGACGAAGATTATTTGTCATACAGCTCTAAGACCCTAACCCCACCTCTGAGGCCTTCCATCCTTCTTAAGAAGCCTTCACTGGAAGGAATTTGTATTTTCTGCAACAATGCACAAACAAACATGGACACAATATCCAGTACTAATTAAAGATTAATTTTTGAAGAACCAATCTACACAAAGTTGATGCAGAGTGGCCATAAGGATTTTTCACCCTTAAGATAAGTGGAGGTTAAGGATTAGGAGCTGATAGTGATCCTTTAAAAAGTATGTAAATCAATACAACCATTGAACAATATCTCAATATAGTGTATTCTAACTGCCAATATTCTAGTCTCATTTTTATAATTTTGAAAAAAAAATCATTAAAGGTGGAATATTCACTCTTAAAAGCATATGCACCTATGTAATTATACATGAGTTACCTTGCTTAACTAGTGCAGTCATTTTTCAAACAAACACTTTGTTTATTAAAAATCTTGCTTACAAGTTTGGCAGTGTCAGGAGCTTGCCTGCGGTACAAGCTGTATTGCAGGTATCTGCTGGCCGCTATCTCTGCCAACCCCCAGCTACAACACGTAGGCCTAGAGTCAATGTGGTGCCGGTATGATATTGTCAGTGTGTTCTAATCACTCTGACAATTTGATCTGCACACACAGACATATTCACTAAAATTGTTGGATGGAAGGGAAGGGTTGGAGAAGGTCCCTATTAGCATACAGAATTTTCAAAGTGATGTCGTTGTGGAAGGGATCTCCTCCCCTCACACATCACCAACACTACGACAATTCTGAACAGCATTCTGTGCTTCCCTATCCAGCCCGTAGGGGAATACAGAGAAGGCTTTCAGCACCATAGACAGCACTGAATGCCATAGGGATGGCATTGCTCACCCCTGTGGCATTCAAGGATTACAATAAACAGAATGAGTACACCAAGCACTACACAATGTTCCCCCCCACTGACATCCCTCTCCCTTAGTATGTCGACATATATTGCATATATCCGACATACTAACTCCATTCAACTTCCCCTTGTCATTGGACAGGAACTGCCATTTATTCAACAGAACCTGTCCTTCATTCAAAACTTAACCCTTTGAGCTTAGCAATGTTTCCTACCCCTTTGGTACTCAAAGGGTTAATATGCAGTGAATGCAGCGGAATACCTTGCCGTATGTGTGTAAAAATGGCTTTTTATTTTAATATGTTTAATATGTATTAAACAAACATCAGACCTCAAGGGGGATATCATGACTCCTCACGACACCCCCTATCATGGGGGCAACAATAGTCTGTTTATTAAATCAAGGGCATATAACCTATGTTATATGCCGCTTTTTATAATTAAATTAAACTTTCAGACCACCATGGGGGCACTAGGACCCCTCCTGATAGCCCCGCTATCATGGATCATCTATCCAAAAGGATAGATGATCCATGTGGCAACCCCAAAGGCATTTTCTGCCTTCTTGATGCTGCCGGTGGCTGTATAAGCCACTTGTACCATAAAGCTCGTGTAGAAGCACTGCCTTCAATGAATGAACCCTGTCACTGGGTTCATTCTTGGAAAGCAACGCTGCGCTGTAATCATTGAACAGTCACCTGGGTCAAACCAGGTGACTGATTCAATGATCAGAGTGCAGCGCTGCTTTCCAAGAATAAACCCAGTGTCAGGTTTCATTCATTGAAGGCAGTGCTTCTAGTTGATGTAAAAGCCGCATCTACTAGCAGTGCTGCCTTCAATGAATGAACCCTGTCACTGGGTTCCTTCTTAGAAAGCAGCGATGTGCTCTGATCATTGAATCAGTCACCTGGTTTGACCCTGGTGACTGATTCAATGATTACAGCACAGAGCTGCTTTAGAAGAATAAACCCAGTGACAGGGTTCATTCATTGAAGGCAGCGCTTCTACACAAGCTTTTGATGCTACAAGTGGCTTACACAGCTGCCGGCAGCATCAAGAAGGCAGAAAATGCCTTTGGGGTTGTCCCATGATCATCTATCCTTTTGGATAGATGATCCATGGTGGGGGGGGGGGGGGTTATCAGGAGGGGTCCTGGTGCCCCCGTGGACGTCATAGTTTAATTATAAGAGCGGCATATAACCTATGTGAAACATAGGTTATATGCCCTTGATTTAATAAACATACAATTGTCGCCCCCATGACAGGGGGGTGTCATGAGGAGTCATGATACCCCCCTTGAGGTCTGATGTTTGTTTAATACATAATAAACATTAAAATAAAAAGCCATTTTTACACATATACGGCAAGGTATGCAGCTGCATACCTTGCATATTAACCCTTTGAGTACCAGAGGGGTAGGAAACACATTGCTAAGCAATGCCTTCCTACCTCTCTGGTACTCAAAGGGTTAAGTTTCGAATGAAGGACAGGTTCTGTCGAATAAATGTATTCTGGAAATATAGAGTTCAAGCAAAAAACTTAGCAACATCCATTCAACTACAATTGTCACAGGCCTCAACAATACACAACCAATCACAGATACAATAGACCACACAAGCAAACTCACCCACAATCTCAATCTCACCTACAATCTCACCCCCAAACTTGTTCATTACAACCTCAAGAGAACCAGCAACAGCAGCTACAGAACCTGCAATCAGCAATTCAAATACAAGTTCAAAAAAACAATACTGCAGGCCAAAAAAGACCTTTACAACAAGAAGAGGATGTAGAGGTGGAAGGAGAACAAATAAAAATGGCAAAAACAAATTAGAAGAAAACAATAGCATCTTCAACCTTAGTCAACACATTCTAACCAATTCAGAATCCAACGTTGTACAAAAAGGTCTCACGTTTGCTTCAACACAAATCCCTAAGGGATTCAATATATATATATTGATATACATAAACATGTAAGATCAATCACTCTCAAAAGATTTTTTGCTATCAATCAGAAAGAAACTACAACCCCTACTCCTTATTATAGTATGACAGACAAGTATAATTTAAAACAGCTTGAAATGTAAAAATCAGGAAATTTCAGATCCAAATTCTTTTAACGCAATACATAGTAATTATAAACCCAAATCAACCTTTTATCCTCTACAAACACAAGGTGAGCACATAAAAGTTTTTAATGATCTTATTATCCAAGATATTACTAAGATATGTACATCCACAGATTCCAGAACACATAATTTAAACAAGCAAGAAGCCTTAAAGAATTTACAACAAAATAAAAATATAGTTATCCGACAAGCAGATAAAGGAGGAGGAATCTGTATCCCAGACACTAGTGACTATCTGAAAGAAGCACACAGATTATTGGGGGACATAAATACATATATGAAACTCAGTAAGAACCCTACTATGGAATATTTAGTAGAACTACAAAAACTATTAACAGAAGCATTTCAAAATAATATTATCACAAAAGAAGAATTACAATTCTTAAATCAGGAAAATCCCACAGTTCCAATATTTTATCATCTCCCAAAACTGCACAAATTGGTCTGCAATCCCCCAGGCAGACCGATAGTGTCAGGTATAGGATTGCTAACAGAGAATCTTTCCAAATAGGTTGATCGTTTCCTCCAACCCTTAGTTCCCTTACAGGAATCTTATCTAAAAGACACAATACATTTGTTACAGGAAATAGACAAGATCAAGTGGAAATCATCTTACTGGTGGGCTACTTGTGATGTTAGTAGCCTGTACACAAGTATCCTGCATACAAAAGATCTGACAGCAATAACGGATATCCTTCAAATACACAACACACTTTCTAACAAACAGATTACATTTCTGATTAGTTTTATCTTATATCATAATTATTTTCTATTTAATTCCGATTTTTTTCTGCAGATTTCTGGCGTAGCGATGGGGTCCACTTTTGCCTCATCCTCCTCCAACCTGTTTATGAATTCTTGGGAATCAAAATACATATTTAATGAAAATAATCCTTTTAGGCAATCAATAATTTTTTTAAAAGGTATATAGACAATCTGATTTTTATCTGGGCAGGTTCTCAAAAAGAGTTTGAGTGCTTTGTACATTATATGGATCAGAATGATCTTAAAGGGATAGTAATACTTCATTTTAACTTTACTTTATTTTGTAGGCATTAAAAAAACATGAAGAATGATATAAGTCTTATCTCTCAAACCTTTATGGTTTAAGAGATATTCACAAGCAAAGTTTCCCCCTCCCGCCCCTTTTTCCTAGTGTAAGCCATCTCTTCTCAGATGTGAATCTGGTTGTAAGACCAGACAGATAACAGCAGGGGACAATCTTCTTTGTATGAAAAGAATGAAAGCCCTTCCCCCCTTGACAAGTTTTTCAGCTTTTTCCCTTATCTTAATTGAAGATTGTCCCTCTCTGCAGTCTACCTGGGCACCTCCCTTCTGATCTGGTTGAACGGGGGGGGGGGGGGGATATTTTGCTTGTGAATATCTCTTAAACCATAAAGGTTTGAGAGATAAGACTTATATCGTTCTTCATGTTTTTTAATGCCTACAAAATAAAATAAAGATAAAACAAAGTATTACTATCCCTTTAACCTTAATTTCACAAGCAATATTCAAAGAGATAGAACTGTATTTTTAGACGTTATCTTATACCATTCTGAAGAAAAAATATGTACTACCAGTTTTAGAAAAGATGTAGATAGCAACAAATATCTTCATGCAAAGAGTGCCCATTACAAGAAATGGATTAATAATATCCCTTTTAGCCAATTTCAGCGTTTACGTAGAAGTTGTAGTAACAAACAAGATTTTAGATTTGAAGCTGAGATTTTAACAAAGAAATTCTTAGATAAAGGATACAGACAGATGAATATTAATAAAGCGTTTTTAAAATCACTTAACACAGACAGACAGGAATTGATCCAATATAAAAATAAAAGCACAAATAACTCCTCTCATAGTTCAGTACCTTTATTCGCCACTATTTTTAACAAAAAAGCACATCCGATAAAAAAGGTTATTAATAAACACTGGCATGTGCTGATGCAGGATCCAATACTCAAACATGAACTTGGAGATAAACCTAAAGTGGTATTCAGAAGGAACAGTAACATCAAAAAAAACAAAACAAAAAAAAAAAACAAAAAACAACCAAATCGCATCTCACCAAGCGATATTACACACAAATTACACTGTAATGTATTACCTTCATCTATTTCTGGATTTTTATCACCCCCGAAAGGAATGTTCAGGTGTGGTACAAATGGATGTACTACATGTACACATATGAACAGTCCTAAAATGTTAACTTTCAGTAGTTCCAGTAGTATGAAATAAAAAGTTTTATTAATTGTCACTCCACTTATGTGGTTTATCTGATTTCATGTGAATGTAACTTGCAATATGTAGGTAGGACTAAAAGAAAACTGAAGACTATGATCTCTGAGTATCTTTAGAATATATCTAAATGATTAGAGACTCATAACTTGTCAAAACACTGTAAGATGAAACATGATTGTCAACAAGACAAAATCATGGTTCAAGGAATAGAACAAGTTACATTAAATCAGAGGAGGGGATCGAATGGTTAAACTAAGACAAAGGGAGTTTTTCTGGATTTATACTCTCCAAACTATGGATCCAGGAGGACTCAATATCGAGTTTGATTTTACAGCATTTATCTAACAATATAAGATTTTAGATACACTTTCTTTTAACTTTAAAATAAATCATTCATCATAATTATATGTATTTCACTGTGGTTGTTAGGTTTAAATTGGAGAGTTTTGATATCACTGGTATATTACACAAACAAAACGTCTAATATTTTTAAGGGTTAGATTTAGTTCTTAAATGTTTAGTTCATTAGGGCAAATAAAAACTTACCTTTATGTATCAATTCTATTAGGTTTACTCTTTTTCTTCTCACATTTACATTAATATCCATTTTCTGAAATTTTATACAATGAGTATATGCTCACTAAATCTATATTGTATTATTGGTTGTATTTAATACATTGAAGTACAATAATATAATCACTTCAACACGGAGGTGCCCCTTACACAAGTTAATTTACATATAAATTGCAGTATTGTAACATTATATAATGTAGGATCTATATAGTTATTCAGTTGGATGCATATTAGAATTGTCAAAGGTTTATTATATATTTCACATTACATTACACTGTATTGATATCTCTGTATTTTGTATGAAGTTGAATTTCATATTTATTACATGATATATAGGTATGAATTGATTAATTGAAGACACTGTATATAAGACGAGGACTATCAGAAACTGTTTCATTCCCCTGATGAAGTGGATCTGGGTATCCACGATACGTGTAGGGTTTTACTTGCCCCTCCCATATTGCACTTTTTTCAGTGAACCGGGCCCCTCCCCTCCCCTTGTGAGAACCTCCTCTCCTGGTCAGGTAGGACCGGCATCTCAGCTCTAAGTGCCGCCAACTCGGCTTTTCCACACACGTGGCGGATGGAGTCCTCGCTATAGCATCTAGTTACATCGGATCTAGCTATTTTATCCAAGAACAATTACTTTGTAACTTGGGAACTTCAGATTTTGATAACATTTCTGGCAATTCGATACAAAGTTACAGTACTAATGGACCATTTTTGAACATCTCATCCGAAGCGGCTAAAAGATCGCCTATTGATTCAGAGGATAGGCACGGCATCGTGGATCTGAAAGAGTTGGGACCCTTGAGACGCTTAAAGCTCAAGAGGAGCTTCTTGTGAGTACAATGGAAAAGAGGGGGCTTTGATTTTTAAATGTATTAAGTTAACATTAATCTTACTTTTTAATAACATTAAATATTTACTTTTATTATTTTTTATTTTTTTTTATAATGCATTTATAACGCTACATTTTAGACAAAGTATTACATTTTATTAATACTAGTCTCTTTGGTTTTATATACTTATGATATTCGTTTGAAGAAAATACTAAACTTTGGTGACCCTTTGCATTTTTCTTTTGTTATTTTTTGTTTGTGCAATACATACCATATATGCAACCTCAGTATAATGCTTACCGGAGCTTGCTATAATGATAGCAAACATTCACAGCACAGCGAAGGGAGGCAGCTGGGAGGGAAGTGGTAGGAGAAGACAAGCTATGCTGTGCACATTATGTAGAAGTGCACAGCACAGTAAATATCTAGTAATACTTTAGTAACCAAACATATGGGTACATATTTTTTTAGGTCATACATCTCCTTTAACCCACAAGCTCTAAGTGTCAATCCATGGTGATCCACATTTTAACCCACCAAAAAGTAACATCACAGCCCAAACTTTAGTTTCCATGGGCCTAACACTGGGATAGTCAAATCTTTTGGTCTGAGAAGCACCTTTAGAGATAAATTTATGCACAGGTCAGAGCAGTCATCTTGTGCATGCACACACAAACAATTATACACAAGCATTTTCATTTTTCAGCTCAGACTTTTAGAAGTGGAACCGGTGGATTCCCTGCATTTTGACCAATATTATTTCTACAGTACATTTTAGTGGTCGCCATATTGATTTATTTCAGAAGAGTGTTGTGAGGGAATTTACATCATTAGTCCAAAGTGTTTCCATGGGTCTGCCAATCTGTCGGATTCCCAGTGTAGGACATTAAAAACACGTAAGGAATATGATACCATCTATACTTAAAATTCCAACCAGAGTTGCGGCATCATGATAATGGACAAGGCGGATTATCATACTAAGGTGACTGGACAGTTCAGTGATGGAGATTCCTATCTAGTCTTTAAGAGAGGCCCACTGATGAAAATCAAAATATACTGAGAGGTTGTGGATTTTGGTCTTTCTTAGGGTTGCACCGACACCGATGCTGGTATCGGTATTGGTGCCGATACCAGCATTTGCGCGAGTACTTGTTCTCGCACAAATGCGGCCGATGCCAGCACCGATACCCTGTGTCAGGGTTGGTGCTGCAGAGAGGGAGCCCGGGGAGCTGCTCACAATGCTCCCCGGTCACCTCTCTCACTCCTGCAGCGTTGGAGCGTTGCCGCGGGTTACCGTGGCAACGCTCCGATGCTGACCTTTGCCGGGGCTCGCGAGAGAACATTGAGCACCCGGCAGAGGAGGGTAAGGGAGGCAAGATAGATGTGGCAGTGGGTGGTGAAAGAGGCAGAGAGTGGGGTCAAGAGGCAAAAGGAGGAAGGATCAGGAGACAGAAGGAGGGGGGACAAGAAGAGGCAAAAGGAGGGAGGATCAGGAGAGAGAGAGACAAAAGGGTGGGATCAAGAGTCAAGGAGAAGGAGGGGGAGAAAGGGGGATCAAAAGGGAGAGAAAAAGCCAAGGCAAAAGAAGGGGGCTCAAGATGGGGAGAATGAAGCAAGAGGTGGGAAGCAAGAGGGGGAGAAAGAGTCAAAAAAGAGAGAATCAAGAGGTGGTGTGTGTATGTATATGTGTGTGTGTGTGTGTGTATATATATTATATATATATATATATATATATATATATATATATATATATATATATATATATATTTCAAGTACTCACCGATACCAATTACCTATACTTTTTTTGCGGTCATTTGCCAGTTTTCCAAGTACCTAAAGCATATAGGTACTTGGAAAACTGGCAAATGACTGCAAAAAAAGGATCGGTAATTGGTATCGGTGAGTACTTGAAAAAAGTATCGGTACTCGGTCTTCAAAAATCGGTATCGGTGCATCTCTAGTCTTTCTGCCAGTTTCATTATTAACCCTTTGCTTTGCAATGCATTCCGTACCACTCTGGCACTCAAAGAGTTAAGAAAGAGGTTGATGGTGGAGGAGCCACTACACCTATCTTCTACCATTTGCCAAAGACACAAATCAATTGTGTGAAAGGTGGGGAGTCTAATTGCATCTGTATCTCTCAAGGAGAATTTATCAGATTTAGTGGACCAATCTCCATTCAATGGTCATTCAACAACCCCATACATTAGCAATACCACACATTCTTACAATTTATAAATCATCTGACATGGTGATCAAAATATGCATGGCTTACCATAGAGGTGGTCTCTCTACGTCTGCATATTCTATACAATGCCAAATGCCAATCCCAAAAGTCAATTGATTTTAAACAATGAAAGTGCCTATTCTATAGAATTGAAATGGTTTCCTAATACAACAATCAAATAGCTACTGGGACTTAACTATTGTATGTTTGGTGCTTTGTTTATTTATTTATTTAATCTCCAGAGGAGTGGAAATTCAATGGAGGCCAAAACTACACCCTCATTTGCCACCCTCTTTGTGGGTTGGTGGCACGTGGATAACCCCAAGACCACCTATAGTGTCATTCCACAGTAATACGGATGATCCTTTTTTGGTGTGGGAGTAAATCAATGATTACTGCATCTTTACTAACAATAGTGTTAAAAATAAATTTTATGGCAAGCAGGGAGGCTTCATATTATGCATTTCCTTCCTCACTGCCACCCTCAGCAGCAAAGCAAAGGAAACTTTATTACAACAATGTACAAACAAAAGAAAAAAAACTTGATTATACTAACTCCTCCCCTCCAACCAATCATAATAGTGTTAAAAAATAAATTATAGTATCAAGATTGTTTCCTAATATTTATCACCAAAAGTTTTTTCAGATTTTAATATTTCCTATTTCAATCCATGATACTTACATTAACCCCTTAAGGACCCTTGACGTACCAGGACCGTCAAGGGTTAATGTGCTCCAACGACCCTTGACGGTCCCGGTACGTCAAGGGTTAAACTCTTCCATCGCGGCCGCACGGAGCGATGGAAGAGCTCAAGCCGCTTGTTACTAAGTGTCCCGGTATCGGGACACTTAGTAACAAGCGGTAGAAACATTGTTGCAACATGCGATTTGCTTCAAAAGCGAATCACATGTTGCAAAACCTGAATGACAGGGACAGTATTTGTAAATACTGTCCCTGTCAGATCTCTCTGCCTCCCTCCACCTTGCATACTGCTGAGGTGGAGAGAGACAGAGGGAGATGGTGTTCCAGTGTTCCTGTAAAAAAAAAAGTAAAAATAAAAAAAGTTTAAATAAAGAAAATTAACCCTTTGATCACTGTTCTGCAGTGATCAATAAGTTCCCCCATCTGATCACTCTTGGAGTGATCAATTTGCTGCAGATCAGTGTTTTCTGATCTGTGGGACACCCCCCATCCCCCTTGAATTTTTTTAGATTTTTTTTAAATTTTTTTTAATTTTTTTTTTTTAATAGTAAATATAGTTTAGGTAGGTAGTTGGGTAGGTTTAGTGTAGACGTGTGTTTGGGAAAGTTTTAGGGATAGATTTAGGTTTAGGGAAAAAAAAAAAAAAAAAACAACCCCCCCCCAAAAAAAAAAAAAAAAAAAAAAAAATTTTTATATATATATATATAT
This sequence comes from Rhinophrynus dorsalis, assembly GCA_037306005.1. NCBI lineage: Eukaryota > Metazoa > Chordata > Amphibia > Anura > Rhinophrynidae > Rhinophrynus > Rhinophrynus dorsalis. The sequence goes on along the minus strand of CM074719.1, from coordinate 331,959,314 downwards.
ATATATATATATATATATATATATATATATATATATATATATATATATATATATATATAATAAGCGCAGTTTAGATAGGTAGTTCAATTGGGTTAGGTAGGTTCAGGATATACGTAGGTTAGGGTAAGTTTTAGGGTTAGATTTAGGTTTAAGGATAGCGTAAGAAAAAAAAAACCCAAACCCCCCCCCAAAAAAAAATATATATAATAAGTGCAGTTTAGATAGGTAGTTCACTTGGGTTAGGTAGGTTCAGGATATACGTAGGCTAGGGTGAGTTTTAGGGTTAGATTTAGGGATAAGAAAAAAAAAAAAGTTTTTTTAGTGGGCAAAACGCAGCGCAGGTACAGCGTTGAAGAGGCATATGCCTTTTTGGCGTCTGACTCTGAGGCAACAGACACTGCGTCAGATTTTGACATAGCGCAGTATTCAGAAAGTGAGAGCAGCTCTAGTGATGACGCTGGGCCTTCTGTCAAGAAAAGACGCACTGCCCCAAGAGCTGCTCTGGCAACTGCCGCAGCACCTGCCAAAAGAACTGCCCAAAGACCTACCAAAATACCTGCCCAAAGAAATGCCCCAAGTGCTGCCCCAAGAGCTGCCCTGGCAACTGCCCCAGCACCTGCCAAAAGATCTGCCCAAAGACCTACCAAAGAAATGCCCCAAGTGCTGCCCCAAGAGCTGCCCTGGCAACTGTCCCAGCACCTGCCAAAAGATCTGCCCAAAGACCTGCCAAAAGACCTGCCCAAAGAAATGCCCCAACACCTGCCACTCCGGATCCTAATGAATGGGTATCAATTTATGCCCACAAATCTCAGAATTCACAGGCAACCCAGGGATTCAAATTGATGTGGAAGAATTTACCCATGATCATTTTTTTTATTTGTTTTTGGGGGGAAGACATTTTAGGTGAAATTGTGTCCCAAACCAATTTGTATGCAGCCCAGTATACTGCCGCCAACCCTAAGTGTGAAAAACGCTGTTTTTTTGTTTTTTTTACTTACGTCATGGTTTACGAGGGATTGGTGGTAAAATGGCTGTGTATAAAATTGGAAAACACACCTAAAACGAGAGCCTGGGGTGTCCACTTTCCAAAAATATACACTTTTGGGGGTAAATCTTAAAAAAGAGCACTGTTACACAGCCCCAAATGAGACATGGCACCAGTAACGCAAGCTGTGAAGATTCAAAGTGTGAACCTGGAAACGCGCATGTTCCAATTTGGCCCCCGTAGCTCCCCCAAACCATGAGAAAGCTATGCATATGGGGCATTGCCGTACTCAGAAGAAGGAGCTGAACACTAATCAATTCAGTTTATAAAATCTTCACCTATTCTGTACTTGAAATTCACATCAACATTGAAGGCAAAGTGTGAAAAACGCTGTTTTTTTACTTACGTCAAGTTTACGAGAAAGTGGTGGTAAAATGGCTGTGTAAAAAATTTGAAAACACACCTAAAATGAAAGCTGGGGGTGTCTACATTCCAAAAATATACACTTTTGGTGGGAAATTCTAAAGTGCAGCACTGGAACATAGCCCAAAATGAGTAATGGCACCAGTTAACCAAGATGTGAAAATTCAATATTTGTTCAAAATTGGGCCCCGTAGCTCCCCCAAACCTTGAGAAACCTATGCATATGGGGTATTGCCATACTCAGAAGAAGGAGCTGAACACTAAACAATGCATTTTTAAAAATCTTCACCTATCCTGTGCTTGAAATTCACATCAACATTGAAATGCAAGTGTGAAAAACGCTGTTTTTTTAACTTACTTCAAGATTTACAAGCGATTGATGGTAAAATGGCTGCGTAAAAAAATTGAAAACGTACATAAAATGAAAGCCTGGGCTGTCTACTTTCCAAAAATATATACTTTTGGGGGGAAATCTTAGAGTGGAGCACTGTTACACAGCCCCAAATGAGACATGGCACCAGTGATGCAAGCTGTGAAAATTCAAAGTGTGAAACTGGAAACGCGCATGTTCCAGTTTGGGCCCCATAGCTCTCCCAAACCTTGAGAAACCTATGCATATGGGGTATTGCCGTACTCAGAAGAAGGAGCTGAACACTAAACAATGCATTTTTAAAAATCTTCACCTATCCTGTGCTTGAAATTCACATCAACATTGAAGTGCAAGTGTGAAAAACGCTGTTTTTTTAACTTACAACAAGATTTACGAGTGATTGGTGGTAAAATGGCTGCGTAAAAAAATTGAAAACATACATAAAATGAAAGCCTGGGGTGTCTACTTTCCAAAAATATATACTTTTGGGGGGAAATCTTAGAGTGGAGCACTGTTACACAGCCCCAAATGAGACATGGCACCAGTGATGCAAGCTGTGAAAATTCAAAGTGTGAAACTGGAAACGCGCATGTTCCAATTTGGGCCCCGTAGCTCTCCCAAACCTTGAGAAACCTATGCATATGGGGTATTGCCGTACTCAGAAGAAGGAGCTGAACACTAAACAATGCATTTTTAAAAATCTTCACCTATCATGTGCTTGATATCAACAGTAGTATTGAAATGTAAGTGTGAAGACTGCAAAAAAAACAAAATATTACCACAATTTTGAATTTTCTTTCTGGAAAAATAGCTGCATGAAAAACTCCAAAATTCTCCTGATTATTTACTTTATGTTGTGTAGTTTTCAGAAACATATACCTTTGTGGGACATTTTTGGTTCTGGCACCGTCAGCTAAGCTATGATGCTCACATGCCAATTGTTGAGAAATTACAAGTTGGAAATGATGGCATCCATCTTGTAATATTTACCTTGTAAATGTGAGGAAGTGATTGAAATACTAGGCATATGGGGTATTCTTATATTCAGGAGAAGCAAATGAATATATTTAGGGGTATTTTTTTGTCATAAACTAATTGTATGCAAATCCTGACACGAAAAACATTCTAAAAATGTATTCTGGCATTCATAAAGAGCACTGCGACAGTTTTAGAGGTGTTGACGCGACATAGTTTAATTTCTGAGGAAATGGAGTTGTTCTAGTTGTGAATTTATATAAAAATATCACAAATTGCTATAAGTTTGTGACAGAATTTTCACACCAGGTAGGAACTGTTCTTATCAGAACATTAGAATGAAGTGAAACCTAGTGATGTAAGGAAAGAGTATTTTGATTAATGCCATATCTATAAAGCTTCAGTAGTTCGTTTATAAATAGTGCCATATATTACATATACTAGTGAGACATTAATGATCATAATGCTAAATCATTCTAGAATACGTTTTATAAATCTTCCCCAGTATGTGTTTTTGAAGGGATAGTAATGTTACAACTAGAACACTACAATGCATCCTTTCAGTGTATACAACTGATCACTGATGCTATTAATGCTGAATTTGCTATACATCTCTTGAATTAATATTATACATTATCCCCTCATGCCCCTTATACTTATGTCATCCTTCGAGCCTTGGAACTGGAAGCGGATGGAGACATGGGACAAACTTCTTTCAGTATATGGAAAACCCTTTGTCAAGGGGCCAGGGTTCTCTGTATACTTAATGGAGGCAGTTTGTGCCTTGTAGCTCTCAGTCTGGTCAATAGACCGGACTTCAGATCTATGGGGAGGTGGCCTGGCAGTCCTAAAAGGGGCATGAGGAGGATAATGTATAATAATATTATTTCAAGTGATGTAGAGCAAATTCAGCATCACTAATGTCAGTGATCAGTTGTATACACTACAAGGATGCACTGCAGCGTTGTTCTAATTGTAACATTACTTGCTATCCTTTTAAGGTGGGTTAAGGTCTTTGACATACCCATTGCAAGTAGCTTTGCAACCTTCTTCAAATTCTTCATGCCTTAGAACCTGGAAAATAGAAAACATTTCACTCACTTCGTATTGATATAAATAACAATGCCTATGTTTGTATTAGCGGTTCACAATTAAGTAGAAAAAGAAAATAGCATAAAATGGAGCAAATATTAACAATTCCTAAACTACATAATGGATTAGGCTGCCATTCCCAAGCACCGGCACAAAATTAATTCTGTTTCATTACTTGAATCTATTAAACTTAAAGATCACAGGGGTGTGCAATACATTGCATCACAATTTGTTATACACCCCCTGAGGTCCTCAAAGGATTAAATAGGAATCTAATTAAATATTATGTTCAAAACAGTATTCACTGTCAATTTTGTTTAGTACCATAGACTCTCAGGCTCCAGCATAATGCATTTGCCATAAAAACTGGCCACAAGTCACATAATGAAGAAATTAGCTTCAGGTCGTTCAACCACTAATACCCTTATCACAGAACAGAGACAAATTGACTACTGTAAGAAAGAGCCAGAACTGAAAGGAGGGTCCAGCAAGTCCAATGGACATTATTATTATTTATTTTACATACATTTGTTCTAATTTACAAAGATGTTGTAACTCTTTGAATGCCAGAGGGGTACGCAGGTCATTGCCACACCCCTCTGGCATTCAAAGGGTTAACTTGATAACTGTCAATTTGGCCCATATGCACAAAGCCTAAATAAAAGGTAAACCAGTTCGCCCACAGGGAGTAAATATAAACTCCCACTGATTTAAATAGGGCTGTTAACCCCATGAATGCTAGAGAGATTTCCAACACATTTCAGTGGGAATTTGGGGAGTTTTTATTAGTTCTCTCTCGTGTTGCTGGTTTACCCAGAATTGCCCCACTTGCTACTTTGTGCACATGGTCTTTGGAGTCTTTCATGAAGCACCTTTACCAACAGACCATAGTATTCAGACAGATAGCTTTTCTACAATTCAACAGACTAATGATTCATGTATGTGCTCCACTCTACCACTGGACTTTAAAACATGTTGTATGAAGTCTTCAAAGCAACTGGATTAATAAAACTATGAAACATAAGAAAATGGAAGCAACCAGGTGGAGTCCATGCTATTATCCTCTTAAATCTGCTGCAAGACCCTATAGTGAAAAACCCAATGAGGAAAATCATATGCACAAATCCCACAATGCTGTGAGGAAGAACCAATGTCTGAGGCACAATTCATCCTTGCCTTGAAACTGGCAACTAACATTATGTTATAAAAACCATGTGTAAGTGTTAAATTTTAATCCAGCATTAAAAAGGTCAATATTCTGATTTACTCAGCATAGCATTGTAGGGGTTAATATTCACATTTGTTCCTTTAGCTACTTTTTACTGATAAGATGTGCTTCTCTGCAGACACAGCCCCCCAGTTTCTAAGGAAACAGGTTACGGTATGTGAAGGGAGTATTTTACACCTGCTCTCTCTAGCATAAATTATTAGATATCAGGAAATGTTGCAAGAGGCCTTATTTCTATATTGCAAATGTTAGCTATTTCACAATTACCTAATGATTACTATCTGCGCATTTACCCTGACAACCAATGAACTTGTTTTTATTATACTAAACCCACCCTTGTATTTTACCTATAAAAACCACTTGATTTTTACTGAATAAATTTGAATAAACACTTGATTTTTACTGAATAAATTAGAGTTTTTTGTCCATTATTGGGCAGGGCTCACAAAGTACTTGATCGTGTATCCTGATACTGAACTGCTGTGCTGTTTCTAACAGAGAAGGCCTTCAGGAAGGCAGAGAGACAGAGAGAGAGAGTGAGAGAGTCTACAAGAGGACAAAGATACAGGCAACTGATGGGGGCAGAGGTCATGATCACCCCGGTATATAGGGATCAGATTAAATAATCTACCCCTCCAATATATATAGATAGATAGAGAGAGAGAGATTGAGGCATGAGTAAATAATCTGCCTTTCATTTAGTGGGGCCTAGAGTACATGATCACCCCCCCCCCCCCCCCCATATCAATCTGGCGACGAGAGTTGGGGATTCTCAAGGTAAATGATTACAATTTTTTTATACTTTATGTGTGTATGTGATCACTTGCCTCTGATAATTTAAGTGTAGGTGACCTGAAGGACCCCAGTTAAAGTCCGGAGGTCAAAGGAGTGAGACCCTGGTTAAAGTCCGGAGGTCAAAGGAGTGAGACCCTGGTTAAAGTCCGGAGGTCAAGGTGTGGAGGAGGAAAGCTCCAGTCACTAGAGTCTTTGCCAAATTCCCAAGACCTCCAACATGGATAGGTCCAGTGGGTAAAGATATGATAAAGGATTCGTAATTTGGTTTCACAATGGACCTACTAAAAGATAATAGAAAAATAGCGATAAAGAAAAAGTCCGTAATTCGGGTGATGAACGGACCAGAACACACACACACAGCCCTTCATGTCAGGATATTGTTTATATATATATATATATATATATATATATATATATATATATATATATACACACATACACACACAAACAAACATGTGCATGAGTAAAATTGCACGATTGCTTGGCTTTATTTGCTCTTGTATTTTATTATTCATCTTGGTAAGTGGCCTTCTATTATTTGCTTGCTTGTTTGCTGCTACTTGCACATTTTACAATGGGTATGGGTTAGATAAACCAAGGTTAAAATTAAAGGTAACACTGTTAAGGAAATCAGAGTTAAATACCGTGTACAACATGAAGCACAACCTCCCCCACATTAGTAAAATGTAGCGGCAGGACAATTAAGTGATGAAGAAATAGGTTTACTTTTAAAAGGTGCTAGAAGAGAAATTGTTAAATATGAGTCAGAAAGCAAGGCTGATAAAATTGACCTACACATAGAAATGCCGCTCATGACTGTGGGAGAACAGGTTGTTAATAAACTCCAAGATGAATTAGTAAAAAATATATGGGCTAAATACTGTCTTAATTCCATTAAATCCCCTAGGGCCACAATAGTTCAGTTAGAAATATATGCATTAAATCGACAGCAGTTGACTATCCCTGATCAAAAGGTTTTTGTTAGAAATGGCTATAAAATACATGGGTATTAGATGACTGTTAGTCATGATACTTTGAGTGCGAAATATGTTTTTCCTACTGATATTAATACTAGGGTATACATATAGGAAAAATATGGAGACAAATGACAGCAGTTTTGACTGACGCAGGAGGTGATATATAAGACATTTAAGAGGTTAAACAGCATGTAAACTGAAGGCAGAGGACAGTGTGATAGATTCCTGGGAAACTGTATGTGGACTTGAGATTAATAATTTGGGGACCACACCATTCTGAAGTGGCTCAAGTAGTCAGAATATGTATTAATAATTGTCATATTTTAGAAAGTGAAGTCTTGGAAATGGCAATAAGAGTGATGGATGTGACAGGTTGTTTTAACCCCTTAACGACCAGGGGATCGCGCCACGACTGAACAAACGCGGAGCATTTTTTTTTTGTTTTCCGGTTCCGGACTCCCTGAACTCCATAACGGTCATAGTACATCATGGGTCATTCAGTCAGATCGGCCCTTGATGTACTATGACCATCAAGGGTAGTTAAGGGTTAAGAAAGATACAGTGAATGTGGAAATATACTTTCGGTGTGAAGCAGAGGGTAATACAGAGGTATTAGGGTATTAGGAATTAGGGTGCTAGAGAACCAGGAAGAGGTCTCCAGTGATATTAATATGCTTTATTTGTATGGTGATAGCAAAGACGAGGTTAAGACACCATACTTGTAAAATTGCAGTTCTGTGAGAAGATAGCTTTTCTGTGCTCACTCCTTAGCTGTTACCCCTCCATTGTTTATTTAACTAACAGTTTCAAGGTCTGACAGCTGCTTCAGCTGAGTTAAATGTTTTATTGTTTTGCGAACCGGTAATTGAATGAAGGATGACTGGGTGTGATTGCAGGATATCCAGATAAGCATAGATACCAAGGGTTGTGAATGTAATAATGTTGTTTTGTTTTCGGACTACAAATGTATCATGTCTGTAGTTTTTAGATCGTGTTACATGAATTACTCCCACTTGCCCAGTTAATCTGCTGCTTATTTCCACATAACTACCTCATTAACTAACCTTGTAAATCCTGCATGTTCCTTATAATTAACTCTGAATATTCACACTTTATTCATATGAATATTTTTGTGTGTGTGTGCTCCCACCGTCAGGGTTACTGGTTGGTTTTAAACCCCTGTGTGTATGCACTGTATGAAATCGTAACGGTTTTCAGACACTCAGACTGCAGGTTTGAATAAAACACAGTTTTATTAAAACAAAAAATAATGAACAAGGTCGCCCTCAATAGGCAACACATAGTTGCACATAGTCCACTGATGTCGTTAGCTGCTTGGGTAATGCAGAGACTGAGACAGAACGCTGGGGAGCAGTTTGCGGATAGCTCCCACGGGCGTATAACGGAGACAACTTGTAATGCAGAAGCGTGAGCCGATAGCCCCCACGGGCGTATAATGGAGACTACTGATGCTGCAAGAGCGTGAATCGCTAGCCCCCACGGGCGTGCAATAGAGACCAACCGTACAGTGATAGCTTGAGCCAAATAGCCCCCACGGGCGTATGACAGAGACACTTTGCACTGCAAGAGCGTGACTCGCTAGCCCCCATGGGCGTATAAGGAGACCAACCGTACAGCGATAGCTTGAGCCAATAGCCCCTCCGGGCGTTTAACGGGAACCACCGGTGCAGAAGGTGCTAGAGCCAATAGCGCCACACAGGCACGTAACCGGATACCGACTACTCTGCTTTGGATGACAATATGAGCCGCCATCTACCAAGGCCCCAACGTGGCCGGCTCAGCAGGAGCAGCGGGAGTATAACGGCTCTGCAAGAGTTAACAACAGCACCCGGTTGGATATATAGCACAGCAAGTATAACGGTATCGCCCTGCAAGTGCCAAGGAACACTCAGCTTTGGGTAGTACAGCTCTGCAAGCGTAACCGGAGACTCAGCTTAGTAGTACAGCTCTGCAAGCGTAACTGGCAATTCAGCTCAAGAGACACGGCTCAGCAGGAGTTAATGGATACAGTCTCGATCCAATCAGACGCAAACACAGCAGGAGTCAGAATGTCGCCCAAGCGACAACAGCAGCAGGAACGTCAGCCAGGCCGGGTCAGATCACGGTGGAGATTCTCAGACAAGCTAGATCAGCAACGAGCAGGAACGTCAGCCAGGCCGGGTCAGTTCATGGAGGAGATTCTCAGACAAGCCAGATCAGCAACGAGCAAGAACGTCAGCCAGGCCGGGTCAGATCACGGAGCGGGAACACAGGAGCGTAGTCAGAACAGGCCAAATCGGTACACCAGAAATCAGGAACTCAGCAACAGCAACACTGGCTCTGGAACACCATGAAAGGGCACCTGACAGGTGCCACTAGTCTGGTATAAAAAGGGTCACCAGGGGCGGGCCAAACAGGCTCAACCAGTAAGGGAGCAGCACAAGAGAGAGTGACAGAGGGAGATCACGGGAACCGTGATAGAAATAATGTTTTAAATTTAAGGTATATGGTTGACCCCTGCTCAGGGTCCCATTGTTGCAAATGGTGGAGTGTTTCTGTGGATATATGGGGAAAATCTGATTCAGGCGTAAGTGTTCATATCATTAGACCCAATGTACACTATAGTATCTATAACACATTTTACCTGACACATTGCACACACCTTCCAATTCTTTGTTGGCTGAAGGTTACACATACCCAGGTTTAGACCGGGTACATCCCCTGTGTACATTAAGAAATATCCCTTATTACTAGAAAAGTAAAAGGGCAGTGAATGAGTTAATTCGGCCACTAGCACTCTGAGTGCCTGATGAAAATTCTATGTTTTCTGCAGAACCATCACCTGCCTCTTGCTTTCTTTAGCATTCCGGGGTGCCCTGACATGAAACCACTGTTTGCTTTCATGTATAGAGGGAGTCAGTATGCGTGAAATAGAGTGTGTGATTGATTCCCCCACTGCCTATATTTCTGTAGTCAGGAAAACCGTAGAGCCTTGGTCACCTGATTGTGGCTCCACGTTGCTTCAGTATGTGGATGATTTGTGGTTGCTGTGTGGCCCAGATGAAGAAGTCCTGTATGAAAGATACATCTTCCTTGTTGCAACATTTAGCAAAGACTGGTCATAAGGTATTGCCTGCTAAGCTACAGTATTGTCAAGAAACTGTGGAACACCTAGGATTTGTGTGGTCACACGGACAGAGGTTGCTGACTCCTGCACAAGTAAAAGTCATTATCTTACTCCCAAACCCAAGAACTAAACTTGCACTGTTATCTTTCCTGGGTGTAGTGACGTATTGTAGGCAAAGGATTTCAGACTGTTCTCACCACGATCACATATTGAGACGGGGTACCTTGTGAGATGCTGCTGATGTAACACAATGGATTATGTACATGGACATGGCATGTAAAGTTGTTCCTGTTCTGGGACTGCCCAACTACTCTCACCAGTTTCATCAGTACTGCAAGGAGGGTGGTTCCACTGTTTCAGGGGTCCTTACAAAAGGGAATATGGCTCGGCTGTGGACCAATGGTTTGTTGTTTTAATGTACTAACATCAGTGGTTCAGGGTCTGCCTGCATGCTTAGGGGCAGTGGAAGCCTGCGATGATTAGGGCAGTTCAGACACATGTTGGTTAGGACACTATTTACACATTCAATATTATCTTCCACACTCAATACTTCCTGTGACCTCACATACATTATTTTTACATTCTCCCTCTGACATATAAGAGGTTGAGGCACATGATTACTTACAGATCATTCATATGGATATCTCACCAAAACCTGACCTGTAATCTGTTCCCTTTGAATGCAGTGAGATTGTATATATGTGGATAGGTCATGCTCAAGACTAGCTGATGGGGTATACCTTATAGGATTTTCTGTAGTTTAATTATTAGATAAGGTATTATTTACTAACTAACTCCTTCCTTTTTGTATCTATTCAGGCTGCTGAACTAATAGTTCTAACACACGTGCTCCCTATTTTGTAAACAGAGACGTGATTATAGTGACAACTTTCAGGTATGCTTTTGGTTTAGTATATGATTTTGGAATTCTATGGGAAAATAGAGGATTTGTGACAGGTGACAGAAAAGAAAGGCACATGCTTAATTGATTAATGATCTGTTGGCTTCTCTATGATTTTCACAAACTGTATCAGTAGTTAAATGCAAGGGCCATTGTACAGTTGACTCTGATATTTCCATCCCTGGATAAATACTCCTTGCAAGTATTAGCTTCTAAAAGATGGTAAAAGGAAGGTCTGACACCAGACCATCATTGTCCAGAGGGAAGAATAGGGATACCACAAAATAGTTGCCCCAATTCTTTTTCTATGGATATAACCATATTGGTAAGAAATAGACGTTTAACTCCATATTGACCAGGCTTGTAATATTGTATTAGACAGAACTAGTAGAGAATTATAGATAGATAGATAGATAGATAGATAGATAGATAGATAGATAGATAGATAGATATCTCATATATGTAAGAAATGACCAGTTGCCACCCCCTGAGGGACCAAGACAACAGTTATACATAGGAGTGCGCACATACATAAATCAGAAAGCATCCAATACCTGTTGGTTATATATTATTAGTTTTTCAAATGAGTTGAAGCTTTTTCCCGTGGCCAAGGAAAACGCCAAAACCATTGTAGATGTACTATGTAAAGGAATAGTTCCCAGATCTGGATGCCCTCTGATAATCAATATTGACAAAGGTATACCATTTACAGCTACAATTACACACCACAAGTGGAGAGAATCAGTGGGACAATAGGCAAAAATAAATTGAGGAAGGGCACTAGGACATAGCACATGGTGCCACAAGTCCTATGGTGACTTGGAATGCGCTAAATATATGAATATGTATCGCAATTGATTGATAAATTGAATGGCATCTATGATGATGTTAATTTCTCTTTGCTTACAGGTAAACCATCACATCTTTACAAGCCATGTATGGTCAGAGAGCTATTTGAAGACAAGACAAAACCTTGGACCTCCCGTTTGGACCCCCAACAACTGTTGCAGCAGTAACCAGAACAGCTATTCTCACAGACAGCTTACCAACATGGATCCATGCAAGCAGAGTGAAAAGGGACCCCTCAGCCATGGACAAGACATCACAGACATAGTGATAAAATACTTTAAAAAGACAAAATATAGCCTAGTCACTAGGATTCAAATTGCTGATAGAATTTTTTGTTATGGCCTTTTGTGTTCTGGCTATACTTGTTACACTGGTGGTGCTGATTCTTTTTTCAGACAGCCCCCACAGAACAAGTCCTATTTCTCCTGTTGACCCAAACTTGACTGACACATTGACATCTCCCAGACATCGCAGAGCACTGACTCCCCAGACTGTTGACTCTCAACTTACTGGTAATGTTGATGAAGCAGAAACCCCAAATACCAAATGTCTGGGTGATGATAGCCAAAGATGTTATGCATATAACTGACTTTTGCCTTTCTAGTATGACTGGTACAACTAACATTCTAACCTCCTGTCTTATAATTATACTTGCCCCATTCCATGAACTGCATAGATTGATTTTTGCTGATGCATTTAATATTAACTCTTGGCTTTTGGCTGTAGATGCATGACTAGACAATTATGTGAGACACGTTGGTTTCATTGGTACACCTGTACCTTATAATGCCACATGGTCTAATATGGCTTCCATTAGAACAGTCAATATTGTGAACGCTGACACTAGTTTCATTTTGAGTAATTGCACTAGGAGGGACATTGGTAAGCGCTGCATATCACTAAACAATAACATGTCTTGCACAAACACTTATAAGCTGCCTTATTGGCACAGACATATGAAGCTTACTAAGAGATGGTTCTTTTCTTGTGGTAACACATCTTACTTCTATGTCCCCGGGAATGCCACAGGTAGTCCCTGTGCCATTAGTAGACTTAGTGTGGTGCTACCCCCTCTCCCTGACTCAGATTTTGCTCTCACCCTACATGGACGTAGTGACAGTATTCAGGTCCCAGAAGACTGCACATCTAGCATTACCCTGCTGTCCAAGGCAGAACTCCTCCATCACCTTTTTCCTGATAGAGGTACCTGCTTTAGCACTTTATAATAGTAGAGTCATAAATGCCTTAGCTTGTGCCTTCATTAAGGTTATTAATCATACTTCTCAGGCTATAGAAGCTTTACTAGCCGACTTGCAGAGTGTTAGAGACGCAACACTCCAGAATAGAGCTGCTATTGACTACCACTTACTTAAACATAACCATGGTTGTGAAGAATTTAAAGGAATGTGCTGCTTTAACTTGTCTGATTACTCCAAATCCATACATGAACACATACAGGGCTTGTATAAAATAGTTAATGATATACAGCAAGATACATGGGGAAATGGATGGTGGGACTGGTTGTGGTCTTTAACTCATAAGCGTTATTGCCTTTCTTTTTAATCAATTGTTCAAGTGGAGTCCCCACCTGGTTTCCCTTCATAGAAAGTATTGAAGAATGTAACTTCGCTCTTATCATTACGTGAGTTCCCCTGAAAGGAGAAGGGACTAGTCTCTCCGTATATCAAAACCCTGACCATTGAGAAATGTGAGTTGATTTGCAATTATTTTTACATCTGTATCATATAATGAACATATTACACGATTTGGTGCTCTCTCTTTTTGTCTTCTTCTGATTTTCTACTGCTGAGGGTGAGCGTGTATTTCCAGAAGAGAGCTGCCTGACCCATATGGATCATGTTCCTGTATCTGGAGACATCTATAATTCTCCAGTGGCTTGGAACGTCGGATTCAGCATAAGCCTTTTTCTGACACACATCCTTTGTGAGTGTACATCCATCTGGTGAATGGTGATGGTCTAAATTTAACTGATTGATATACACAGGGGGTGCTCCTGTCTCTTCTTCTCCCCATTCTTTCTGCAGTGGTCATGGTCTTGGCTCCCAAATTTTGGGTGGCTGAAACAATTAATTTTTGCAATATTTGTTGTCATTGCTCTTGTCATCATTCTCTGTTTATTTCTTCACTGTTGCCCTGCTTTGTGTTCTTGCTTTCGCTCCCTTACCCCCTCTCCTCCTATGCATAACTTTCTTCATCTTTCTAACTCAGTATCCAGCACCCTTTGTGCCAAACTCCATGCTCCTTTTAGTGATGTCCCTCTCGATAACCCTGTTTATACTGTAGCCCCTTTTGAGCTAGATTAGACCATGGTGGGAGCCATGTTTTGGACGCCATCTAAGCTCTCCCACATGTTCACAGTTACCTAATGATTACTATCTGCGCATTTACCCTGTCAACCAATGAACTTGTTCTTATTATACTAAACCCATCCTTGTATTTTACCTATAAAAACACTTTATTTTTACTGAATAAATTAGAGCTATTCCTACAAAGATACTTGTTTGTGTCCGTTATTGGGAAGGGCTCTCCAAGTACTTGATCGTGTATCCTGATATTGAACTGCTGTGCTGTGTCTAACAGAGAAGGCCTTCCGGAAGGCAGAGAGACACAGAGAGAGAGCGCGATAGATAGATAGAAAGAGTCTACAAGAGGACAAAGATACTGGCACCTGTCGGGGGCAGAGGTCATGATCACCCCAGTATATATTATATAGGGATCACAGTAGATAATCTACCCCTCCAATATATATATATATATATATATATATATATATATATATATATATAGATAGAGAGATTGAGGCATGGTTAAATAATCTGCCTTTCATTTAGTGGGGCCAGAGTACATGATCACCCCCATCATCATGTTAAAGGGGTCGTAATACTTAAAATAAAGTTAAAAAAAAAAAAATATATATATATATATATATATATATATATATATATATATGTTGTACGCCTTATCCCCCTGAGTAAAACAAGGGTATTCTCAATGCTGAAAGGTGTTTTATTCAAAATTTTTAAAGCACAAACTTGAATTTTTTTTAGGTGTATTATCTCAAGGGCCTGATATTTTACAGTGATGCCGCTGCTACACCATCCTATGGAGATTGATGGTCAACTGACCACAGCTGTTCATAGGATGGTGTAGCAACAGTACCGCTGTATAATTTCAAGCCACTGAATAAACCTTCAAAAACAAAAGAATGTGATGAACACACTCCGAGAAAGAACAAAATTAAGTGTTTTGTTCAAGGCATGGTAGCCTCTCATGTGCTGCTCAAGTGACGTTTTTCACTCCCATTTGCCATTGCAGAAATGAAATTTCCATATTCGCCTCAGACTGATCCCGTCCTCAGACAGTCCAGCTCCAAAATGTCAGGAAAAACCTCTCTGCACGAGAGAAACAGCACAACCCCAGACGTACACTTCTGCCTATCTGAGCCACAGTGGGGTGCATCTGATTCTCTCTCGGCACATGGAAGCAAAGGACCATGTCTGGGATACCCTTCCACTTAGGGAGACTACAAAAACAAAAGAGTGTGACAAACACACCCTGAGAAAGAACAAAATTAAGTGTTTTAATCAAGGCGTGGTACACTCTCAAGTGTTGCTCAAGTCACGTTTTTCATCCCATTTGCCACTGCAGAGATAAAATTTCCATATTTACATCAAGACCAATCCTACCCTTAGACAGTCCAGCTGATGGTACTGTTGGACATCTTCCGATAGCAAAGGGAAGCATGATGTCTTTCATCTGCTACACTAAGTTTCCCTGGCCGACTACTGTGTCTTCGGTCCTTAACGTTGCCTGTTTCTTTGTGCTTCTTCAAAAAAGCTTGGACTGCATATCTGGAAACCCCTGTCTGCCTTGAAGTTTCTTCCTGGGAGAAACCTTGATGATGCAGTATAACTACCTTGTGTCTTGTTGCTATGCTCAGTCTTGCCAAGGTGTATGACTTTTGCGATTAAACCATCTTCAGCAACCTCACCTTGTTAACTGAGTCTGGCTGTTCCTCACCCAGTTTTATTCCTCCTACAGAGCTGTTTCTCTTTCAGTTAATAAATGTGTTTCAACCTACATATTAAATTGATGATCATTAGCACCTGTTTGGTATAATTGTTTAATAGTACACCTGACTATATGCCTACAAAATCCGTGACTTTGTGCAAGTGTACCTAGATGAATTGATGCTGTTTTGAAGGCAAAGGGTGGTCACACCAAATACAGATTTGATTTACATTTTTCTTCTGTTCACTCACTATCACATTGTTGATAAAAATAAACTATTAACATGTCTATTCTTGAAAGCATTCTTACTTTACAGCATTTTATCACACCTGCCTAAAATTTTGCACAGTACTATATATATATTTTTTTTACATAATAAGTATTACTATCCCTTTAAAGGGGTAGTAATGTTTCATAATAAAAGCAGCTCTAATTAATCATCATAGTATTTGGACTTTGGAGAGTGTTATTTCAATTCTGTCAGAGTTGTGGTTCAAGAGTAATTCAATGACAAAGTATCCCCCTCCCGCCCCTTTTACTGTGGTAACACTGCTCAGCCAGAGCAGAAGGGGTGTCCAGGTAGACTGCAGAGAGGGACAATCTTCAATTATGATAAGGGAAAAACCTGAAAAGCTTGTCAAGGGGGGCAGGGTTTTCATTGTTCTCATAGGAAGAAGATTGTCCCCTGCTGTTATCTGTCTGGTCTATGAACTGCAATCCACATCTGAGAAGAAATGGCTTACACTAGGTAAAAGGGGCGGGAGGGGAAACTTTGCTTGTGAATATCTCTCAAACCATAAAGGTTTGAGAGATAAGACTCATATCATTCTTCATGTTGTTTAACACCTACAAAATAAAATAAAGATAAAAGGAAGTATTACTATCCCTTTACAGTTCAGTGTTTTAGAATTATATTGCTGATGTTCCCACCACTGGTATCAGCATTAAAAAATCTTGCATCCTTCAAATATACAGGTTCACCACCTGGGCTTCTTTTTCTTAGAGTTGGCTCAGCGAGTTTCATAGAGGCAGCTGACTGACAATGACAGCTTTAGCCCATGCAGAGTTTGGGCCACAATCCATTTATTGACTGGAAAGGAGTACACAAATAGACTGAACTTGTGCTAGAGTTTGGTCTTCTCTTCCCAACTTTATCAGGCCTAATTTGATGACCCACGCCAAGACCATGACTGGATTTCCCATTAGGCAGAGTAGGCAACTGCCTACAGCGCTAGGTTTTAATTAGAGGGTGTGGCCAGAGCAATCTTAAGACTTCTGGAACAGGGACCTGCTTCTGTATTTTGGCCCTATGTATCAGTTAAAAGATTTCTAAATAGTACATTATTTAGAACCTTACATACTAGAGAGGTCTCCCAATACATTGTGAAACAATGTGTTGGAGTTATCTCTACATTCCATTGGGGTTAAGAACTAATTTGTATTTTTATGTAATACAAGAAGGTATTTTCTGTGCAAGGAAACAGTGGATAGGGTGAAATATAGCATTATGTGAGTGGAGGTGGCGCTAACAGGGTTGGCCACACCAACACAACATAATGCATGCCTTGCAGACTGCTATAAAACACACTTCTGAAAACAGAAGTTTATTTTTCCTTGGGCTACCATGCTCATGATAGAGGGAGGAAAAAAATAAATAACATATACATGGCTGCCCAGGATATGCAGCTTTTAATTTTGTGTTAAAGCAGATCAAAACAAGCAGGTAATGTAAATGTTTATCCCTCACAATTTCAGCTGACAATGTTTATATGTACCAGTCTTATGACTACACAAACAGTACAGTATTAGCAAGCAAAATTGTCCCAGATGTGCACTCACACAGTATACCTCCCAAGTGTCCCTCTTTCCCACCCTGGTATGCCTCTTTTTTAGTCAATCAGACTGTGTGGTGTATGTATATATGTGTATAACACTGGTCCATAGCAATAAAACTCACATTAATATTTAGTTAAGGGTTAATATTCCAAAGATCTTAGGGTGAGCGCATATCAAATGTTCCCAGGTATGCATACTCTCCTTTTTTCATTGTTCTTCATAATAACCCCATATAGTTACACAGTGCAAAGTTTTGTCATAAATTTGTAAATATATAATTAATTTAATGCTAATCTGTCACTGACAAATGATTCCGTACAACTAATGTTCAAAACGAATTTTCCTGTGCTGTTACCATACCTCTCAAGTGTCCCTCTTTTTATGAGACCAGACTGTGTGATGTGTCTAGTAGTGTATTAAATTGCTCCCCAGTAATACAACTCACATTAATGTCTGAATATACTTCAGTACATGTGGCGTCAATAGGTCATGAAATAACCTAAAAAAAATAGTTAATGCTCCACCCGCCAGCCACGCCCCCAACAGCACCACCTAAAACACAAGTGTCCCTCTTTGGCCTTTTGAAATTTTGGGAGGTATGTGTTACAGGTAAACGACCAAGGGGCTATTATTTACAACAACCATGGCTTGTCAGCTACTGTCCAGCGTTGGACTAGAACTACTATAATCAACCACAGCTGACTAAACGTATTGTAGTTTGTAGCAATACTTCACTTATGCTTACTTTCATTCCCAGGAGCTCCCTGTAGAATCTAGCGGTTTGGGGTCTGTCTCCCACTTTAAGCACATAGTGTAGAGCTCTCCGAGTACCCATTCTTGCAGCTGTTATTTTTCAATGCAGGAAGCACAAATCTCACTGTTGAAGCTGCGCATCCTGATGACGTTACTAGTTCTGGTTACTATAGAGACTAAAAGCTACTAAGAAGTGAGATCCAAAGTTTTTTTTATTTGCGTTGCAAAACCTTATCGGCATTTCTGCTAATACATTTGTCAATACTGTGCTTATTACGTGTTATTAAGCATAAATAGGAATGATAAAAGAATATTCGCCTCGGTTACACAACACAATGGACAATTTAGATGCTTACAGTGTTTCTATACATTTACACTAACTTGGGTTTATGTTACTTCGATACTTTAAAAGTAAAGAGTAAGGTGGCTAGATCCGTTTGAAAAGTACATTCTGCTCGAGTGCATGAGAATCATACAGCCACGTATCGTGCGTTTTACAGCAGTATCCTACGACCATTGCATTGGATACCTCCCTGGCACTCAAAGGGTTATCCCTTTGAGTGGCCTAGAGATATCCAGCGACACATCACTTGCATTCGAAAACTTAAAAGGAAGCCCTGATCACTTTTCTACAGAGTGACTTTCAGGATTAGATTTTCTGTATACGGCTGCGCTAGTCATTCTAGGTACGTCAGAGATCTTGAGACAGAAGTCATCATGGCGGCGCTCATGCGAGGCATGCTGCGATTTTGCACTTTGACTCCAACAGCGCTTCCCGGGAGCATACAGGTGAAGCGGCACGTCAGAGCATTAAGAAGAACCCCGGTCCGGGTGATACCAGCGGGGAACAGTGCGACAGATGAAAAAGTTGGGGTACGTCGGCCGCAGGATCACAGACAGGAGCGGGCAGGTCCTGCAAACACAAAGCAGACAATTACAGGGAATACTGGAGTGAAGGTCTGGACAGAAGCCAAGGACGAGTCTTCAGGACATGCGTTTAAGTACGAAAGAGCGGTTTCTGGCGACAAGAGACTCGGGTAATTCTTAAATATTTTATGAAGTATGCACTAAATGGTATAGAGTTCAGTGGTCTTGGCTGTGAGCCACCTCATCAACCCATCCCTAACTTGGTGCCATCTGAATGAATTACTAGCATATGTATGAAAATGTGGAGAAATTATAGGGGGCAAGTCAGCTACGTCACAGGGGAAAATCACCAGTTTTACTAAGTCCTAGCTCTCAAATGGGAGCAAACATAAAAAAAAACCCCAGAGGCTGCTTTCGATAACTCCAAAAATCTCCGCAAACTCACCTCTTGGCTGGAATTAAAGCAGGTGTTTGTTTCTCAGCCACAAACTCCTGGTTTGAATGCACGTTTCCCATAGATCCTCTGGGTCATGCTTTCTACAAGATATATGTAGTGGGTCTATGCAAACCTGAAACATTCAGGACAGATACCCTGGAGGAGCATCTGAAAAGAAGCACCCATTATACTACCCTGTTGGAGTGCCAAACTCACAATGCAGCCCCAGCTTAATCAGCAGATCTGCCAGTGGGGCAACTATCTGATGATAATTGCACTTTAACTTAAAAGCCTATGTAAATTCGTAGAAATGTTTTCCTTATGGTGCAGCTGGTTTTCCCCGGAAATGCTTCACCCTTTCTTTATACATATTCTCCAGTTAGTAATATTGTACTGAAGTTCGTTATATAATTTTAACAGCATTTCTTTATTACATGCTTATTGCTATCTTACCTGTTAATTACAGGCATAGCCAGAATTAGTGTTTGGGCATGGTCTGATGGTCACTTGGGTAGCTAATGTGTATAGCCAGGTTTACAGTATGGATTGATCTCACGCTAAGTTGGGTGGGCCACTGTTAACAGAGGCTCCCCTGTGGCTATGCCGCTTCTCTTAACAAAATGGCTGTAAAAGCAGTGTACAGATGAGACATACAGAACAAAGAAGAGAACTCTTACAGCAAATAGATGGAGACAAACTGATGTGTACAGTAATATAAAATTAAGGGGTGGGGTGATTGAAATGGCAGTAATATGCTTTTGCAACTACTGTTTCTTTAAAGTGGAATTGTTACCTTCAGACTATTTTAGTTTATTACATATAAAATGTGCTTACGTATTGCACTAGCAGTTTTTCTTTAAAATAAAGATTTTGAGAAATGAACATTGGTTTTGTTGCCACGTTGTGGCACTTTATGGTAATTGGTTATACTGAAGGCCAAACTTATTTTGTGCTGTGCTACAATACATGCCTTCTGTGTGGGCTCAGTCTAGATTCATTCATAGCACAATGATTGGTAATATTGGCTCAGCACTTAGACTAATTAACATAAAGTGCCACACTGGTCCATCTTGAAATAAATTCTCAAACATTATTCTTTAAAATATGTAAAAGCACTATAAGATAGTCAGTGGCATACTAATGGGGGAGGGGGGGAGTGGAGGTCCTCCCCGGATACCACTCATTTGGGGGGGTGCCACACTGCCACTCTGAGCCCGCTGCCTGATTGCGCTAAACAGGTACTGACGGCATTAGGTGTGCCCCGCCGTCCAGTACCTGCTTCCTTGAGTCGCACTGCAGCCAATGAGGGAGGAGTGCTTTGACAGGATACTCCTCTCATTGATTGTCTGTGGTGTTCGTCGGGGCTGTTGTGCAAGGTATGGAGGAGATGCCTGGACCTGAGACAGCCAGTACAGTGTGTGAACTGGAGCAGGAGGACGTGGAAGTCTAAATACCTCAGACGTTGCCAGCCCTTTGCACTGTGTCAGCAGCAGGTGCGGGTTATATTTTTGTTTTGTTTTTTTTAACATCTTAAACTGAGGGGGTGCCAATATAGGATCCAACCTTGCTGCCAAAAGATCTAGGTACGCCACTGAAGCTAGTTATTTAATTGTCTCCAAACATTCTGTTTATCATCTGAAAAAGTTAAGTCACAGACTCAAATTTTATCTGTTGCTCCAGGAAGATCACTGGTGTCCTGCAGCTATGATCCACGAGGACATCTGACTTCAGTGCCAGCTACATAACTTTTTAACTGGTGGTTATTTCCACATATATTTATGCTCACAGCCTTACACATGAATCTTTAGACACATAACATCATACCCAATGGAGAAGTGCATCCTTAAATACCTATTGGGGCCTAATTATACATATAGAGAGTCACAGTCCAGGATAAAGAGCCCAGCTGTTTATCTATATAACCTGCCTGAAGAAGAGACCTAAGAAGCCTTGAAAGCTTGCATCCCAAATATGCTTAGTTAGTCAATTATTGTATCAACTTGACTATATTTTGCCTCCTGGTAGATATATTCACTTCCAAATATTTATGATACTTATGTTGCCAAATGAACTCTAATTTCATCTTAACACTTTCTTTTATTTGTGAACTTAAGTTGATAGCTTCTGACCTAGCCACGTTATTTTTCCAAGCCCTGATGTAACGGCAAAAAAGATGAAAGGTTAATGTTATATGCAGTTGAGAAATAAATATTAATTAGGTAATTGGCATGGAGGTTCAATTTATCACAAACGTTTTTGTTCTGATTGCTCCCATTAATGTTATAATTTTGACTATTGGATAATGCTAATGGCATTATGAGTGGTGAGAAGTACCAGCTTTATTGGTCTCCTTTAAATTTGGAATGCTATTACTCTCAGCCCTTTTATTCTTGGTATCCCAATGTGTTGCTTTTAAATAATATGTCCTCCCAAACCAAATAATTCCAAAGTATGTTCCATATATTTCCAGTTTACTAAACTCAATTATTTATATCCAAGGAAATTGCAACATATGCTTTTTGGCTTTCAAAAATGTACTATGTTAATGGCTCTCCTAATATCATCCTTGATAAAATGGTACATAACCACACTGATCCTTGGATCCAAAACAGTAAGTGTTTATTTTGTTTTATGTCCTATAATTCTTGATTCCTCTTTAAAAATGCTTATTGTAGCTTTCTCTTTCATAAACAGCAAAGTGGTTACCATTGCCAAGTCCAAAAAATTTCGAGATCGTCATGGCCAGATTTTGCTGGAAGGAAGGAGACTGATTATGGATGCCATGGAGGCTGGTGCAGTTTTACAAACGATCTTCTTTAGCAGAGTTGATCATTTGAAGGAGCTGCCCCCAGACAAACTAAAGAAAGCTAACCTTGTCAAAGTGAAGTTTGAAGATATCAAGACCTGGACAGATGTTGTCACCCCTCAAGGATTAATGGGTGAGGGTAGGAGGAAGTAAAGCAACATTAGTGGTATTCTCTTGTCTGCTGCAATTGCAGAGGTTTTCATCCCAGCAGCTGAGGAACAATAAAACTCTGTTCCAAACTAACTGCATTGTAGGGGACAAATACAGTGTTACTTTTAACCCCTTGAATCCTAGAGAGATTGCTAACACATTTCTTTGAGATATGTTGGCATCATCTTTTAGTATCCAAAGGAGTTAAGGTACAGTATAAGTCAGTGTGAATTTGACAGATATTTTTCCCTTGGTGGTGTTGGGTTGTTTTACTCTTTGCAGTGGAACAGCCTCATTGTGGTGGTGTCCCCTCTCTTAGCATCACTGATGCAGTTGTAGACTATTCTTTTCCTGATGCTTGTTCTACCGCCTTATTCATCCTCAAATTCCTATGTTGGTGTTTACGCGCTTATGTTTATACAGCTGGTGAAAATAGGCTTCAAAGAATAACATAGGAAATCTAGGCTCCATATAATATAGGCAATTTACACTTCATAGAATAAGATATTAATTGGAGAGTTTCAGACTGGATAAGCTATGCACCTTTCCTCTGTGTCCAATCCACGGCAATACTGTGGGTTGTAGCTCCTCCTCTCCAGCTGGTAGGACCAATTAATCTTTTTCTACTTAAGCGCCTGCTCTGCTACTTGTCCTCAGTTATTTTGGTCCTACCACA
This sequence comes from Rhinophrynus dorsalis, assembly GCA_037306005.1. NCBI lineage: Eukaryota > Metazoa > Chordata > Amphibia > Anura > Rhinophrynidae > Rhinophrynus > Rhinophrynus dorsalis. The sequence goes on along the minus strand of CM074719.1, from coordinate 331,936,036 downwards.
GCTGGGAGGACGGAGGCTCAGGCCTCCACGCCGTGGAAATTTAAAAAAAAAAAAAAAAAAAAAAAAAAGAGAAAAGAAGAAACATGCGGCTTTGTTATTTTTTTATGTCGCTAGCCTCACACGCTAGCGGCATGTTCATCCCTCACCTCTGCATGCTGGATCACGGACTCTTGGGCACATACTGAGTCCTGAATCCTTCACCCCGGTTTGAAACAAGCCTTCCTCCGATGCGGGCGCCCTGCCCGGCGAGCTACAGCAGACGCGGGCGGCTGGTGAGCAGTCTTATGCACCAGAACAGGAAATCAACAGCGTGCGCTCCAGCAGTGAACCGCACGCTAAAGGAAGCAGAGGGGGAGGCGATCTGGAGGCATGCTGTATATAACAGCACGAATTAAGGCATGGGGTAAGTCCTGTTAACTTGATACTTTATATATATCGTACATATATATATATATATATATATATATAAGTGTATTTAAAGATATTTGAAGCTGTTACCTGCCAAGGGTTTTTTCTTTTGATCATGTCTGCTCAAAAAACTGAAAAGCCTAAACCTTCATCTGATTCTAAGGATGATAAAGCAGCCCCTAAGGCAAAAAGCTGTGCAAGTTGTGATACAAAATTGAACCCTTCTGATTCTTCAAAATTGTGCGCAGAATGTTTAAGGAAAGCAGCAGGAGATGTTATTCCCTCCCAATTTCAGGAATTTTTGGGGTGGATGCGCTCATCTATGCAGGAGACATTTTCTGCACTACAAGAGTCATCTAAGAAACGTCAGAGACCATCTGATCCAGATGAGGGGCCTTCCAGGCGAATACAAGACGAAGAAGATGAAGATAGCGTTATGGATATGGAATCAGCACCCTCTTCTGCAGAAGAAGGCGAAATTACTGAAGAGTCAGGCAATTTTGGTATTGAGAAGATTGACAACCTGATTAAGATCATGCGTAAAACTTTAGGCCTATCAGAATCCCAAAAAGACCTTAACGTAATGGATGCAGCTTTCATTGGGTATAAGAAATCGTCACCGCAATTTCCAGTCCATAGTTCCATTCAGGACATTATAAAGAATGAATGGAAACAAGGTGATAAAAAGTCTGCTGTATCGCGCAGATTCCATAAAATGTATCCTTTTCCAGAAGAAGAAGTGGCAACTTGGACTAATCCTCCCAAGGTGGATGCTGAAGTAGCCCAAGTATCCCGCAGAACAACAATCTTAATGGAAGATGGAACAACACTTCGAGACCCAATGGATAAGAGAGCAGATAGTGCCCTAAAGAAACAGTACACTACAATTGGGCATAACCTCAAATCAGCCACAGCAATGGCCTGTATGTTCCGCACCCTGCGTCTATGGCTAACAGATCTGGAAGAAAAGATCGACTCCTCTGTCTCAAGATCTAAGCTCCTGAAGGAAGTCGCCACTATCAAAGACGCGGTCAACTTTTCATGTGACGCATCCTTGGATAATATCAAGTTAACTGCTAGATCTTCAGCACTATCAGTCATAGCTCGCAGGGCCTTATGGATTAAGGCTTGGGAAGCTGATGCCTCGTCCAAGAACAAGTTGGTTTCTCTGCCATATCTGGGAAGCAAACTTTTTGGAGATCAGTTACAAGAAATTATTAAGAAGTCTTCAGGAGGGAAAAGCCCTTTCCTCCCTCAAGAGCGTCGCCAGAGGACATCCTCCCCAAGATCTGCTAGATCTAAGCGTCAGTCCTTTCGAGATTCCAGAAGATATAGGCCTGGTTCTTCCTATAACCAAAGAAGAGGAGGCGCTGGACAGAACACGCGAGCAGGAACCAGAAGAGAGTTCCAGAGAAAGACTAACTTTGCTCAAAACCCTCAATGAAGCCAGCAATACCCTATCTCGTCCGGTGGGGGGCAGGCTTCAAGCCTTCCAAAAACAATGGGAAGAGATTCAACCGGACCACTGGGTATCCCAGATTTTAGAGATAGGGTATGCTCTGGAATTTCGAACTGTCCCCCAACAGTCAAGTTTTCAGACATCCAACATCAGGAACAAACATTTAATCCCAAATATGAGGAAAGAAATTCAGAGGCTTCTTCAGATGGGAGTCATAGAAGAGATCCCTCAGATCCAGAGGTTCAGAGGAATTTATTCGAATCTTTTTTGTGTTTCAAAACCATCAGGAGAAATCAGAATCATTCTGAACCTCAAGCAAGTGAATACATGGCTACACATCAGGAAATTCAAGATGGAAACAATGTCCTCTATTCTCAAGATAATCCAACCTCAAGCTTTCCTGACCAGAATAGATCTCCAGGACGCGTATTATCACATACCAGTAAGAGAATCTCACAGAAGATTTCTGAGATTCCACATACTGGGACGCCATTATCAGTTCAAGGTACTTCCGTTCGGCCTGGCTACAGCCCCCCGAGTTTTCACCAAGATCCTGGCAGTGGTCATGGGTGTTCTGAGGTTAAGAGGAATCCGAATAGTTCCTTACCTGGACGACATGCTCCTGATAGCAGATTCTCCACAGCAAGCGTCAGTCAACACTCAAGCATGTCTGGATCTTCTAAAGCATCTGGGTTGGATTATCAATACACAAAAAAGCCTATTATCCCCCTCTCAGTCACTCATATTTCTAGGGGTCAAAATAGACACTCTTCAAGCACGGGTGACTCTATCAGCAGACAGACAAGACAGAATCTATCATGCCGTAAGTCGGTTCAGAAAATACAGAGTTCAGTCAGCAAAATCATTTGCAAAACTTTTAGGCAATCTGACTTCTGCCCAACAGGTGGTTCCTTGGTCCAGAACCCACGGAAGACTAATTCAGGAAAATTACTTGAAATTTTTCAAGAAAGACCCATTCAATCCATCTCTACCAATTCCTCTGCTTCCCGCAACCAAGAAGGAATTAGTATGGTGGAGCAGTCGGGGGAACCTCAAAAAAGGGAGATCTCTCTTGGAACCTCAATTGGAGACGGTGACTACGGATGCCAGTCTTCAAGGATGGGGAGGTATTTGGAGGACAAAAACAACACAGGGCACTTGGTCAGCCAAGGAATCAAAGTTCCACATCAACTATTTGGAACTTCTAGCAGTATGGAGAACGTTGAAAGCATTCCAGCCTTATCTCAAGACTACAGCAGTATTGGTGAGGTCAGACAACACCACAGCGGTCAGTTACTTGATGAATCAAGGAGGAACGAAAAGTCTTCGACTCAATCATTTAGCGATCCAGATCTTATACTGGGCGGAACATCACTTACTGAACCTGAAAGCATCATACCTGTCAGGCAGATTAAACAGAGAAGCGGACTTCCTAAGCAGGAACCATTTGGATCCAGGGGAATGGTCCCTGAAAAAGTCCATCTTCAGAAGCATCACGTCATCACTGGGCAGGCCTTTCATAGACCTTATGGCCACTCCGGAAAACACCCAGTGCAAGCAGTTTATGTCCAGATGGAGAACTCCTCTGGCTCTACAGCAGGATGCTCTTCAAACAGCATGGAATTTTCCACTAGCATATGTCTTTCCTCCTCTTCCACTAATCATGGAAGTAGTAAGAAAAATAAGAAGGGATCAAGCCAATGTGATCCTGATCGCTCCAAATTGGCCCAGAAAACTGTGGTATGCAGACCTCATAAAACTCTCAATCCGGCCTCCAGTAAAACTGCCAAACATACCAGACCTACTGTCACAAGGCCCTGTTCTACATCCGGATCCAGCCTTCTTGAATCTGATGGCCTGGAGGCTGAACGGAGCTCTTTAAAATACTCAGGATTATCGGACTCTGTCATCACTACCATTCTTCAGGGCAGAAAACCTTCTTCTTCCCGGATTTATTATAGAGTTTGGGCGACTTTTCATTCATGGTGTATGTCTAAAGGTCTGAATAGGCATAATATATCCCCAGAAGCCATCTTGGAATTCTTACAAGAAGGATTTAACAAAGGGTTAAAACAAGCATCCTTAAAGGTACAGCTTTCTGCTATCTCTGCCATTCTTGCCCATCCTTTTGCTGAACAGTATATTATCAGAAGATATCTTTCAGCCATTTCTAGAATTAAACCCACGATTAGGGAAATCATTCCCCCTTGGGATTTAAATTTGGTCCTCCAACAACTCTCTGCCCATCCATTCTTTGAACCCCTGGAGCTGGTTTCCTTGAAGCATCTCACTCTAAAAACCATACTCCTTACGGCAGTCACCTCAGCCAGACGTGTGGGAGAGTTACAGGCCCTGCTCTGTAAATCACCTTATTTAGTGTTTCACCAGGACAAAGTAGTCCTGAGGCCTAAATCCTCCTTCAGAAGTAAAGTAATCTCCAGTTTTCACTTAAGTCAGGAGATAGTCTTACCTACTTTTCCTCCAGCCTCTATTCTTAATCCAGATACTCGCCTGCAAAATCTTGATTTACGTAGATGTTTGAAAATTTATCTCAAGCGTTCTGACTCCTTTAGGAAAACAGATGCTCTTTTTGTGCATTTTTGGGGGAAATATAAAGGGACTGCAGCATCCAAGGCTTCCATTGCTCGATGGATAAGAGACTGCATCATCTTAGCTTACCAGTCAGCTGACAAAATACCCCCAACAGGGTTAAAAGCTCATTCTACGAGAGCAGTAGCATCTTCTTGGGCTTTAAAGAACGTGGCTTCAGCAACTGAAATCTGTAAGGCAGCCACTTGGTCGTCAGTATCTACATTCGTAAGACATTATAGTCTAGATGTTCAGGCGGCAGAAGATGCTAGCTTTGGCAGGAAGGTGCTCCAAGCAGCCACTCCTGCCCAAAATCCTTGATTAAAGTCCCGCCCATAGGGATACTGCTCTGGTAAGTCCCACAGTATTGCCGTGGATTGGACACAGAGGAAAAGAGAAAATTTACTCACCGATATTTATATTTCCTCTGTGTCCTTCCACGGCACCCCACCCTGAGGGTATTGGTAATAGTATCGTTCCCTGTACTGATGTTTAATAATGTACAAATAGGGAAAGCTCTCTTTATGTAACCTATAACTAACATGTCCTCTCATTCCAGCTTGGATATACATATAACTGAGGACAAGTAGCAGAGCAGGCGCTTAAGTAGAAAAAGATTAATTGGTCCTACCAGCTGGAGAGGAGGAGCTACAACCCACAGTATTGCCGTGGAAGGACACAGAGGAAATATAAATATCGGTGAGTAAATTTTCTCTTTTATCATATTTCAGTGAAAATCCCTTGGGATTAGGATGGTGCTCAATGCACGTGTACAAATGCATCTCATACAAATGGCTGTAACAATAATGACTCCTCCTACTTCAGTATGTTTCCGCTACTGTCTTGGATATCTGCGAAGTACAAATATTTTGTCAATATGCACTAGTGTTTGAGGGAACCTTTAGGGGAAATGCTTGAATAAAAACCACATCATTCCAGGTGATACTTTGCTTCTAATTCAGGGCTTGACAAATTCAGGGTCAGACTGAGTATTGTGAGGTTCTGTGGCAACCAATGGAACCAGGGTGGGGGGGGTCAGACACTATATGGGGGATTTATGGCTTCTAGGGACGGTGGAACCAGGCTGGGGGGGTGCACAATGCATGTTGGGCCCTGTGACTGCCAGTGGATCCAGGCTAGGGGGTTGGTGGGGTCACCCATTGTATATGGGGATCTGTGGCTACCAGTGGGAAAGGGAACAAGGCTTCTGGAGTGGGGGGGTTAGGGGTGTGTATGTTGAGCATCTGTGGCTGCCATGGGGCAAAGCTGGAAGGTTAATTGTACTGTTTATTTTATTTGACTTAAAAACACATTTATGGAAACATAGGCGATCAGTGCTGTGACCATGAAGGCCATCTCTGCCTTCTCTCTACCTCCTGCCACGGTTCTGTGAACATCTGAATTGAGTAGGAGGACCTTCAAGGCCTGCTCCTGTGGGCCTGGAAGGTCTTCCTACTCAACTTGGGCATTCATACAATGCCGGTTTGAGGAGGAGGTAGACTGAAAGAGCTGGTCACAGCAATGATTAGTGTCTTGGTGGGGGGAGGGATCAGGAAGTGTCCTGATGCCCTCCAAAGATGTCTCCATGGCAATCTAGAGTCTGGAATTTTTCAAGCCCTGTTCTAATTCTTTTATTCCCTGGGGGTGATAAATATATATAATTTTTTTTTTTTTATTTTGTTCAGCTTTGATTTTATAGAATGTTCCCCCTCCCCATATATTCTTCTTTCCCTAGGAATATTTGCAATGCCTGACCGTGTGAAGATGAATTATCCAGCAGCACAGATTAAGAACACATTGCCTTTATCACTTATCTGTGATAACATCCGTGATCCTGGAAACCTTGGTACCATATTGCGGTGTGCTGCTGGTGCTGGCTGTGATAAAGTCTTGCTTACAAAAGGTACCTAAGATCAGTTTTTATCAACTACCAGTTCATTGACCTCTGCCAACTCGTGGTTGCCCATTACTGGTCTAAAGTAGCCCAGAGATTGCAGTAACATATCTATCTCATCGGTGCAGCCCTTTAGCTCACTGAAGAGCCATATATTGTTAAAAATGTAGATGAGCCATTTGGATTCTTCCTTATGCTTTTAAGACCTATGTAAAACCCAAAAGGTTAAGGAGATGCAGGGTGAATATGCAGAGAGGATTTGTGCTTCTGGGGTGAAAACTGTGTGTGTGTGATATGGGAGAGGGGAATTATCTTCTCTTTCCACTGTACCAGACAACAAACTGGGGTTTGTAGGAGAAGCCTCTGCTGTAGGTCGTCCAGTGGACATAAATGGTTTGTATCTTTTATTAAGATGATAAAAATCTGAAATACTGCCTTGGAACATTATGAACCATTGTTGGGCAACTATTGGAGATTTATGCACCATTCAATGGGTGACATTCTCACAGTGACTGAAAGCATGAAAAAAACATGAGTTGTGGATTTCCACATGGGCAACACTGATTGAGATTTCCACAGATAACAATAGCATGCTGCACCTTTCCTTTGACAGTGCAATAACTCAGTTACAAACATGTAGTATAGATTTCAATGTAATTGAAGTGAAATTGCACAACTATTACAGGAAGATGTGTTTCCTATGATTTTGTCACCGGTTTATCTTTAGAGAATCACACTAAAAACACACCAATATTTTCAGTAGTTATTTATGTGAGTAGAATGAGCACTAGAGTGAAAACAAAGGTAAGCTAAAGAGGTCAAATTTTCCTCAAGCCAGAGATGTCATAGAGGGAAAAATGGAAATGTCCATTCTTTTAAATAAAGCTTTAATCCCCTGTGTGTTCGTCTCACTATCATTCAAGGGGTTAACGTCCCATTTAAATAATTGAGATTTAAGAAATGTTTTTGTCGCCTATGAGGCGGTTGTTTTGGTTTGCTTCAGACGTGCCCCTCTTTAGTTTCCTGACTACAGCCCAACGTTTTGGAAGGATGAGAACTGGAAATAAAATTAGAGGTACTGAGGTGCAGGGAGTGGGATGAAGAGAATGTAGGGCAGAGGTGACAGTTCATGGCCTGCGGATCAGATCTTGCCCGTGGGTCTTCTGGATATTGAGGCTAGTATGGTCCTGTATCCCTTTCTGGCATGGATAGAGAATAATGAAGGACTGGTGAGGCTGCTCCTCCACAAACATAATTGCTCGTTTTAGTCCGCAAATAGAAGTTGCCTTTGTATTTATATTTAAACCTGTTCAACTGTACATGTTTTTAGATTCTCTGTACTGGACAAGCATCAGCTCAGCACAAAATGTGCTGTTTCCTATTTACTTCCCATTTCAGGAGAGGGAAGACTAAGGTGAGGATGAGTGGGAGCCAAAAGTGAATGGAACAGATAAGACTTTTTGTAGGGGAGGACAGGAAATGGTGTATTGATAGGGGCAGGCTGATGGTGGCAGATATTGATGAAAAGGTCTGGGACAGGGGCGGACTGACAGGACCCAGGGGCCCTGGTCCAAAAAGAGGTCTGGGCCCCCTGCAGAAATCTCCACATTGCCCCCTTCATCTCATCTCCACATTGCCCCCTTCTCTCCACATTGCCCCCTTGATCTCCACAATGCCCCCTTCATCTGCATAATGCCCCCTTGATCTCATCTCCACAATATTGCCCCCTTCCACAATGCCCCCTTCCACAATACCCCCTTCATCTCCACATTGCCCCTTCCTCAATGCCCCCATCTCCACATTGCTCCTTCATCTCCACAATACCCCCTTTCATCTCCACCATGCCCCTACCTGCAGTCCCTGGTGGTCTAGCGGCGTGGGGCGCGCCTCTAGTAATGCAGAGGCTGGGAGATGATGTCATCTCCCAGCGCTCTGTATTACTAGAACGGCCCGGCGGCCGTTGTAGGAGAGCTGCTCTGGAAGTAGAGGCGGCGGGCCCCCTTCGGTCACGGGCCCTCGGTCCGTGACCGACCGATGGTCAGTCCGCCCCTGGTCTGGGAGTGGTTCTTGTATAACGAGGAGGTTCAAAGTTGAGGACTTTTTCCCTGATTTACTTATAAATTGGTACACACTTAGTAATGCTGAGGTATTTTCTGTGATTAAGGGAAAAAAAACAATAATGTATGACACTTTTACATAAGTGTAAAAAGAAACCATGATTCATTTTATAAGGGATGATGGGCTTCATGTAAAGGCAAAGTGGAGCCAGTATGGGGCAAACCAACTACACTCACATTCCAGATGATAAACAAAATCCACAAATTCCATTTGATTTTACATGGGTCTTTTAACCCCTTTAATGCTAAAGAACCCTCCAACGGAGTGTTGGCGAACTCTCTAGCATTCAAGAGGTTAAAAACCTTCATTTAAATCAAATGGAATTTTTCCCCTAGAGTCTAGTTGGTTTGCCCTATAATTATTCCTCTTTGCTTTTATATAAAGGTTCAATACTATACCTTACATTAGATTAATAGTTCCCTGTCTTTATTTTCAGGTTGTGTTGACGCTTGGGAGCCAAAGGTACTGAGAGCTGGAATGGGAGCTCACTTTCGTCTGCCAATAATCACCAGCTTAGAGTGGGATGTTGTTCCTAATTACCTTCCTGCTGGCACCAAGGTGTTTGTGGCTGATAACTTTAAGCCAAATAACTGTAATGAAGCGGCTGCTACATCTGAAAAAGCAAGTGACTATGGTTGGGTTTCTACCCATCCAAGGAGAATATCACATCTGGAAGAAGACACTGACTTTTCTAGTGATGAGGAAGAAAGTGATGAGAATGAGCTTTATATACCTGATATTCCAGTGCAGAGTTACCATGAGCGATGGGCCAGGAATCCAAGTGCACTAGTAATTGGAGGAGAAACTCATGGTTTGAGTTTGGAGTCTTTACTGGTGGTGGACAAATCTGACGGAAGAAGACTCTTCATTCCAGTTGTTCCAGGGATAGATAGCTTAAATTCTGCAATGGCAGCAAGCATCATCTTATTTGAAGGAAAAAGACAGTTACAAGCATTAAAAAACTCATAAGAACTTTTGTTTGTACTTTTTAAGTAGTCTAAGAAATTTAAAGGAACACTAACAGCTAATAGGCCCACTTAGCTTACTGTGGCCCAAAAATTCTAATGGTCACCATGTCCTTGTGCCTTGTCTCAAGGGAGATCATTTTTAATCAGAACTGAAAGTCTGTCCCCAAGGCACTCCACTTCCAACTCCAGACTAGCTTGAAAAGCTTCTGTTTTACAATAACTTATTGCATTCTATCATTTGACCCATTTTTTGTCATTTCACAGGTGCTAACTCCCAAGCAGATCCTTAATCAATTTATGCAGTCATTTCTTGTGATGCACAATATCAAAGGCTTTAACAAAATCCAAGTGTACTACATACACCGCTATACCCATGTCCAGTTTTACCAGTTACCCTTTAATAGAAGGCAAGTAAATTAGTTTGACATTCTTTGTCCTTCATAAAACACCCTCAAACATTTTTTGATCTGTGGAAGTCAAACTTATGTGTCTATACTTTCCAGGTTTTGCTCTTTCCCCGTTTCAAATAATGGGATTATATCTGGTTTCCTCTGGTTAATAGGGCTATAGCTGTCTGGAAAGCAGCTTCTGATGCAATGGGCTAGAGAAGAACTCTTAAAGGGATAGTAACATTTCAAAATAAAAGCAGTTTCAATTAATCTTCATAGTATTTGGGCCGTGGAGAGTGTTATTTCAATACTGTCAGATGTGTAGTTCAAGATTAATTGAATGATAAAGTATTCCCTCCTGCCCCTTTTACCTAGTGTAAGCTGCCTCCCCTCAGATGTGGAATCTGGTCCACAGACCAGACAGCTCACAGCAAGGGACAATCCTCTTACTGTGAGAACAAGGAAAACCCTTCCCCCTTGACAGGTTTTTCCCTTATCTTAATTGAAGATTTTTTTTCTCTCTCAGCCATCTGGACACCACCTTTCTGTACTGAGGTGAGCAGTGTTACATCAGTAAAGGGGCGGGAGGGGGATACTTTATCATTCAATTACTCTTGAACTACAAGTCTGACAGTATTGAAATAACACGCTCCATGGCCCATCTACTATGAAGATTAATTGGAGCTGCTTTTATTTTGAAACATTACTATCCCTTTAATATGCTTGCTCATATTTTGGATGCTAATGTATACCTTACTGAAGCTGCTTTTTCCAGATTTTCTGGTAAGGCCTCAGCCTTTTCTGTTAATGTGCGCCATACCTTGTGGGTGTGGATTTGGTCTGTGGACCAATATTACAAGAAATCACTGGTTACTTTGCGATTTGAGGGTAAAACCCTATTTGGGCAAGAACTAAAATAGGTCATTGGTGACACCACTGATGGCAAAAATTCCTTCTTGCCACAGATTTCTCCCAAACATTTCGAGCTAGGAAGACATGTTGATGTTGTCCCCCTTGCCAATTCAGAGCATAGAGGGTTCAAGCTCTTGAGGTTTGCCAAGCTTTTTTTTTTTTTTTTTTGCAGTCCCCAAGAATGAATCTGAAGTGCCTCAGCCACTACATGGTTGCTACACTCTTCAGGTCCCAATCCACCCAGACCACTAAAGTTTCCCACATTTTTCTCACACAGTCATTATCAGTTCACTGAACTGCCTTTTGGTCTGACCTTAGCTCCAATAATCTTCGTGAAGATCATGGCAGCCTTGGCTGCCTACATCCATTCACAAGGCATTTCCCTGGCTCCATATTTGTACATTCTACTGATTAAGGCTCCTTCAGAAGCCTTGCATGTGGGTACACTATGGTTATATTCTTAACCTAAAGAAGTCCTCTCTGAATCCATCCCCAATTCTTTGCTTTGTGGGAATGCCCTTCAGGGGGTCAAATGTTCTTACTGGAGGACAAGATACAGATCTTTTCCCAGAATGGTGCAGGCTCTGCTGTGGTCCTCTGCGATGATAAAGGATTACATGAGGATCCTGGGATGCATAATGCCTGCCCTGGAAGCGGACCCTTACACTTAATTGCATACAAGGGAGCTTCAACTGGACATTCTTAGATGCTGGTCTCAACCATGTTCCTTGTGGTTAATAATTTATATAGATTATAAATAAATAAATACACAACTCCAATGGGTTTGTTTTCTCTAGGCAGTATTTACATAGAAAACTAATACAGATATTTACATTCATGAGTGCAATTCCTTCAAACTATACTAGGCAAACTATTTCCCTTATTCTCCCCTTATTGCATTAAGTTATGTTACCTGTGATCACATGAGTCAGCAAACATTCCAGGCCAGCATACAAGCCAACAAACAGATGGGAAGGAATAGGCAGGAAATGAACCTTTCTTCAGGCCTGCAAACTGCTTTAGATATGCAAATAAAAGTGAGACAAACAGGGCTGTATGACCTCCTCCACTAGTTTTCAAATAAACACAGCTATTTATCCTTTTAAGAAGAGAAAAAAAAACAAAAACTGATTTTACAGATTCACCTAAAACCAACCCAGTGAACCCAGAATAATAGTATACTGCCCTTCTCACCCTAATTTCCCTTAAAAAGGTTCTGCAGTCTAGAAATTAAAATCCTGTGTCTTCTAAAATGGCGCCCTATAGAAGTCCAATCACGGTCTCCAAAATGTGGTTAATAATTATTATATGTAGATATATATATTATAAATAAATACACATCTCCAATGGCAGTATTTACATAGAAAGCTAATAATACAGAGATTTACATTCATGAATGCAATTCCTTCACAATATACTAGGCAAACTATTTCCCTTTTTCTCCCCTTATTGCATTAAGTTATGTTACCTGTGATCCCAAGATTCAGCAAACATTCCAGGTCTGCATACAAGCCAACAAACAGATGGGGAGGGGGAGAAGCCACAGGAGGAGAGAAACAGCCTGGAAGCCACAGGATAAGAAGAGAACTAAATTAGAGCAACTGTGCTCTAAACTTTACCCAATTTCTAACCACACCCCCTTATTTCTTATTGGCTAACGGTTATAATGTCACAAAACACACCCCCATCCATTTTCTAGCATGTGATCAGATCACCACATTCCCAACTGTCACTCTATGAGCCTCTCCCTTCCAATGAGGGAGGGCCTCCATTGGCTACATCATCCTTATCTGACTCAGGGATGTTGCTTTGTGATTCCAGAGTGGAATCTGGTCAAGACAGATGCAAGCCTGAGCTGCTAGGGTGCAGCTCTGGGTCCCCTGAAAACTCAAGGATGGTGGACCAGAGAGCTTCCTGTTATTCAGCATCCTGGAGATTCATGTCATTTATCAGGCACTTCTTCAATGGTCTCAGACACTAACAGGGACTCCAGCTGAAGTACAGTCAGACAACTCAACTGCAGTGGCTAACATTAACTGCCAGGGACGAAGTATGGGATCTTCTCCATTGGGTACAAACTCAGTTCCAGCCATCTCAGCAGTCCACATATGAGGGGTATAAAATGATGTTGTGGATTTTCTCAGCCATCAAATGTGGATCCAGGGAACTAACTGAACCTAGAGGTGTTTGAACAGTTCAATGTTGGAGTCTCCCAGCAGTTGACTGATGGCCTCTTACAAGAACAGGATGGTGCCTCGGTCTTGCACAGAGACAAAGCATCCCTCTCCCCTGATCTTTATGAGGGTTGTAATGTCCATCCCATGGAATTTCTCTCTCTTTTATGTGTTTCCCCCAACCATTCCTCTCATCCTCAGGGTGACTCAGATCATCAGGTTGGAGAAGGTCCGAGTCATCCTGATTGCTCCATTCTGGCCTCGTTGGTCCTAGGTTGTGGATCTTTTCATTCACTCTATCCAGGAGCCATTCAATCTTCACCCAAGATCACATCATCTCCAGGGCCCCATCTGGTATCAAAAAGGAAAAATCCCAGTGCACTCTTCTTTTACGTAATAAATCCTAATACCAGAATAAACCCTAACCTTGACGGTGCTACAGGGGAAAACTAACAGATAACTAGAAAACAGAAAAATCCTGCTAAACTAATACTCATTCAAAGCTCTCGGGAATAATGGAAATAGATGTACAGACTAAAACTTAATTTTAATATGGGATAAGTAAAAAAATAAATCTAAATATTAAATGAAGAAACAAAACTAATTATTGAGTGAATGGTGTATGCCGGGGTGTTGAAACCGGCTTCCCAAATATGTACTTGGTAGGCTTTGTTATATTAGAGGCAGAAAATCATTTTTTATGGCAAACATGAGTATAAAGTCTGGCAGGATGAATGAAAAAAATACTAATGATTGCTATTGTCCACAACTGCTATCCACAAAGAGGATTATTCTCATGTGTGCAAAGTAAAATGCTCACAAAGCCAATACCTAAAAATAGATATTGGGCACTGGTCGGGTAACATCTGAGAAAGAACTTGAGCTCTGTATTTCCTCAACAGGTAATTGATTAACCAATGATATTCATCCTAATAACTTAATGACATCCTGCCTCTATATGTACTAACTAGCCGGGGTGACAACCGCCTTAAATGGTGAACTGCCGGGGGCGTTGAAACCGGTTTGCCAAATATGTATTTGTAAGTGATTTTCACAGAAAATAATTTATTGCAACAGCCATAGTTTATAGTTATAAAAAATCTGGTAGAATCAGCTAAAAAAATTATCATCCACAACTGCCAATCACAAAGAGGATTATTCTCATATGTGCAAAGTACAGAGCTCACAAAGCCAATACCTATAATAGATAATAGGATAAAGTGAAATAACCAACCTAAATGAGGAAGTTTTAACTGATTCCTAGTCGGGGAGCATACAAAACTAACCCTGAAATGTGTATTACATTAAAAGGTGATTGATTGATCAATAATATTCAGCCTGATAATGTAATAACATCTACCTACTTACTGGGGCAACAAACGTCTTGCCAAAAAACTCCAGGGTACTGACTTACAAAAGCTACAACTTACAGAAAAAACATTAGTTGACTCTTTCTAAAAAAAAAAAAAAAAGAGCCATGTGGTATCAGGATGTGGAAAGGCTAGCTAATGATGGCATGACTCTTGAAACCACCATCCTGAAACAGAAAGGTTTCTCAGATTATGTAATTTCTATCACGGTTCAGGCTAGGAAGTATGTTTCTTTTAAAGTATAAGATTTGGTCCATCTTCCACCAGCTATGCACTGAAAAAGATGTCCCTGACCTCACCTTTGATCTTCCTACAGTTCTGGCCTTCCTACACAATGGTGTGAAGAAGGGTCTCAGTCTAAGCTCTATTAAGGTATAGATCTCAACTCTGTCTTTTCCAGAGGCACATTGCGATCCTAATCAACATTAAAAAATACCTTTGTTCAAGTGGTGGGTCACTCCTTCCCTTTCTTCATGGATCCAACTACACCGTGGGACTTAAACTTGGTTTTAAGCATCCTTCAGTGACTTCCTTTTGCATTTTCTGACAAATAAAAATTGCTTTCCTCTTAGCCATTGTTTCCATTCAGAAGGTTGCTGAATTGTAAGCTCTGTCTTGCAATTGTTCGTTCCTGGTAATTCATGAGGACAAGGCAATACTTTGTACCTCTCAGGAGTTTTTACCCATGATTGTTTCAGATTTCCACATCAATCAAAAGATCATCTTGCTTTCCTTTAATTTTTATTCTGTCTCCAAACAGGAAAAGGATATTCACTTTATGGATGGGGTGCGATGTAAGTGCATTGTAGCATAGCCCTTTTGAAAGCAGATTCCCGCTTTGTCATCCCTGAGGGTCCTAGAGCAGGTCAGGCAACATCCAAAGTCACTATTAGTTAAATTATAGCTACCATATGACAGGTGTATATTAACAGAAAGGGACCGGTTCCCTTCAAAGTCACAGAGCATCCACCAGAGCTGTGAGTGCTTCCTGGACTGACAAAAAACAGGACTCTGCTGAAAAGCTGTGCAAGGTTGCTACATAGCCCTTCTTAACACATTGACCAAACACTACTGTATCAATGTTTTGGGCTTGGCTAAGTCAGCTTTGGCCAGAAGGCCCTTCAGGTGGTATTGGCTATGAAATGTTTTCTCTCTTTCCCTACTGTCATGTTTGGTTCAGTAGTTTCAGCCCTGTTGGCTGTTTGGTTGGCCTACTGTGATAGTTTCTGTGTCTGACACCTACGGTTGCATAGATCCAGTATAGTCCTGTGGAATACTGGTGTCCTATGGGGAGTGTGACTTGTTTTGTTTTTCCTACATCCCCTCCCCAGAATAATTGGGATGCTTTGGTATATTCCCATGGTTCCTGTGGTCCATATTGGATGTAATAGAAAATAGGATTTTAGTGAACTTACCATTAAATCTTTTTCTCGTTACTCTACTCTATATGAAACACAGGACTCCCAAATAGAGAAATAACTACCTATGTTCCATTCCCTGGGCAGAGGAGTCATCTTAGGGTCATAGTCTAGGGCACTTCCTTTTTTCTTCTTCCCCTTTGGTTCTTTTTCTGTGATTCTTTCACACATGAATCGGGGTGGTTGAGCTGGAGGAGGGAGTCTCTGCCCCAAAAGACCCTGTCTTTTTTTGAAGTGCCCTGCCCTTCTGGAGAAGGGAGCTCAACCCCATTGTTCCTGTGTTCCATATGGACTAAAGAGAAAAAGATTTAATGGTAAGTTCACTAAATCTTAACAAAAGTATTCCACCAAGATTCCAGGGAGAGAGATAAAACCCCTTAAAATGCAAATTAGTCTCCACAGCAATAAACCAGAAAGATGTGTATACTGCAGGGGCCAAGGACACCAATACACCAAAACGATGTACCAGCAAAAAGGTTAATAGAAAGAAATATAAGAGGCTCCTACACAGGCACTGTGGCCTGCAGGACCTTCCATCTAAATTGACATCAGCTGAAGCCAGAACATTGATCTTGCAATGTTTAGCAACCACGTGATGCAGCAACCACGACATCACCTTCCACAGCTGCCCCACAAAAACTTGGTTCTTGTAGGCCCAGGAAGCACCCACTTCTCTGATGGATTGAGCAGTGACCCTAAAGAGTACAGGCTTTTTCCTAAGGACATATGAATTGTGGCCATGATTCAAGAAGTTACTCTTACCTTAGATGCTGTTTGGCCCACCCCTGGACCCTCTGGAGTAATGAAAATGTGGGGGAAGATTCTGTGGGATGAATGTAGATACCTAACTCTATCAAAGCAGTATATTTCCTCCTTCCATCTATTAGATGGAGCCAGACAAAAAAATGAGAGAACAATTTCCTGATTAGTATAAAAATAAGATCTTAGTGTTATGTGTTAAATCTTTTTCTCTTTCATTCATATGGAACACAGGTCCCTGCACTAGAGGGCAGGACACGTCTTAAAAGACATAGTCTGGAAAGTGGAGACTCCCTGCCGCTCCTCCAGCTCAACCCTTGCCCCGCCCTCATATTATCTAACAAAGGAGGAGGGGGAGATATATAGTGATATTGCACTGCAGGTTTTAATGAAATGGATAACACCACCAAAAGAAGAAAGTGAGGTGTGAATGTAATGAAGTATGTCTTTAACCTGTAACACGCTACACCTCGACAAAGAAACCAGTTCAGTGCTCAATCATAGGTGAATAAATAACCTTCATAACTTAACCTTTATTACTGTCATATTAAAACTACAGTAGATCCACAATTAGTCAGTATAATATTAAAAAATATATTTAAAAACATAGAATACTACCATAAAGCAAATATATCCCAAACTAGCACAGATGGGGGTCTTCTATGGGAGTATAGGGGACACCAGCAAATTGTTACCATCTAAATGGTCATGGTCAGATCCTATTAGGGCCATCTAAGCTAATACCCAGAATGTACAGATGATACATGTAGTAATTGTATTTATTCAAGTGACTCTGATCATTCATACCTAAGAAAGAGGAGGTTAATGGTTACACAACGCTTATTGATACACTAGTTTCATTAAGTCAGTCGATTGATCCTGTGTACTAGGTTGTTGAAGCTTCAGAGCATACACAGCCAGCGACTGCTACTGTTGTAGTTATTGGTTATAAAATCCGCTCCTAAGTGTATCTGAAAGTTGTTATAATCATCCGAATTTTGACAAACAATTAAAATATGTGAAACAAATCTATCACTCAGTATAGGCATCCGCCACACTTAGACATACGATCGCTCGTGAGCGCTAGGCTGTATAAGCCACTAAATACTAGTGATACATTGATTCCTCCTTTGTGTAGCTAACCATCAATATGGTATGTACACAGTATACGGTATTATTAGTAAAAGGTACAATGAGCCAAGGCAGAAGGTCCCTATTCTGAAATCTCCAGAGACTCAGAATAGGGACCTTTCCGCCTTGGCTCATTGTTCAGACTAAAAGATTCTTACCTTTACTGGACTGTGTTTTACTAATAATACCGGACACTGTGTACATATCATATTGATGGTTAGCTACACAGAGGGGGAATCAATGTATCACTAGTATTTAGTGGCAACATGCACTTGCTGTGAGAGTTCAGAGGCTTCTACAGCCTAGCGCTCACGAGCGATCATATGTCTAAGCTTGGTGGATGCCTATACTGAGTGATAGATTTGTCTGACAAATGTTTTAATCATTTGTCCAGGTTCGGATAATTATAACATCTTTCAGATACACTTAAGAGCGGATTTTATAACCAATAGCTACAACGGCAGCAGTCGCTGGCTGTGTGTGTGCTCTGAGGCTTCCACAGCCTAGTACATATGAGCAATCGACTGACTTAATGAAACCAATGCATCAATAAACGTGTTGTAACTATTAACCACCTCCACATTAGGTATGAATGATCAGAGTCACTTGAATAAATAGAATTGCTACATGTGTCATCTGTACAATCTGGGTATTAGCCTAGACGGCCCTAATAGGATCTGACCATGACCATTTAGACGGTAACAGCAATTTGCTGGTGTCCCCTATACTCCCATAGAAGACCCCCATCTGTGTTAGTTTGGGATATATTTGCTCTATGGTAGTATTCTATGTTTTTAAATATATTTTTTAATATTATCCTGCCTAATTGTAGATCTACTGAGGTTTTATAATGATAGTAATAAAGGTTATGTTTTGAAGGTTATTTTTCTATTCACCTACTAGTCTAAAAGCCTGTGTACGCTGACGAAGGTCCGGGTAATGTTAACACTTTGAATGCCAGAGGGGTACGCATCATTGCTTTGCAATACGTTGCGTACCCCTCTGGCACTCAAAGGGTTAAGAAGCCACTACCTCACTGCTCCATGCGATGCAGTCTTGCGTCACCACACACACGCGATGCAATCATGTGCAGTAGATGCTGCCTGAATGCGGGCAGTCGCAACTGTGCACGACTGCATCGTGACAAACATCCTAGCAAATTATTATATAGGATGATTGAGCACTTTACTGGTTTCTTTGTCCAGGTGTAGAGTGTTATAGGTCTAAGAACCAATTAGGTTAAAGACATACTTCATTATATTCACACCACCCTCATATTAGCCAGTTTTGAATGCGACCACAGCCACACTGACAGGGAAAAGCAAGAGAAGAACAATCTCCTGTGAGAAGACTAAATGGAGTCCGAATCCCAGACAGGCAAAACCAAAGAGGTCCCTTTCTCTGGGTGGGAGACCTGTGTCCCATATCCACTAAAGAGAGAAGTATCTGACAGGTAAGAACGCTAAAATCCTATTTTCTGTCACGAAGGACCATACATGTACTCAAAAAAAAGAAAAAAACATACAAAGGGTGCCAGTAGTGCCAAAATTACAATAGTAAAAAACTCACTCACATTTTAATATTGCTGTATATATGTATCTACACAAATGCAGCATTTATAGCATGCAGGGCATTTTCTTACCCTCCCTGGCTCGGTTTTGCATGATATCCCTTGGTTCTCTTGAGATATGTAGGATTTCCTACATTTCTTGAAAAAGAAGCGTGGATCGCTATGAAACACGTTGCATTGTGGGATTAATCAGCATTGTTTTTTTTTTTTTGCTTTCGTTTTTACATCGTGTTCATCTACCCCGATGGAGAATAAATCCATATCTCAAGAGAACCAAGGGATATCGAACAAAATTGAGCAGGTACGGTAAGAAAATTCCCTCCATGCCATAAATGCTGTATTTGTTTATATACATAAAGCAATATTAAAATGTGAGTTTTTTACTATTGTAATTTTGGCTCATAAACTTGAGTGATAAGGTAGGAATAAGCCACCCCTTGCACAATGGTTTACACATCTGTTAACAAGGCAGCAAGCCTCTGAAAAGCAGCAGATAGTTCTATGAAGCTCCAGGTTTCCTGAAGTCTTTCTGAAGCCCGTCCTGGAAAAAGGACAAAATAACTGGAAGATGAAAGGGACACTGCTGCAACAGCTGGTCTACTCACCTTTAAATCAAGAACCAGGCTGTATGATGTGCTTTAGGTAAAACTAACTTGCGGGCCATCACCATAGTAGTGACGATACATACAGAAAAAATTCTTCTTCTGCAGAAGGCAGGCTTCACAAGCCAAGTTGCCAAACCTTTACCTCCCCATCTCTGGGTGACACAAAGGGCATGGAGTTAGAAGGTCCTGAAGGATTGGAAGCCCAATCGGCTTGGTAGCAGATAGATTAGATTTGAGAACCATGCAAGGTAAGTCTGATAAGGACCACATGTATCCATCCTGACCTTCATCAACATACTGGGAAACAGAAGGAAAGGAGGAAACACATACACCAGAAAAAACTGCCATGGAATACCCCTCTAATCTACTGACAGAGTGAAAGGTTCCCATAGTCTGGAATAAAAATGGAGGAACCTTGCAGTTTGACAGATGCCATGAGATGCACAACAGGAAGACCCCATACCTGAACTATGAAGTCAATCACCATTTGGTGTGGAGGAAGTCCTCTGCCAGAATGTGTAGCTGCAGCCTAAATGAGAACATGAATAAGAGCCAGGCTAATCACTTGAGCTTCCAGACATTGGTTGATAGAAAACGCTCACTGTCGGCCCATAGGCCCAGGGCTTCCTGAGAGCCAAATGAGGCCCTCCCTCTACTGTGACTTTGAATCAATTCAGTATAACCAATGGACAACCCAGAATCAGGTGGACATCCTGGAGCAACCAACGAAGATACAACTTAGACCAGCCTAATAGTGACATCACAGGGGAGAGATGATACTGCTGTCTGGACCAATTTCTGCAGCCAAATAGTGTATAAAAATAAAGTAAAAGTGTTCTTACCTGTTAAATACAGGTCCATATGGAACACAGGTAACATGGGGTTGAGTCCGTCTTCTGGAGGGCAGGGCACATCACAAAAGACAGGGTCTTTGGAGTGGAGACTCCCTCCAGCATAACCACCTACCTACAATCTTCCACAATTCATGTGACATACGGCCACAATAATGGAAAATAAACAGTTAAGAAGAAAAGAAAAAGACTATAAGACTCATATGCATGGGAAAGCAACAAAGGAAAGATTTGTTCTCCAGGTGGGAAACCTGTGTTCCATATGGACTAAAGAGGAAAGGATTTAACAGGTAAGAAAACTAAATTCATATTTTCTCTTATGTCCAATATGGAACACAGGTACCATGGGGATATACAAAATCTAAGATTGCTGGGGAGGGTAGGAGCAAAAGACCTCACACACTTCCCCATGATACCAGAGTTTCCTAGGACTATTCAGGATCTGAATAACCTAAACATGTTAAAGGACACTGGACTAGCACAGTACATCAAACACAAGCTAAAAGGACTTCAAAAAACTACTGAATAACAACCTGCAGTAGAAAAAAGAATAGACCGATTCTTAATCAAACAAGACTGCCTGAAGGACCTTGGCCACAGCTGGCCTCAGCCGAGGTCAAGTAGTTGATGCAGTAGTATTTGGTGGAAGTATGCAAAGAGGACCAAGTTGCAGCCTTGCACAAAAAGGTGAGCCGATGCCTGGTTCTTGTAGGCTCAAGAAGCACCCACAGATCTGGTAGAATGTGCTATCTAAGCTTAGATGTCTAAGGGACATACATGTCTTTTACCCACCTTCAGTTCCTCCTCAAAGCTATTGCCAGTACACTACACTGGAGCTATGAATTTGCTGCACTATTTCAGGCATACCAGCAACCAATTTATGGAATGCCACTCAGCCGTTCAACTTGAGATAGCAATATCTGCTGTGCTGCACTAAGAATTGACTGGTCTTTTACCCCTTAACAACCACTGACGGTCCTAGCACATCATGGGTTTTGTGTTCACAGTGCTCCCAAGGGATTCTTAAACCAACTGCTCTGAAACCGTAGTGGTCAGTTTCAGACTGTTTTTTGGCGAGCCAGTACACATGATCAGTCACATGTGCCTGCTTGCAGAATGACGTCTATTCAGTCTTTAAGGTGAATCCAACCCCAGGACTGCCGAACATTAAGCAGGTCAACCTAAGACTGATTTGTAGCCCATAGGAGCAAATTGTTAATATTTTAAGAACTCAGAGTACAGTTAAAATGGATGCACACTCCAGAGAAATAGGCTCAATGGCCTGCACTTACATCCAGGCGGTAGCAGATTCTCCTATGGTCTCCTGTTTAACCATACATGAATAGATATGTAGAATGGAGAACACACTCACATCTAAGTGCAGTAATAGAGTACAGCCACTATTGTAAATAGCTGTGAGTGTGTTCTTCTTTCTGTATATACATTTTAAGAAGACACAACTACTTTGACAAGTATGCACCAAGAATGCTACTTTAAAACCTCGGTTACAAGTGCTTCTTTTTTACATTAGAGGACAAGCAATTTTGGCCTTTTCATTTAGTACACACACAGAATTTATATACAGGTTTTTTTTTTTTTTTTTTTTTGTTTTTTTTTTAAGGAGAAGTAGGGCTTTCCTGGTGCCATATTTTTTTTTGTGTGTGTGTGTGTGTGTGTGTGTGTGTGTGTGTGTGTGTGTGTGTGTGTGTGTATGTATGTATGTATATATATATATATGTGTGTGTGTGTGTGTGTGTGTGTGTGTGTGTGTGTGTGTGTGTGTGTGTGTGTGTGTGTGTGTGTGTGTGTGTGTGTGTGTGTGTGTGTGTGTGTGTGTGTGTGTGTGTGTGTGTGTGTAATATCTCCTATATAATAATTCGCTAAAACGTGTGTAACGATGCGTCATGCGCAGTACACACTGCTGCGCCTGCTGCAGTCATGTGCAGTAGAGACTGCCCACGCTGCGGCTGATACAGAGCTCCTTCAGAGCATCCTGCTCTGTATCAGCTGCGGCGCAGGCAGTCTCAACTGCGCATGACTGCCCCGCCACTGGATGGCAGTGGCACTGTGGCCTGTGTAACGGGCTCTTCAACTAGTATACATATATATAATTTAGTTTGGTGATAATATAAAAAAGTGGAAAAATGTAAGGATTTTTTTTATATATGTTTTCCTATGTTGATCTGTACTCTGTGATTTTTTTTTTTTTTTCCACAGAAACCGGATAAAAATTCTGAGCATTCACTCATACCTCCCAAGTGTCCCTTTTTTTTTTTTTTTTTTTTTGGGGGGGGGGGGTTGAGTACTCTCCGAGACGCAAATCCCTATGTCCTTCTTTCCTACCCTGATGTCCCTCTTTTTAGCATATCAGACTGTGTGATCTGTTTACATGTATATCACACTATTACTCCACAGCAACAAAACTCACATTGTTTGTTTAAACTTCAGTATATGTTTGTCACGTATATGTCTGTGTAAATAAAATACTTTGATCTTGTTAATAGATTATTATATAACCTAAAATTGCTGTACCCACCAGTTCTGCCCCCGGCAACACCACCTATAACAAGTGTGCCCCCTTTTGACTATTTAATTTGTTGGGAGTTGTGTTCTCCGCCTCACGATCAGAGTTCATAGAAGAGAAGCAAAGAACAGCAACAAAGGCAATGTTTACAAATATCACCTTTGTCATGTAGCTCCACTTGCACATGTAGTCATTGTAGCAGCTATCACATATGCGGAACAATCACGGATGGGCTGGGACAGTCTGTTGCTTCCCCACCACAATTACAGCATGCCCTGAGGCGATCTGTGATGATTAATCCATTAATTGCCAAGACAGTCACCCATCCTTAAAGGACAGAATTCTGTGAAGGCCCTGACCCATCATGAATCATTCAGGTTCTGCCTGCATAGTGTTCAGGTTTCTAAATGTGCCCCATAGAGGTTTTTACGAAGCATACTGTTAGAGATCAATTATGGACCTGAATGAATTATCCTATATAATAATTCACTAAATCGTGTGTAACGCCACGTCATGCGCAGTAGAGACTGCTGCGAGTGCTGCAGTCATGCGCAGTAGAGACTGCCAGCGCCGCGGCTGATACAGAGTGGGGCGCTCCCCCAGTCGTGGCATGACTGCACCGTGACCGGCTTCCAGTGACACTGTGGCCCATGTAACGGGCTCTTCAACTAGTATATATATATATATATATATATATATATATATATATATAATATGTTTATGGGTTCCACTCGATATGAAACGACCAAGAACAAGACCAAAGATTACTTGGGTAGGTGAAATTACCAAATTTGTTGGTACTTGGTGGCAACAAAAGGCACATGACTGAAGTTGTTGGAGGCCTGCTGTGGATCAACAATGGCTGAAGATGATGAGATTACCACACTCACAAAAAGCAAAATCCATAGTTGCCTCTTCTAGCTTGTTCTACTGTCTCCATGTACTGTGATGTAATGTTTATAAGGAAGGATATTTGCATTTTAATGAGGTGATTGGACCTCACTAGAATAACCCTGTCTGGAACTACCAATAACTCCCACTACAGGCCTTATGTTCTAAATCAAAGATGAACAATTCTGGGGCAAAAAAGGCTCATAAATTACTATTTATTTAAAGGGGACATTAACACCTTGGATGTTATTGAGGTCTCCAATACATTTCTACCACTGAATGAGTTAAAATGTCCTTTTTAGATTAATAGGAATGTTTGTCTTCACCTGTAAGACACTGTTGGTTTGCCCCAGAATTGCTCCACTTTTCTTGCTCTTCTCTCCAGAGACTAAAAACAAGAAATGTCTAAATGGAACGACATGTGCAGCAGCTTTTAATGACATAAGAGACAAGAATTATAGGAAACTGTTGACTTCTCTTTAATGAACCCTGCCATGTATTATATATCTGTTGTCCTTCAAATCAGATATTAGATTTTACAATGAAAATGGTTGGTCTGAAGAGGGGTTAATTGATAAATGTGATGTTATGAAAGAATGTATACATTTTTCTTTCAAACATTGTCAGACTTGTGCTTTACATGCAGCTCTTTGCTAGATGTGTGAACTTATTATAAGCATTAAAGTAAAATTAGCCCTGCATGTTTATGCCATTACCAACAGGACATGTATAACAGGTCACTTCCTCATGAGATGAACTGTAGATCTACTTGAATGTACTTGTAGAGGGCTGGGAAAGCTGTGGGACTCCCTGTGTTGTATGATTACAACCACCATCATGCTCAGTGGGCCAATTACCAACTGAAGGTGATTGGAGCTGCAATCCAACAACAGTGATTCATACAGCTTGCCTACCAATGTGTTGGTATAAACAAGAACTGAAAATACTGTCAAGTAGAATACAAGTGATAGCACCACAGACAAAAATTAAGATGTAACTATGCATGCTCGTTTTTATATTTCTCCAGATAAGGATGCGCTTCCAAGGTTTGAATTACAGAAAGCAATCAACCAAGCAAAACAATGAAAAATTTCTATTAAAACATCTCATGGAAACAGGAAGGATTTGAAATGTGATGTTATGAGATATGAGATTCCATACTATGGGCTATTGTGGTTGTGGACCAGTAACAAATCAAACCCTTAAAAAATACATTTACTAAGAGTAACAAACACATTTCTGCTCTTGTGGCAGCCAGCAGAATATCAAAAACTGAAGTGAGAATTAGAAAAGTCATTTTGTTTTGTTTTTATCTAGATGTTCCCAGTCTGTCAAGTGGTGGCAACCAGAACTAGTACAGGTCCTGACACTGATGATGGTCAATTCTTGGAAAGAGTATTCTGCAGAAGCACTTGGAAATATTAAGTGTTCCAGGTAGAGGATTGTATAGTCTTTAAAAAAAACACACAAAAGGCACATGACAAGGTGTTCAGAGAGTTGTGACGCTATTTTAAAATCCTTTACTTGTGACAAGATGAAAAGAAGCTGATGTGGTTTAAATAACGACTTTCTGCAGGGTATGAATACTGTAGTAATATCTTCTTAAATGGGCTCTGGTTTAAGTTTTTCTGCTAGGAAATCGTTGACAAAACTCTCAACAATCTCTGGTGTTATCTCTTCCACATCCATCACATACTTTGCTCTGGCAGACATGTCCAGTATGGTTAATAGAGGGGCGGCTTCTGGGAGGTTGGTGAAATCCCGCAGGGAGTCTGTCATATCATCCTGCAGGAACAAACAATATAAATAAGTACCGCTAAACAATATCACAGATCAGTACATATCAGTGTATATGTCTATAAGTGTCTTGAGTGCACTTTGCAAGCAGACTGATTCGGTACCAAACACACAAACACTTAGGGCTAGGGAAACATGGTAGCTCACCTTACAAATATAGAAACAGTAAGTTGCATCACTCAGAATGTAATATTTTGTCTCCCTTACAAATAAATACACAAAAAAATAATAGTAAAATTAATTAAAAGCAGTTTGTTCAAAATTCACATTCAGTTTTATTCAACAGCAAACTTCATGGCCACTGAAGCATGACCGAGTTCTAGGCTCTCCCCCTTCTCCAAGATGACAAGAACTGCAAACAAGCCACTTCACAAAACATGTAACAATTCCCCTATACCCACTCATGATCCAAAGATTATGTTGATCATTCTGTGGGATAAGCCACACCATGGTAAATCTAAACTTGACAGGAGGTTGCCGACGGGTCCAATGATTTGAAACCACCCTACTGCATTGCTGCAGAGAATCTCCTAATTATGCAATGTGCATGTCTGATCTCCCTCTCTCCTGAGTCCTCCCATATAATCCTATCAGTGTGCGGACCCAGAGAAGGGGAGGCCATAGTCCTGAAGGTCAATGCCTAGAGACTATTATCACTGGGTATCTGTAGACTATCTGCTGCCCTAGGACAATGGTACAACCAATAGACTGGTTTGGGATAACTTCAGGTCCAGATCTATCCCTGGTGTCAAACATTAAGTCTGTAAGGCAACTAAACACAGCAGTGAAGAAAGCCCATGGACAAAGGGTACTACTTGGAGAAGAAGAAACAGTGAAGAGGAAAAATAAACATGCCCCATATCAGAAAAGAGGATTTTAGTCTTACCTGTTAAATCCTTTTCTCTTAGGCCATACAGGTTACTGGTAACTTTGGGTAGGAGATCTACCCCTTTAAGTAGGCAGTAACAATTCTAGAAGTGAATGCAAGGGGTGGAGCCTACCTGCTGCAGCTAGCCAATCAGCTCCAGTAGGATCTGAGACACTAACTATTGGCTAGATAGTAGAAGGGAAAGAAGACTCCTGTGAGCATGACCACGAAGGACCCCCAAAGTCTGCCACAGGAGAGCCAAGCATGGTCCCTTGACAGGGTGTGAGACCAGTAACCTGTATGGACTAAGAGAAAAGGATTTAACAGGTAAGACTAAAATCCTCTTTTCTCTGTCGTCCAATACAGGTTGCTGGTAACTTTGGGATGTCCAACCATTGAGTTTCCCAGAGGCGGGAAGTAAGGCAAGAACCAGGTGCCAGGCCCCCAAAGTCACCAGCGCATATATAAAGCATCAGATCAGAGATAGCCCAACAAAAACGAATAAAGTGTCAAAAGAACACTGAAGGGTTTACAACACGCCAGGAAGAGAATCGGCCTCAAAGGGGTCCCCAAAAAACTGAGAGGAGCCAACAGCAGAACATTCCTTAACGTCCGAATCCACCAACAGTTCCTCCTGAGAAGAATCAGATACGGCAGGGAAGATCTGACAGAAGTAGGAGTTTGCCAGGAGTCGAAGTACCCCTGTAACTGGGATGGAAAGAGTTGCAATGTAGACCAATGTAGTAGCAGCCTTGAACTCTTGCACCCAAACTGGCTCTAATGCATTGCTGGAGGTCCCTGGGGGAGAGACTCAGAGACAGCAGAACATGTTGGGCATAAATGACCTGAGAATTCTCTAGGTAACCCTGAATGACATGAGCAACAATGTGCAATAGCGGACACAGAGACCCCAGCGTCCTTAGTCTTAGGTCTGGCCCCAAGCTCTAACGGATTAGACATCCTCACAGTGTCAAAACGTTTAAAGTATAAGGAATCAGCCAAATACAGTGTGTAAGATTAAAAGTTCACCCCAGAAATTGCTAAAATTCACTTATCTGGCAGGTGAAGGGTTAATCTGCAGAGACGAGAAGGAGAGTCCAAGCCCTGCGTAGGATACTACTTCAGAGAAAGCATAAAATGGCTGCCGAGGTGGGAGCCAATTAGAAATGAGCGAGTGATGCAAGAGCTCATGGAAAATGTAGTTTTCCCAGAAAAAGTACCCCAACAGTGCCCGAAGCCTCCTGAGCCCCCCCAACACACACAAAACGTTAACCGGATAATAGAGCAAGGGCAGACAAACAAAATGAGCTGTCTCTGAAGTCGCTACAATGAGCGGTTGCAGAGATATGTTCAAACTGTAAAATCCCATAGACATGAATGGAGCAATGGTGTCTATGAGGTAAAAGCGTGCCTTTCACCAATTTTGTAAAGTTGTAACTAAGAAGTAAATGTAAACTGAACATTACTAAAACATGTCACTAGACCCAATAAACACTGAACCCAGTAGGAAAAGTGCCAACAACCCCCCCTAAGATGCTAAACCAGCAGCTAAAGGGTTAAGTTACCACAGAAACTTGCTCCAAAACACCCAACGAGTGCAGGAGTGTGCAATAGGAACTCCAAAGGAAAAACCCCTGTGCGGAGAGGCACTGTGGGACATGGGGACCTGCAGCACTCAAAGGGTTGCTCACCTTTCCTGCAGATCTTTTTTCTTCAGATCACCATGTATTAAGAAGAAGTCTCAGGGGGCAACTCCTGGGGAAGGAACTTGAACCCCAAATTTCCCCCCCAGGGATTAAGGTCCACAGAAAGCACCTGGATACTGAGCTAGCCACATCTAAGGGCATTGTCAGTTATAGTAATCCGCCTAATGGTGGTATTCCATATCTAACAGAAAAATAAAAAATTAGCTAAAACTATAGCAGAACTGTTCTCTTGCCTGTATCTTCATCCAAGGAACAAATCTTACTGGAGCCGATTGGCTAGCTGCAGCGAAAGAGGGAAGTAGGCTCCACTCCCTGCATTCACTTCTAGAATTGTTCCTGCCTACTTAAAGGGGCAGATCGCCTACCCAACGTTACCAGCAACCTGTATTGGACTACAGAGAAATACATATTCCTTGCAAAACATTCCAATGTATGGGGTCAAGAATGGATTGTTATGGCTACTTTTAAAGCAAGAATGCTGCCTACACAGACACTGAAATATATGAATATATTAAATAAATGGTATGCATTTTTTAAGTCTGTTACCATTTTTATACAATTTTCCATCTGGACTCCATATGCTGTTCAGTTACTAAAGTCTCACCACTGAAAAACTTATGTCTAGTGGCAAGACAGTGATCAAATACAACAAGGAGGAAGTGCAGAACTGTTACAGGTTAGGGAAGGATAGAGAGTGAACACCTATGTACATGGGACTGGTGCTTTTTTATGTTTTAATTCTCAATGGAAAACTGTGTAAATTAAGAAGCAGCTGAGGGAAGAAAATGGACAAGGGTAAAACGGAGAAGACAGACTGTTTTGCTCTTATGATGGAGAGCTCAAGGAATGAAGTAGGGAGATATTCTGTCTGGCAGAGGAATTGGAGGAAGCAGGGGGGTGTGGCAGTCATTGAACCTACAATACAACAGTCAAAACACAATTTTATGAATCTTTGCAGTTATTAAATATTATAATTATATTATAGTTTCTCTATAGTCTTTGGAGTCTAGAAACCAAATGTGACATTATATTCATTTACACTAGAGGGCACCAGCAACCAGCTGGCTTTATACATTTCTAGACATGGGGCAGTGCCAGGACAGTATTCCAAAAGCTGAGAACATGCAGAGAGACACAGAACAGGAAATACCAGGATCATGTACGTAGATATACAGAAAACACCTCTGCAGGATGTAATGGGCTGAGTGCCATTTCAAATGTCAGATTGCAATAAAGAAATACTTAATACAATGTGTATGTTTTGTACCACCAAACTATGTGTTATGATTTTAGAATTATGTACAGTAGAAGTATGTGCAAGTGGCTCTCCATCTCTTATCAACTCCACTATTTTATGGTGTCCTGGTTAGATTGCACATTTTGGGGGTTTTGAAAGTAAAGTGCCCCCCCCCCCTAAAAAAAATAAATAAAATTAGACCATTTATTAACCTCTGGGGTTCTGCAGATACAATGCTCTGTAAACGTCTTGAGCATCCAAACAATTAAAAATTGTAACAAATGTGATAATGGCTTTCAGGTATAGAGACATTCTACATGTAACTGATGGGTCTGGCTCAAATCTTTACACTTTTCAGTACCAGTGAAGTCTTATAAACTGCATCGTGCCATGAAGGCTGTTTTTTTTTCCCTACATCTCATTTTGCAAATGCCTTCTCTATAAAAATGAAAGTAATAGCAGATGAGCAAGTGAATAATGTTTATGGTAACTATCAAAGCATTCCTCCATAATTAGCTACCATTATTGAATCAGGTCCTTTGAGATACTAGAGGTTATTTTACATTGCACTTTTTCAAGAATTCCCTTCTGCAAAAGGTTTAATAGCAGATACGTATATGTTACAGTCCATTGGCCTTTTTCAGTAAGCTAAAGAGGCACAATTGTAGAGCAAACCAACTGAACCATAAGGAACAAATGAAAAAGAGGATTTTAGTCTTACCTGTTAAATTCTTTTCTCTTAGTCCATATAAGTTACTGATAACTTTGAGTAGGCGACTGTCCCTTTAAGTAGGCAGGAACAATTCTTGAAGAGAATGCTGGGTGGAGCCTACCTCCTCTCCTTAGTTGCATCTAGCCACCTCTCTCCAGAAAGATTTGAGACACTAACTAGTGACTAGGTAGTAAGAAGGGAAAAGAAGACTCCTGTGAACATGAACCTGAAAGGAGAGCCAAGCATGGTCCTTGACAGGGTGGGAGACCAGAAACCTATATGGACTAAGAGAAAATGATTTAACAGGTAAGACTAAAATCCTCTCTCTCTGTTGTCCAATATTGGTTACTAGTAACTTTGGGATGTCCAACCATTGAGTTTCCCAGAGGTGGGAAGTAAGACAAGGACCAGACGCAGAGCCCCCAAAGTCACCAGAACCTATATGAACCATCAGATCACAGACAGCCCAACAATAATAATGAATTATCACACAAAACTGGTGCATAACCACACCAGGAACATAGCACAGCACACAAACTCGAGCCAGCTGGACTCAGAAGTGAAGGAGCACTGAAGAGACGACAGGCAAACTGCCTCTAGGATTTTCCATCCCAAACTAGCATCAGCCAACGCCAGCACATCAACGCGGTAGTGCTTAGAAAAAGTGTGCACAGACAACCAAGTGGCAACCTTGCACAACTGATCAGCTGAGGCTTGATTCTTGTAAGCCCAAGATGCCCCAATGGATCGAGTGGAATGAACCGAAACCCTAAATGGAACAGGCCTCTTCCGCAATTCGTAAGCCTTACAAATAGTAGACTTAATCCATGAAGCTATGGTCACCTTGGATGGTCTCCCTGCCCTGGGACCCTTAGGAATAACAAAAAGGGCGTCAGACTGGTGAATAGCCTCAGTGCGGTGCACATAGAACTTTAGACATCGTACCACATCCAACAAGTGAAGATCCATTTCCTTGACGGATGTATTCAGGACAAAATGTGGGCACCGCGATTTCCGGATTAATGTGGAATTCAGAGACCACCTTCGGAAGAAACTCCTGAGAAGTGCGAAGAACCGCTTTGTCTTTGTGAAACACTAAAAAGGGAGGTTTACAAGACAGGCATGCAACTCCGCGACATGCCGAACAGACACAATCGCCAGGAGAAAGGCCATTTTCCAAGTCAACATGCGTAGAGGAATAGTAGCCAAAGATTCAAATGGAGGGCTCGGAAGGACGCCCAAAACCAAGTTAAGATCTCACTGAGGAGTAGGGCTCTTAAAGGCAGGACGAGTATGAGCAACACCCTGAAAGAAAACCTTGACATCAGTATGGATAGTGATACGCCTCTGAAAGAAGACAGAGTGCAGAAGGGAACTCAAACTGAGACAGTTATCCACTCCGTCCTGCAGGAAGTACAGGATCCTTGGAAGATCAAATTCCTGGGAAAGATCCTTATCAACACACCAAGAAAGAAAGGTGGACCAGACTATATGGTAGGCGGAGGAGACAGGCTTACGGGCACTAAGTATAGTGGCCATCACACCTGAAGAAAAACCCTTCTTCAGTATTGAGGATTCAATTTCCATGCCGTCAAACCCAGACGGTCCACATCCTCCTTCCACAGGTACCCCTGTAGAAGAAGATCTGGACAGCAGGGCAGCTGGAAGGGCTCTGCCACAGAGAGATCCAGAAACTACGGATCCATTACTCTTGAACTACAACTCTGACAGTATTTCAATGGCCCGAATACTACGAAGATTAATTGGAGCTGCTTTTTTTTTTTTTTTGTGAATCATTACTATCCCTTTAAAGGGTTAAGTAAAAAAAAACTCCCAGCAACTGTCATGTCTGCCTCCATGATATGAAATCTAGGACTGATTGAAGAGGTTATCTCATGAACATAGGCACAATGTTCACACGAGCCACTGTATTTTCTGGCCATGGTAAGGTAATCGGGGCTTATTATTAAGAGCTGTTAATCCTGCTTTCATTTTAATCATGGAAGTTGGCAGGTTCTCAAATGACCTCAGTCATCCCCAATATACTTACACTGTTACTATCAGGGAGATTAGACCATTACATGTCCCAAGCTGGAAACAAGGACCCGAGTCCCACCCCCAGCCATTACCTGGCAATATGCCCCCTGACTCTAAATATGTCACAAGCTTCAGATGCTTGGTGAATTTTTACTCGAGGTACAATGGGTAATTCTATAGAAAACGATAAAACCAAGCCAGGAATTTAATAAGAATAAGTGAATCAGTCTGACTAATATTGACCCTGGACCAGCCAGAAGGGTATGCTTCGCAATGGTCTGTGCACCCCTATGTTCTTTAAAGGGTTAGTCCCATTTTGCAGAGGAGAGCTGTTCAGACCTGTCATCCTGAATGACACATAACCTGCTCCTCCTATTTTAAAACGAATTCCTATTTGCTTGGGCTGCACTGCTGAAAAGAAACAGATGTGATAATGAATACAAGATCACTCCTTTCCCCAGCTGAATAGCAAAATATATTACAGTTCTGGAAAAACTGGGCACTTTATATTGAGCACTGCAGGTTTAAAGTACGTTCAGTCCTGTGCTCACCTTCCCTCCTGTATTATAGCGGAGGTCTCAGAGATTCCAAAGCATTGCACTGGTTAATAACAGACTGGAATCACATGAAAATGGTGTTGCCACTTTTAATGTTAAAGTGTTCTTTCACAATACATTGGAGACTACTCTACCATTCCAGAGGTTAAAGAGATATTAATAGTTTGATTAACCCCTTAACGATCAGCCGATAGGCGCGGTGCTGACAGTTAAGGACCATGGTGCTTTTTTTTTTTTTTTTTTTTTGCTCCTTCCGGTTCCGGACTCCCCGAACAGCGTGCAGCTGCGGGGGGAGCCCGGATTCCATGACGGTCATAGTATGTCATGGGTCGTCCCCCGTCCCTCCCTTCCTGGTCAAATCACTGATCCGCTCAGTCTGGTCCTGATGGAGCGCAGCGAGGGACAATCTTCAGTAAGCAAAAGGAAAATCCTACCCTCCTTCGTCAAGTGGGGCAGGGTTTTCTTTATACTTACTGAATGAAGATTGTCCCTCGCTGCATCCGTCCGATCCCACAACCGGATTCCAGATCTTAGGGGAGGTGACAAGAATGGGGGGGGAACCTTTCTGCTGGAACAGCGTTCGAACTAAAACATTGTAAGTAACTAAATAAAGCACTATGTTTATATATAAAGAAGACTTGGAACTGCAGTTTAATCAAAGTATTACTATCCCTTTAAAAGTTCTTTTAATTACATTAGTGTGGATCCCACTACAAGTGATAACGTAATCTATAATGCCAATGAAGATTTGATCCAACAAGCAGCACACAAATCTTTAGCCCCTCCCACACCCAATTTCCACTTCATAAGTGGAAGCCCATGACAAAAGAAGCCCAGGCTTCACATTGACAGGCTTACATCGCTCCTCAGAGCTTTCCAAAAGAATTTGTCCAAGATTCTGCACAATGATATCACATAATATGCAATGCACTTTGTATCACATGAGATTTAGCCAAAAGAAAAGATGGATTAAGTGTCTGTAATTCTTTACTTTTTCTTTGTTAGGCTGAACCTGAAAATGAGCCCCTTGTTAACTTGAGCAACCTCGCCTCTCCCTTTGTGCAAAGGAAAGAGATCTGTCATAATGAGCCCGGGACACATAATGTACAGTATGATGAATCCGAACATCTGGTTTTAGGAATGCTCTGCATCTCAGCAAATAAAGAAACTAATCAAATATAATGCCCAACTGTGTCCCTTACAAAAGGCAGTACAAACAACCATAGACTATTACAAAATCAAAACTAAAACTTTTTTGTTGTTAGTGACCATGGGTGAAAAAAAGACAGCTAAAAGGAATATATAACATACACCATATAAGCAATGAATCCAAATCATTAACTGGCTCAAATATTGCAGCGACAGTGCTACCCAAACTTTTACTGTTTTATACCACCATGATGAAACAGTGATGTTACCGCCATCAGATCAACTTGCTCATCTCCCACCTCAGCTGCTGCAAATTCCCCCTGATCTCCCTTCATGTCACTCTATTATCACACCTTCAATTTATCTTTTGCCAAATTCCACACTCACCTCTCCTGAGCAATTATACCTTCTTCAAAGTCCTCAAGTACCTTTACAACACCCCAAGCACCCATCACGAAAACATAAGCCGTTATTGTAGTCCCTTCAGTATCCGCTAAGTATTCAAGAAGTGGATTGTAACAAGCATGCAGTGTATGCACATAGATCCTCAGTATATGTGCATAGACCCACATTTAGTGAACTTAAACAGCCAATGGGGTTGTTTATATAACTGAAGTAATTTGTTACACATTCCTCTGGTCTGAAAGGGTGTAAACTCACATATATGTTCAGTAAAGGTAAACCATGCACCAGAAAGGACACATTAATACTTCTATTGATTAAAATGGGGGCTTTCAACTTCTGTAATGAAAGGGAGACACCTAATGCATTACACAATACAATAGACACCTTCCTAGCAGTCAATGGGCTTTAATCAGTTAAAACTAGGACCCAATACCATAATAAATTCATAAGGGGAAGGGGGGGGGGTTGAATTTCTCTCTGAAATTCAGATGTATGGCATATTTCTTAGCTTTCTTTATCTGCTGTAGGATGTGGGGGATTTGAGTCAATAATAATAACAATGCAATGAATGGCATGAAAAGCAGGGGAGGCCTACATTTAATTTTTTATGAAATACAATGCCTGATTCAACACGATGATTCAACACGATGACACAACACACACACACACACACTTAACAACAGTGCCATGATGGAACATTAATTGAACTTCTCTGGTGTGGCACCCCTTAATTCCATTTATAGATACTAGGTTAGCTATAAATACATAAACAGGACATACATTTACACATACAACTCAAGCATAAAATATATCATAAATAAGTCTCTATCCTTTTCTTTAATGAGAGCTACTTTTAGTCTATAAAAATATAAGCAGTTGCAGAACATGCAAAGTACATAGTTACATTGTTACATAGTAAATTAGGCTGAAAAAAGAAGAGTCCATCAAGTTCAACCTTTGCCTCATTACAGACCAGTAAAATTTGAATTATATGGACTTCATGATTCCAAAGTGGGTATCAGTCTATTTACTTACTAATACACAGTATAACCCTGTATGTCCCCTTCTGCTAGAAATGCATCTAATCTTCTCTTAAATGTATCCATTGTATCAACCATTACCACATCCTTGGTCAAAGAATTCTACAATTTAATAGACCTTACTGTAAAAAAAAACCCAAAAAACAATCCTCTGCTAAAGTTGAAACCTCTGTCTAATCGTAAAAGAGGATTTTAGTCTTACCTGTTAAATCCTTTTCTCTTAGTCCAAACAGGTTACTGGTAACTTTGGGTAGGCAATCCTCCCCTTTAAGTAGGCAGGAACAATTCTAGAATTGATTGCAGGGGGTGGAGCCTACCTTCCCTCCTTGGCTGCAGCTAGCCATCCAGCTCCAGAAAGATTTGAGACACTAACTATTGACTAGATAGTGGAAGGGTCAAGAAGACTCCTGTGAGCATGACCCCGAAGGACCCCCACGTTCTGCACAGGACAGCCAAGCATGGTCCCTTGACAGAGTGGGAGACCAGTAACCTGTATGGACTAAGGGAAAAGGATTTAACAGGTAAGACTAAAATCCTCTTTTCTCTGTCGTCCAATACAGGTTACTGGTAACTTTGGGATGTCCAACCATTGAGTTTCCCTGAGGCGGAAAGTAAGGCAAGGACCAGGTGCAAGGCCCCCAAAGTCACAAGGGCAGAAATGAACCATCAGATCAGAGATAGCCCAACAAAATAAATGAAGTGTCAAAGGACACTGAACGGGGGGGGGGGGGTAAACACCCCTCCAAGAGCTGTTACACAGCACATGGAACTAGAGCCAACAGGGCTCAAAAGTGAAGGAAGCACCAAGAACCGAAAAAGATCCTAGACAGGCAAGACTGCCTTCAGGATCTTCCTCCCAAAGCTGGCGTCAGCCTATGCCAGCAAATCAACACGGTAGTGCTTTGAAAAGGTGTGCACAGACTACCAAGTACCAGCCTTGCACAACTGATCAGTGGAGGCCTGATTCTTGTAAACCCAAGGAGCCCCAATAGATCTGGTAGAATGAGCCGTAACCCGAAAGGGACAGGTTTCTTCCTCAGGTCGTAAGCCTTATGAATAGTGGGCTTGATCCAAGATGCAATATTCACTTTGGATGCAGGTCTTCCTGCCCTGGGGCCCTCAGCAATGACTAACAAGGAGTCAGATTGTCTAATGGACAGTGGAGATCCCTCTCCTTGTCAGAGGTGGGGTCAGGGCAGAAAAAAGGCACCACAATCTACTGATTAATGTGGAACTCAGAGACCACCTTCAGGAGAAATGCTTGAGAAGTGTGAAGCACCACCTTGTCTTTTTGAAACACCAAAAAGGGTGGTTTACAAGACAGAGCATGTAACTCCGCGACACGGCGAACAGACACAATCGCCAGGAGGAAGGCCATTTTCCACATCAGTAGGCGTATAGGAATAGTAGCCAAGGACTCTAAGGAAGGGCTCCGAAGGATGCCCAAGACCAAATTAAGGTCCCACTGAGGAGCGGAAGTCTTAAAGACAAGACGAGTATGAGCAACACCGTGGAAGAAAACCTTGACATCAGGAAGAACAGCAATGCGCCTCTGAAATTAAACAGAGAGAGCAGAAGTCTGAACCTTAAGGGAGGCCCTTATCCACACTGTCCTGCAAGAAGGCCAGGACCGTAGGCAGATCAAAATCCTGAGAGAGGTCCTTATCAGCACACCAAGATAGGAAGGTCGACCAAAAATGATGGTAGGCCTTAGAAGAAACCCGTTTGCGGGCACTAAGCACAGTAGCCACCACACTAGAAGAAAAACCCTTCTTCTTCAGTACTGAGGATTTAATTTCCAAGCAATCAAAGCCAGACGAGAAACATCCTCCTTCCACAGGTAACCCTGTACAAGAAGATCCGGACGGCAAGGGAGCTCAAACGGCTCCGCCAATGACAGATCCAGAAGCTCCGGAAACCAAGCCTGCTGAGGCCAATACGGAGCAATCAGAATGACTGGACAGAGCTCCAGTCTCAATTTCCGCAACACCCTGTGCAACATGGGAAGGGGAGGAAAGATGTAAGCCAGAAGAAATAACCAAGGAATGGACATGGCATCCACCGCTAGAGGATCCCTCCAGCGAGAGCAGAACCTTGGGACCTTCCTGTTGTGTCTTGTCGCCATCAGGTCGATGCAAGGAAGACCCACTTCTGAACAATAAGGGAGAACACCTCTGTGTGCAGTTCCCACTCTCCGCTGTCCACCGTGTGTCGACTGAGGAAGTCTGCCATGACGTTGTCTACGCCAGGAATGTGTACTGTGGATATGGCAGGAACGTGTTCTTCTGCAAAGGACAAAATAGTCTTGACCGCTAACCAAGCGGCGCAACTTCTTGTTCTGCCTTGCTTGTTGATGTAGGCCATGGCCGTGGCGTTGTTGGACTGTACCCGGACTGGGCATTCTTTCAGCTGGGGAGTCCAGTGACGAAGGACATGGAATATCGCCCGAAGCTCCAACACATTGATGGGAAGGAGAGATTCCTCTGGAGACCACCGACCTTGAGCACCCAGGACCGCTAAACATCCGGAGAGGCTGACATCCGTCGTCACTGTGGTCCAGAAGGATACCAGAAAGGACTTGCCCTTCACCAGACTGGAGAGGTCGAGCCACCAGGACAAGCTCAGTTCCACATGAAGAGGAAGTGACACTGATATCTTCAGAAGGTCCGGTTGACCACTGCACACCTGGATCACGAACCTCTGGAATTCCCTGGTTTACGCCATGGCAAATGGGACCGCTTCTATGGGACGGCTTCTTGGCTGGAACTAGATCGAGAGCCAAAACAGCAGATACGCTTTGGGCGATCTGGTGAGC
This sequence comes from Rhinophrynus dorsalis, assembly GCA_037306005.1. Taxonomy (NCBI): domain Eukaryota; kingdom Metazoa; phylum Chordata; class Amphibia; order Anura; family Rhinophrynidae; genus Rhinophrynus; species Rhinophrynus dorsalis. Next base: position 331,897,683 of record CM074719.1, on the reverse strand, counting down.
CACTTCCTCCGTGAGAAACACCATGCTCTGCCGAGTGTCGAAGAGAAGGCCCAGGAAGACCAGACGCTGTGATGGGACAAGATCCGACTTGTCCGTGTTGATGATCCACCCATGATGGGTGAGTGCATGAATGCAGTCTTGAACCTGCTGATAAAGAAGTTCCGCAGAGGGGGCTTTCAGAAGCAGGTCATCCATGTATGGAGTAACTCTGATGCCATCCCGGTGAAGGATGGATACTAAAGCTCCCAGGACACGGCTGAAGACTTGAGTAGCTGTAGTCAGACCAAAGGGAAGAGCTGAAAACTGAAAGTTCCCTCGGTTGCAGGCAAATCTGAGATACTGCCAGGTCTCTGGATGAATGGCGATGTGTAGATACGCGTCCTGAAGATCCAAAGTAGCAAGGAATTCTCCTGGGGATATAGCAGCAATCACCGTCCTTATGGACTCCTAGTGATAATGAACCCTATCATAAAGGAATTGAGATCTTTCAAATCCAAAATGGGACGACAACCACCGTCCTTCTTGGAGACCACAAAGAGGTTTGAGTAAAAACCCATACCTTTGTCCTGAACTGGAACAGGCTCCAGAACATCACTGTCCAGCAGGGCCTGGATAGCGCCATTGAACATACGGCGTTTCTCTGCGCCATGGGGCATATGAGATGGAAAAAAGCGAAAGGGAGGAAGAGAGACAAAAGGGATCCTGTACCCTTCCGTCACCACCTGTAAAACCAACGGGTCTGCCAACGAACCCTCCCAGACGCTGTGGTAGTGACGCAGACTGCCACCCACAGCCCAGTGGGGACCCGGGTTCGGCGAGTCATGCCAAAGAAGTCTTGGAAACCTTAGGCTTGGAGGAGTCCTTGGGCTTCCATTGCTGTTTGGGCTTGGAGGAGGCACGTGGAGCTGATGGAACCGCCTGGTTCTCCGGACGTGTCTCAGTCTGGAAGGGACGAAAAAACCTGTTACGCTTGAGAGGAGTTTTCTTCCTGGGGACCAAGGGCAGATGAGTACTCTTACCCCTATGGCCTCACTAGTCAGAGACTTAAGATCTGGCCAAAATAAGGATGTACCCTGAAAGGGTAAGGAAAGCAAGGTTTTCTTGGAAGCAGTGTCAGCAAACCAGATCTTGAGCTAAAGAGCTCGTCTGTCAATCACGGACATGGTAAAAACCCGTGCCAAACGGATGGCATCAAATAAGGCAGCAGAAACATAGGGCTGGGACTCAGATATTGGCAAGAAGCCGCAACATATCCGAAGAAGGAGAACCCTGACGTACAGCCAGGGTGAGCTGTTCAGTCCAGACCGCAATGGCCAGTTAACCCATGTCGCAGCAAACGCTGGACGCACGGCAGTGCCAGCAGTGGCAAAAATGGACTTGAGGAAAACCTCAAGCTTCTTGTCAATCCAGTCTTTCAGAGCGGACGCATCAGAAACTAGCAATGCAGTAAACTTAGATAGCCTGGATATAGAAGCATCCACTTTGGGGGATGAACCCACTGAGCAAGTGCTGCCTCAGAAAAGGGGTAAAGCTTACCAAACTTCTTGGAAACAGAAGGCTTTCTGTCTGGAGATTTCCATTCATTAGACACAAGGCAGTCAAGAGTGGGGTTAGGTGGAAAACAAGTATGGGGCTTTTTAGGCTCCTGGAAAACATCAGAGGGATCTGAAAGAAACTCCTGAACTAGGGGAATGTTTAGGGTGGTCAAGACAGCCCTGATCAGGACCTCAGCCGAAGGCTCAGGATCAGTCTCAAAGGGGTCCCCAAAAAACTGAGAGTAGCCCACAGCAGAACATTCGCTTGGCCTTATGTCCAAGTCGGAGGTATGGATTTTTGGCCGCAAGTCTTCCACCAAGACCACTTCTGACCAGACTTCTCTGTCCTGTCCATGATCTTTTGAAGAAGCACAAGGAAATGGGTAACACTGAGGACTGTAAACACAGTGGTAGGCCAAGGAAACCGAGTAAAGCAGATGAAAGACACATTGTACTTACTTCTCTTTGCAATCGGAAAATGTCCAGCAGTGCCATCAGCTAGGAATTGGGGGGGGAAAAAAAAAAAAAAAAAAAAAGCGGGACCCTGGTACACCATCTACTGTACTGAGAAGTCTGCATGTCAATCCACTGCAGGATGAAGGCCTCCTCAGCAAGTTTCCAACAACTTTGGTCTTGTGCTTTTTGCCACCAATGTGTAACAACAAATTTAGCAACTTCATCTACCCATTTTGTCTTCGGTCTTCTTGGGCATTTACTATTTAGTGGAACCCATTCCAAAATTCATTTGGTCCATCTAATGCCAAGTCTTCTAGCTATGTGGCCTGCCCATTTCCATTTTAGGCGCTTTACTTTGAATGAGGTCATGGACCTTTGTTTGCTGGCAAATCAATGTACATGTTTTTCTGTCTCTCTTTGTTATGCTCCATATACATATATATACATATACTAGCAAAAAAAGACAGGCTTTGCACGTGTAAGACGAGGCAGGTAATTGAGATCTAAACCATTGGTAGTACCTGGCCCATTTATACACTTTGTGTATCACAAGTCTTTCACCTGCTCTGTATGTCTTGCTGGTTTTTCCCCATCTTTCTCCAGTGTTTTTCTGCAATGTCATCCTAGGTAAGACTGACTCACAACATGCCACTACCATTATATATGTAGGTCATAAATTCACTGTGCACTATGGTTATACTGGCCAAGGCACATGTCTGTACTGTTGTCAATAAATTGGAAAGAATGTACCAAGAAAAGAGTGTAGTGCAGAAAATACTAAAGAAAGGGCCTGCAGCGGGCATATATTCATGAGAGATGGGGATTGTGACAGGGGTGTAAGGGGTGGGTAAGGTACACCGGCCTTAAAGGAGAAAGTAATTGAGGGAGTGATGGTAAGAAGGATAAGGTGGGTGAGTGGCTATGAGAATAAAAATTGTATGATGGTGTAGGGTGGCAGTGGGGTGAGCAGGAGAGCTGCAGAGAGATCCCATGGCCAATCACGTGTCTGCATATAACTCCTCGAATAATAGTTATAAGGCTGCAGGTAGTGGGAGGAATTTGCTGAACCCTGTGTTAAGGACTGGTAGGGAAAATGGGTGCTATATGCAACTGAGCTGGTAAAACGGATGTTGGTCGTGGGTTTCTTTCGATGGCCAATGGGAGGGTGGGAAGGAGAAAGGGCAACTTATATACGTCCAAATATTTAAAATTTTGACACATCAGTCCAGAGCACCTGCTGCCATTTTTCTGCACCCCAGTTCCTGTATTTTCATGCATAATTGAGTTGCTTGGCCTTGTTTCCATGTCAGAGGTACGACTTTTTGGCTGAAAGTCTTCCATGAAGACCGCTTCTGACCAGACAGTAGATGTGTGTACAGGATCCCACTGTTTTCTGCCAATTCTGAGCTGATGGCACTGCTGGACATCTTCTGATTGAGAAGGGAAGTAAGCAGGATGTGTCTCATCTGCTGCATTAAATTTCCTTGGCCAATCACTGTGTCTACGGTCCTCAACGTTGCCCGTTTCTTTATGCTTCTTCAAAAGAGCTTGGACAGCACATCTGGAAACCCCTGTTTGCCTTGAAATTTCTGCCTGAGAGACCTTGCTAATGCAGTATAACTACCTTGTGTCTTGCTGCTGTGCTCAGTCGTGCCATGGTGTATGACGTTTGACATTAAACTGTCTTCAGCAACTTCACCTTGTTAACCGAATTTGGTTGTTCCTCACCAGTTCTATTCCTTCTACATAGCTGTTTCAGTTAACAATTGCTTCAACCTACATATTATATTGATGATCATTATCACCTGTTTGGTATAATTGTTTAATCATACACCTGACTATATGCATACAAAATCCCTGACTTTGTGGCAGTGTACCTAGATGAATGGATGCTGTTTCTTCTATTTACTCATTATAATTTTGTTAATTGATTTATATAAACTATTAACATGTCTATTTTTGAAAGCATTCTTACTTTACAGCATTTTTTCACACCTCCCTAAGACTTTTGCACAGTACTGTATGTTTATATTATGGTGTGCTAGCATTGTGAGTTTCACTTTTTTCCTTGCTCTGCAAACATTTCCTCCTTCTCTTCCCAGATGCGTTACCCCATATTTCATTTAATTTTCACTGTTAGAAATGATAATTCTATATAATGAAATGCACTTTAAAAATATGCACAATTGCTTATAATTTAAAAAAGGGGGGTTAACGACATATTATACAACATTATTTTTAGTAGCTTAGCTGGCTTGAGTAGGCATATAATTAATTGTAGTAGTTGGTGGGATATACCCAAGGGTTGGAGGTGATTTGGTCCTTTTGGGTCCCCACCCACTCACTGCATGTCTTTCATGTTTGGATGCAAGTCAGTCTTCATCAGGAGGTTACCAGATATCTTAGGTCTTTACCATTAATGGTTTAGGTGTTTTTAACTAGGTGTTTTTAAATTATGCCTGCCTATGTCTATATAGCATATAACAAAACCAAAGCAACATTTAAAGTTTAAAAAAAAAAAACTTAAAATCATATAAATTGGCTTTTAACCCCCTGAATGTTAGTTAGGTATCCAATGCAAACACTATGCAGTAACCATCAAACTATGTAGATCTACCGGACAGCTGTATGAAAGACAACTAGCTAAATTAAACAAATGAAGAGACACTTGTTCCTAGGTAATAATGCCTCTCTAATAATGGAGATGTGATTGTGATTAAACTTCAGTTTGAGTACAGTGGCCTGGATTACACTGCAGTCAATTTTAGCATGGGGTTTAATCAATAATGACATCAATAGGAATCTGGTAAGTAAAAGTTGTGCAACATTTATCAACTGCAATTTAATGTAGGCCACTTGATACAAATAGCAAAAAACATAGAAGGGGCTATTTGTGATAAAAATGGTACCCGATTTTACTACCCACAAAAAAAAAAAAGAAAAAAGAAAAGAAAACTGTCCGAGTGAAAAAATAAACACAAATCAGCAGTATCCTTACACATGCACACACATTAGAGTGGGGTACACGATTTTAGGATTTCCATCATCCAAACTAGCCAAGAATTGGGATTATGGGAGTTGTTCTACCCAACAGAAGGAGGTCCATAGATTGATTACTCCTGGGTTACTCAGGGTTAGGAATTCTGCGAGATGCCAGCTCTTGTTGGTCTACAATTCCCATCTTCCTCAGCTGGCCAACAGCCACTTAAAGATGACCTCCAATTGCTCACCTGTCTTGGATTATTCTCAGTGGTGTGCAAACAGATTAACGTATTTAATGTGTTTAAGTGGAGTTTACACCACTTACCTCTCCAGCAACAAAGAACAGTAGTGGTGCATCCTCATCTTTGGCTTTATATTGTGCTATAATTTTCTCAGCTATGGGTCTGACAAGCTGTTTCGCTGCCTCTGATTCGCCATCGTCTTCGGAATCTAGAAGATACCATTAAAAAAGCTGTTAAACGCCTTTTAAGCCATTGGCTAGCTGAGTATGCTGGGATTTGTAGTCTATTATCTTCCAGGGCAGAGGTGGTCAACTGGTGAACTGCAGGATGTTGGGGACTAAACCTCCGATCATCTCCCATGAATCGCTGGATGGTGGGGGACAGTGGGAGTTGTAGTCCCCAACAGCTGGAAGTCCAGAAATAAGTCACCACTGGGCCTATATGTATAAAGCCAATTAGAGAGCTATTCTGGAGAAAACCAACTGCACCATAGGAAAAAATAAACATTCTCATAATTCATATTGATTTAAATGGGAACAATAACCCCTTAAATGTTAGAGATGTCTGTAACACAATGGGGGTTCAGCACTAAGAAGTGATAAAGCAGAGATGACTTCTCCAGGGATATCACTTCTCCAAGTCCTATGTTATTCTACGGAGCCATCTTTGGAGATCTTAGTGCATAGGCTCCATAGACTAACACAGGAACTGTAGAAGTGATAGCACTGGAGAAGTTATCTCTACTTAGTCACCTCTTTATCACACCTTAGCGCATAACCTCCAATGTATTAGAGACACCTCTACCACTCAAGGGTTAAAGCCCAATTTAAAACAATTAACCCTGTGAGTTCCAGAGGGGTACGGAACGCATTGCAAAGCAATTTGTTCCGTACCCCTCTGGCACTCAAAGGGTTAAACGTCTTATTTGTGGTGAAGTTCATTTCCCCAAAGTTCCTCCACTTTTTTTTTTTTTTTTTTTTTTATACATACAGCCCATTAACTCTTTGCCAGTTCTCGATTTTGTTAACCTGAAATACATGTCAGGCGTACAGAGCAGCGTTTACCCAGCTGCATATAGAAGGGGATCTCCAGGAGGGCTAAGCACTGCAATACATTCTATGGCACTAGATTTTGCTTTCAGTAGGAAACAGGAAGTGAGAGGCTCATTTCCCTTCCCAGGCTCAGCACCCGCTGTCTTCCCATGAATTAACAGCTAGACCAAAACAAAGGAAATAAAACAGATTATAACACAACCATTGCTATGTTTAATAGTGAGAACTTAACTGTAGCCGTAGAAACAGGCGTCATTATATGAGACAAACTGAAAAGAAGGAAGCAACATCTAGTACTTGACTATATTCCTCCCTGTGTGTGGATTAGCAGGTTTTGTAGCTTAGGGCCTTATAATAATGCGGAGTAATTCTAGAGTAAACACATTTAACCATAGGGCAGGGTTGAACCAAATTCCCTCTGATTTAAATGGGACTTTTAACCCTTTGAATATTATAGAGGTCTCCCACATAATCCAAAGCATTGCTTTGGAGATCTCTCTAGCATTCAAGGGGTTAAAAGTCACATTTAAATCAGTGGGGATTTTTAATTATAATGTGACTTTGTGCCAACGATGACTAAATACTATGAATTATTTATTAAATTGTTTACATATTCTATGGCAGTAGCAAAATTGATATAAAACAGACTACTGAGTATTATTTACAATCCTCTAGTAACCAGACATAAGTATGCAGTTGTGGAGGGTTCTCTCTCTTTAAGGGCCATATGTTCAAATGAAAAGTGGAGGGGTTCTGGGGCAAACCATTCACACTATAGCGGTGAGGTCTCCAAAGCATTGCGAAGCACTCAAGGAGTTAAAATCCCCATTTAAATTAATGGGAATTTATAGTCCCTTATGGTGGAAACTAGTGTAAAAGATCATGGACACAGGCCAGGTAATGTTAACCTTCTGAGTGCCAGAGGAGTACACAACAAATTGCTTTGCAATGTTTTGCGTATCCCTCTGGCACTCAAAGGGTTAAGAGGTCGCTACCTCACTGCTCCATGCAATGCAGTTTTGCATCACCTCAATCACGAGATGCAATCAGCAGAGACTGCCCGAACGCTGGCAGTCTCTACTGGGCATGACTGCATTGTAACAAACATCCTATCAAATTATTATATAGGATGGTTTTACCCAGAACTCCTCTACTTTTCTTTTGAACACAAGGCCCTTAGGGTGCAGCTGGTTTGCCTCAAAATTACTGCAGACTTCTTTTGAGCTTTGCGCTATATTCAATAAGAAAGTGGTGCTCAATCATGTTTTTGTTTGCTCAAGGCACCCCTATAACAGAGTCTGCAATTTTCAGAGCACCCCTAAGTGTTGAGCCCTTTGGACACAAAGCACACACATATTAATGTCTCACAAACCAGACTGACAAAATGAGCTTAAAGTGCAAAATAATTTCCATAAAAATACACTGGAAACATAACATTCCCAAGTGTTCAGCCTTCATAGAATAAAGTCACACCCTAAGCTGGGGTCCACTGTACACACCAAAGTACCATGGTGCCTTGATTGAGTACTACAGCTATACAAGCTAAAGAGAAGCTATTCTGGGCCATAGGGGAAAAATGAAATATTCTCAACAGTCCCACTGATTTAAATGGTTCTTTTAATGCCTTCAATGCTAAAGCTGTCTCCAGTACATTTCAAAGCAATGTTCTGCAAAGCTCTTTAGTATTCAATAAGTTAAAAGGCCCATCTAAATCACTGGGAATTGTAATTTTTCCTCTATGGTGTTTGTATGGCTTGTTTGCTTCAGAATTGCACCTCTTTAGGTTACTTAATACAGCTCACAGGGCCGTAAGAGAAGCAAACCATCTTGGACACTATGCTTCATAAGGTTCTTGGCTAGTACCTTATATATATTGGAGACTTTATAACTAGGTATGTCACTGTTGTTCCTTACAATATTTCTTTTTGTGACCCCCCATGTTCTAAATTATATTTAGACTACAATCAACCTTCATCACATAACCCCAATTCCACAACACATGCTTGCAATTTCCTGACAATAGCCGGGTTGTCCAAAAGTCTTCATACCTACAAAGAGAACAAGGCAGGGACCCTCGTTCAGTTGCACAGCATTCAAGTCAGTCAGCTCTACAACTGGTTTTGGATGCCAAGGGAACTCTTTGCAGTCAACATCATGAAGGACTTCCACTCGTCCCTGCCTTGTAATGACTTCTCCTTTGGGGTCCAGTATTATGAGATTTGGGATTCCTGCATGGAAAAGAGAGGTTGAACAGTAAAGCTGGTATATAGGCTGTGACATTAGTTCACTCATATATCCCAAGAGTCCCTGTTTATTAGGAGCAGTACTCTTTTTAGGAGATAAGACAGTGTGATTTGTGTATATAAATGTATCGCATTGCTCCACAGCAATTAAACTCACATTAATGCTTGTTTAAATTCACTATATGTGTTTAGAAATCAATCAGTGTAAATAAAATACTTTGATCTTGCTCTTAATCATTTATTCAGTTACACATAGAGGTGTTAATCCTTAGAGTGCTAGAGGGGTATGCAGCTCAATGCTTTGCAATGCGTTGCGTACCCTTCTGACACTCAAAGGATTAATAGATCATGAAATAACCTAAAAATTCTCGGTAATGCCCAGTCCCCCAGCCACACTCCCAGCAACACCACTTAAACCAAAAGTGTCCCTCTGACTATTTGAAACGTTGGAAGGTATGGTTCACTAGCTGTCACATAATTCTGTCTGCTGGTGGTCAAAAGCTGTTCATGAAAAGCAGAGAATTGAAAATAAATATAGAGTCAACTAAAAGTGGAGTAATTCTGAAAGGTGTAGTAATGTCTTATAGAAACAAAAGGTAATATTGTAGCTATTTGTCACAGTGCCTTACCTTGGCCTGCGTCATTTGGCCGGGAGAAGGGTTCTGGACTGACGCTCCGGTGTCACTAGCTGCGTACCTCTTTGCCTGCGGCCTGGTCACGTTGTTTCCTTGTTACTGGCATCAATTAGGCACTTGCCTGGACGCCTGTTATAGGCCCAGCCTGGGGGACCTAATTGGTCCCGCCTTCTCCTACTCCTTTATAAACCACTCTGGGTCTGTGTATCATTACCCTAACATTGGTGTTCAGTACAGTTGTAGTTCCTGTTGCTCCTGTATATGACCTGGCTTTTCTGACTATCCAACCTTGTGTTGACATGGGGCTCTGTCCAACTAGCCTCCCAGTGTTACCTACTCCTAGTGGACATCCTATCTGGTGCACACCTGTAGCTCTGGCTGACTAACCACTCCGTGTATGAACCTGGCTTGTCTGACTATCCTAGCTGGTGCTGACCTATGGCTCCGTTCCCCACAGACATCCATCCTGGTGCAGACCTGGGGCTCTGGCAGACTCCGACCTTACTGACGCAGGCGTGTGTCAGTAGTCTCCATTGTTGCCATCCTTATTGGAGACAAGCTCTTCCTTACTGACTGTAGGCGTGAGTCAGTAGTCTCCTTTGTTGCCATTCTTATTGGAGAAGAAAAGTATCCAAAACAAAAAAACAGATGGCGCTTCAGATACTCAAAAATGTCCAACTAAATATACCCTGTGCAGCTACAACAAACCTCCTACTCCCCTAGAAAGACAAATAAAATATACATCAAAAAACCTGTTGAGCGCTCCTATGGTAAATATCAGACAGGAATCCAACTGTATTAAAAATCCGATTAGTGTTTATTCCAATTAAACCAATATACAGAAAACTTTTAATATAACTCCTCATAGGCTGGGACAATATCGTCCACATCCATCCGCGGTCTGTAGTACCGAATCACATGAACACCTACCATAGGCAACCTTCAACGCCACCCTGCATCAAACAGTCTAGCGATAAACATTACCCACAAGTCCGGTGCACCACTAAGATATCGGATCCGCAAACCGCTACCGTGTGGAAAAACATGTAACTCAACCCACGAGTCTCAAAAAATCACTAACCACCATCTTTACATATAATAGTCTTCAAATGCAATGATAGTAATAAAACCTATCACAATAAAAACAGTAAAAACATTGATGATCAGAATGACCTATCCAAATCAGTCTGTTCATCAATACAGACCCCTACTAATCTATGACCAATGTTCCCGCCATGGATCACCCGTCCATTCAAGGAACATTTAGTCACATAAAAAAACAATGTAAAAAACAATAAAAAACAATATACCCTAGGAGCGCTCAACAGGTTTTTTTGATGCTTATTGGAGACAAGCTCTTCCTTACTGACTGCAAGTGTGAGTCAGTAGTCTCCCTTGTTGCCATATTTCAGGAGACTGTAGGTTCTGTGTGCGTTCCACCTATTTTCCCAAGACTACCAACTGGCTTCTGCCTAGTCTCCAGCAGACGTCGTTGACCCTTCGGCAGGCTCCTATTACTGATAGAGTTGCTAGCCACTCCAGTCACCCTCTGCTTATAGTATATTCTATTATTGCCTATTGTTTATTATCCTAACAAAGGTGATTTTAACTATACCGTCTGACTCATTGTTTTGATTGAGAACCGTAACACTATTCAAATAATAAGTCCATCGATGCCACTCCGATCTCTCAAACCTTTATGGTTTGAGAGATATAAGGTGATAAAGATCCCCTCTAACTGCTGTCAGCTGTAAAGCAGACAGCAGCAGATCTGTGCCGGCCAACTCGAGGCGGCTCTTCAGCAGAGCCGAAATACCGCGATCTACAAAGAAATACTTCGTTGGAATGGTCTACAAAGTGAGCCTGGTTTGCAAGCACACTTTTTAGACTGTTCCAATAAAGTATTTATTTGTAGACTGAGGTATCTCGGCTCTGCTGAAGAGTCACCTCCAGGTCCCGGGACCAGGATCAGGTTCTGTCAGGTAGATGCTGATGTCAGGGAAAGGGGAGGGGGGAACTTTATCACCTTACATCTCTCAAACCATAAAGGTCTGAGAGCAGAGTGGCATCGATGAATAGCTACAATAGTTCCTTTTATTTTTATAAGGCATTACTAACCCTTGAAATAAAAACAAATGCACCATATTGGAAAAATAACAACCCCCGCTGATTTAACCCCTTAACGACCGCCCAATACGGGGGTGGGTGACTGTTGAAGACCACAGCACTTTTTTTTATCACAGTGAATTCTGCCTTGGTAGAGCGGCATGCAGCTGTGCTGCCATCCCAGAATTGTATGACGTGCCAGGACCGGCGTGACTGTCCTGGCACGTCATACATTATTAAGGATTTATATGGTCACATATATCTGCTCAAAAGAAAAAGATAAAAACCTCCCCCTGAGGAAGTGGTTTCTGACAGCAGGGGAATGCTTTGTGGCATTATAAAAGCCTTTTCACGTTTGTCAGCGATGATTTGATAATTCTATGCAATAACATTTTAAAACAAGACTTTCTGGTACACCAGTTTTTAGTATATTTCCATATTTTTAAACTTCTGCCTACATGAAAAGCTATTCGGTTCATAAGAGTACCGAACAGAGACTGAACGGTTGGATAACTGGCATGTACCAATGAACGGTGCATCTGGGGGTGAACATGGTGAGAGATCACAGTTGCTATTTTTCATTTTACCGGTATTGAACAGCTGAACACACATCTATTTTATATCTACCAGATGAATGCTAGAGATCAATGTAAAACACACAAAGCACTGGAGACCTCTAGACCATCGCCTTTGGCATGGATGCAGTGCCCCAGATTTGCACCACTCAAGTCGGGCCGGATTTACAAACCAGATGTCCCTAGCTTTTTTTTTCCTCTCTCACTCAGGTTCACTGTTTCCTGGCACAGTATTAACCTCTTGGTTACTCGACAAATCTTCAGTTCCAGCAATGGCAAAAGAAGTTTTAAACCCTTGAGTGCTCAACAAATCTTCGATGTATTGCTGTGCAATGTGCTGCAGTCTCTCTAGCATCCAAGGGGTTAAATAGCCTACAAAGGGGATTGCCCTAGCCACACCCAAACTTCAGAATGTGAGTGTGACCAGCACAGCTGAGGTACCCTTCCAAGTTTGGAGCCCTAAGCAGCTGCCTACTCTGCCTGTTGGGAAATCCAGCTCAATAAAGCTGTGTTCGGGGAGCTAAGGAAGAGCAATTCTGGGACAAATCAACTGCACCAGAGAGGACAAATAACAATTCTTAGTGACTTAAATGGGGCTTTTAATCCCTTGAATACTAGGAAGGTCTCAAATGCATTGTTTTGCAATACCTTTACAACCTCTGTAACATTTAACATGTTAATATTACTATTTAAGTCAAGGGGATTTGGGGAACTGTCCTTTGTCCCATACTGTGCAGTAGCTGTGCCCCAGAAATATGCCCCAGAACAGTGCAGTGTGCAATAGCTATCTGGGAAAGACACTTAGAACTGGATGTAGAAGAAAGAGGAGAAGTTCTAACATCACTATTAATTTAAATAAGACTTTTTACCCTTTCAATGTTAGAGAGGTCTCTAAAGCACTATAAATCAAATAAGCCAAGAGACCTCTCTCTCACTTTGACAAGGCACTTTTAGTTCCACCCATGGTACCACCCCACTGCTCACATAACCCTATTCCCAGGCCTAGTATTTCCTGGCACAGAAAATGTACCTATAACAAGCAAGAATGAAAAAAGCTTTAACCCCTGGTTTGCTACAGCAATCACCAATGAATTACTACCCAATGCAATGGAGATCTCTCTAGCATCAAATGGGTTAACTTATGGTCTGTAAAGGGGTATAAATCTGATGCAGGGACACTAAGATTGCTCTGATCACACCCACAATTCAGAACATGGTTGTTGCCATCACAGAGCTGCTCAAAATTTGGAAGTTGCCTACTCGCCAACTGGGAAATTCTGCCCTGAACCTTAAGGCATAGATATGCTATGGAAAAGTTAAATTGCTAGTGAAGGGGTTAAGGGTGTCCAACACAGAGAACCCTTCTTCTGGGGGACAAGGAAGAATCCATGTCTTCTCTATCTGTATCTACTTCCTCTTCAGAGGAATCACAAACCAACTGAGACTGGCCCCTAAAGACAGGATCAATGTCAAATGGGGTGTATGGGACACCATGAATGGAGAACCCTTTGAATGAAGGGATGGAAGTAACAGAGTACATCAGAGTTTTTACCTAAATTGGCTCTTGGCCAGCAGTGGGGGTCCCAGGGAAGTAGTAGGGGGCCACAGGGACAGGACATATGGTGATAGAATATTCCCATGGAAGCACACTGACATATGGAACAATGAGCTAACGTTGTTAAGGGGACCCCTGAATCATTATGTTTGGATTTTCCCATGTGTCTCTTGGGAATATACATGTATAGAGAAAACCCTCAAAACTAGGACAAAGTGGCCCAAACTAGTGTAAAAGTAAGAAAGAATACATAGAAATACCCAAAAAGGTACTTATCTGACTGCAAGGGGTTAAACTGCTGAAGAGAAGAGAGACTGCCTTTGCACAGCCTATGCAATAGGTAGAGGAAAATGAATGCCAAGTCGCCACCTCATCCAACCAGAAATCCTGGGAAAAAAGGGATTCTGGGAAATGTAGTTTTGCTACATTGCCTATGCTCCAGCCACAAAAAAAAAAAAAAAACAGCACAGTTAAGGTGCCAGAACCTGATCTGTGATGATCATGCAATAGAGTATGACCAGCGGATTTATTTGAGCCCGCTCTACTCCTTGTATGTGAAACGGGTGTAGAGATGTGTCCCAGAGAAGATTTCCCATCCACTGATCTCTGTGTAACAAAGATAACTACCACACAGGTTCCCATTCTTAAAGGGACTGTGCATCTAAAACAACTAAAATAAATAATAAATTGCAGAAATACATAGCAAAATGCAAAAACTACCATAAATGCAATAAAGACCATTTAGATAGAAGTATTTGGTCAGTAAAGAGTAGAAAAATGGAGATTAGTCCTGAAAGGGTTAATAAGACCAAACCAGAACTGCAGCCACCTTTATATTACAGGATATGAGAGAAATAAGGATTGAATGCAAGTTAGGAAGAAACTCCAGTTCACATGGGTGCCAAGAACTAAATGGAAGAAATAGGATCACAACACTCAAATGGTTAACTTAGCAGTCTTCTTTCTTCAGGCTCACATTAGAAAGTGTAACACCTCCGAGAAGTTAAGCTATGAGGAACAGACTTGTAATAATGTCAACCTCCACAGGGAAACACACTTGTGAGCTGGGCAATCCACATCCAAGGAAGCCAGTTAATGGAAGTCCACGTGTCACAAGCGAAGGCTATAGGCCCTGCTGAGACAGTGGGGATAGTGTGGGAGTGAAAGGGTTAACAATACCAGACCCCTGGTTACCTGTTACTATTCCTAGCAACCAATAAATTAACCCATGAAATCCCTCCTGCACTATCACCCCAGTACTACAATTCACTGCCACCACCAAGACTTCATATCTGGGCGTCTTAGGTTACCCCACTCACAACAGAATACATATATAAAATCACCTTACTAATCAGACATATATAATTAACCCTTTAGTAACGTGTGCTACCTGAACTTTCTTCAGAGTAGTAAGTTCATATTAGAGAACAGAGACCAGAGCTATTAATCGAACATTTAATCTGAAAAAAAAAGGCTTCACAGTGCTGGTTACAAAAACACAAAAATAAAGGACATACACAAATACAGATTACAAATTGGCAAAACAGTCCATAAAAGAAAATTGGAGAAACACAAGAAATCCTTAAATACAATTACCGGGATTTTAAAAGTCCTTGGGAACGTCAGATGGTATTTCCCCCTACAGCTGTTACAAAGATATTCCTCTTTTTTATCCACAAACCCATATTAAATACGATTGCACAGTTGCTTCTAAGAGGCCAAACACCCTGGGTGTTACCTGGGGGAGGTCTGGCCTGACAGTTTACGGCCCACTGTCAGGGATGGTACTGCAGATTTCTACCTGAAAAATCATAAGGCTTCCCAAAACATGCAACCCATAGCACACCTCTATAATGTTATAATAATCATATTCCTCGTATTTGTGTGAATATCTGGACACCAAACATGCTGGGTCTAACTGTCTGCAAAGTGGCTATTTTTGTAACTCATAGCAGGAACACATCCCCCCGGCATGTTTGGTACCCACCACAAGGGTAAAACCTGGGCATTCTGAATATATATTTGTATCACTGTATATACATGTTCTCCCTATTTCATAATATTTGACTGTCCCCTAGATGAACCCCATCAGAGCAGAGGGTCCAATATTTTTTATGACACTCTGTTCTGCTCCAGTGATCTACTCATTCAGTTTCTGGTGATGTTCTCTACTCAGCTAATTTTATGGCCTAGGACTGGTGCACTTTGAATAACATAGAGGTCAGCAAACAAACAAACAAATTATTCAATCCAGAGGGCCAACTCATGCCTTGTCATGACACCACCCAATGGAGGATTATACATCCCCATATCGAAGTAAAAAATAAGTCTAAAATCTAAGCAGTGCCAGCTTGTTCCTCATCTAGAGAAAGGTTATTTAAAATTGGGGGTGGGGTAAAGCTGGAGCCTCAAAGGTCCTATATATGTATGTGTGTGTTTGTATATTATATATATATATTTTTATTTAATTTTAATTATTATAATTATTATTTTTAAGTGCCCTGTATTCTGAAGGAGAGAAGCTTTACTCTATGGTACCTGTGTTCCATATAGGAGATAAGAGAATTCTGTGCCTTCTATGCTCAAGCTGCTGTGCTTACCAAGACAAAAAAATCTAGAAACCGCTCATGGCTCCTTTTTCATGTACCAAGTGTAAGAAAGACACAAAAAGCTTGTTCTCAATATAAACACACAGTGTACTGTTGTATACAGTTAGAAATATGTAAACACAGGCATGATTCAAAGCAGACAATTCTCTGTCCAACATCCCAGTTGTGCAGCTCGATCTGATGGCTTTCCCTAGTACACTGGAGTAAATGGCAACAAAATGGCTCTAGTGGAATCTTTTTTCCCACTCTGAAATCCTCCTCTACTCCCTGTATAATAAACTTCACAGACACACCATTTTTAACTACATGTCACATAACGTAAATGGTTCTCTGACCACTGTAGCACACTGCACTATGGATAAACCAGCTACTCATTAACTAGTGATGCACAACCTGAGGCCATCCAGCTGCAAAAGACTACAACTCCCTTCATCCCCAGCCAGTCAATGGGGATGAGAGTTGTAGTCCTCAAAAACTGGAGGGCCCCAGGTTGCACACCCCAGCACTGAGTCAACAAGGAGAGAGAAAATTGTTTATGCAAAAAGTAATAGGTTTACTATTGAAATGTCACCCTCTACTGGGTGACCATCAGAAGTGCAAGATCATAATGTCGCACGAATCAAAAGGGCAACATTCTGATGTTGCACGCTTAAAGGGATAGTAATAGTTACATTTGACTAAGTTCCATCTTTTAGCCTTTAAAAAAAACAAAACAAATGAAATGCCCCCAATGCCATCTCTCAAATCGTTTGAAAGATAATGACTTTCAAAGTTCCCCCCTCCCTAACGTCAGCGCTCTAGCTGACTGCAGGGGAATCTGGTCCCGGGACCAGCTGGCGGCTCTACAGCAGAGCCAAGATTGCGTTATTGCAAAAGAAATCCTTCACTGAAAAGGTCTGCTACATGTGCTTGCAAACAAAAGTATGCTGGCGCATGCAATCATTTTTGTCAGTGAGAGTGTCTGGATGCAGAGAGGGATGGAACGGAACAGGAGGATTGGAACAGCAGCATAAATAAACTCCGTCTCCAGGCAATGAGACGGAGCCCCTCCGGAGCAGACTCCCACTCTGATTCTGATTTCTGAGACTGAGTAACTTGACTAATCAGACTGAGTAAGTCTTCAAGAAGAAATGTACTGTACACACACAGATTAATATAATAAGCATACACTTTTGGGCAACTACAACTTATGAACGTGCCACTGATATTAATTCTTTGAGTGCCAAAGGGGTACACAATGCTTTGCAATGTGTTTACGTATTGTCTGGCACACAATGGAAGGAAGTAAATGTGGTCACCCTACTACACCCTTGGTGTAGAGTACCTTGGATAAAACAAAAGCAATAATTTGGAGAAGTCGCTAGGATCCATCTCGCAGTGAGTTGCAGACATCTCCAGAGTCCACTCATGAGTCTGAACAGAGAACAATCCGAGACACAGCTACAGCAAAAATACACAATCTGACCACCAAAATGGTTTTCATAGTGAACACAGAATTCGTAAACACACTGCCTAATTAAAACACAAAATATTCTCTTAAGATTAAAGCAAACTGATTACAGAACATAACCTTTGCAAATTACCCTTGGGATTAGGCACCCCAAGGGTAATAGGGGGAATCCAGCATTGGACCCCTTGCTTAGAGAGATCAGCTACACCTCACTGACGAGGCCCAACAAAGCCGAAACGTAAGTCTGGGGATGGTTGCTTCTCTTGTTCAGAGAGGAATTGCCTGGCATTTCGTGGTTGGACTGCTGTAATGGCAGGACCAATATGATGTGCTTTAGGATATTTCCTCTCTGTGAAAGGCACTAGTGGGATAAAAGTGATTGCACCCTGGGTAGGACACCATTCCTATAGAGCCTGCAAATTTGTATTGCAGGTTTGTTCCCAGTTGAGCGTCTCTGACGTTTAATATAAATATAAAAATATATAACTATAATTAAACAGTCCTAGGCACATGTTGCAGCCAGCAGCATAAGACAGACACAATCTGACCACCAAAATGACTTTTACAGGCAACACAGAGGTAGGAAACCCCCTATTCTTGTTAAAGGGATAGTAACACTTTTTATGTAAAAAATACATACTGTAGGGGTTATCCTTCTGAGTAAAACAAGGTTACTCCCACTGCTGAGAGGGGTTTAATTCAAAAGTTATTGCAGCTCAAACTTGAACTGTTTTGGTGCAGGATGTAAATGGCCCAAAATTGTACAGTGGCGCTGTTGCTACACCATATGATGGAAATTTATGGTCAAATGACCAGAGCTGTCCATAGAATGGTGTAGCAACAGCTCCACTGTACAATTTCAGGCCTTTGAGATACTGCACCTAAAAATTCAAGTTTGAAATGCAATAACTTTTTAATGAAACACCTTTCAGCAGTGGTAGTAACCTTGGTTTACTCAGAAGGATAACCCCTACAGTATGTATTTTTTACTTAAAAAGTGTTACTATCCCTTTAACAAGATAGGTGGTTTCCTACCTCTGTGTTGCCTGTAAAAGTCATTTTGGTGGTCAGATTGTGTCTGTCTTATGATAAACCCTACAACATACATTTTTTTTTACTTATTAAGTGTTACTATACCTTTAAAATTAAAAAATACTGTTGAAAGTTAAAGCAACTAGGTTACATCTTTCTACAACCACTGTGCATCCTTGTCATTATTTGGAATCAGGCCAGACCCAAGATCCCCTCAAACATAAACTGCCATATTCAGAAAGCTAAACAGGAGCCAATCTGGAACAAACCAACTACACAACAGGGACAAAAAGAAATTGCTAAAATGACTATTGCTTTTCAACTCATTGCAAGGAAATGGATAACCCTTTGAGTGCCAGAGGGGTACAGAGCAATGCGTTGTCTACCCCTCTGGCACTCAGAGTGTTAAAAAGGCCCATTTAGAACACTGGGAATCTTCATTTTTCCCACATGGTGTAGTTTGCTCAAGAATTACTCCTCTATCTTTATAAATATGGCCCAAAATAGCTTTATGTATACAAGCAAAATTGAACAATTGTAGTGGTTTCCTAACCTTAAACCCTTAATGTCCAATGCCGTGCCAGGACCGTCACGGCTGTCTGGCACTTAAGGACCAGTGATGGTCCTGGCACGTCATGGAATTCAGGGCTCCCAGCGCGGCTCCCCTGAATCAGATACGGGGGCGGGGGGGAGCTCAGTGATCCTTAAGTGCTGGCCGTCCGTCCACAAGGGTTAATGTGCTGTGACACACCTGTTGGAAACCGCTGCCACGGAGACAAATAATTCCCTAAACTCCTACTGATTTAAATGGAGCTTTTAACCCCCCTTGTATGCTAGAGGTTTCCAGCCACATTACAAGAAAATGCAGGGAGCTCTTGCTAGCATTCAAGGGATTAAAAACCCCATTACATTAATGAGAAGTTTTGCTTGTCAGTTAGAGTGCAGATAGTTTACACCAGAACGGAGTCACACTGTTTCTATAGATATGCTCCAAAGGACAGTATTCATTCAAAACACAAAATGATCAGTTTTGGGGTCAGCAAAAAGTACTAGATTTCTGATAGATTAAACCCATAGCTTCTAACAACACTTTTTATTTGATAAATATGCAATTGTTGCTTTGCCCCCAGTGGCTGCATTTTTTTTTGCCATAAGAAATCTGTGTGCATATATGTGCTGCCAAGCCAGCAAGTACTGGTTTAAATGTAAGAGAAGCCCACTGTATGACATATTCTAGAACAGAGGTTCTCAACCCGTGCCTTCAGTGGCCACTAACAGGCCAGGACTTAGGAATTTTCCTGATCCTGTGGTGATCAGAGGCTCATTCATATTGATTAACTCACCTGTGCTCTTAAAAGGAAATTCTCAAATCCTGGCCTATTAGTAGCCACTGAGGGCATGGGTTGAAAACCACTGTTCTAAAACATGTGCTGAGAAAACCATCTAACCACTGAATAACAACACAGAAAAGAATGGCCCCATTCATCACTCTGAACTGGATTCTGTACATGAGCCTTGTTTCATCCAAGCGTCAAGCAAATTCTTCTACCAGTGAATTCCCTTGCCACTTTTCATTGGAGATGAGACATCCCTAACAAAACCAGACTAGACAAACTGGTCCAGACAACCTTGAAGTGTGTTTTTTGCTCATTGGACAGGCACAAACAACACTTTTTTTTTTTTACTAAATAGAGCTTTGATTTTAGAGGCCTGAAGGCAGGTGCATTAGCTCTTTAACCCTTTGAGAGCCAGAGGGATATGCAACACATTGCTTTCCCTCTGATACTCAAAGGGTTAAGGACCAGAGGAGTGTGAAACGCCTTGCTCCTCAATGCACCTCACACCCCTCTATCTAATCCTTAAAGCGGAACTACCATGTTAGCTAAAGTCGCCCTGCAATACTTAGGCAGGTGGGGACTAGCTTAAAGGGATAGTAATACTTTAAAATTACTAATCCCAATATTGTAGGAGTAAAAAATAGAAATTATTTGCCCCCAGTGATTTCTCTCAAACCTTTATGGTTTGAGAGATATTCACTCGCAAAGTTCCCCCCTCCATCCCCTTTCCCTGAAGTCAGCGTTGTAGCTGACTGCAGGGGAAGCCTGTCGTACGATGGTCTGTCAGCTCTGCAAACCAAGCACACGTAGAAGACCTTTTAAGTGAATTATTTCTTTTTGTATTATAGCGGCTCTGCTAGTGAATATCTCTCAAACCATAAAGGTTTGAGAGATATCATTGGGGGCAAATAATTTCTATTTTTTTTTTACTCCTACAATACTGGGATTAGTAATTTTAAAGTATTACTACCCCTTTAATAATAGTTATTTTACCTCTCAAAAGTACCCCCTTGTAAAGTAATCCTTAATCTTCAGAGACTGACGGGCAGGTTAGTGCAGTCTGCGCGCCTGCGTTATCAGCCCCTTCCGGTGCCGTTCGGGCCAGTGCAGTGCTTCTGAAAGGAGACATGGACTGATAGCGCGGGCGCGCATACAAGATGTCTGCGCTGATGCCTGGCTTGCGGTCTCGGAAGCTTAAGGATTACTTTACATGGGGGTACTTTTGAGAGGTAAAATAACTATTATTAAGCTAGTCGCCACCTGCCTATGTATTGCAGGGCGACTTTAACTAACGTGGTAGCTCTGCTTTAAAGAGGTAAGTATAAAAAGAACATTTCTGGGGCAAACCCAGCAGCACAACAGGGACAAACTGAAATCGCTATGGATTTACATAGGGCTCTTAACGCCTGTAATGCTATCTGAATTGTGTCAGTCTTTCCCATGTTCACTGACAGTCACAGAACCATGCATCCACTGTCCGCCACTCTGGCTTGCTCCTTGTATCCACAATTACTTACATCTACTTGCACTGTGGAACTCCTCACATAACACATATTCAGTACAATGGAGAAGAGCAATTCTGGGGTAACCAATTACACCATAGGAGGCAAATAAATTGAGCTTTTAACGACCTGAATGCTAGAGAGATCTGCAAGACATGCTTTAAATGTGTTGGACCCCGCTATATTATTGGAACTCTGCATTTCAATCAAAGGCAATTTTTAATTGTTCCATATGGTGCAACTGTTTTCCCCAGAACCGCTCAAATTTTCAGTGTGAATATGACTCAGAGCAAACCAACACTACTTTTAGGCTCTGAACAGAAGGGGAAAATATTACCGTAATATCCACTCCTTTACATATATAACATTTTATATCTGGTAACCCTTTGCCAGGAGAAACTTATTTGGTTTATAGATTAATTTATGCTATTTCCCACCTTGTATTCCATACAATCTGTTTAGTCGGGACCTTCTCGCTTCGTCACTGTATGGTACAGCCAGCCAGGGCATCTCACTGAAATACTGCTTGAAGGATTCTTCAGACCTGTGCATGGAAGGGATATACTGCTGTAATCAAGGACTAAACAATGTCTATTATGTAGTCATACCATATAAAAACAAAGGCAGTGTTAATCAAAGTGAACAAGAAAGGCTTAAAAATAGGTTGTGATTTAGAAAAACAAAGTTTGAAAACAAAAATGTACTCATCCTTATATACAACTTGATATTGTAATTTGAACACTATTTCCTGGTTAGCAGGTCATGGACTTTAGATCAACAAAGTTGATCTGGCAAAAGCTGAACATCCTCATGAACTATGCAACTATCATACCTGGGAACTTCTTGGTCTGGGGAGCCCTGTGGTGCTGATAAGGTGAACAAAATGATGTAATTCGTGTCATAAAAGGGACGGGGCTTAATCATGAGTGGGGGGTGAGACAAAAAAAAAAAAAAAAAAAAAAAAAAAAAACTAGACTAGCCTGGGGAATGAGGAGAAGAGGCTGGGGAGTGGGAGGAACTCAATGGGAGGCGTGGATATGGGAAACTCCCCACATCCGGAAAATCTGAGATAATCTGCCCCATAGACACGGTAATTCAGAGTCAAAAATGGAGTCTCAGGGGCAAAACTGCAGAGTTCCCATCTATAGCACTATGGGCCATATTCAACAGGTGCAAATCCGAGACAACCGAAAACACAAAGAAGAGGGGAGAGACTCATAGTATAGCAACCTCAGACATTCAAACAAAGGTAAACGGCTCTATAACCTGGTGGATATAGACAACATCATTACACATTTATTTACTTGTCCTTATATTCTATTTCACATAGCACGCATTACATTTTATTTAAGGTACAGTGATATCCTGAATACACCATTAATACACTCAGATAATACACGTTCATTATTTCAATTACACATTTTACATCACAATCTTCAGTCCACTTATTACATTTTTATTAATTATGTTCATATTTATAATAGATATTAGTGAACACTTCAAACAGGTGTATATATTTTTATTAATCTGATATTTTCGCACTACAATGTTTTATTGTATTAGCACCTATTTATTATGATTTTCTTATTTTCACATTCTAATGGTTTTCCATTCACTTGATATGGGGCTCGATGTTGATACACCTGGTTGCCATCTTTGTGTATCATGATCGATTCTTCCAAAACACTTCTAGACACAGCATTTGGTGAGGTCCGTGACAGCAAATCATGCCCATGTTGATTATTTCAGGTGGGAGAGCTTTAGATATTTATGTGATATTACTGCTGTCCCCTATACTAGATCTTTATTGAGGAAGACATTTCTCTTATGTTTTTGGACCCCCGTGAGGATAGTGATGCCGCCGCGGAGTTCACCATGTGCTGTGAGGGTTAATTTTTAATGACCGTGTATCTGACTCTTTCAGGTTGTATATGTACATTTTTTTATATCATCATATTGAGTTGCAGTAAGATTTTCAATGTTTCTTGCTATAGTGAGGGGTTGTCTTTATACTCTTTTGCTGCTCTGAAACGCGCAAGAGAATAACGCATTTTTTTTTTTTTTTTAATGACATATGATTTTAAATAAAAGAATTTGAAGAAATGATTCAGCTTGCCTGCAGCTGGATTACCAGTTAATCGTGTCCAGAGTAGAGGAGGAGGAGGAGGAGGATCGAAGCGTACCGAACAGACGGTAATAGCTTCTCTGTATGCCTATTAGCTGTGTGTAACATATGTTCATTACAAAGCATGTGTGAAATGTGAGTACATTTAAATCTATATAATTTTAATTTTATTATTCTCAGTGATCAGGCACTATAGGCGCCCCCCTTTGTGTTTTTTGTTTTCCATGTTTTTGGAACCCTGTGAAGATAGTGAAGCCACTGCGAAGTTCACCATGTGCTGCAAGGGTTAATTTTTAATTACCTTGTATCTGACTCTTTCAGGCTATATATGTACATTTTTTTTCTATCATCGTATTGAGTTGCAGTAAGATCTTCAATGTTTCTTGCTGTAGTGAGGGGTTGTCTTTACACTATGTTGTGTTACAATAAATTCTCCTTGTTACTGTTGAGGCTTTGACCATGATTTAAAGGGTGTCTAGTGATATTGACACACTGTAACACTGTCACTCTTAGACATTTATCTGAGTTACAAGGTTACAGTGTGTTAGGTTGTTGCGATTTCACCTCCGAATTTCAGATTGAGAGTTGCTAGACTTAAGGCTAATTTTTGTGCTTTCATTTCTGAATTTTGGATTGTGCATCGTAACATTTAGTGTTAACTGTATTGTATGTGCGGTGATTTTAAACTTGTTATATATCTGAAGATGTGAATCGGGGAGTCTAGTGGGCCCAGCTGTGGCTGGGTGTTGAGATTGGTTCATTTGAGGTGCCAATCACAGTGAGTTTCCAACTGAACTACCGACATAAATAATATTGTAGTTCTTGACAGACCAGTTTGTATTCTGTTGTACTCCTCATGAAGTGGTTTGCATTCACAAAACACGTTGAGGGATTTTAGTATGGTTTAATAGTACATTTAAAGGGGATGTATCACCTATATAAAACTTAGACTAAATAATTAGGTTACATAGCTAATCTCATTAAAAGTGTATTCATTTTTTTAAAGCTTTATTTTGTCAAAATTTAAGTTATACAGTCTGGGCTGCAGCTACTTCCAGACAGACTGCGGTTACCTGCTCTGTAACTGCAGTCTGTCGCTCTGCCTCTGCTCCCCTCCCTCTAGCCAGCCTCCTCTGATGACGGAGGCTTCTGTCTGTAAGCTGGAGTGGTTTCACTGGCAGAGATCGATATCTAGCCAATGAGATCGCTACAGCTTACAGACAGAAAGCCTCTGTCATCAGAGGAGGCTGGCTAGAGGGAGGGGAGCAGAGGCAGAGCGACAGACTGCAGTTACAGAGCAGGTAACCGCAGTCTGTCTGGAAGTAGCTGCAGCCCAGACTTTATAACTTAAATTTTGACAAAATAAAGCTTTAAAAGAAAAGAAAAAAAAGAATACACTTTGTGAGATTAGCTATATAACCTAATTATTTAGCCTAAGTTTTATATAGGTGATACATCCCCTTTAAATTCAATCTTGTTTGGTCTGCCTTGGAGTTACATATACATCGATCATGCTGTGGAGCAATGGAGTGGTAAGCTGATGCTTGCCAATAAAGTTTCACTGCGGGGAGAACCAGCATTATAAACCCTCACAAGCGTTTAAACCGGTTACCATATTTTGAAGCAGGTTGGATACACTGTGTGAGTATTTGATATCCATTATATTTTGATTGGGATAGTGTTAACAGGTAACAGTGCAGCTCTCCTCGTATTCCTTTTCAATTCCGAGACAATCCATCTGCACCATAGAGAACAAATAGAAATTCAGAAAATTCCTTTTAATTGAAAATGGAAATTCCACACATCAGTGATAGAGAGGTCTCCAAATCATCGAGCTGGACAGCTCTAGTATTCAAGGGGTAAAAATGTCCATTTCAAATAATTGTTAATTTTTATTTGCTCCTTATGGTACAGTTGGCTTATATCTCTTTAGCTTACTGAATATGGCCCTACATGCTTAGACTCTAATCAGTTCTACAACTTGGTGCCTTGATATGATTTAAAGGAGAAGCACAAAAGTGGTGCATATTTGAAAGCAATGACTGTCACCTTGAATGTGTTCATAATAATATTTAACTTAGTAATATTAAATTTAGTAAGGCACATTGCAATCGAAATAGAAAGAAAGTGATATAAAGTAATATACCATGACCAGCAGTAGTAGTATATCATGACAATGACATAAATGTCCCAAGAACAATGATATAGGAATAGAAAGGAAGGGTGAAAGGTGGAAGGGGGCACTCCTCTGAATCCAGGGCACATCATTGTAAAATGCAAAAGTTGGTTGCTAAACAATGTATTCCAGAGTTGTCTTGTTGTCGCCATTCTGTTATTCGTGACAGGACAGACACTCCATCCTTTGGATATTGTTGAGTCATGCAATTCTAACATTTTATTTTTGGTTTAAGGCAATAGTCAATCACGCTACAGAGAAGGAATAGATTACATGCTGCATCTTTCAACTGTTGAAACAACATTTGAAAAGAGTCTTCCATGGGTTGAGGATAAAAAGAGCACATTAAAATAGATCTACAGTTGTCTTTCTTCAAAGAAGTGATACAATAGGGAACTCTGATAAAGATGAAGAAAGCGGCTCACTTCACAGGAACTAGAAAAACAGGCCTCAGCATAATTTTAAATGCATGCATTCATTTAAGGACACGATAAGCAGTATGCAGCATCTTAAATAACAGCACCGAGACCAATACGGAGACAACCACATTAGACAGTATTGAAGAACCAAATCCATTTTTTCATTGACGGTCCAGAGTATCACCTAGGGAAGGAATATACGGTTCCTTGGTTGAATTCTGTAAAGATTCCATAAAATTATTTTAAGCTTTGTGGCATTATGCATCATCATCATCATTAAAGGGATAGTAATACTTAGTTTTATCTTTATTTTATTTTGTAGGCATTAAAAAAACATGAAGAACGATATAAGTCTTATCTCTCAAACCTTTATGGTTTGAGAGATATTCACAAGCAAAGTTTTCCCTCCCGACCCTTTTACCTAGTGTAAGCCATCTCTTCTCAGATGTGAATCTGGTTGTAAGACCAGACAGATAACAGAAGGGGACAATCTTCTTCCTATGAGAACAATGAAAACCCTGCCCCCCTTGACAAGTTTTTCAGGTTTTTCCCTTATCTTAATTGAAGATTGTCCCTCTCTGCAATCTACCTGGGCACCTCCCTTCTGCTTTGGCTGAGCAGTGTTACATCAGTAAAATGGGCGGGAGGGGGATACTTTGTCATTGAATTATTCTGGAACTACAACTCTGACAGAATTGAAATAACACTCTCCAAAGTCCAAATACTATGATGATTAATTAGAGCTGCTTTTATTATGAAACGTTACTATACCTTTAATTCTGAATAATGATCAAATACTTTCTATGCAAGCGTTAATCTTCCCAAATTGAATCAAATGGCAAAAAATATTCCACCCCTGAAGAAATGGAAAGCCAGTAATGTTCTTCCAATATTCCACATATCCTAGTCTGACAGTGTTAAATCCACAGGGCTGTGTATGTACAGTAAGGAAAGTAGTTTGTAGCAGCCCTTAACTGTATTCCACAGATTAGCTGATTTTTTTGTAAACTTACTAAGTGCAAGTAGAAGTGGTATAAACAAGGGGATCCAGAAGATTCTGTAGCGAGAATATTGTACTGCAAGTTATTGTTCAAATGTTGTCCACTTTAAAGGGTCAGGCAGAAACAGCTACCCAATTCATGCAAGTCTGGCTGCTCTATAGTATAGTTTCAGATACAGGACTGATCAACCATCCAAACCTCTTTTCCCAGTACAGGGGTTTGGCCTGTATTTGCGCCCACTGTATGTTTCAAATGAATCTCATGATATAGAAATGGAAGTTCTCCTTGAGAATAAAGAGACCTCAATCAGGTAACAAGAGTAGTAGAAAAGAAACTTCAGAAGTTAGAAAGTTTTAATCAAGGTTACGCTGCCAAACTATTACTTATAAAAGAGATCCCATGAGTAAATTTAAGATATGTATTCTCAAAAAGAGAGACCAGTAATTTACATGAGAAATTTATTAAAATAAAAAAACATTACTAACTCCAAGGTATTTGATAAAGCCCCTTTGCCAAAGAAAGTTTACTAACAAAAGTACTGAATGCCGATTGTAACAATTCCCTGTATGTCCCACCTCTACTACACTAGACACAGGATTATTAAGCAAGCAGGCTACTGGAAGTGATATGCTTCAGACCTATCTAGCCTCCAAGGGGTTAATCTGACAATTCTCAATCTCACTTTCAATTCATAATCCTGCATTTTTGGGAGTAGAGGGCTCACAAAACAAAAGATAGCAATCACATTCAGTTGTGTACTATGGAAAGTGTCAACATGAACTACAGAAAGAGCAATGGTCACTTTCCAGTCTTAGTCATTGTTTACCTGCAATTTCTAACCGATTAAGTTTGGAACAAGTACCCTTATGTTTATGCAGAGGGATCAAATGTGTGCCCCCCCCAGAGATACCCATGTGCTGGCAGTGCTGTATAAGTTGGGACAAACCTGTAGAATTAGGGAGTTACCAAATTCCACCAACTAATTATTCAGAAACAATGAGTCAACAAGAAAAATTGTACTACTTCTTAACTTGTGCTCACTATATTGAAAATTTAACTCAAATGCATTGGCAGCTAGACTTTAACAATTAATTGCCATACCTGATAATCCTTAGGGTTTTGGCTCAAATCTCAGGGGTGAAGGAGCAAATTCTCAGGGTGGGAGATTTCAGCAATACCTACAACATTATCTGCATCAATGAACTGCTTCTTAAGTCACTAAGTTGGTGTCATTTGTACCAGAAAGGCAGAGGCACAAGTGCTGCTTGTCTTGTGAGTGTTCAAGCAGTGATACCTTTAGATTATAGCATGTGACAGCTTCAATGAAAACTGACTCGAGCACCTCTGGGTTATAGCAAGCAGGTAAAATACCAATTAGAAATTACTAATTACTTGCTAAGGGTTTATAGTTCAGAGATCATAGGATCAGCTAATTTTGAAAGTGCCCAGGTATGTGCTCTGTGAAGCAATTCAATGGAAATATCTCATGCAGCTGGGGGGTTAAAATAGTATACAGAGACTTGGTCACTACAGAAAATGTAGCAGATCTACAGAAAATTGCCATTTGAAGCAATGTTTTATTTTTGACTACACTGCGCCTTTAAGTAAAAGAGAGCTCATTCAC
Organism: Rhinophrynus dorsalis; assembly: GCA_037306005.1. Taxonomy (NCBI): domain Eukaryota; kingdom Metazoa; phylum Chordata; class Amphibia; order Anura; family Rhinophrynidae; genus Rhinophrynus; species Rhinophrynus dorsalis. The sequence goes on along the minus strand of CM074719.1, from coordinate 331,869,027 downwards.
AGAGATTCTTGGCTCATGCAGCCTCTGTGGTGTGTTGGTTATTTTAGTCATACTTTTGGTGGAATTACAAGAGCATTGGTGTTGAAATGTTTAACTCACAGGGGAGATGCAACAAATCACAAGTGAAATCAGCTCTAAAAAGATCTTTACTGATCCAACATTTATGGGATACTTCCGTCTAATCCCAATATTTACTTACTACTTGACTATAACGAGTTTTACAATGGGGCATCTATTTTAGGTTTAATTCAAAACGGTCTAGCTGTGTCTTCATAAACACGTTTACAATAAGAGGACTTGACACAATATTGAACTGGATGAAGCCATAAAAGCTTATAATGGACCAGAGGCCACATAAGAAAAATACATTTTGAAGGAGTGAGGGGACCCAGTAAAGGGGGGCTAGAAACACAGGCATCGGGGGGGGGGGGGGAGGCAAAGAAAAAAGAGAGAACAAAGGTGCCCAGCAGTGGGTGAGGTTTGAGAGAGAGTTAGTGAGGGAGTGAAACACAGGCTCCCCCCCCTGCAGAAGGGGGTGGAAGGGAGAGAGACAGAGAGACTGAAAGAAACACAAGCTCCCCTGCAGGACATGTCAGAGAGGGAGAGGGCAAGTGAGAGACAGGTGGAGTAAAATACAAGATCCCGTGCAGAAGTAGGGGGGGGGGGGAGAGAAAGTAATTGAGAAAGGGAGAGATGGGGCGTGGGAGAAGGGAAAGAGATTGATTCTGGCGCAAAGCAACTATACTATTTATAAAATGAACCCTCTAGCAGCCAAGGGGTCCCATTTAGATCAAAGGAAATTTGTTCTCTAGGGTCCAGCTGACTGTTTCACATGTACTTGTGTGTGTGGTGTACATGAGACAGTGCTGTTTTTTTATTATTATTATTATTTTTTTTTTATTTTTTTTTTTTACAACAGTGCTCTCTAGTGGTCAGATTTCAGCTATTCTGTTGCATTTTATAGGAGAGGGAAGTCACTGACAAATAGTTCTCCACTGAGCCATGTTGTCAGAACTTACAGGAAGTAATCAGGCCACTTGCTTCCAGAAAATTTGAATGGCTATAACATTGAAGAAAAAAACAACTGCCTGCAGGGGGGGTGCTCTTGTTTTACTCAGAAGGAAAAAGTCTTATAACATTTAGGTTTTAACCAGAGTCTCAGGGAGGTTGAGAAATGCACTACTTATAGCTCTGGTACGCAAAGGATTACTAGAATAAAGCTTACTTCCCACAGTGTATATAACCCCATTTAATTTCTAAGCGTTCCAAAACAGGTAATTGCCATATTAGTTCGGTGGTTACTGCACCTCAGGGTCACAGACTCGAGTCCCAAGAAGGTAAACAAAACCTTGCCCTACTTCAAGGGTCTTTCAAGTAAAAGGTTAAAGTGCCAGGATCATCACCGGTGTCCATCCTTAACCCCTTAAGGACCCATGACGGTCCCGACCCTTGAATCCATTTATCGGACAGAAAAAAAAAAAAAAAAAAAAGCTTTGCTGTCCTTTACCGCAAAGGGAAGCAAGCATGATGAATGATCAGTCTTTCATGCAGTCCGACCAGTGCGTCTACAGTCTTCAATGTTTCGTGTTTCTTTGTGCTTCTTCAAAAGAGCTTGGACAGCACATCTGGAAACCCCTGTTTGCCTTGAAATTTCTCCCTGGGAGAGACCTTGCTGATGCAGTCTTGTGTCTTGTTGCTGTGCTCAGTCTTGCCATGGTGTATGACTTTTGACATTATACTGTCTTCAGCAACATCACTTTGTTAACCGGGTTTGGCTGTTCCTCACCCAGTTTTATTCATCCTACACAGCTGTTTCTGTTTGAGTTAATAATTGTGTTTCAACCTACATATTACATAGATGATCATTAGCAAATGTTTGGTATAACTGTTTAATAATACACCTCACTATATGCCTACAAAATCCTTGATCTTGTGCAAGTGTACCTAGAAAAATTAGTGTTGTTTTGAAGGCAAAGGGTCTTACACCAAATATTGATTTGATTTAGATTTTTCTTCTGTTCACTCTTTGTTAATTGATGGATATTAAATTATGAATATTTTTGAAAACATTCTTACTTTACAGCATTTTTTCACACCTGCCTACAACTTTTGCACATTACTGTATATACTTCCCAGAAATATATATGCATTGATGAATCCCTTATGAAACAAGGGATGGTTGGGATTCAAACAATATATCCCCTCTAAGTGTTCCAAGTTTGGAGTCAAATTTTATAAACTTTGCGACAGTGCCACGGGGTATACTCAGGATTTTAGAATTTATGAGGGCAAGGGACAGCCAACTTGATCCGCCTGGTTGCTCAGACTATCTAGGAACCAATGGAAAATTTGTTTGGGACCTCATTAACCCCTTACTAAATAAAGGGTATCATTTGCATCCAGACAATTTTTATACTAGCCCCCTTTTATTTAAGTTACCATTTTGCTTTGACAACTATTAAATTCCAAGCTGGAAAAGGGGACATCCTCACTTTTGTGCCAACAGGAGCTGCTGGCAGTTAAGTTTAGGGGTAAAAAGGAAGTGTACATGCTGACTAGCATGCATGATGAGAAAAGTATGTCAGTCTCAGTCCGTAGCAAAACTGAGGTACTAAGAAAGCCAGTCTGCATCAGAGACTACAACAAACACATGGGGGGAGTGGATCTATGTGATCAACTTTTGCAGCCTTACCTCACTAAGAGGAAATATAGGGCCTCGTACAATAAAAGACGCCATTTACATGATGCAGACTGCAGTTTAGAATTCTTATTTGATTTTCAAATTAGTAATCCAGACTCCAAAATGCACATTTTTGCAGTTCCAACTTCATTCGATTTCCATTTTTTTGTTTCAAGGGGCACCCAAAGTTATACCACAGAGATCTGGTGTGGGGCACCATCTGTTTCAAATCCCCCAACCACCCAAAAGAAAAACCGAGAGAAACGCTACAGCAAGGGGAAACGGTCAGACACCACCTTTTACTATCCTGACTTTCCATTCAAAACCTGGGCTTTGGCTTGGTGACTGCTTCAAGCACTATCATGTAGGTGCAATGCAGTAGTGCAGTAACAGATATCATTTTATTATTATTTGGCCACTTTTCCCCCCTGAAATATTTTTTCATTTTTCAGAACACATCCTTCCTTAGATCTAACAATATGAAAATATAATGGGAAGCAATTCACAATTTTTTTTCCTAAGCAAATTGTGAAATCCTATCTCTGAAAATTGAAATGTGCATGTTCCCAAATGGGCCTAGTAGCTCCCCCAAACCCTGACAAACCTATGCATATGGGGCATTGATGTACTCAGAAGATGCAGTTGAACATCATAATCAAAGCATTTTTAAAAGTCTCTTAATACCCTGTGCTTGAAATCCACATTAACATTGAATATGTCTGAAAACATTTTTTTTGCTTACTCAAGAATGTGAGAGGGATTGGTGATAAAGTGGCCCTGTGAAAAATGTGAAACTACACCAAGAATAAAACTACCTTTCAAAAATATACACTTTTGGGGGACAATTTTAAAGTGGAGCACTAATAAACAGCCCCAAATGATTCATGGCAACAGTAAAGTAAGCTGTGAAAATTCCATGGCTGTTTAAAAATTGTCCCTGTAGCTTCCCCATCCCTTGGCAAACCTATGCATATGGGACATTGCTGTACTCAGAAGAGGTAGCTGAACAATAATTAATGCATTTTTCACATCTGCATCTACTTTGTGCTTGAAATCCACAGTAACACTGAAATATATAACTCTAAATGTTTTTCTTACTGAATGCTTTGAGAGGGATTAGTGGTAAAATGACTGCATAAAAATGTGAAAAAGAACCTAAAATGAAAGCCCGGGCTGTCTATTTTTAAAAAATATACACTTTTGGGGGGAAATTTTAAAGTGGAGCTAGAGGCGTCATTAGGGTTGGTGTCACTCAGTGCGGTAACTCTATGTGTCATAGTGACATAAACAACTAGCAAAATCAAACTTACACCTTTAAATTACGATAAATATGCACAGCCCAAATGTATTTACATTTACATAGTTTAACACTGTCCACCTCACACAACACTGTCCACCTCCACACACTACACTGTCCGCCACCTTCACATTGTGCCCCATTGTCCTCCACCTCCACACAGACCCCCATTGTCCACCTCCACATTGCCATTGTCCACCACCTCCACACAGTCTGTCTACCTCCACAATGTCCAACCCCACTCTGGCCCACACTGCCCAACTCCACATAGGCCTCCACTGTCCACATAATGCATATTGTAAAACCGTAACCCTGACTTTGAACTAGTTTTCATAAACTGAGCCTGCTTTTTATGTGTTTGTAAAAAAAAGAAAAAAAAATGGCCAGCGTTGGGCAAACATAATAATCTAATTTCTGCTAGTGAAGAAATGGCATTCTTATGATTGCCCAACAATGGCCAAGATTTTTTTTCTTTTTTCCAAGAAAAACATAAGTTTCACATGATAATTTTGTCAAAACTGGTTCAAAGTCAGAGATAGGGTTTTAAAATATGCATTATGCATATATTTAAACCCTAACTTTGAAAACATTTTTATAAAATTATCCTTTCAAGTCTAGTGTGGCTTTTTTATTATTATTATTTTTTTTCTATTTTGCTTTTAGTTCTTCTAAACCTTTTGGGATTTTGGATGTGTATTACCAATACCTCTTCTATGGTCCAGTAGAGTAATGAAGTCTAGGCATCAATGGCAGCCACTCATGGTCTCCTCTCACTCTCAGGCACAGAGAATCTCCAAAAGCAGCAGCAGGGGAGCACTGTGGTAACAGCTTACCCTCTACATGCCTAGCTACTTTTTGTGTCTGTTGATTTTTAGCAGTCAGCTCTAGCTACGTTGTGACGTAGTGCAACTGCTCGGCACTGGCATTACATCACCCCCCACAGACATCCAACCAGTCTTCCACAGATCATAAACAGAAGCATCAGGTGAGCTCTGCTCTGCTTTTGCTCTGTAATACTGACTGAGCAGGCACAGTAGCCGGCAGGAGGGGAAATAAATTTGTGAGAAGCTATGTCACTCTGTTAGGCTAATAGTAAGAGGGACAACGCTTCTCACAAATTGCTATGCAGGTTACCCCCATTGAGAGTGTCACCTGGTACGGTCCGCTGCTGAGTGGAGCACTGGTACACAGCCCCAAATGAGACATTGCACCAGTTAAGCAAGCTGTGAAAATTCCGTGTGTGAAAATAGAAACATTCATGTTCCAAACTGGGCCCCGTAAGCTCCCCCAAACCCTGACAACTCTATATATATATATATATATATATATATATATATATATATAAACACAACAGTTTTGGTACAGATTTCTGGAAAAATTAGCTGCATTAAAAACTCCAAGATTGTCCTGATGAATTACTCTATGTTGTCTAATTTTCAGAAACATATACTTTTGTGTGGCATTTTTGGATTCTGACAAGTTCGATTAAGCTAAGATCCTCATATGACAAATATTGAAAAACGACATCTTGGAAATAATGGTGTTCATCTTATATTACCCTGTAAATGTGAAAGAGTGATTGAAATACTAGGCATATGGTGTAATCTCATATTCAGGAGAAGCAAATGAATATATTTGGGGATAATTTTTTTCAAATGGACTAAAAGTGTACAAATCCTGACAGGAAACTGTATACAAAATGTTGAGGTTTTTAAAAACTTTTTTTTCCTTTATTTATATTTTAATCAAATTAAAAGATGGGTTATCCATATAAATGTGGCATCAAAAGAAAGCCCTACTTGCTATTAAAAAAAACGGTATATAATTTGTGTGAGTGTACCAAATTAGAGGAAAAATATAGCTGATCAAAGACATACTCAAAAAGGTCAATATTGCTCTGGTCCATAAGTGCAAACCACTCCTGATTTGCCCGGTCCTTAAGGGGTTAACACTCATACGCTTTTCTGCAACGTGTTTCTAAAGTGCCCTGGAAAAGTTATCAATTGTCTAATTATTCACCCCAGCAATATTCAGCTGTTGCCAATATCAACTAGCAAGACTGTTAACTGTCCCCTGAAGTTGGCAGTTCTTCGGTTTTATTTTTGGCCTAGCACTGTCTCCATGGCTTACCTAACTCAACTTCCAGCCGGTTTGGCAAACCAGTGTATATTGCATTACATGTGATTTGTTAGTTTCTAATATTTATTGCCATTATACTAAAAATACATTTAACTTCTGAACTCCAAATTGATACAAACCCCACCCCCGAACTTTACTGTGTTTAGTGCAAAACCTTAAGGACTCTTGATTTAGGCAGGAATTATAGCCACCAAGGATGTGAAGCGATAACTGCTAAATATATCTGTACTGTGGAAATATCAGCTTCCCCATGAAAATGTACTTAAAGGGATAGTGATATATAATTTTAAACGCAGCTCAGATTGTTCAGTATAATGAACAGTACTGCTGCCTGATGTTCTTATTCTTCAAAACTGTTAAGTACAATGTAATTAGATGTTGCTCCCTCACACCCTTTTTGCTGATTTAAGCATTACAGTCTGAGATCAATAGCGGATAATAACGAGGGAACCTTTGACAAGAAGGGCGGGTTTTTCCTTAAACGGACTGAGGGAAGATTTTCCCTGTTTCTGATCTGTCAGGTCAAGCGACAAGACTTCAGATCAGAGGGGAGGTGGCTTCAGAACAGCAAAAGGGGTGTGAGGGATCAATTTCAGCATTTAATTACATCGTAACTAAACAGTTTTGAAGAATAAGAGCATCACGCAGCAGTACTATTCATTATTTTGAACAATCTAAGTTGCTTTTAAAATTATATATTACTATCCCTTTAACATTTTGAGCAAGACTTACATCATCTTAACATTTATAAACAATTAAGAGATTCTTAATTCAAAAGCTCAAACTCATTTTCTCCTGCGTTAAGAGTGGAACACAGGAACCATGGGGGTAAAGTTCCCTCCCTCCAAAGGGTAGGGCACTTCATAAAGGCAGGGACTTTAAGACAGAAACTCGTCTTTTCCTTCCAGCTTCACCCCTGCCCCTCAGTTTCAAGTGACCTTCCTCAGGAAAAGGGCAAACTGAACCTGTTCATTTAGTTTTTAGACTTCTTTTTCATTTTATGCTTAGATATAGGGCTCTATAATTCTCCATTAAGCAGGCTCCCATTAACTGGCTTCCCTGGAGTTGGATTGCCCAAGTCATAGGTGTATTTCTGGAAAATATCCCTGTGGCCGTTGACTTTTTACAAGTCTATGCCTAATTACTGAAATTCTCTGTGGTTCTGTATTTAAGGAAAGGAATCAGAAGACTGACAAGTTAGCATGAATGCCTGGACCTACAGATTAAGGGATGAGGAGAAAAGGTTGTTGTAGGCTGTCAGGTTCAGTAAGAGTGGTGAAGGGAGAGAGTCTGGAGTGCAATGCAGAACTTATGGCAGAGATGTCTAGAGACAATGTAACAATAAACAATATATTCTAGCGGCTCTAAGGTACATGGAACATCCCCGTGAATGACCAGTGCAATGTCATATAAAGAGAACTCCTTCAGTGTGTGCTGGATCGATACAGACCTTCCTTGATCCGTATATGATACAAACCATTCACAAATTCATTCCGCACCAACACCACAGGCTGATCCCAATTAAAATCAATCTTACTTTTATTGAATATAAATAAAAAACTGTGTACTTATCTATGTCAATGGCTCACAATGGGTCAACAGCAGATATTAGAAGGTGTACAGACACATCAACTAATTTCGCGTATACATTGATGTATAAGTTAAGGGAGTGTGTGCTAGAGTCAGACCATTGTTGAAGGGTGAAGGAGGAGGTTTAGTGAAGCAGGTGTGTGCCCACTGAGGATCATCAATGTGGCAGTTGAAGTCCCCAAGTATGATTAAAGGAGTGTCAAAGGAGAGAAAGAATGCAAGCCAGCACTCAAAGTCTGAATGGAAGGTAGAGGGTGTGGTTGTGGGAGGTCTGCATACAACCACAACATGTAGTGCTACAGGGTAGAATAATTGGATGGCATTGACAACAACAGCAAGAATCTGGAGTGCGTGTGGGCAAAAAAGGTCATGTATGGCAGTAGATTTGTTAGGGAGGGAAAGGACATTTAGTAGACCACATGAAAAGGGCTTGGCAAGTAGTGGGAGGGTAGGGATAGGAATGAAGTTAGAAAGATTAGATTCTTTATGAGATGTTATTACCAAGTGTGAAAGTTGAGTCAGAACAAAACCAATGAAGTAATTGCCATCAAAGTTCTGCTGTACCAGGCAGTAGAGAACAGAGTCACTGGGATCCAAACACAAAGTTTGGTAGCATCTTAAAGGAGAAATACATTTTTTTAACGTACAACAGTATATCAACCAGTTAGCAAAAGTGACACCTAATCTGAGTGTGTCTTTGTGTGGTTATGCACCAAGCTGTGATAAAGAGGTGATATGTTATTCTATGGAGCTTATGCACTAAGAGCTCTCACGCTGGAGAAATGTTAGTGCATTGGCTCCATATAATAACTTGGAAACTGGAGACATGATCACACTGGAGAAGTTATCTCCACTTTATCACCTCTTTATCACACCTCAGTGCATCTCTCCCCAAGTGACCATAATAGAAAATTGCAGTTTAACATAAATAAGACAAGTCCGAGCTGTACAAACATACCTGTCAGCACTAACTAGCACAATCTCGAACTTCTGCCCAGATTCCTTGATCTTCCTGTAGGATTCCACCAGCACTCTAGTCAGACTGCGGCACGGAGGACACTGCAAAAAATACATAAAAAATAAATAAAGATATTTAGAATGGCCCCCCACAAATGTATAGGAGAAACCACAATAAACTTCAGCACAGAGACACATTCTGCACCAAAGGCCCCCTACAGGTCCTAGTATTTCATAAAATATAACTTTTATTAGTATGTTGGAAAACAATGCATCATCCCTATATATTCACAAGTTTGAAAACAATGGACATTAAAAACTGAGCTTAACACTCACAAGTAAAATCAAAGGTAGTGAAAATTGGACATTGGGAACAGACTGAGTAATGCGTGAAGAACATATGTGAGTGAACCTGCTAATAAACCTGCAGCACTGTATTGCCATATCTAAGTAAAAATAACAAAATCCATAATAAAAAACAAAAACTAACAGACATTGCTCTGCTCACGCCTTCATAAAAAGAAAATGGCAATATCGTTGTTATGACACAACAGATCTTAAAGTGACAGTAATGTCTGCAATAAAGCAGAAGACAGATCTCTTTTCCACTATGAGAGAGTAACTTCAACTTTGGTTCCTCTTTTTTGGTGGTAGTCCTGATTTTTCTGCAATAAAGCAGATCACTGAGTCTTCTCTATCGTAAATCTAACACACTGTGCTATGTTTAATAACTTACTTTGATGTAGTTCAAAAGATATAAATGTAGAAAGATCCCCTCCCGCCCCTTCTGGCCGAGTCACTGATCATCTCATGCAGGTCTGGATGGAGAGCAGCGACGGACAAACTTCAATAAGCAAAGGAAAATCCTTCCCTCCTCCATCAAGGGGGCAAGTGTTTTCCTTATACTTACTGAAGTTTGTCCCTCGCTGAACCCGTCTGGTCCTGGGACCGGATTGCGGATTCACTGTGAGGTAGCCAGAAGGGGAGTTGGAAGGGATGTTTCTACATTTAACATATTTTGAACTATATCAAAGTAAGTAAAATATCACAATGTGTTAGATTTACAATAGAGTAGGCACGGTGATCTACTTTATTGGAAAAAATGCAGAACTACCACCAACAAAGAGTAACCAAAGTGGAAGTCACTCACTCATAATGGAAAACAGATAAGTTCTCTGTCTCAAAGGCCCACAAAATAACAGTATCACTAAAACATAACTTTTACTAATTTTATTAAAAAGTACTAGTGATTCTTTAGTCACCGAATTGTATCTGGAGTATATGTGAGTGAACCCGCTAATAAATCCTGCAGAACTTTATTGCCATGACTATATGGAAGAGGACTATACTGCACCATATTAAAAAAAAACACAAAAAAAAAAACAAAACTGAGAGACATTGTCCTGGTTACTCCCTATCATGGATGCAGGACACATGAATCTGGAGAAGGCAAGGGATTGAGGTAGCCTCAACCCCAAAAATCCAGTCTTTATGAAGTGTCCTGCCCTCCTGAAGGAGAGATCTCAACCCCATGGTTCCTGTGTTTCATATTGGACATAAGAGAAAAGTCCTCAGACAGGCACTACTGCCCAAAGGACCATTCGGCCAAAGCTGACCTTAGCTGAGGTCTAAACATTGAAATTGTAGTGTTTGGTAAATGTGTGCAAGGAGGACCATGTAGCAGCCTTGTACATCTGTTCATCAGAGGCCTGGAAGCACCCACAGACCTAGTTAACTGCACAGTGACTTTGAAAGGAACAGGTCTCTCTCTAATCACCTACACCTGGTGTATGGCAGCTGAGTACAATGCACATAATACTTAAGGCATCACACCACATTCAACAGATGAAGATCCTTCTCCTGTTTTGAGGAATGGTAAGGACAAAATGAAGGCAAAATGGTCTCTTGAAAATCTGAGACAACCTTCTGTAGGAACTTTTGACAGGTATGAATTACCTTCTTGTCCTGATGAAACAGCTGAAAGGGAGGTTTACAAGACAGGTCTTGTAATTCAGAAACCAACTGTATGAAGACAATTGGCTAAGAGGTAAGCCATCTTGAGTGTCCAAAAATGCAAGAAAGAAGCACCCTCAGGACAAAGTTAAGATCCCATGGGGGCATGGGAACCCTGAAGGAAACATGAGCCACCCCTTGAACAAAGGTCTTAATGTCCAGCAGAATAGCAACATGCCTCTGGAAGAGTCCTGAAAGGGCTCTTGTACGGTGCACAAGGGACTGACAAGGGACTGACAGCGCAGGCGCACGGACGTCACTGTGAAGAGACGTCCGTGCTTCCTGATCCTTTGAAACGCCGAAATCTTGAGAACGGGGTAAGATTTCTGGCGACTAGCGCTACTAAGCAGCTAGTCGCCAGGTCAGCAGTAAGGGGAGATTTAGTTATTAAGGGGTGAAAGTTCCCCTTTAACAGAGTTCAGAAAGAGACACTTTTTCAGACCATCTTGCAAAAAGTCCAAACCCTTAGGGGATCAAACGCTTAGGCAAACACATCTTTGTTAGCACACCACTGATGGAAGATGGAACAAATCCTATGGTAGACTTTGGAAAAGTTGTCTGTCTCTTCTAAAGTGTACCATAGGATTGGTTCCATTTTCCATGGTGGAAAAGACATCTTCTTAGAAACCTTTCAGCCTCAGAATGTTGGCTTCAAGTGCCATAACGTTAAAGGTAAACTTTTAAACTACTGGTACCAGATGGGATGGGACGCTGGATCAGGAGATCCAGCCTCTGAGGAGGAAGGAATGGTGCCTGGATGGACAGACTGATACAGTCTGCGAACTAGGCTAAATGGGGCCAGAATGGAGTGATAAGGATGACTACAGCCTTTTCTATTCTGAGCTTTCATAGCACCCTGAGGATTAGAGGAATTGGAGAAAAAAACATAGAACAAATGAAAGTTCCATTGAATGGACATCACGTCCTTCTCAAATGCCAAGGGATCCTTTGCCTTTGTGTAGAGCATGAGGACCTTCCTGTTTTTGCAATGGGCCATCAGATCCACTGGTGGGAGACCACAACAGTGTATTATATGTTCAGTTGCCTGGAACAACACCTTGAAAACTGAGAAAGGACTGCTGAAATGGCTGGAACATGCGTTCCTGCCCAAAGAAGGAGCTCTCATAACTCCTTCCAGGCTGACTCGCTTTGAGTTCCTCCTTGGCGATAGATGTAAGCCCTTGCCATTGAGTTGTCTGACTGAATCCCACTGGCATCCCCATGAGACCAGTGGGGAGTGCCAGGCAGATGGCATGGATCTCGACTGATAGTAGACTCTCCTCTTCAGTCCACATCCCTGGGCTGTTAGGAGACCCAAGGTTTTACCCCAGCCTCTCATGACCAGACTCCTTTTCTTAATGACAAAGGGATATTCCAGAGTTAGATGAGGAAGATGCAGCAGCCAAGTAAGGCAGGTGAGAACATTGTCAGAACTACTTTCAGAGAATATCCAGCTAGAGTTCCCTTGTGTGGAACTTGGCAGACACTAGTTGTACAAGGATTCTCATGTAATCTTTTACTGCCACTGAGGACCACGCCAGTGCCCATTACAAGTCCTGGAACACTTGTCCTTGAAGTGTGTCAAATTTCATCTCCAGAAAGAACAGGACCTGGGATAGGACTGGAGAGGATTTATTGATATTGAGAACCCAACATTGTGTACCAGAATGCGAGTGCACTCTTGGATATGGATCACGAAAATTTCTTCTGAAGGAGCCTTGATCAGATTGTGGTCAAGATATGGGGTCAGTGAGATGCCTTTCAGAGTGCATGTATGTGGCCAAAGCTACCATGCTCTTCATGAAGATTCTTGGAGCCGAGATCGAAAGGCGATGCAGTTAATTGGTAATGACTGCATGCAAAATCAAAATAAAGGAAACATTAGTGGTCTGGAAGAATCGGGACATACAGGTAGGCATCTGGAAGTTCCAGAGAGGCCAGGAACTCACTTGGACACATTGCTGAGATGAAGGAGAGCAAAGATTCGATGTTGAAACATGTTGCAACCACTTAGTGATTGAGGAATTTCAAGGACAGAATGGGAACTACAAAAAGGTTGGAATAAAAACCTGAAAAGCACTCTTGGGCTGAGACCAGAATGAGGACCTGTTTGTCCAGCAGAAAGGAGACTGCATTTATAAAGGGATGCACTTGCACTGGGTCTCAGGAACCGTTGACAAAAAGAAGAAACGAGGAAGAGGAAACTTAAAATGTATTCGGTATCCTTCTGAAACAACCCTCAAAACCCACTGTTCCTCCACTGAAGATGCACAAGTGTCTAGAAGACTGAAGCGACCCCCTAAAGGGAGTCTCCACCCAATATACCCTCAGGGTTATGCACTAAGGCGTGATAAAAAGGTGATAAAGTGAGATAACTTCTCAGGGATATCACTTCTCCAAATCTAATTCTATGGAGCCAATGCACTAAGATTCCTCAAACTTAGTGCATAGGCTTCATAGAATAATATAGAAATTAGAGACGTGATGTCACTGGAGAAGTTATCTCCACTTTATCACCTTTATATCACACCTTAGTGCATCCCCCCAAACTGTCTTTTACTGAAGTGCCCTGCCCTCTGGAGGAGGGAGCTTAACCCCACAATTTCTGTGTTCCATATTTGACATAAGAAAAACTGCTTTTACCAAGAATTCACCACCTCAGAATAAATACTTTTTATTTTGAAATCCAAAGACATGCTGGGCTTACTTAACATGTTACAAAACAAACTCAGACTGTGTCAAAGCTCTTACAATATCTGCACTGTATTAAAATGGAGAGAAACCTACAGGGGCCCACAATTTTAGCAGGTAGGGTGCCACACGTGGCTCACATGTTTGATATGACTACTTTTGTATGCAAGTATAAAATAATTTCACAAATACTATGCTTTCTCACAACATGACTAATATTTCCATAATTACTAAATAACTCTATATGCTTGGTCACCCTGTACATATAAGGTTGTTTCTTATGCAAAACATGCATTAAGGATATAAATGTAGGATCAGTCAATTTGAACAAAAAATTAAATATATTTAGTTAAAAAAAACAGCAATTGAAATCTCATTAATGTACATAAAATAACACAAAAGGCAAGTGATAGATCAGCTTAATGGCTTGGTAAATATTACTATTTGTAATGTTAAGAAAACAGCAAAGTTTGAACTTCTGTATGTTATCATTGTAAATTATCATATTAAACACAGTTACAAATATGTCCTCACAAGTGAACCAGAATACATAATAAAGCGGTTTTGTAGTTAATAACAAACTAATGGTGCTGAACTGGCAAATTCCACTGCATGAATCCCAACAGAATAATTAATCTAGAAAACAGTCAGTCAGAATCACACTAACAATAATAAAGTAGACTCTAACAGAATTCCAAGCATAAACTTAGGCAAAACTTAGAGAGAGCTTTGTTTGAACATCAGTTGCCCCCATTTTTATGCAACATAACAGTGTATGTACTGGTTAGCAGTATGGGAAAGGCCAGTTCAAAGAACAGTCTGTTATGTTTGTAATCATGATACATATATGTTTGGAGAGAAGACTATTCATATTGGTTTAGAAAATGTATAATGAATGTGTTTCTTCATGAAATATTACAAAATAAATAAACGCAAATTAATAATAATATAAATTAGTTACACTTATAGAAGGGGGATATAGGGGGTTTCAAAAAGACAAAAAAGGGGGCATCAGGTGAAAAAGCTTGGCAACCACAGGGATAAACAACATATAGTGCATTTTATATGTTAACTGGATTCTTGTGACCACTATGCAAGTTACCTCAAGAGAATAATAAGCAAAATAAACTGGCGATCATTACCTTTAAAGTGTATAATATTTTCTGCCACATTTCACTTTGTTCTGAGTAGATGCAATGTTCAAATTTATTTTGCAAAGTGATCAAAATATGTTTTATTGAGCAATTCATTTGCTTTTCAATCAAATTAATTTAGGTGGAAGTGCAAGCACACTAAAACAAATGCAATAAGAAATAGGAGTGCAATTCTGGGGCAAACTTGAACTTTCCAACCCTTTGAGTTCCGGTTGGTGTGCAAAGCATTGTGCATGGTTAAAGGCCCCATTTAAATCAAGAGGAATGATGGGAATCTATTCCCAGTTGGCTTATTCCAGAAATGTATTTCTTTTCTTTGCATGTCAGCCTCACTGTTGCCGTCTCCTGTATATGCTCAAACATTAAAGGGATAGTAATGTTTCACAAAAACATCAGCTCTAATTAATCTTCATAGTATTTGGGCCATGGAGAGTGTTATTTCAATACTGTCAGAGTTCTAGTTCAAGAGTAATTCAAGGATAAAGTTGTATATTTGCGGTCATATGAAAAAGAAAGTACAGCCTCTTTGAGTTCTATGGGTTTACATATCAGGACATAATAACAATCATTTGTTCGTTAGCAGGTCTAAAAATTAGGTAAATACAACCTCAGATGAACAACAACACATGACATATTACAGCCATGTGTGAAAAACTAAGCACACCATTACTGCTTCCATAGGAATTAAGATGCTAACTAGCAGACAGGTGCTGCTAATCAAATGCCCTTGATTAACTGATCATCAGCAAGTGTGACCACCTCTATAAAAGCTGACGTTTTAGCAGTTTGCTGGTCCGAAGCATTCAGGTGTGTGTTAACACAATGCCAAGGAGGAAAGACATCAGCAATGATCTCAGAGAAGCAATTGTTGTTGCCCATCATTCTGGGAAGGGTTATAGGGCCATTTCCAAACAATTTAAAGTCCATCATTCTACAGTGAGAAAGATTATTCAAAAGTGGAAAACATTCAAGACAGTTGCCATTCTTCCCAGGAATGGACGTCCCAATAAATTCACACCAAGGCCAGACTGCAATGCTCAAAGAAATTGCAAAACACCCAAGAGTTAAATCTCAGACTTTACAGGCCTCAGTTAGCATGTTAAATATTAAAGTTCACTTCTCTCTAAAAAGACCATGGCAGCACGGCTTAGGTTTGCAAGGTTGCATCTGAACAAACCACAAGACTTCTGGAACAATGTCCTTTGGACAGACAAGACCAAAGTGGAGATGTTTGGCCAAAATGCACAGCACCACGTTTGGTGAAAACCAAACACAGCATATCCGCACAAACACCTCATACCAACTGTCAAGCATGGTGGTGGAGGGGTGATGATTTGGGCTTGTTTTGCAGCCACATGACCTGAGAACCTTGCAGTCTTTGAGTCAACCATGAACTCCCCTGTATACTAGAGTCAAATGTGAGGCCATCTGTCCGACAGCTAAAGCTTGGCAGAAATTGGGTCACTCAACAGGACAATGATCCCAAGCACACCAGCAAATCTAAAACAGAATGGTTGAAAATGAAAACAATCAAGGTGTTGCAATGCCCCAGTCACAATCCAGACCTCAACTCAAATGAAATGCTGTGATGGTACCGTAAGAGCTGTGCATAAACAAATGCCTGCAAACCTCAATGAACTGAAGCAACATTATAAAGAAGAGTGGGCCAAAATTCCTCCACAACAACGTGAGAGACTGATAAAGCTATACAGAAAATGATTACGTCACTTTATTGCTGCTAAAGGTGGTTCTACAAGCTACTGAATCATAAGGTGTGCTTAGTTTTTCACACATTTGGCTTTATTTTTGTTAAATGAATCATGTCATGTAATATGTCATTATATGCTTTTTATGTCCTGATACGTAAAACCATAGAATTCAAGGTTGAATGTAGACAGTCTGTGAACCGCACTCACTGGGCTTATCAAAAGGCAAATAAGGTGCAAAACAACTGTGTTTATTTAAAGATGGACAATTTTTTTTAAACCTTATTTGCCCTTTGATAAGTCCAGTGAGTGTGGTTCACAGACTGTCTACATATTTATATCCCCCCTATTTTGTAAGTATGAAACTTTTACTGTAAAAGCTCTCCAGGACATAACTGAAAATGAGAGAAATCTCAGTGTATTCTTCCTGTTAAACATATTCTATAAGTTCCAAGTGAAAACACTCACATTTATCAGTCACAGGCCTAGGTGTAAATCTAGCATGTATTGGAATGATAGCAGTCACAGAAAACTTGTCATCATAAGGTTCTGAACTGAAATGGACACAATAACTTCACCTGCTTTCGCCAGACAATAAGTTTTCTGTGAGTGCGGTCATTAAATATCATAAATATTATATTAACACAAATAGCACTAAAACTGGGCCCTAACAATTTACTTGACAGGTAGGCTCCCCACGCCCACATCCAATACTGGTTATATATCACTCATTTATTTTTAACCCTTTGGGTGCCAGTGTGTTATCCAAGGCATTGCGTTGCAGTACCTCTCTGGCACGCAAAGGGTTAAAATAAGGTGTGTCTACTTCTAAATAAAAACACGACCTTTTTATTGTGTGTTCAACAACTCTGAATAGGAAAACTCAAACATTATCCCTAATTGTTTTCTACCAATCAGAATATTCATTGATTGTGATACAGTTAAGCAAGCCCAGGATATGTTTTGTGTGACACCTGCCTCCTCTTCAAGGGTGCCCAAGCTACATGTGTATTCTACTCACCCAATGTGCAGAGAAATAGACACCAACATAAGACCCTTCCAAAGTACTGCTTTCCTGTGACTGTCCATTGTTCCTGAGCAAAGGTCCAGCGATCACTTCACAGAAAGGCTTTGGACCCCACGGGAACTCAAGGCCTGCAATGAACATGGAAAAAACAAGCAGGTTTGTCAGAGCAAGCACTAAATCATGGAACTGCTCAGCAGTTAGCAATTTATGATCATTGGCGTAATGGTAGTAAAACTAGGAACCAGAGTGCCCATAATATATTATAGAAAAATAACATTGCCATTGATGTAAATGGGACTTTTAACCCCTTGAATGCTAGAGGTTTTCGAAAATCAGATAAGCAAAAGTGTTAGGAACCTCTAGTATTCAATGTCTTAAAAGCAACAATTAAATCATTATGCTTTTTTTTATTTCTCTTCTACTGTACAGTTGGCCAACTTCAGAATGTCTCCAGTTCTCTTTTTACCATATAGTCTTATGTACAATAGACATGTCACTACTTATCCATAAGGCCCTATTTACAATACACAGGTTATTAGATATCCATAATCCCCTATGTATAATACATAGGTTATTCATTATCCATAATTCCCTATTATAATACACAGGTTATTAGTTACCCATAATTCCCTATGTATAATACACAGGTAATTAGTTATCCATAATCCCTATGAATAATACACAGGTTATTCATTATCCATAATTCCCTATTATAATACAGAGGTATCAAGCCAAGGCATGAGTTGGCCTTTGCAGGGCCTCTGGTTTGTATAATTTGTTTGTTTATTTTGTATTTGTAGGTTATTCAAAGTGCACCAGTCCTAGGCCATAAAATGAAATGAGCAGATAGCAATCACCAGAGCAGGACATATAGAGTGCCATAAAAGGTCTTGGGCCCTCTGCTTTGATGGGTTCATCTATGGGACAGTCACATATTATGAAATAGGGAGAACATGTATATATACTATATACATAAAATGCCCAGGTTTTACCCTTTTGGTGGGTACCAAACATGCCAGGGGGAAGTGTTGCTGCTAGGAGTTCCCAAAATAGCCACTTTGCAACCAGTTAAACCCAGCATGTTTGGTATCCAGATATTCACACAGATATGAGGAATATGATTATTATAACATTATAGAGGTGTGCTGTGGGTTGCATGTTTTGGGAAGCCTTATGACTCTGCAGTAACATCCCTGACAGGTCTGATTGAGTGGGCCGTAAACTGTCAGGCCAAACCCCTGACCCTCCCAGGTAACACCCAGGGGGTCTGGCCTCTTAGAAGCAACTGTAGAATGTATTTAAAGTGATAGTAATACTTAACATTCAATAGATTTAGTTCTGTAGATACTTAAAAAATAAATTAATTGCACCATTTCTGATCTCCCAAAGCTTTATGGTTTGGGAGTTATCAGTCTGCAAAGTTCACCCTTCCGTCCCCTTGTGCTGACGTCAGCTTTCAAAGTTACAGAGATCGCAGTCCATAGACTGTCCTGCGGCTCTTCAGCAGAGCCGTGATGACGGTAGTTACAAAGAAATACTTCATTTGAATGGTCTACAACGTGTGCCTGGTTTGCAAGCACACGTTGTAGACTGTATTCTTTGTAACTACCACGATCATGGATCTGCTTAAGAGTCACAGGACAGTCTATGGACTGCGATCTCCGTCTAACTTTGGAAGCTGACATCAGCACAAGGGGAGGGAAGGGGGAATTTTGCAGACTGATAACTCCCAAACCATAAAGGTTTGGGAGATCAGAAATGGAGTAATTCATTTATTTTTTAAGTATCTACAGAACTAAATCTATTGAATAGTAATACTTAACATCACTTTAATATGGGTTTTGAACAAAAACAGTGAATTTCTTTATAACAACTGGAACGGAGAACTTTTACCATCTGAATATTATATATATATATATATATATATATATATATATATATATATATATATATATACACATACACACACATACATACATACATACATACATACATACACACACACACACACAAACATACATACTGGTAAATGTACGTAGGGATCTCTTGTGTTTCTCCCACTGCAGAGCAATGTGTTCTGTACCCCTCCGGCACTCAAAGGGTTAATTCTAGGTCTGATTATTAAGGTGATTTTACACTGTAATTCTGTTGTGTTTGGGGTAACCTATGACACCCAGATATTAAGTCTTGGTGGTGGCAGCAAATTGTAGCACTGGGGTGATAGTGAAGGAGGGATTTCAGGGGTTAATCTGGTGGTTGCTAGGTATAGTAACAGGTAACCAGGGATCTGGTGTTGTTAACCCATTCCCTCCCACATTCTCACCACTGTCTCAGCAGGGCCTATAGCCTTCGCTTGTGACAACAGGTTATTAGTTACCCATAATTCCCTATGTATAATACAAAGGTAATCAGTAATCCATAATTGCCTATGTGTAACACACAGGTAATTAGTTAACCATAATCCCTATGTATAATACAGACATCATTACTTCTCCATCCGGCCGGCCCTATGTACAACACACACATCATTACTTATTCTCAAAGTTCCTACATATAATACACACACATAATTACTCACAAAGCTCTATGTACACTATACACATCATTACTTATTCCCAAAGTCCTATGTACAATATACACATCATTACTTATTCCCAAAGTCATATGTATAATGCACACAATTACTCACAAAGCCCAATGTACAATATACACATCATTACGTAATCCCAGAGTCATATGTATAATGCACACACAATTACTCACAAAGCCCAATGTACAATATACACATCATTACGTAATCCCAAAGTCCTATGTATAATGCACACACAGTTACTCACAAAGCCCTATGTACAATATACACATCATTACGTATTCCCAAAGTCCTATGTATAATACACACACAATTATTCACAAAGCCCTATGTACAATATACACATCATTATTTATTCTCAAAGTCCTATCTATAATAATCACAATTACTCACAAAGCCCTATGTACAATATACACATCATTACTTATTCCCAAAGTCCTATATATAATGCACACACAATTACTCACAAAGCCCTATGTACAATATACACATCATTATTTATTCTCAAAGTCCTATCTATAATAATCACAATTACTCACAAAGCCCTATGTACAATATACACATCATTACTTATTCCCAAAGCCCTATGTATAATACACAAATAATTATTCACAAAGTCCTATGTATTACAATACACATCATTACTTATTCCCAAAGGCCTATGTATAATACTCACAAAGCCCTATGTACAATACACACACATCATTACTTATTCCCAAAGTCCCATGTATAATACACAAATAATTATTCACAAAGTCCTGTGTACAATACACACACATCATTACTAAACCATACATCCGTATGTACAATACACAAGTTATCACTTCTCCATAAAGCTGTATATTTCACACACACAGTATTACTTATCCACAAGCTACCATTTTTCTGCTGCACAGTATAGAATGGTCATTAAATATAACTGACAACTGTTTGCAGTTAAAGCAATATAACTTAATATATTGTATTTGGCAAGGTTGGACACGGTGAGGCTGTTGTACCAGGAAGAGCTGGAGCAATTCTAGGGCCTACCAACTGCCCGAAAAGAGAGAAAGGAGAATTTGGGGAATCTGTATTTGTCCCCTATGGTGCTCCAAAATTGCGCCAACTATTTTTTAGTACATCAGCCTCACTGAGATCAGTGTTGTGACACATATATTTGTTGCAAAACAATGATAGTAAAAGAGGATGAGTGGATTACAGTTTGGTAACAAAAGAAATACATTAGTGAACCTATATATTATAATGGTTTATACAATGTTGCAGATTGCAATCTTTGAAAATGCTTTCCATTCCCATTAGGCCACACTTTAACCCCTTAAGGACCGGAGGTTATGGGACATTTCCATCCCATAATGACCGCATAGGGGCACGTTGACGCGCCGGTACACGTGACCTGTCACGTGTATCGGCGCGTCACTATGGGGCTTGAAAGAGATCACTCCGATCTTGGAGCGGTCTATTTCATGCCCTATTTTTACTTACAGCGCTCCCGGTAGAGAGCTGTAAGTAAAAAGTACGTGATGTACCATGACCGTCATCGGTCCTTGAGTAGTTCAAGGACTGTGACGGTCCTGGTACATCAAGGGTCCCTAAGGGGTTAAAGGGATATTAATACTAAAATTGTAGATATTAATAATAGAATTAGAATAAGTTACTTCCCATGTCTCAAAACGTCATAGTTTTTGCTTTCGTAGAATTTAAACACCACCCCCTTCCCTTTCTCATACATCAGCACTCCAGCTGACAGCTGCAGAATCCGGTCAATTGACCAGGAGGAGGCTCTTCAGCAGAGTCATTGGAACGGTCTACAAAGTGTGCCTGGTTTCTGCATCTGTCAGGTAACGCGTTGATGTATGAGAAAGGAGGGGGGTGGGAATTTAAATGCTACGAACACAAAAACTATGAAGTTTTGAGACATGGGAAGTAGCTTATTCTAATTCTATTATTAATATCTACAATTTTAGAGATGTTTAAAATAAATTATTACTATCCCTTTAATTCTATGAGAGACAGAGCGCTGTGCTTTGTAATTTACAGCACACCTCATGGCACTCAAAGAGTTAATTATCTCAGTCACAATTTTTATGTTAATTACATGTATTTTCTAATTCCTATATTGGCCTGCTTTATGTGCTATAAAAACACACAAATCTTCTAACATATAACCCACACTATTTTTCTTATTGGGCAGCCTTGTGCTATAACATGACTCCTAATCTGATTCTTTCTGCGGCATAACAGATCAGACCCAAGATGCTATCATAACAGAAACATACACTTCCACCATGGAATAAGTACATGCCTAGGGTTTTGTGGATCATGTCCATGCAAATGTACTGCTTTTGCAAGGAAACAGGTTGAGACGTTTAAAGGGCATTTGGGTAATTGCACTGGTTGACCCATTTGTTAGAAAATAAATCAGCAAAAAAGAAATAAAATTATTTAGCTTCTTTACTTCAACCAGATAACTATTGATCAGACATGCCTTATCAATGGATTGAGAAGGATAGATGATTACTAAAAGTAACTGATTACCAGAGGGTTGTCCCAAACATTGCACAGCAATATGTTGAACACATCTATGCAAATTAACAAAATACAAAAATACATCTCTATAATGAATGAACTGCAAATAACATATAGATCTTACTGTGACGTTTATTTGTGTAGTCTTCTGTTCTTTGTAAAGGGAGCAAAAAAGCATCAGTTTTCTGACATCCTTACAAATATTTATGATGCCCAGAATATTAGAATAAAATGATGTCATTTTCATTCAATAGCTGGAGAACCATGCTTTTCCCACATCTGATGTGTAGTCTTAAAGGGATAGAAATGTTTCATAATAAAAGCAGCTCTAATTAATCATCATAGTATTTGGACTTTGGAGTGTTATTTCAATTCTGTCAGAGTTGTAGTTCAAGAGTAATTCAATGAGAAAGTATCCCCCTCCTGCCCCTTTTACTAATGTAACACTGCTCAGCCAGAGCAGAAGGGAGGTGCCCCAGTAGATTGCAGAGAGGGACAATCTTCAATTATGATAAGGGAAAAACCTGAAAAGCTTGTCAAGGGGGGCAGGGTTTTCATTGTTCTCATAGTAAGAAGATTGTCCCCTTCTGTTATCTGTCTGGTCTATGGACTGCATTCCACATCTGAGAAGAGATGGCTTACACTAGGTAAAAGGGGTGGGAGGTAAAAAGAAATTTGCTTGTGAATATCTCTCAAACCATAAAGGTTTGAGAGATAAGACTTATATCTTTCTTCATGTTTTTTTAATGCCTACAAAATAAAATAAAGATAAAACAAATATTACTATCCCTTTAAATAAAATGCATATTTCATTCTTGTGGAGAAAGCAAAATAGTTAACCAGCATATATATTGTTAGAATCAGGTCTAGTGGCCTTGCCTATTAACCCTTTAATGTCCAGAGGGACATGCATTGCATTGCTCTGGTCTGTAAAGGGTTAAAAGAAAAAATAAAGTACATCATAAGTTATCCAACCAAGCAAGCACAAGAGGAGCCAGGAATGATGAAAGAATCCGTGGGAGGCAATGGCAACATTTAACTTCTTCATAACTGGAATGACCCATGTCAGATTACAACATAATACACTGCAGGCTCCATGAACACCAAAAACAGAAGATCCAAGGCACAGGAGGGCAATGCAAATTGCATCCATCTGTTCGTTGTTCTTGAATATTAGTGAATATGTATTTAATTATACATCTCATCCTAGTTATTTCTGCACAAGAGCATTGCAAACGAAGTGTTGTAAATATAAAAGCACGACTGTATTACATAAACAAATCAGTCTTTTTTAACTGCCGACATGTAAGAGCCTCATACAGTGCATTGATTTGCCATGTGCTGGAGATGTCTAAAGCATCTAGGGGTCAAAACTCACAACAACGTGTTCCTAGAAATACAAAAGGTAGAAGAGACCTGGGGGTATGCCCTAAGTCAAGGATGTCCAAACGAAGGCCACAGGGCCATTTGCAGCCTTTCAGCACAGTCAATTCAGCCCTTTGCTTGCCGAGAAACAATTCTGCCATGCTCTTTAGCAATGAGGCAGGCATGTAGGATCATCCTATATAATAATTTGGTAAAACATGTGTAATGCCACAATCATACACAGTAGAGACTGCTGCGTGTGCTGCAGCCATGCGCAGTAGAGGCTGCCTGTGACGAGGCTGATACAGAGCGGGGTGCTCCGAAGGAGCTTCCTGCTCTGTATCAGCCGCAGCGAGGGCAGTCTCTACTGAGCATGACTGCACAGCGACCGTCTGGCACTGTATCAGCCGTGGTGTGGGCAGTCTCTACTGTGCATAACTTCCCCGTGACTGACTGCCAGCGGCATTGTGGCCCGTGTAACGGGCTCTTCAACTTGTATGCAATAAGTTAAAAAGATGACATTCTGTAGTAAACCAACTGCATGAGGCAAAAATTTAAAATGAACAAATAAAAACCTGAATTACACTGAATTACACAGATAGGTATCCTTATACATCAGTGTGGCATAGTTATCTATGTATGTTTCACATTATACCAGCAGTTTCTGTGCAGAGTGAACTCTGTTGAAGCCTGCCTTTAGGTCAGCCTACTCACAACAAATAAGCACCTATAGGCTTCAACGGATTGTAAAGAACAAAATGTTATCATAGCCTAGTTACTGGTTATTTAAATACATTGATAACTAGGCCCCATAGAATAACAAAAGAAATGTATGTATGTATGTATATCTTTATTTATATGGTGCCACAGTGTACACAGCGCCTTACAATAGACATTGGAGAGCTCCTTCTGACAGAAGATTGTTCTGTGCACTTCCACTGAATCTCCTCTGCATAGCTCACTACCACATACTGACAGGAATAAGTACAGCTGGTCTCACATTCCATAACTACACAAACAAGTGTACTAAGAGGAACTGTAATATTCAGGGACAAACCAACTGCACCATTGGGGGTCAAGTGAAAATTCCCATGGATTTGAATTGACCATTTAAAGGACCATTTAAGGCTCCTTTAAATCAGTGTGATTTGGGGACTGTTTATTTGTACCCTATAGTGAGTTGGTTTTCGAAAGAATTGCCCCAGTTCTTGTCAGTAAATTAGCCTTGTTGTGTGAGGCCATGTAGGTACAGCTGGCATGCATATTGTAAAGCTTACCTTCTGGGTCATCTCTTATTAACAAAAGGCCATTCCTGCATACAGTCTTCCCTGTTGAGGCCTCTATAAAGATCAGTGAGGGAATGTTGGATATTCTGTATTTGTTCCACAGTTTCAGCTGCAAAGCAAGAGAAAAAAAACCATTAACATATAAATTCTATATATTTTCAATTGGTGTGTAAAAGGTAAAAAGTATGCAGAGAAAAAAAAAAAAAAAAAAAAAAAGTCCGGTTGCGTTATACAATTCCTAATGGTAACTGGAGAAGGATAAATGCTGTTAAGGTCAGGCAGTAATTTCAGCATCCTTGTGTGGGAGTACCCAACTAATGTGTTTCATGCCTTGTCCTTTATTTGAAGAGGGTTAAATCACTTTTGTAAACTTTTAACCTTTTAATGTTTAGTAGAGACTTTGAAATACTAATATTTTTTACAATTTTTACTCGCTTACTCCTGGAAGCATCAGTAAATTAATTTATTTCTCTGCATACTGGTTTTTACTGGCAAAAGGCTTAAATGTGGACCAACTGCTTTATAAGAATTCTGCTTGTTTCTATTACAAGTTTGCTTAAACCACTAATAAAAGAGAATATAGACTGAGTGCATAAACTAATTAGAATACAGTGCCAGTATGTGCCACCAACAGCTGTTCATTTCTCAAAAACTATTTCCATTGCAAACACATGGCTAACACAAAATATAGGGTGTTTCCAGTTCTTTGTAAAGTCAAGTAAACTTATCTTAGGGTGAGAGGTCTACATTAAAAGGATAGTAATACTTCATTTCAAGAAGATTATACTTATTAAAAAAATTAAGTAAAGGATCTATTTCTTGTTGATATAACTTTCATAATTCTCCTATAATATCCTGGTTTGAGGCAGGTACACTTTATAGACCGTTCTCATGAAAATTATTTTTGTGTGCCATGCTATTTCCGCTCTGCAGACAGGCCATCTGGTCCTGGGACCAGAATTTAAGTTTGTCAGCCAGAGCAATGATGTGACTAAAAGGGGCGAGGGGGACTTTAGAAGGATATTACAGGAAAACTATAAAAGTTATCAAAAAGATCCTTTGCTTTATTTTTTATAATAAGCATAAAATTAAACCTTCTTAAAATGAAGTATTACTATCCCTTTATTTTATTTTGTAGGCATTAAAAAAACATGAAGAACGATATAAGTCTTACCTCTCAAACCATAAAGGTTTGAGAGATATTCACAAACAAATTTACCCTCCCGTCCCTTTTACCTAGTGTAAGCCATCTCTTCTCAGATGTGGAATCTGGTTGTAAGACCAGACAGATAACAGAAGGGGACAATCTTCTTCCTATGAGAACAATGAAGGCCCTGTTCCCCTTGACAAGTTTTTCAGGTTTTTCCCTTAATTGAAGATTGTCCCTCTCTGCAGTCTACCTGGACCCTTCTGAGCTGGCTGAACAGTGTTACATCAGTAAAAGGGGTGGGAGGGGGAGACTTTGTCATTGAATTACTCTTGAACCACAACTCTTACAGAATTGAAATAACACTCTCCAAAGTCCAAATACTATGATGATTAATTAGAGCTGCTTTTATTATGAAACATTACTATCCCTTTAAAAAGATACTTCAACAGGTTTTTCATTATTGTCACTGTACAATAAAACATATAGCCTTTATTGTCATTTAGACATATTTGACAACCCAGTACAAATGAGAAGTCACATATCTATATCTCTGAACCCCTAAGCAAGCTACCCAAGGTGCCTTAAGTCCCTACTATGGCTCCCATCTACATCCTTCCAAGACTCCACTCTCCAGGCCCCTCCATTTTCTCCTGACACCGACAATACCCTTAACTTATGTCATAGAAGCACAAAAGATATCTTTCTGCCCCTTGGCTGCTATAGAGGTCTCCGGTGTATTGCTCTAGAATTTGTTGGTGGCCATTCTAGAATCAAAGGGGTTAAACACTGGATAAAAAAGAATAAAAACTGGTCACTATAAACCAAGATTGGATGTCTGGTATATGGGTACTGGGAATGGTCTGGCAACATTCACAACTAAAATGTGGGCATGGCCAGCACAGCAGACATGCCACATCAAACACTGCTCTGGGCAGATTCTTACTCGGTCTAATGGACAATCTGGCACTGCAACTGAGAAACTGTGATAACATCCCCAAACAGAACATGCAAAAATGATTCACCAAAACAACTGGGGGGAGATTCACTAAGTGGTGATAAAGAGGAGATAAAGTGGAGATGACTTCTCCAGTTTATGTTATTCTATGGAGCCTATACACTAAGCTTTCTTCAGCTTTGGAGATCTTGGTGCATAGGCTCTATAGCAGTGGTTCTCAATCTTTTTTTGGTCAGGGCACCCCTAACATACAATCTAGAATTTTTGGGGCACCCCTATCATTTTATATGTCAATTGTCAAGAATGTAAAGAAGAGTATAAATAAATAACATAGTTATTCACAGAGTAACAAAAACATATATTTTGCACAAATATTGCCATAAATATACGTTTAAAACTCAACATTTACATTTTTATAAAAGTCTTTACAGAAAACAAGGGGAACAGTAAGTGAATGTCCATGGCACACCAAAGTGTCACTGCTCTACAGAATAACATAAGAACTGGAAAAGTGATCTTCACTTTATCACCCTGAAAAAAGGCACATGGGCAAAATTCACTGGGGCCATTAGGATTTTCTGGCCATAATGAGGTAAGTGGGATGTGATTATTAGGAGGTGTTAGCATTCCTTGAAGAGTACTTTAAAGGAGAAGTACACTTTCTTATGAATATATACGTATTGTAGGGCATTTCCTGCTGAACAAAATAAGGGTATCCCCACTGCTGAAAGATGCACATTTCCAGAGTCATTCCAGTTTAAACCAGTGCTTTTTTTTAATATCAGCAGTGCCCTCTAGCGGTCAAATTCCAATCAGTTACCATGTTACATTTTAATGGAGAGGAAAGTCAGTGACATAATGTCCTCCACAGAATGTGACAGAAACTGCAGAGATACTTCCTGTCAGTTAGAACCATCAGGAAGTAAACACACAGTAAATTCACTATATGATTAGTTTTATAACTTTTGAAAAAAGTGTACTGCTTTAAGCATCGTCCACGCAAGCGGCCGGCACTTAAGGACCATGGAGCTTTTTATTTTTATTATATTATTTTATTTTATTTCAGGATCTGATTCAGGGCTCCCCAAACTGGGTGAAGCCACACAGAGAGCCCTGAAATCCATGTTGTACATGTACGTCATGGGTACCTCAGTTACATTTACCCCATGACGTAACATGTATGTCCTGGGTCATTAAGGGGTTAAGTGTATCAGTCAAAATGAACAAAAGCATTTTTCCTTATTCTTGTGCAAACATTCCACATGGTGAATGAGCGATAAGACAGAACTGAACGTTCGGAATGTGATTTTAGTTCTGATTGGCAATAGGTGCTGTAGTAAAAAGGAATGTTGGCAAGATATAGCTTGCACGTGTAAAAGAGGCAGAGCATGCACGGACGCGCTGGAAACTCGCCATGAATCTAATGCTTATAAAGCAACAAAAACACAACCTAATGACTGTGGCGATGGTCCATCCATTGTTTTTCAAAGTTATTGTAGGCATTTCTTGTTTGTTTAATGGTCTCAACCTGACTTGTTCCTGTTCAGGAAGCAGAAAAGCAACTTTGTGGCGTTGTATTCCTCAAGGCATGAATAATAAATGCAGAGTAAATAGAGGCTTTTATTCGGGAAGAGAAAAAAAAAAAAAAAAAAAAAAATCTGCCAAGTCTTGTCAAAGCACCATATGAACCATTAGGATTTTTATCCCATAAGGTAAGTGTGGAAATATTAGTAGGAAGTGTCAGGTCTGTAATAATAAATATATCCTACTGGATAAAGGGATTAAAAATAAGCTACTCCCCACATTAACCCTTTGAGTGCCAGAGGGGTACGCAACACATTGCAAAGTAATGCGTTGCGTACCCCTCTGGCACTCCAAGGGTTAAACAACACACTAACCGTAACACTGATCAATTCTTCTGACTTCTACTGTGGCTTCCTCTCTTTCACAGTTACACTACAGAAGTTAAAGAGAAGACAGGAATGTGCTACTCACATTTAACCCTTTTAGTGCCAAAACTGTACACAATACATTGCAAAGCAATGTGTTGTGTATCACTCTGACACTCAAAGGGTAAAAGACTGCTTCACCACTATGACCACACACCCGTCATCTGAAAACCATTTAGAATGAAGTCAGAATATTAAAATCCAGGAGAATGTGGGGAATTTGTATTTGTTCTCTATGATGCAGCTGGCTACAGACAAAATGTCTCTTTAATTCTGTTTAAAAGGCCCATAATCCTTTGATGAACACAATGTAGAAATTCAAATAGCTTGGAGGAATTATCCAAAAATATTGGAAAGCTTGAATGCAACATCAGTGCAGCACGCTACAGAAGTGCTTTCCCAGAATAATAAGGGTATGAGCTGTGCTTGATGAAGTAGCCAAAGAGAATGCCAACACAGGTGCTGAACCCATTCTTTCCATTAGCTGAACAAGCACAAGATTTGGAAGTTACTCTACCTGCACTTCGCCAGGTAAAGCAAGTGAAACAAGGTAGGTCCATGTCTCCTCTCATTACAACACTGAGGCAGTGTGAGTGAGAACTGCGCATTCTTAGGCATATTTCTTCCCTATAACCACCCCCTCGCTTCATATACTACATGTAATTATGTAAACCTCCTTATTTAGTCTTACACGCTGAGCCACTTCTTCTCACTTGGCTGGACACTTTTTTGACCTTGTTTTTTCTCTCTATTGCTAAATTTATTACACGGGTGAAAAAAAATCTCAGGAGCCTGGGAGCCCAAAAATGTACAATTTTATGGTTTCTACATTTTAGGGGATATTTATTATACATAAATATACTATATATGCATGCAACACTTGATTGGCTCCAAAATCTCTCAAATGGCTCATAAAAGTTCTCTTTGCCTCCAATTTTTTTGTTCACCCCTAGTTTAAGGGGTTTCTACTTACCCCTCCATATTTATGATCCACGCAGCTTATAATACAGAATGTTTATATATTTGCAGGGTGGATAAAAATCGATGATAAAAAAAAAAAAAATCTGATTTTTTTTTTTTATTTACATCAGATTTTTTATTTAAATTGGATTTTTTTTTTTTTTTTTTTTTTAAGATACATTATAGTTTAAAGGTTATTCAGCATGAAATAGAGCTTAATTATGTACCCGAGACTGTATAGTCATGCAATTATATTTTGTTATATTTTACTATATATTCAAATTATGAGGAATTATTCTATTAAACTAAAATTAGTTCTGATATTGCTGTTTTATTAATCTGAAAGGTTATATTCTAAATATGACTTCTTCACCCGGTTGCAAATATTGATGGTTTTAACTACGAAGTTTTTGTATTTAAAAATCATGATATAAATCGAGTCTTACTTACAAGTGATTTAAATCAAACCCACACTGTATATATGTCAAAACTATCCCGTTATTTTTGTAGTAGTTGAAGAGCCCGTTACACGGGCCACAGTGCCACTGCCAGCCGGTCGCGGTGCAGTCATGCACAGTAGAGACTGCCCTTGCCGCGGCTGATACAGAGCTAGATGCTCCTTCGGAGCGCCCCGCTCTGTATCAGCTTCATCACAGGCAGTCTCTACTGCGCATGACTGCGTTGTTACAAACTTTCTAGCGAATTATTATATAGGATTATTAGGATCTCAGCAGTCCTCTTCTACCACTAAAAGGCCATCTTTCTATACAACAAAATCAGATGGTCTATAACAGTGCTAGGCAACCTTTGGATCTCCATTTGACAGAGACTGAATGCTCCATCATCCCCAACTAGGGAACAGCTGGCTGAAATGAAGGGAGTTGTCCCCAAATAGAGCAGGTCTGAAGATTGAATAACCATGACCTATTGAACGCAAAACATCTCCTGCTACCTTATACTCCATTCAAGCATTTCAGCTACATCTTAACCTTTGTTTATCCCAGGAAATGTCTAAATGTCTAGCAACTGAACATCACTGCAAGTAGTCACGATGGAAGGCAAATTGCCTCCCCCATGCAAATGTATAGTTTCAATCTACAACTGTCTAAGCCAAGCAAACTCTTATCTCCTTTCCATAATCATCCTTAAAAGTATATGCACTACTCTAAGATGCATTCTCTGCCAGATGATGACAGCTCCTGACTTCAGAGTCCAGGACTTGGCCATTTACTCCATGATGTCTTTGACATCCAGCTGTAGAATATCAACCATCAAAAGTCTCTAATCTACATTAGTGTTACTTTCACCCTATAACCCAGGAGTCTACTTAGCCTTGTTTTCTATTCATTAAAGTAATGAAAAATATCCAGCTGCTACCTTTTACAGGCAAATGAACTTCTTTATATAATTCAGAATGGGTAATCGAGCTGCTTCATAAATTTATTATTTGACTTGCAACATCAAGTTATTAAATGAATATCAATGCAATCTTCGTTTTAGAAAACTACTGAAGATGGTTCATTACATAGTCACCTTGTACTACATTTTCTATGGGCCTTACACACAAAAAAGTGGAGTAATTCTGGAGCAACCCAGCTACAACACAGGGAAAAAATAGAAATTCCCCAAATTCTCTATGTTTTATCTGGGGGTTTAACCTATTGAATGCTAGCGAGGCCTCCAATGCATTGACATAAATTGAACTTTTAATCCCTTGAATGCTAAAACATCAGTACATATGTTTATAAACTAATCTGTGTTAATCAAAAACTGTGTTATTGTTCTAATTCATTTATTCAGTTACACAAATGTGTAAGTAGGTCAGGAAATAGCCTAGAAATTCTCAGTAATGCCCACCCACCAGCCGCACATCCAGAAACACCACCCAAAACAAAAGTGTCCTTCTTTGGCCTTTTGAAATGTTGGGAAGTGGATGATACGAGGGATTAAAGGGATAGTCATATTTCACAATAAAAGAAGCTCCAATTAATCTTCATAGTATTTGGACATGGAAAGAGTTATTTCAGTACTGTCAGAGCTGTAGTTCAGGAGTAATTGAATGATAAAGTATCCCCCTCCCGTCCCTTTTACTGATGTAACACTGCTCACCTCAGAGCAGCAAGACTGTCCGGATGGATTGCAGAGAGGGACAATCTTCAGTGAACATAAGTAAAAACCTGTCAATGGGCAGGGCTTTCATTGTTCTCACAGTAAGAAGATTGTCACTTGCTGTGAGCTGTCTGTTCCCAGGACCAGATTCCAGATCTGAGGGGAGGTGGCTTACACTAGGTAAAAGGGGTGGGAGGGAAATAGTTTATCATTCAACTACTCTTGAACTGACAGTATTGAAATAACACTCTCAATGGCCCAAACACTATGAAGATGTTTATTTTTGTGAAACATTACTATCCCTTTAAAGGGGAACTATTACTTTGAAGAAAAAAAATGTTTTTCAAATATTATCCAAAATCATATATAATTTGTTTTACCCATTTTTATTTAAAACAAAGGTTGCCATGTTTAATATTATTTGTCAGTTTAAAGGGATAGTAATATCTAGCAAAAATTTGCCCTAGTTTGATTAAGTAAAGTTTTTAGAAGGTGTGACCCTGGTTTTAATGTCTGTGTCTAGGGTTGCACCGATACCGATACTGGTATCGGTGCCGATACCAGCATTTGCGCGAGTACTTGTACTCGCGCAAATGCGGCCGATGCCAGCACCGATACCCTGTGTCAGGGTCGGTGCTGCAGTGAAGGAGCCCGGGGAGCTGCTCACAATGCTCCCTGGTTGCCTCTCTCCCTCCTGTAGCTTTTGAGCATTGCCGCGGGTTACCATGGCAACGCTCTGACTGACTTCTGCCAGGGCTCGCGAGAGAACAGCGAGCACCCGGCAGAGGAGGGTAAGGGAGGCTAGATGGGACATTTGAGCGGGTGGTGAAAGAGGCAGAGAGGGGTGCCAAGAGGGAGAAAAAGGGACTACGAAAAAGGAAAAAAAAAAAAAAAAAAAAAAAAAAAGGAAAAAGGAGTAAAGATCAGGAGAGAAAAGGAGGGGGACTAAGAAAAGGCAAAAAGGAGGGGGGATCAGGAGAGCGCAAGAGAGGCAAAAGATTGGGATCAAGAGTCAAGGAGGGGGATTTATTTATTTCAAGTACTCACCAATACTTTTTTTTTTTGAGGTCAATTGCCATTTTTCCAAGTACCTAAAGCATATATATTATATATATAATATATGCGCTTTAAGTACCTGGAAAACTGGCAAATGACCGCAAAAAAAAGTATCGGTAATTGGTATCGGCGAGTACTTGAAAAAAGTATCGGTCCTTGTACTCGGTCTTAAAAAAGTGGTATCGGTGCATCTCTATCTGTGTCTCTACCATTCATCCAAAAATCGTTGTTGAAGTCTTCCCCTCCTGCCCCTTTTCATCAAACTGCCTGTAATTCTGTTAGAGCCGACTTGGTGTCGGCCGACACGACGAATCCTGTGGAAGAACAAATTTCAATGCAGACTATGTGAAAGCCTGCCCCCTCTGCAATGATGTGTCGCTTGCTCTGCAGAGCCAGATCTACTTTTTTTAAAGTGAGCAGTGCGGGCTCATTTGCTTCCTGTGTGAGTGACGTAGGGAGGATGTATGGATCGCTTCACCCCCTCCCATCGGGTATTTCAGTGGAGCGCACATAGGAGAGACAGACATCACGAGCACACGCAGGATCAGAAGATTTTTAAACATGGCCGACGGACTTCCAATGCCAGTAAACTATGAAGGGTAATATCTCACGAATTAATGAAATCTGAGCAAAACTAATCTTAGCGATAAGCTTTATTAAGCAAAGAGAATCATATATGGAGTTTAAATATGAGGACATTACTATCACTTTAAAGGGATAGTATTACTTCAAAATGACTATCCCTCATATTGTAGCCCTTAATAAACTGAGTTAAATGACACCAGCGGCATCTCTCAAACCTTTAAGAGATAGCCGCTTTCAAAATTTCCTCTCCCCTGCTGTCAGCGTTCTGCTGCCAGCAGGGAAATCCGGTCCCGGGACAGGCAGAGGCTTTTAAACAGAGCCGATATCTCGTTATGGAAGGAAAAAATGATTCATTGAAACAGTCTTCTACGTGTGCTTGGTTACCAAACACACGTAGAAGACTGTTTCAATTAATCATTTTTCCCTTACATAACGAGATATCGGCTCTGCTGAAGAGCCTCCTCTTGATTCAGAAACCGGATTCTCCTGCTGGCAGCAGAACGCTGACAGCAGGGGAGAGGAAACTTTGAAAGCGACTATCTCTTAAACCATAAAGGTTTGAGAGATGCCGCTGGTGTCATTTAACTCAGTTTATTAAGGGCTACAATATGAGGGATAGCAATTTTGAAGTAATACTATCCCTTTAAGCACATTAGACAGTACTCACTGGCATGCCTGTTAGACACATTGCACACTGCTCTTCCTCTTACCTCCACTCCCAGCAAGCAACACTAGCTAATTTGCACAAAAAAACAAATAAAGCTAGTCAGATCAAACTACTGACAGAAATAAAAATGATTAACAAATAATTTGTGTTTTGAAAGCTCTCAAAACCACCAGTTGATTATACAGTGATGTCTTCACTTTAAAAGCCTCATTTAAATCAATAAGGAATTTTATTAAACATTAATTTGTCCTCTATGAGAATTTAGTTTGCCCTAGAATTACTCAATTTTTATGCTAAAGGCCTTAATTTTTTGTCCTCCTGAATAATACACATTAAAGTTACATTTTTATGAATTGACATCTCCCAACGAGTCTGAACAGTAAAAAGGGAAAAAATGTCTTATGTGCCAAACTTTCATCATGGACTATAAAGAAACACAGAATTTATTTACCTAGGCAGGGAACCTAGCTGGTATGTGAAGAAATCAGTAAGAAGAATGAAGGAAAATTACTACTGGTGAACAATAATCCACTGCAATATTTTTACTGAAGCAAGGGCTATCAAGATAGCGGGATAAAACAGACAAGCTAGTATAATAAATAAATAAAAACACTGTATAATAAAATCAAAACAACTGACATACATGCTTTATGAGTTTTACAGACACAATGAACACTTAAAGGGATAGTAATACTTCATTTTTCCAATATAATATATTTTATGTATTAAAGAAATAAAACCATCTATGTATTTTTGCCATAACTTGCATAGTTTAGGAATAATTGTGTTCTAAAGTATGCCCCTCCCGCTCCTTTTATCTACATCACCGCTCAAGCTGTCAGACTTGGATTCTGGTCTGTGGACCGGATGGATCGTCTGAAAGGCTGCAATAGGAGTGGATACCAAGGAAATGTTCATGATGCTGGTCTACAAAGTGGGCATGGTTTAAGGCAGTAGACTGTCATCATGAAGATTTCCTTGGTATCCACTATTTCAGCCTTCCAAACAATCCGTTCAGTCCGCAGACCAGAATCCAGGTCTGTCACCTTGAGCGGTAATGTACATAAAAGGGGTGGAGGGGGAAACTTTAGAACATAATTACTCTTAAACTATGTAACTTATGTCAAAAATACATAGATGGTTTTGGCTATTTCTTTAATACATAGTAATACTTAATTTCTTCAAGATAAGATAATGTATGTCTTTTA
The DNA here is from genome assembly GCA_037306005.1 of Rhinophrynus dorsalis. NCBI lineage: Eukaryota > Metazoa > Chordata > Amphibia > Anura > Rhinophrynidae > Rhinophrynus > Rhinophrynus dorsalis. The sequence continues at coordinate 331,833,367 of CM074719.1, read as the reverse complement.
CCCTTTTGATTGCCAGGGAGGGGTCTGATGCATCGCAGTGCAATGCTGTGGACACCTCTCTGACACTCAAAGGGTTAAAACATGTCAGTTGTTTTTATTTGATTTAGTTGATTTTACTAAAGAGCATAGTTTTGTTATACAGGCTCACCTCTAGGCATTGTCACGTGTGTGGTTCCCAAGCAGTCACAGGCCTAATAGTTAACCCGCCAGCCTGTTTGTCTACTGAGCATGGAAACGCTGGAAGACGCTACCTTTTGTGAGTATATCACCTGCACTAATGATTTTTTAACTATTTCCTAAAACACTGGGCCATATGCAGATACACATTCGCAGTTCTGCTCATGAGCAACGTTTCTAATAATCACAAAGTGATCATAAAATTCTGCCAATTATACTGAAGAAATAATCTAGGAAATATTTACTTAATTAAATATTTGAAACTTACACCTCATAGCAGGGGAAGCAACACAAAATTCCATTGGTTTAAATGAGGCTTTAACCATTTGATTGCTGAGGAATTAGAGTCGGATACCTCTCTGGCACTCAAAGGGTTAATCCGAGTGTTTGTTAGCTAGGGATGTACAGTGCCATTCAAGGAGTTAAAGGATGAGTAAAGATTTAGTATGGAAAGAAAAAAGAAAGAAAATTGTGGTCAGCAAGTCGCCCCTCCCATAGAATGCACTGGAGCAGTGGTTTTTTTACCCCATGTCCTCAGGGCCTAACAGCAGGATATGATTTAAGTGTCCCCTGCTAGAGTTTCGTGTGAGTTAATCAGAGGTACAATCATTTCACTTAAAGGGATAGTAATACTTCGTTTTAACTTTATTTTGTAGGCATTAAGAAAACAAGAATGATACAAGTCTTATCTCTCAAACCTTTATGGTTTATGAGATATTCACGAGCAAATTTTCCCCCTCCCGCCCCTTTTACCTAGTGTAAGCAATCTCTTCTAAGATGTGATATGCAGTCCCTAGACCAGACAGATAACAGAAGGGGACAATCTTCTTTCTATGAGAACAATGAAAGCCCTGCCCCCCTTGACAAGTTTTTCAGGTTTTTCCCTTATCTTAATTGAAGATTGTCCCTCTCTGCCATCTACCTGGGCACCTCCCTGATGCTCTGCTGAGCAGTGTTATATACGTAAAAGGTACGGGAGGAAATACTTTATCATTAATTAATCTTGAACTACAACTGTGACAGATTTGAAATAACACTCTCCAAGGCCCAAATACTATGATGATTAATTAGAGCTGCTTTTATTATGAAACATTACTATACCTTTAATTAACCTGTACTCCAGTCGGGAAATACTAAAGACATAGCACATTCGTGAGATCTGAGGGCACTGGTTAAGAACCACTGCACTAGATTTACAGGGGGACTCAAATATCTGGATACAAGGGGGGAGATTCACTAAATGGTGATAAAGAGGTGATAACATGGAAATGACGTCTCCAGTGATATCACTTCTCCAATTCCTATGCAATAAGATATCCAAAGCTGAAGAAATCTTAGTCCATAGGTGCCATAGAAAAACACTGGAATTGGAGAAGTGAAACTACAGAAGTCATCTCCATTTTATCACCGTTTAGTGAATTTCTCCCAAGGTGGCACTGCTCATGTAGCAAAACAGGTTAACCAGTAAGAAAGTTTGAACGAAGCAATTCCCAGCAGTCAAAGTACAATCATTTTATTAGCAGGAAAATCATTACACCATGTGATCTTTCCATAATAAAAGTTTACTACTCCTTTACAATCCACATTTGAAACCGTACAAATGTGGTTACATTTTTTTTCTCCTTACCCCAGAATGGTTCCACTTTTACTTTGTTCATATAGATTACTATTACAGTCTGACAGCTGGCACTGATGCTCTAGAATTTGCAAAACTGGGCTTTTCTCTCATGTGGTATCTGTATATCAATCTATCTAAGAGAATGCTTCATGAGGTGAAAGAATGGCTGCTTGATGCAGCCTTGTTGAAAGCCATCCTGCAGCGTTAAAATTTAAGCGGCACTCAAAGGGGTAATCCTTTGTATATGACAAATAAAAAGAATGTGTCGAGTGTTGCAAGAGTTAAACAATTTCAGTTTTAGGTTGAAAAAGCTTAGGAGGAAAATGAATTAGCAGCTCAAATAACCAAATATCTTCTGTCTGTGCTTTTGCTGCACAGATGTTACATCATACAAGCCAGCGCTAAGGGCAGAGAACTAAGTGAATCACTTGCAGGCAGAAGTCAATGGAGCACACAAGTCCAAGATGTTGACCTCAGCGGATGTCAATCTCAACTATTACATGACGGAGCCTAACACTCCAAAGTGCTTTTATGTGAAAACGACTGTTCTGCTTACATTTCACAATGTGCTTCAGCTAACATTTCAAGCAAATGGTCCCATCACAAACAATGGAATGGTCTTTCATATAACAACTGGGCCAAGTGAGGCTAATGTACTAACTACTGGGCCAACTATGAACAAACAAATTGTATGGTAAGGAAAATAAAAGCCCCCAGAAATCTCATTTAAACAGGGCTTTTAAAGCGGAACTACCACCATAAGTAAAGTCGCCCTGCAATAATTAGGCAGGTAGCGACTAGCTTAATGATAGTTATGTTAACTCTTAGCACTACACCATTCTACAGAAATCCTTAATTTTCCGAGAGCAGAAGCCAGGCATCAGTGCAGACATCTTGTCTGCATGTCTATGCTGTCAGTCCCGGTCTCACTTTAGAAGCACATACCTCCCAAGTGTCCCTCTTTAGGAGGGACAGCCCCTCTTTTTGACCCAAATCCCTCTGTCCCTCTTTCCCACCCTGATGTCCCTCTTTTTAGGAAACCAGATTGTGTGGTGTGTATATAAGGGTATCACATTGGTCCACAGCAATAAAACTCACATTATTGTTTGTTTAAACATCAGTATATGTGTTTATAAATTAGTCTGTGTACATAAAATACTTTGATCTTGTTAGAAGTCATTTATTAGGTTACACAAGGAGCTGTCAATAGGTCATGAAATAGCCTAAACATTCTCCCTAATACCCTGCCCGCCAGCCACACCTCCAGCCACTCCCCCTAAAACACAAGTGTCCCTCTTTGGCAATTTGAAATGTTAGAAGGTATGGAAGCAATGCACTGGCCTGAATGGCACCGGAAGGGACTGATGACACAGGTGCACAGATTGCACTAACTTAAAGGGATAGTAATACTTTGTTTTAACTTTATTTTATTTTGTAGGCATTAAAAAAACATGAAGAATGATATAAGTCTTATCTCTCAAACCTTTATGGTTTTTGAGATATTCACAAGCAAAGTTTCCCCTCCCTCCCCTTTTTCCTAGTGTAAGCCATCTCTTCTCAGATGTGAAACTGGTTGTAAGACCAGACAGATAACAGCAGGGGACAATCTTCTTTGTATGAAAACAATGAAAGCCCTTCCCCCCTTGACAAGTTTTTCAGCTTTTTCCCTTATCTTAATTGAAGATTGTCCCTCTCTGCAGTCTACCTGGGCATCTCCCTTCTGCTTTGGATGAACGGGGGGGGGATACTTTGCTTGTGAATATCTCTTAAACCATAAATGTTTGAGAGATAAGACTTATATCGTTCTTCATGTTTTTTAATCCTACAAAATAAAATAAAGATAAAACAAAGTATTACTATCCCTTTAACCTGAAACAGATGGTTCATATATTTATGGATTCAGAAAGAAAAAGATGAACAATTATAGGACAATCAACTGCACTATAAGGGAGAAGTATAAATTCCCATTTAACTTCCTAATGTTTTAAAGGGACACCCCCCCAAACAACTTACTTTACTATCAAAGCATGCATTGTTTGCTTTAATACTACGCCTGTCTGACACATTACAGGTTTATATATTTCTAAAGTTGTATGTTTTTTGTGCCAGTATTTCATGGAGATTGAGAAGGCAAGTTCCCCACTTCAGATACTGGACAGAGCCTTCCCAGGGGACCAGTGAGGGTGCAGTTTCTGTACTCACACTGGTATCTCATTTAATGTTGGATTGCCCCCAGCATCACTCACCACTCTGCTAATAAGCAACTGTGCATATCTTTGAGCCCAGCTTGAAATTTGTATGAGACTGGGGAATGCAGCTCCAGCCTCACACTACAGATAGTGATAAAGTTATTTCAAATCCTCATATTGCTGCTTGGTAGGGAAGCAGCATGTGACGTCACGTGGGGATAAGCACCAAGTGCTTTGCAGACTTATACGCATCTCCCAGACCCTCCTTAATACTCCCATTAATGTCTACAGATGTAGCCACACCAATAACTTGGAGACCATAGTTTAAAATTGATTTAGGTTTAAGGAACAAAAAAATATATAGTATTAAAGAAAATAACATGTGCAAGGGGAACAACTTCCAGAACTTGCTGCTTTGAACAGGCACTGATTACTTAAGATTTTAATTTAGGAAAAACAATATTCACAATGTTACAATGAACATCTGTTTCCCTAACACTCTTCAATTACTATTGCCTCAAGCAAGCTGACAAATTTTTTGGCATATAAGGCACGGAAAAAAATCTACAATTTCCTACATTTTTTTATGGACAATTTTTGCTCTCCAAAGAGCAAAGACAAAATTCAATGTGGCAACCAGTATTTGCAGGGTCCTACATGCAGAGTGATTCTCTCTGCATGTAGCATCCTGGGAAAATCATGGTTAGCAGGAGTCCTCTTCCAATTAGAATGGTTTTCACCATGGGATGAAGATGCATTCATAACTGAGCACAAAAAAATGTCTGACCTAGAGAAAAGTAGCAAAATAAGTACTGTAAGTGACAATTTGCGCAACGTTGTTATTGCTCACCACATCTTATGCGTCTAAAGGGGATTTTTGCCATTTAGTAAATATAAGAGTAATTGCTAATCGCTTAGTTTTTGCTGTTGATGTGCCAAACCATTTCACAAATAAAAGAAAATTATCTTTGAAAATCTTCAATTCATTGTGAGCGTACAGGCCCCTGTTTTGTACAGCTCTGTGGAATATGTTGGTGCTCAACAAATAAAGGATAATGATAACATGTTGTCTTGGATGTTTTAAACCTTTCAGTGCCAAAGGAGTACAGAAGGCACTGCTTTGCAACGCGTTCTGTACCCATCTGGCAGTCAAAGGGTTAATATAGCAGAAAAAATATTTAAAACATACCAGTTGACAGCACACTAGATTAACATGCAGAATGGGGATACATTTTTAACTATATGTACCAGTGGCCAGACCCTATAGATCATATGTTGTAACAGTGAAAACAAAAAGCTGCACCTAGGCAGGGCCTCTACTGTGCTTAACCCAGAATGACAATAAAAGGGTTAGTAATACTATAAATAGTAAATTGGAGATTGTTTTATCTTTATTTTATTTTGTAGGCATTAAAAAAACATGAAGAACTATATAAGTCTTATCTCTCAAACCTTTATGGTTTGAGAGATATTCACAAGCAAAGTTTCCCCTCCCGCCCCTTTTACCTAGTGTAAGTCATCTCTTCTCAGATGTGGAATGCAGTCCATAGACCAGACAGATAACAGCAGGGGACAATCTTCTTCCTATGAGAACAATGAATGCCCTGCCCCCCTTGACAAGTTTTTCAGGTTGTCCCTCTCTGCAGTCTACCTGGGCACCTCCCTTCTGATCTGGCTGAACAGTGTTACATCAGTAAAAGGGGTGGGAGGGGGATACTTTGTCATTGAATTACTCTTGAACTACAACTCTGACAGAATTGAAACAACACTCTCTCCAAAGTCCAAATACTATGATGATTAATTAGTGCTGCTTTTATTATGAAACATTACTATCCCTTTGAGAGCACTGTATTTGACTATATTAAACCTGCTTTGACAGACAGAGAAGCATTATGCCTTTTCCTATAAAAGTGTAGGCTCTGCTGCATAATATCATTTTAAGATGTCCCACTTCCTTTTACAATTCACTGCACAAACATTATTTATAGTATACTATGTTTGTCTAGAGAATTAATAAAATTGGAGTTACAGTGCATGTTTGGTCATAAGTCAGGAACCAGAAAGATGTTCTTGCCCAATAGGGATTATTATCCAACTGCAAAGTGGGCAGTTATAGCTATTGATATACTGCAATTCCCTTATTCTCAGCTGAAGGTAATGGAAATTAAATCCAACAATAAATGGACAAGAGAAGGCTGGTCACCAACAAATCTGACTGACATTTTGAATACCAATTTAAAACACAATACCTTATCCATATTATCCATCTTATTGTTAAAAAAGAAAGGTCCTTTTTGCAGTTCTTCCTTCAATTTCTTCACATCAGATAACACAAATATTTATCCGAGATAAACCATTCCTGAAATTCCAGACCTCAGGCTGGTTTAAGACTGCAATTTTTTTTAAACAACTGAATGACTTTCATCTCTTCCACTGAATCTGTTTAGAGATTTTTTTTTTATATTTTCTGTATCTGTGCCAGTGCCTTTGGCTATTTTTTTTTATCCAAAACATAAAACTTGTCAACAGTTTTCTGAAATATGGTAGTTATCATATCCAGCACAAACCAAATAACTTAAGACAAACCTCTGCACCAATGAAATGGTGCTGACCTCCATTACAAAGATACTAGCCTTAGAGCAGTGACAGGCAACCAAATAAATCCCTAGGGCCACATATTTGGCTCTCAAGTCCTTTGTCTACTTTTGAAATGCATTTGAGACCTCTTTAATATTTAAGAGGTTAAACGCCACATTGAAATTAATAGGTACCATAAAATCTTGGGTATAATACACACTTGTTTACTGTGTTTCACCTTATGTGAAGTAGGAGGGTGTATTATACATGAGGGGGGAAAAAATACAATACCCCCCTCAATCTCCCCTCTCATTACAGGTTTCGGCACTCCCCTTTGCCCTCCCTCTACCCACCTCCATGACCTGAAGGTTTTCAGTAGGGGGAAAGGTATTTTCCTGAAAGGAGGCAGTACGGCAGAGGAGGAAATGGGTGGCAAATGCAAGCATGCAGCCTGCACAGGTCACCTGGCTACCTCTGGAGAAGGTCCCGGTCATGGAGCTGGATAGAAATAGGGAAAGGGGGCTTCTCATAACTGTGGAGTGGGGGAGGGGGGCATTCTATTTTTTTCTTTATGTGGGTAAAGGGAGAAATAGGGGGCACACATACTGAACTGAGGTGGGAGGGTCAGAAGGAAAGGAGCAAGAAACATCAAGGGAAACATTTAAGTTTTTTGTGGGTAGAGGGAGGGAAAAGGGGTGTGGTACGTATTATACATATGTACTGTACTGTTTTACTTTGGGTATAATTTATGCCTGTGTATTATACAGATTTTACTGTATTTTTGTCCCTAAAGTGCAGATGGTTAGCCTGTACTTACTCCAGTTCCTCTTGGTATCTCACTAAACTGGATTCTCCCATTGACTGTATGTCTTGAAATGCATTGGAGACATCTCAAGCGATTAAATGTTTAAAATTTGGCAGGATTTTAATTTTGTGTTCTATAGTGCAGAGGCTTGCTCCAGTTGTATTCCTGCTTTTCACATTTTTAATCCTCAGAAAACATTGGAGAAGCTGTGGGAGGGACAGCCCTCTGGCACTCAACATAAAGCAGGGGGAAACCCAAAAGTGCATAACCGCTTGAAAATTGTTATTAAAAAAACCATTTCATTTTCTTCGGTGTCCTTCCATGGCTATGTATTATGGGTATTGTCTCCACCAATCTGCTGGGGTAGGACCAATCAGAAGTCATATATGGGAGTACTCTTCAACACAGCTGGTACTTTCACTTTTGTCCAAGTGAACAACAAGTTAAGGGTAGGTCGAGACGTGGAAGGATACAGAAGAAAAGGAAATATTGGTAAGTAAATTTTACCCTTTCTTCTTTGTCCTATCCCTGGATAGGTATTATGGGATATACCAGAGCAGTGAAGAATAAAGAGGGGGGAGAGAAATATCCAAATAAAGTACAATAAAAATAATGTGATTATAGATAGGAAGAAAAAGGACCCACAAGGTGCAAATAGGTGAATAAGTGTAGTTTCCTCTTTTTTTCATTCTTAGGGTTAAGAGAAAAAAGGGGAACATACAGTTTCCTGATGTAAATGCAGTGAGGTGACTACCTTTCTAAAGGAGGTTTTCATCTTGAAGACTACCTTATTCTGGTGGATGACGAGATATGGGGATTTATGGATGAGCGCATCAGAATCGATCTCTGATGTGACTGAGGTCTGAAATGCTTCAGGCAATTGGCTACTTTCTTGAGTTCCAGTACATTTATGTGTATTTGAGATTCCACTGGAGATCACTTTCCTTTTGCTGATAAGTTTTTCTAAAAACAACCCCCACCACCATCCATGGGGCTGACATCCATGGTTTCTATCTCTCAGGATTGTTCCTCAAGAGGAAGACCCTTTGATAGGTTCTGAGTGCTTGATCACCAGAGAAGATCTTTCCTTATCTGGAATGGCAAAGAAACCCTTTGCGCCATATTTTTGGCCTTCTTGTACCAGATTCTTAGGAAGTGATTTTGCAGGGGTCTTAAATGAAATCTTGCTTACGGAATAATTTGGAATGAAGATGTTAGCACTCCCAAGAGACACATGTAATCCTGGGCTGTTTAAAGGAGCTCTTTTTGACCTTCCTGACTGCTGTCTTTATCCTGAGAATCCCATCTTTCATCAGGAATACTATCCCCTGGGTAGTATCTATGATCATGCCCAGAAAGCTTATACTCTGGGTAGGAATCAACTGACTCTTTTGAAGGTTTATTAAAGGGATAGTAACCCCCTGAACAATGTTACACCAAAATACAGCAATCATACAAACATACTGAACTCACTTAGACCCATCTCTCAAACCTTTATGGTTTGAGAGATGTAAGGCAAGGCAAGGCAGTCCTCCGGTCCCTCCCCCTTCTGCCTGACGAGCTGTAAAGCTGTCAGAGGCAGAATCCGATCGGCCGACTTTCGGCGGTTCTGCAGGAGCTCTGACATCTAGATATCTCTGTATAATTACTTCATTGGAATGGTCTACAATATGTGCTTGCAAGCCAGGCACACGTTTTAGACCATACCCATGAAGTAATAATACGGAGATATCTAGATGACAGCGCTCCTGCAGAGCCGCAGTCTGGTGCTGGAAGCAGGATCTCATGACGTCCGCTATACAGCGGACGTATGAGAAGGGGGAGGGAGCGGAGGTCTGTCTTGCCTTACATCTCTCAAATCATAAAGGTTTGAGAGATGGGACTAAGTGAGTTCAGTATGTTTGTATGATTGCTGTATTTTGGCGTCACGTTGTTCGGGGGGGGTTACTATCCCTTTAACAAACCCTGATCTTGCAGAAACTTTAAACTTTGGAGCAGTTTGATCTAAGGCTTGCTTCTTGGACCCTGAGACAATCAGCAGATTGTCCAGATAGGGAATGACAGATATTCCTCTTAGTCTCAGAGTTTGCAGAGAGTCTGCAAACACCTTGGTGAAGACTCTGGGTGCTGATGAAAGGCCTAATGGCAGAATCTTGAATTGGTAGTGATGACCTTCCAAAATAAACCTCAGAAACCTCCTGTCAGAAACCTTGACTGGGTTGTAATGGTAGGCATCTTTCAGGTCTACGGTGGTTATGAATGCTGCTTCTGGGATTGCCTTCAAGACTGAGGCTACTGACTACCTTGACATGTCGAAGCCTGATGAAGGTGTTCAGGAATTTCAAATCCAGAATTGTTCTGAAGCCCGAGATACTTTAGGGGCCAAGAACAAGATGGTATAAATTCCGAAGTTCTTCTGGCAAGAAGGTACTGGTTCTGGCACTTTCCTGACAAGAAGATCCTTAACTGCCTTCCTGAGCTCCAATGCCTTGACAGGATCTGACAGGATTTTGGAAATCTGAATCATATTGACTGAGGGAAGTGGTTCTAACTCCAGTAGGTACACTGTCTCCAATATCTGGTGAACCCATCAATCTGGAATGGGATCTAATGACCAGGAATGAAGGAAAATTCCCAGTTGATCCCCCTCCGGAGACCGGGGCCGATCCTCTTCATTGAAATTACGTTTTGAACTGGAACCTCAGAGGGATCCTTCTTGAAACCTTCTCTGATCGATTGAGAGGATGACTGCCTTCTCTGATCGTATCAGTTTGTTTGATATATTCTGGGGTCCCGAAAATCCTGCCTTCTGGTTTTGAATACAAGAGATCTTCCCAGCGAGGATCTTGGTCTTTTATCCCAAGGGAGGAAGGAACTTTTTACTCCTGTAATTTTCTTGAATATTTTCTCCAAGTGTTCACAAACAACATTTGGCCTGAGAAGGGTAGTGCCACAAGACGAGTCCGCACCATAGGATTTTAGCCATAACTAGCCATTTTTTGAGGCATTCTTGGCAACGTTTAGAGCTGTCAAAAGAAGGGATCTATTTATCACAGACAACACAATCCTTAGTTTTTGGAGCAGAATTATCCTCCTTGGTTGTCACCTCAGGGGAAGGCATAAAGGAGGATTTTGAGAGTGCTATCAGACTCTGGCAGGGAACCAGCTTCACCTCAAGACATACCAAATAAGTGGCAGGTGGCTTAAGAATGTAGATAGATAAGAAGCAGATGGAGATAAAGGTAGATGGACAGAGAAGAAGAAAGAGAAGTGTCTAGTACCACTGAGGCTATATTTATTATTTAATAATAATAATAATAATAATAATAATAATAAATAATAATAAACTTATTGTAGCCATGATATTGCAGGTTATGCAGTCAATGCTGCTCATCTTCTTCCTCCTCCTCCAGCACTAGCAGTACTAATTCTTTAAACACTAAAGATGGAAGACAATGAGTCACATTCTTATGTAATTTCCATAGTGGATGAGGATTTAGTAGTAATGTGACCAACTGCAATCAGTGAAAGTGAAAACTGCCATGAACTACCAGTCAATGTTCTATACATTCTCCTAAGGAGGAAAGCAATAAAAAACGTTTTAAGACTTTCAAATTATTGTAGTTTTTTTTTCTCAAAGCAGTAAGAAAGAGGATAATTTGGTACTAACGGATGATGGTGATGAAGCGGATTTAAAATATGCCCCTCCTCATTACTTGTGGTCTTCTGAACTAGAGACTACGAACAATGATTGCATGCCAAAAATTAGCTGTATCTGAAAGAAAATGCTCAGTCTTATACCACTGAAAATGAGCAATATTCCTTTTTATAAACTCTTTGAGAGATCAACTGGAATAAATGTACATATAAATACTCACATGACCTTCACCATTTCCAAGTTCAACCCCCATCCAGTTCACTATTATTGATTAAGCAGCACAGTTCGACATCAACAACGCTAGAAAGTAGTTTTTCTGTTGTTGTTCAAGGTGAAGCACAAGTGCCACCTACTAATACTATTGTAACAACTAGTAGAGGATACACAGAATAGTATTACAGTGGGAAGTCACGGGGCCATAGAAACCCTAGGTGGAAATTGCCACATTCCTATCAAAATTTCATTGTTGGTAGCAAAAAGGTGAAAAGCCAAATGAGTCTTCCACAAAAAAGTGTTTGTTCCATGAAAAGTCTTGCAAAAACAAAACATTACTTTTTGCCCATCCCTATCTTGTAACCCCTTGAATGTACTGGAGACCCTTCTAACATTCAAGGGGTTAAAAGACCAGTTTAAATTAATGGGAATGTTTATTTGTTCCTCCATCAGTTACTTAGTTTACTCCAGAATTGCTCCCTTTTGCCTTGAAACTTAACCATTTGAGTGCCTGATAGGTATCCAACGCATTCCATTGCAATGCATTGGATACCTCTCTGGCACTCAAATAGTTAAGGCCCATGGAATGTTGTAGGTTTCTGCAAATGCAATCATATTCCTGGATTGTGCTTGTGTGTTCACCCTGGAAGAATGCACGTGAAAGTCTCATTTGCACAGATTTTTGTCAAATGCAAAATCTAACTGCCGCTCAGCAGCTGTTTCAAATCTGCCTGATCAGCCAAAGCTAACACAGATGTAGAATCCATCAGACAGTCCGGCACACTGAGCTCTGCACTGCCCTAGTGTACATAATGTAGAACTAGCTTCCTGGCACATTGACCTTTTTAGTGCTTGGTGTGTGTACGCAGCACAGTGAAATCAATACTGCCAAATGTACTTATTTATTACTTTTATGAATTCCTATAATTGTGGGTAACATATCGTTTTTAGTATAAGAACAAAAAGTGGAGAAATCCTGGAGCAAACCAACTGCTCTATAACAGAGGAATACATTTTGATTTAAATGGGGTTTTTAATCCTTCAAATTAATTTTAAATATTGATAGCATTTAAGGGTTTAAAAAGACATTTAAATGAATGGGGATTTTGTCATGTTTCATCTGTCCTCTACGGTGCACTTGGTTGCCCTAGAGTTGCTCCATTTTGTCATATTATATATATACTAGTTTAAAAGCCTGTGTACACGGGACACAGTGCCACCCACAGAATCGGCTGGTGCCCAGAGCATCTCAGCTCACTGCCCACGCTGCAGTCATGCGCAGTACAGAGTGCCCAAATGCGCCGCAGCTAATACAGAGAAGCCACTCCGAATTCGTACCGTAGTCCTCTCTGCACACCTTCCTGGACCAAGAGTTCCCAGGAAGACGCGCAGAGAGGACTCTGGTCTGAAATTGGAGAGCCCCGCTCCTTATCAGCTGTGATGGGCACTCTGTACTGAGCATGACTGCAGCGTGGGCAGTCTCTACTACCCATGACGGCTTCTGACAAACATCCTAGCAAATTATTATATAGGATATATATGAGAAAGCCTGCGTCTCCAGTCACACACACCCAGGGGCAGCATTAAGGATTCATGTCTCCTCCTTACTGCAAGTCCTACACACACACACACACACACACGAGTAGGCAGGAGCTTACTTTACACAACAGCTCTCCCCATCTTTCTTTTTTAAATATTACCCCTCACCACACTCCATGCTTCTTCAGAGAAGCTCACAAGCATCACACAATGCTGCAGTCTTCTGTCTCCCGTCAATTTGTGTGCCTCACTCTCTCCCCCTACTATTCTGAGCAAACTTCACCCGCAGCTCCTCATAGAAGTGTACTGTGACTGCTCATGCACTCAAGGGGTTAATACAATGTCCACACAATATGCAAAACCAACTTGCTTTTACATGTTTGGCGAAGGATATATCATTAACCCATTGAGTGCTTGCAATATTGTACTGGACTGCCTTGGTGGCTGATAGGTGCCTGAACACAAAACAAACAGCAGCCACTTGGTGCCTTACACCCTTAATATACAATAATGATTGCAAGCAATCAATTGAGAATTACAATACAACATGGCTTATATTGCTTCAGTATGCTGTAAGAAGTGCAATGCATACTGGGGTATTTGGCATCAGTATTAGTATCTGGTGAGTGTCAGTGATGTGTGAGCATTTCACCTTTTGCTCATCCCGGTGATTGAGCAGTAATATTACTTGATTCTTGCGTCATGCAAGCTTCCAGAACTCCAATGCACTGCACAGCTCTGTCGCGATGTGCTGTGTTCTGCATAAGGAACTCTATGGTGTCATAAGTTCTACTAAGCGTGCCCACCACAGCCAGCATGATATGAAGTCCTGACAGCTTCTCTCTAACTACCCACATGACAGGAGGGCAATGGATGTTGGAGGACATGAGAGGAGGACTAGGACGGAGCATGGAAAACATGGGACTGGAAAACTAAAGGTGCACTGTCTTTAATGTAGCATGGAGGGGAGGGTGAGAGGAGGAGAATGGTCCAATTACTTTTACTTCCTTTTTTTATATTTATTTTGGTACTTTCCCATTATTTCGGAAACATGTGAAAATGGTTGTTTTGAAAATGGTTCTGGATAACAGAAAAGTACCTATAATTATTATTGTGTTATTTACAGTCATATTATAATAAAGTTTTTGTTTAAAAAATGTTTTGAAAATGGTTCCGGATAACAGGAAAGTACCTATATTTTAACTTTTTTTTTTTATGTTTTTACCTCTCATGCAGCTCAAACACACTTTTACTGCATACAAATTAAAGTTTAACCCTTTGACTGCCAGAGGGCTATACATGCACCTCTACCATTCATACAAACATTGATGTTGTCCTTTTTTTATATTAAATCTACTTCTATTCACTTATGACACATTACTAAGTAACATGATGGGCAACGCCGTCCCACATTGCTAATTATATTTAAGACTAATGGGGGAGATTCACTAAGTGGTGATAAAGAGATGATAAATTTGAGATGCCTTCTCCAGGGATATCACTTCTCCAATTCCTATGTTATTGTATGAAGCCTATTCACTAAGATTTCTTCAATTCTGGAGAACTTATTGAATAGTCTCTATAGAATAACAGAGGAACTGGAGAAGTGATATTACTGTAGAAATCATCTTCACTTTATCATCTCTTTATCACCAGTTAGTGAATCTCCCCCATGGTTTGGTGTGTTTATTGCCCTGCTAAGACAGTGGGGAGAATGTGAGAGTGAAAGGGTTAACAATACCAGACCCCTGGTTACCTGTTACTATTCCTAGAACCACCAAATGAATCCCTGAAACCACGCCTGCACTATCACCCCAGTACTACAATTTGCTGCCACCACCAAGACTTTATATCTGGGCTTCTTAGGTTAACCCAAACACAACAGAATACAGTATAAAATCACCTTAATAATCAGACATATATAATTAACCCTTTAGTAACATGTGCTACCTGAGCTTCATTCAGAGTAGTGAGTTAATATTATTAACAGAGACATGAGCTGATTAATTGAACATTTAATCTGAAAAAAGGCTTCACAGTGCTGGTTACAAAAATACAGAACTAAAGGACATACACAAATACAGATTACACATTGGCAAAACAGTCCATAAAAGAAAATGGGAGAAACACAAGAAATCCTTAAAGTAGATCTATCACATATAGATATCTAATGCTCATTAGATAGAGCACTTAGGGAAAAAGTTTAATATGTTAGTCATTTTTGAAAAACACCCGTTATCTACGCAAAAATTCAAGTTTAAAAGGTGCCCAACAGCCTACTTCCGCTTGCCGCACACAGGCTGCTCCCGTCCCACTACCCAGCATCCTCCGATGATGGAGGATGTCTGTCTCTAAGCTGGAGTGATTTCATTGGCTAGATATCGATCTCTGCCAATGAGATTGCTCTAGCTTAGAGAAAGAAAGCCTCCGTCACTGGAGGATGCTGGGTAGTGGGACGGGAGCAGAGGCAGTGCTGCAAGCAGGAAGTAGGCTGCTGGGCACGTTTTAAACTTGAATTTTAGCGCAGATAATGTTTTTTTTTTCAAAAATGACTAACATATTAAACTTTTTCACTAAATGAGCATTAGATATCTATATGTGATATATCCACTTTAAATACAATTACTGATTATTTTAAGAGTCCTTGTGGGAACTTCAGATGGTATTTCCCTCTCAGTTGTTACAAAGAAATTCACCTTTTTAATCCACAAACCCATATTAAATAGTAGTCTACAGTTGCTTGTAAGAGGCCAAACCCCCTGGGTGTTACATTGGGGGAGGTTTGGCTTGACAGTTTACAATATACACATGTTCTCTGGATAACCCCCATCAAAGCAGAGGGCCCAAGACCTTTTATGGCACTCAATATGTCCTGCTCTGGTGATTTACTCATTCAGTTTCTGGTGATGTTATCTACTCAGCTAATTTAGCTAACACTTTAAAAGGTACAATAAAATACACAAAATAAACAAATTATATATACCAGGGCCCTGCAAAGGCCAACTCATGCCTTGGCATGACAGTTACTAATTCTCAACCAGGGTGCCAGGGCACTTTTGGTGTGCCACAGAAATCCACTTTGAGTGCCCCCTTTTCAACTATAAAGAATGACAAAAAGTGAGTGCTAACTTTAAAATTATTCTGATTTGGAGCTGAGAATAATTATTCTTGCATGATTGTAACCTTCATTACATGCTTGATAAATTACATAATATTGTAGAGGTGCCCCAAAAATGCCATATTGTTTGTTATGGGTACCTTGAGCAAAAAAGATTGAGAAGTAAAGTTGTAAATGGAACATTTTCAAGTTGGCCTAAAGTTGCAAGTGAAGTGCGACAGGGTTCAGTCCTGGGCCCAATCATTTTTAATTTATTAACCCTTTGAGTGCCAGAGGGGTACAGAATGCATAGCTTTGCGTTCCATACCCCTCTGGCACTCAAAGGGTTAAGGACCACGAAAATCTGACGTGGATTGCACTTAAGGACTGGCGCAATTCTGATCTTTTTGCCTATGTTTTTGTTCAACAGTGTTTTCTATCTAAGACTTTTATTCCAGCCACACAAATTATATACCGTTTTTTCGTACACAAGTAGGGATTTCTTTTGATACCACACTATATGAATAACACACCCTTTCTTTTATTAAAACTGAAGAAAACTGAAAAAAATGTATTAAAAAAAAAAAAAAAAAAAAAAAAAAACACCATTTTTATTGGTTCTCTTGTGATACTTTGGGCCCAACGGATTTATTTTTTTTTATGGAGACTGTGTGAGAGGTATGAACGGTCAGTCATACCTACAAGATGTCCAGTTTTACGGGGGCACTGTCCCTCTGGAGCAAAAATCCCCATGTCCCTCCCAGATTTTCTATGATATTACTGTGCTCCACATTAATAAAACTCACAATAAAATTTAATAAAACTTCAGTGTGAGTGTTTTAAAATAGTATGTGTACATTAAAAACTTTCATCTTCCTCCCACACATTTAGTAATTGAAGAGGTGTTAGTAGGTCATACAGTGACTGGTCCTGGAGCACTCAGTTTCAGCCTCTGCAGCACAATAGCTCATTTAGGATTTAGATAAACTAAGAGAATGGTCAGAAAAGTGGCAGATGAAATTTAATGTAGCTAAGTAAGCATATGGGCTGTAGAAACAAACATGCTACATATAAACTAAATGGCAAACAACTTTGGAAATCCTCATTACAGAAAGATACATTACTTGAACTAAGTGCAGAAACGTGCAACAAGGGGATTGGAGGATCTGAAATATAAAGAAAGACTAGCCAAACTGGTTTTGTTTACATTAGAAGGGGTGATACGATTACCATTTACAAATATATTTGAGGTCAATACAAAGAATTCTTCAATTAATTATTTACTGAAAGAGCTGAGCTAAGAAGCAGAGGTCATACATTAAAGGGATAGTAATGTTTCATAATAAAAGCAGCTCTAATTAATCATCATAGTATTTGGGCCTTGGAGAGTGTTATTTCAAAACTGTCAGAGTTTTAGTTCAAGATTAATTGAATGATAAAGTATTTCCTCCCGCCCCTTTTACATATATAACACTGCTCAGCAGAGCACCAGGGAGGTGCCCAGGTAGATGGCAGAGAGGGACAATCTTCAATTAAGGTAAGGGAAAACATGAAAAACCTGTCAATGGGGGCAGGATTTTCATTTTTCTCACAGTAAGAAGATTGTCCCTTGCTGTGAGCTGTCTTGTCTATGGACTATATTCCACATCTGAGGTGAGCAGTGTTACACTAAGTAAAAGGGGAGGGAGGGGGAAACTTTATCATTCAATTACTCTTGAACTACAACTTTGACAGTATTGAAATAACACTCTATGGCTCAAAAACTATGAAGATTAATTGGAGCTGCTGTTTTTGTGAAACATTACTATCCCTTTAAGACTAGAGGAAAGGCGCTTTTCAACTAAAACAAATGCAGGGATTTTTTACAGTAGTGGTGGTTAAGCTATGGATTTCTTTGCCTCTAGATGCTGTGCATGCAGATACTGTAACTGCTTTAAAAAAGTAATGGCTACCTAACTAGCATAGAACAAAATTGAACATTATGACAGTTGGCTTCAAAGCAGATAGGTGGTTGATCCAGGGAAATATCGGATTGCCATTTGGAGTCAGGAAGGATTTTTTTACCCATTTGGGGCATAATTTGACATGGCTTCTATATATTATATATTTATATATATATATATATATATATATATATATATATATATATATATTTTTTTTTTTTTTTTTTATTTGGGATCAACAGGGGTGATTTGGCATGGGCTGGACATGATCGACACATCTTTTTTCAGCCTCATCAACTATGTTTATTTTTGCAGACTGAAATGACATATTGCTGGTGGTCGCTAAACACACTATCACACGTCTAGTACAGGTGTGGGCAGCCTTCAGCCATCCAGCTGTTTCTGGACTATAAATATTACCATTGGTTGGCTAAGGACTATGGGAGTTGTACTTCAGCAATAGCTGGAAGGCTACATGTTACCTATTCCTGGTTTAAATGCTTACAGTATTGTCCATGTATTGCAGAAACCAATAGCTCTCCAGCTGCAGTTGCACCAAAAGTCTAATCATACCAGTAGACAGATAACCGTAACATCACTAGCATTCACAGTTCACTAAATACATAGTAAGCTTATACCTTATAGAATTGTCTCTTTAGTTATTTAACCCCTTAAGAACCCATGACAATCCTGACAAGTCATGGGTTGGCAAGCCATAAGGACCAATAATGTGCCAGGACCATCATGGATTTCAGGGCTCCCTGCGTGGCTGAACGCCATTCAGGGAACCCTGAACCGGATGCACAAAAAAAAAAAAAAAAAATTGTGCATGGTCCTTAAGTGCCAGTTGCGTGCGTGAGCGGACGGCCCTTAAAGGGATAGTAATACTTAAAATGTAAAAAGAAAAAGAAAAGAAAAAAAAAAAATGGTGTAGGGTTTATCCCCCTGAGTAAAACAAGGGTACTCCCACTGCTGAAAGGTGTTTTATTCAAAAGTTATTATCCCGGGACCAGAGCTGTTCATAGGATGGTGTAGCAATAGCGCCACTCTACTATTTCCAGTCACTCTGATATTGCACCTAAAAAATTTAACTTTGAGCTGTAATAACTTCTGAATAAAACACCTTTCAGCAGTGGGAGTAACCTTGCTTTACTCAGGGGGATAAACCCTACAGAGAGGTTTACCTAGATACAAGCTTTTTTGCACGAAAGTCCAGTAAAACATGGTCTGTATGGGTCTACTGTAGCTGGACAGTAGAAAAGCTATAGTTATAGTTATAGTTGGAGTGAAGGTTTTGTGTTAAAGGCCATTTTTAAACGCTTATAACTTTTGAACTGATTCACGAATAAAGATGACATTTTGAAGTTAAGGGGTTAGTGGGAGTCGTCACAAATCTGCAAATTTGGTCAAATAGTTCAGTAGTAAAAGAAAATAAATGAGAGGCAGCCTGGAAAATATGTCCCTTTCCCATTAACAAATGTCAACATGCCTTCATGAAAAAATAGACAGGGCTCCAGCAAAATCTACCGAAGGGATAGTTTTGACATTTGATAGGTTTTATTCAATGTACTTAACTCTTTGAGTGCCAGAGGGCTATGCAATAGATTGCAAAGCAATGCATTGCGAACCCCTCTGCCACTCAAAGGGTTAATTTCAACTTACTGTTCTCGCTAATCGGTGGGCTCTGAATTTACTAGTTTGTTCATGTACAGTTTTGTTTGTTTTTCTTTCACAGTGCATTGGAGACTGGGTTTAGCTAAGGTATGAACCAAAAGTGATGGAATAAAATTACTAAAAATGCCCACATATTTAAAATGGCTCTTTAACCCTTTGAGCGCCATATTGGTTTAAAATGCATTGTTTTGGAATGCATTACGTACCCCCTGGCATTCAAAGGCTTAAATCCTTGAATACTAAAGGTGTCCAATGCATTGAAAAGCCCCAGAATTGCACAATGATTTCTTAGTGCATGTTCCTCAGCATAAACTCTCACTCAAGCAATCAGTACAATGACAATATTATAGTTCAGAGGGCAGAACTTCAAGACCCCTTGTGATTTGCCCTTACTGAATATCCTATATAATAATTCGCTAGGATGTTTGTCACGATGCAGTCATGCGCAGTAGAGACTGTCCACGATTGGGCAGTCCCTACGGAGCATGACTGCATTGCGTGAGAGAGGCAACACAAGACTGCATTGTGTTGAGCAGTGAGGTAGCGGCCTCTTAAACCTTTGAGTGCCAGAAGGGTACGAGGGTTAACATTATCCGGACCTTGGCCCGTGTACACGGGCTTTTACACTAGTGTGTTAATAAACAGACAAAGCACAAGCTGGTCCTGGAGTTAAAGTTTACCTCTCCAAACTACGATAATCATTTCAATACTTTTTATTGATTGAGTGTTTTTTGACTTTTTTTTAATGTTATTTTATTTTTTGTATTGTATATGCAGTTGCCTGTGTTTGCTAAACCCCAGTTATTCCTATCAGCTAGGTGCTTCCCATTACTACAGAGTTGAATATTGGAGGGCAGAGAATTCAACGTCTCTAAATATGGGTAGATGAAATATAGAGTACAACATGCACAAGCTGAATAGGTCCAGTGCAGATCTGATAATCCTTCGAAAGGTGACTTATGCCATGTAAGGGAAAGGATAAATACACACACACCAAGCCAGCCAGGCACCTCTCTTTCTGCTTTCCTCAGTATCTCCAGTCTGACAGCTGCACATGCTATGATTAGACCTGTTAAAGGCAGCATTGGGGCAGGTATCCGTTCAGATTACACACTGCTGTTTCCACTGGCCCATCTGGGCAGAGTTTCAGCACCTGCACTCACCAACACCCACTTTCTACTCTGCTGCTTGATCCAACCGTGTCTGTCAAGCTCCTAAAATGTATTATTTATTTATTTTTTACAGTAATCAAATTTGATTGATGTCTCAGTCTGTTAGACAATGTCTCATATTATAAAAGCAAAGTGTACCATAGTAGACAAGCTACATGCACCACAGGGGCCATAGAAAGTTACCAAATGTCCTCAATTAGGTTTTTAACACCTTGAATGTTAGAGAAGTCTACGATTGGCTTCACAATGTATTGGAGACCTCTCTAGCATTCAAGGGGTTAAAAAGTTCCATTTAAATCAACTGGAATTTGGGTAGTTTTTATTTGTCCCCTATGCTACAGTTGGGGTGGACCAGAATTGATCCAATTTGCTTTTAAACATAAGGCCCATAGTATGTGCAATGGCTACCAAGAGTAGAAAAGTACCACTGCCAAGAGCTGTGTGTGACTGTTTTGTATATAGTCTTTATCACATTAGTCAAAGGTGTGTGCAGTGCTATTCACCACTGTAATACACTAGAGATGAATAATATACAAGAGGTTAAAGGAGCAATACTGCCTGCGATAAAACTGCCCCACATAACATATTAACATGCAGAATTAACATTTTTATTGTGACAATTAATTATGGATCTATTCAGTCCTATTCATTCAAGTATGTTACACAATATTTTTGTGAGAAAATAATTTTGCTGTAAATAAATGGTTAAGGCTATATGGACAAAGAAAGGGGAGCAATTCTGGGCACACCGACTAACATTGGGAATAAATAAGAACTACCATTTCAATTGTGCTTTTAACCCTTTGAATAATGTTACCACACTGCAAAGCTATTTAAATCAGTGAGAATGTTTGCGTCTCTCCTATGATACAGTTGGCTTGCCCTGACTTCACTGCAGTGCAAATGTTGTGGGCATGGTGCCAGAGTGGATTCATGCTTGGCACAGTAATTCATTTGCACACTGTGCCAGACTAAGCAAGGGTGATATAAGATGACAGAGAAATGACAGACTGCAGGTGCACACAGAGCTGACTCCAATTCAAATGCAGATCCTACATTAAAATGATGCTAATTGCCTTTAAAGGAGAAGTACATTTTTTATGACAACGCATTTTATAGAGCATTTCCTGCTGAATAAAACAAGGTCACTCCCATCGCTGTCAGATGATTTATTCAACATTTATAGTAGTTTAAATAATCAGGAAGTGAATTTACTGTGTTTACTTCCTGATAGTTCTAACTGACAGGAAGTGACACGCAGTTTCTATCACTTTCTATGGAGAACTGTATGTCTCTGACTTTTCTGACTTTCCTCTCCATTAGAATCTAACAGGAAATCTAATTAGAATTTGATCACTAGAGGGAACTAGTAATTTAAAAAAAAAAAACGTGTTTAAAAACTGTAAAAACGCTGGAAATATAAATCTCTCGGCAGTGGGAGTACCCTTATTTTATTCAATAGGAAAATCCCTACAATATATATTTTTTCATAAAAAAAGTTTACTGCTCCTTTAAATAATGAGTGTCTGCATACTCTCTCTTGCATGACTGTAGCATAATGCAGTGTGTTCAGTAAGTACACTTTGAGTACAGTGAAACATCCAGAAAGATAATGACCACCTGGCCACAAGCTATACCTGTAGGTTCATAAATCTATTAATTCCAGTACATTTACAGGAACATTAGTATCTCCAGAAAAACTTTCTCCCACAAATAGTATCTGGCCAGAAAATGTTCACTATTGTTGCAGGACTCCAGAACCCCAAACTCAATCTACTGGAATCCTGCATAATGAATCATGTCTGCGTCTGTCTGTGGACATGACATCCAATACTAAATAACCCCTTAAAGGACACTTTGCAATTCTTAGCATACCCCCTGGTTCTTAACCCCTCAAGGACCCTTGACGGTCCTGGTATGTCATGGATGGATTTGCTTTAAGGACCAATGACCTACCAGGACCGTTATGGAATTCCAGCCTCCCTGTGCGGCTGCACATCGTTCGGGGAATCCGGAATCGGATTCAATAAAAAAGCTCTGGGGTCCTTAAATGACCACCGCGTGCATGTGAGGCCGGTCCTTAAGGGGTTAAAGTTATAGTAATAGTAATATTTAATAATAAAAGCAGCTCCAATTAATCTTCACAGTATTTGGGCCATGGAGAGTGTTATTTCAATACTGTCAGTAGTTCAAGAGTAATTGAATGATAAAGTATCCCCCTCCTGCTCCTTTTACTGATGTAACATTGCTCATCTCAAAGCAGCAACTTGATCACAGAGAGGGACAATCTTCAATTAACATAAGTGAAAAACCTGAAAAAACAGTCAAGGGGGGCAGGGTTTTCATTGTTCTCACAGTAAGAAGATTGTCCCTTGCTGTGAGCTGTCTGGTCTGTGGACCAGATTCCACATCTGAGGGGAGGTGGCTTACACTAGGTAAAAGGGGAGGGAGGGGGAAACTTTATCATTCAATTACTCTTGAAGTACAACTCTGGCAGTACTGAAATAACACTCTCTATGGCTTAAATACTATGAAGATTAATTGGAGCTGCTGTTTTTGTGAAACGTTACTATCGCTTTAAGGGGTTATAGATTCATATCGGAAAACCAGACTGTGCAGAATTTATTTATAATGACCATTAGCCTTGTCTACCAGGGGAGGTTTATTAGCAGGAGAATGTATTGTTCGTTTATTTTAGTTAGCACAATTTTTTTTTATTGCGCCTCTCAAAAGGGATACTGTAGGCTGATCGTAATCTATGTATAGGAATCTCTGTTACATATACATAAACCCTTTACTAGCAGAGGGGATTCCAATGCAGTACTTTACAGAGAGCTCTCTACCAGCTAAGGGATTAGTCACCCTCTGGACTGCTTCTAAGAACGTTATCTGTAACTGTTCACAAGAGTGTTGCTATACTTACAAATGGTGAATATGCTTTACCATAACCAGGAAGAACTATATTTACCTGACATAGCTTACTGTTTATTAATACGACAACAAGCTTGATTCCAGCTTTAATCTGCCATGAGAAGCATACCTCCCAACATTTCAAAAGGCCACTTTGTTTTAAGTGGGTTTACTGGGGGAGTGGCTGGGGGTTGGGACATTACCGAGAATTTTTAAGTTATTTAATGACCTATTGACAACTCTTTGTATAAATTAATCAATGGTTTAGGACAAGACCAAAGTATTTTAGTCACAGACTAATATATAAACAAATATACTATTGTTTAAACAAACATTAATGTGAGTTTTATTACTGTGGAGGAATGTGATAAACTTATATACATACACAGCATACAATCTGATCTCCTAAAAAGAGGGACATCAGGCTGGGAAAGAGGGACAGAGGGATTTGGGTCTTAAAGAGGAACACTTGTAAGGTATGGAGAAGTTGATCTCTGAAATCTATAATATCCAGCAGCCAGTGACGTAGGGCATTCATAAACACATATGGCTGTCAGGATGTCCACTCCCAATGGAAAGCCTTTCCATTGGTTGAGTATACTGGTAAATTTAAGAATATTGCCTTAGAAATAAAAAAATTTTTTCTAATGGAAAAATTGTAATTGTTTAAAAATAGGATTCCTAACAAAGGTAAGTAAAGCTAATAACTGCATGTATTTCTGTATGCAAATTTTTGATATTTATTTATTCTGTAGTAATGAAACTTTTTAAGTGCAAGAGCAAAAACTCAGTTGGAGCGAAATAAATAACTTTAGCACTTAATATGCTTTACAACTTATTTGCTCTGCAATTTAAAGTGGAACTACCACCTATTTTAAACTTTATGGCAAATAATTACCCATCTGGCGACTAGCTGCTCAGTAGTGCTAGTCGCCAGAATAATTACCTGGTTAACAAGAATGATACCATGCTCCGGGGCTGACAGGCAGTAGAGAGCGCAGACATCTTTCCATAGTGACGTCTGCGTGCCTTTGCTTTAACGACCCATGACGTACTATGACCGTCATGGAATGCCACGGCTGCACACCATTCGTGGAGCCCAAAACCGGAAGGGGTTAAAAAAAAAAAAAAAAAAAAAAAAAGTTCCGTGGTCCTTATGTGCTGGCCACGTGTGCTTGCGGCCAGTCCTCAAGGGGTTAATGCTTAGTTTTAGTAATCTTGGCTCTATATTATCCTAATGAATACTGCTACAGTACAATGGTCCATTTTGTTATAAAATGATTTATGTTAATTTCAAGTAAAATACATTTGCTTATAGTGTGAGAATGTGTGGCATCTGGACAATATTTCCAATTCTGACAACATTGCTAAAAATGTAACGCTTATATTCTTGCCTACAGTACAGTTAAGTTTATATCAGATTTTTTTTTTTTTTTTTTTTTTGGGGGGGGCTATGTATCTAGGACAGCTGCTTTTTCCCATTATGAAAGACCCATAGAATGGTGACATTAATTCGGGGCATAAAAAAGGCAACAAAAGCTCTATGTTGACAATATATTATATATTAAAGAGGATCTATGAACCCAGTACAAATGTTTGTTAAATGTTAGATTACCTAGCCATTGGGTGGAATCCTTGAATATATATTTTTTTTAATTGTCTGTTGCTGAAAATTCAGGTTTAAAGACTGAACTTTCAGATACAACTCTATACCCGCAGTCTATAACACTGTAATTTATTGATTATATAATGCACAATACATGAAAGCAAAAAACGGCGAGGGAGGGTTGTTGAGTTGAAGTTATTGTCTCCAAACCTTATCCAACATTTCCAATACTTTAGATGCATAAGTGAGAAATATAACAAACTCTGAGTTCTTAGCCTTGGTATTGTTTATTTTTAAGTATTTATTTTTTGTACTTCCATGTTTTGTTTGTTCAGTGCTTTCTGAGCTTATGATAAACCATTTTTTTCTTTAAATTATATAAATGTTCTGTTTGATGGAGTATGATTCACATTCATAATGAACTATTGTTTTGTCACATAATGTTTTGTTTTATCGAGCATGTGTTCAGCACACGACTGGCTTTAAAAAACACAACAGATACGCTTTTTCCACCACACTTTTCTCTCTTTTCTATATATGATTTATCTCTGGAGCCTTGGGGCTCATACAGATGACCTGAATTTTTCTACCCTGGAGGCCAGACGCATTTTCGGTATTTTGCAATACATCCATTTAGGTATGATTAGGTAACTTTCCAGTAATATACGGAAAAATGTATTATTATTTTTTTTAATAAAGCATTTTTTTCATGTTGCATCCCCAGAAGTAAAAATTGCAATGTGCGACTAGTGATACTGTCATAAAGGAAGTTTTTAAAAAACACCTTATTTTGACAATATCATATCCTGAATCCTGCATTACAAAAATATGTATCATTTTATCTACATACATGAAGGGCACAAACCCTAATTAACCCTTTGAGTGCTAGAGGGGTACGCATTGCATTGCTCTGCAATGCGTTGTGTACCCCTCTGGCACTCAAAGGGTTAACAGAAGTGCAATGCACATCCCATTGATTATTGAGTAATACTACCCTAAATATATAACAATATAAAAGTAAAAAAAAAAATATGATTACAAATCAGAAAATGACTGACATTTTTAAAAAGATTTTCAAAAAGGTTTCAGAAATTTACACTAAAGTCACAATTTACTGTAAAACATCTCGATGTTTGCTTAACAAAAAAAGTCTGAAATATGAATGCCACATAACTCCAAGTACAATGATACCCAATATGTATGTCCATCTTTACTACAAATTGCATGTACAATGCAGTAAATTATATAGAAACGCAGTCAAAATGTACTGTAACTCTTTTTCATACAATTCACTGGTATAAAGCAATCAATCCTGATAACACAGCCTAACAATGTGACAAACCACAAAGAGGTTCTAACAGTGGAGTCAGTGTAGATGAAAGTCATGGCTCATTCAGTACAAGAACAGGGAAAGGATTTGCTCTAATTTCTCTGTTCCCATCTTTTCTCCTAATAGGAAATGTATAGTAGGTAGTAAGACAGGTATGTTACAACAAAAAAAGCATAAAGAAAACCAATTACAAGTAAAATATTAAATCCACTTGTCTACTTCTAAAACCTTGTGTGTGCCAGAGGGGTGTGCAATGCATTGCTCACCACTACGGAATGCACAACAATGGAAATTCTGGGCAAAACTAACTGTACCATAGGGAAAGAAAAATTCCAAAAATTCCTATTGATTTAGATGGGGATTTTAACCCTTGGAATACTAGGTGTCCAAAACACTGAAATTTTTACTATTCCTTATGGTGATATTGATTTGCCATAGAATCGTTCCACTTTTCTTCTGAACAGGAACATATGGCCCAAACACTTAAAGGGATAGTAATGTTTTATAATAAAAGCAGCTCTAATTAATCATCATATTATTTGGACTTTGGAGAGTGTTATTTCAATTCTGTCAGAGTTGTAGTTCAAGAGTAATTCAATGACAAAGTATCCCCCTCCCGCCCCTTTTACTGATGTAACACTGCTCAGCCAGATCAGTAGGGAGGTGCCCAGGTAGATTGCAGAGAGGGACAATCATCAATTAAGATAAGGGAAAAACCTGAAAAACTTGTCAAGGGGGCAGGGCTTTCATTGTTCTCATAGGAAGAAGATTGTCCCCTGCTGTTATCTGTCTGGTCTATGGACTGCATTCCACATCTGAGAAGAGATGGCTTACACTAGGTAAAGGGGCGGGAAGGGAAACTTTGCTTGTGAATATCTCTCAAACCATAAAGGTTTGAGAAATAAGACTTATATCGTTCATGTTTTTTTTAATGCCTACAAAATAAATAAAGATCAAACGAAGTATTACTATCCCTTTAAAGGGATAGTTATATTTCACAAAAACAGCTCCAATTAATCTTCATAGTATTTGAGCCATAGAGAGTGTTATTTCAATACTGTCAGAGTTGTAGTTCAAGAGTAATTGAATAATAAAGTTTTCCCCTCCCTCCCCTTTTACCTAGCGTAACACTGCTCACCTCAGATGTGGAATCTGGTCCATAGACCAGACAGCTCACAGCAAGGGACAATCTTCTTATTGTGAGAACAATGAAAGCCCTACCCCCATTGACAGGTTTTTCCACTTATGTTAATTGAAGCTTGTCCCTCTCTGCAATCCACATGGACACCACCCTGCTGCTCTGAGGTGAGCAGTGTTAAATCAGTAAAAGGGGCAGGAGAGGGATACTTTTTCATTCAATTACTCTTGAAGTACAACAGTACTGAAATAACAGTCTCCATGGCCCAAATACTATGAAGATTAATTGCAGCTGCTTTTATTATGAAACATTTCTATCCCTTTAATATGAATCGGCAGACAATCTGTACTATAAACCAGAAACTTTTTGTACACCAAGCACTTAGCAACGTAAATCAGACTACACAAACATTTTTACTGGTACCAAAACAAAAACTGCTACAGGCACAGCAAACACCCAATCTAGGAAACAGTTTCTGTGCTTATTACGGATAAGACAAATGTTTTTGCATTTACATTGAAAGATGCGTTTTATTTTTTTAAGAGAAACATTCTCTCTGTTACCAAGATGACGATGGTCCATATGTTCAAAGAAAATAGTGTAATTCTGAGGCAAACCAAAGCTGTGGAAGCAAATAAATAAACCAGATTTCTGTTGCTTTATCCCTCTGATTGTTTTGCAATGTGTTGGCTACCTCTCTGGCACTCAGATGGTTAAATGGAGATTTTAACTGCTTCAATGCTAGAAGTAAGGCGTTGGAGAGCTCTCTCTCATTCAAGGGGTTTGCTGAAAATGTGTTGAAGCACGCTGAAACGTTGACGCTTCCTGATGAAATTATTCTTCACAAATCCTGTGTGTGTGTGCCTCTTCCATTGAGATTACATACTATACATATAGTCCCTGCCAAACATATGTTCATCACGATTACAAACATGGCAAATTGTGCTGTTCAAAACGGTTCTTTCAACTAGACTTCTAACCATAATCACCTCACAAAATACTGTTAATTTGCAAAGCCATGTGCATGCTTGGCATTGAAACAAAGCCTTGAAGAAGAGCCCCTCTAGAATAATGTAAAAAACAAAACAACTAAATGGATCCATTTCAAATTGAAGAGGTCTTCTGTGCTGTTGCTGTAGTGTCCACGTCTCCAGAGACATGCAGAGGAGAACTGAAATATCATCAATGCAATAGGTAAATGGACAAACTGGAGGGGTTAGATGGTTCTTTTCTGCTGTCAAATCGTTTTTTCTGTATTTCAAGATTGCAATTCCCCCCGTCCCCTTAGACCAGTGGGAAAGGGGAAGGCTTGACTGCTGGGTGCATCGCCATGGTCAGATATTTGGATTTTATTGATCAGCCATTAGTTTTGCATGATCTGGGGGTGGTGGGCTAAAAAGGTTAGATTTCCCCAAGGGCTTCCGCCTCACTTTCCTTCCTGGTTTGAGATGTCAGCCAGAGGTGATAAAGCATTTCCCTCCTCTTTTTTTCCAATTGTTACAGTGATGTTGGCAATTTTGGCCCCAGACAGGGGTTGATGGATTTTTGTTGGCCCTTCCGGGCTTTGAGACTTAGCCCCTCACTCACTGGCTAATGGCTCAGGAGAGGGTGGAGACTCTTGGAAAATAGGTATTATCGTGCCTCCCAACGTGCTGGGAAGCTGGCATATTGTTCTAGATTTGTTACTTTTAATAAATGCTGTAGCCTTTTTCTTACCCAGACAGATGGTCTTGTGGGGCCTGGTGTGTTGGGATGGCAGTATGGCCCGGCCCTAAGTGCTAAAGATACATTTGTTTTAGTAACACAATTGGCAGAAAAAAGTATTCATGATATTTTGCCTCTTGTGGCTGCTAACTTTAAATGTGAACACTTTATTTATTTGACAGTATCTAGCAGCCATGCCATCTATTTGCATTAATATTCCACACTGCTTTACATGCCAAATGTCACTTCCTGCCGGCTAGTACTAGCCAATTTGCTTAAAGGGATAGTAACCCTCCCCCCCAAAAAAAAAACTTGAAGCCAAAAGCTAGTAATAAGCACAACATACCTAACTTCTTTATTCCCATCTCTCAAACCATTATGGTTTGAGAGATGTAAGAAAAGAAGGAACTCTGCTCCCTCCCCTTTCTGCCTGACGAGCTGTAAAGCTGTCAGAGGCAAAATCCGGTTGTCTGACTTAAGGCGGCTCTTCAGGAGCGCTGTCATCTCGATATCTCTGTATAATTACTTCATCGGTATGGTCTACAACATGTGCTTGCAAGCCAGGCACACATTTTAGACCATACCGATGAAGTAATAATACGGAGATATCGAGATGACAGCGCTCCTGCAGAGCCGCCGTCTGGTCCTGGAAACAGAATCTCATGACATCTGCTATACAGCGGATGCATGAGAAGGGGGAGGGAGCGGAGGTCTTTCTTTTCTTACATCTCTCAAACCATAATGGTTTGAGAGATGGGAATAAAGGAGTTAGGTATTTTGTGCTTATTACTAGCTTTTGGCTTCAAGTTTTCTGGGGGGTTACTATCCCTTCAAAACCGACAAACTAAACATTTCAAACCAATGTTTGAAATAAAAAATATCTCATATAAAAATGTTATTTTGAAAGCACATTCAACACTGGATATTTCTTTTGTACAAAGTGACAATTCCCCTTTAACATGATCACACAGAAGGAACTCTGACAATATTTACACTGATGTGTATTCAAACCAGTTATTTCCAAACTTTAGGGTGTATTCAATATGTTAACGCCTTAAGGACCATTGCCGTACCAACGTCACGGCGGTCCGGCACTTAAGGACCACTGATGGGCCTGGTACATCATGTAGTTCATGGCTCCCGGCGCGGCTGCATGCCGCTCCGCAAGCCCTGAACCAGAATCGCTAAGGAATATTAAAAAAAAAAAAGCAAAAAAAAATAAAAAAAAAGCAAAAAAAAACAGTGATCCTCAAGTGCCGGCCGGCCGCCCGTGCGCGCGCCGATCCTTAAGGGGTTAAAGAGGTGCAAATCTGCAACAAATCAATTGCACCTTACAGGGGCAAATAAAGGTTCCCATTGATGTAAATAGAGCATTTAATGCTAGAAAAATCTCCAATGCACTGCAAAGCAATGCATAGAGAGCTCTCTGGTTCCATTCAATAGGGGTAGTCCTTGACTGAAAAAGCAAAAAATGGGTGAAAAAGCAGTGAATTAAGATGAAAAGGAAAGCTTGTTCTTGCTGACATATTGTAACAAAATGCCATTTTCCAAGAATCTGGTCTACTTTGAGTTATTTTTTCAATGGGTTGATTATTTTGAAACGGTCACCCCCCTTTTCAGACCTCCGAGACTCCATCCTACACATTCCTTCAGGACAGACATCCACGCTTCACAGACTCTACATGTTGCTGGTGACAATGCAGCTTGGCAACCTTGGTTCTTATAAGTACTGCTTGAAAGAATACATCAATACCACAACTCAAGGTTCAGTTCATAAATGCGGGTGAGGTTTCTAACCTTAATCCCAAATTCCCAAAGGCAAGTCTCTAAGCTAAATGAATGACATTATTTCTGGGAACAACTTATTTACACATATACCATATTACTGAACATGAACTTGTTGAAATTAATTTTCACTACTAAATTTGAGGGAAGGATAACAGGGGATTTAAAGGGATAGTAATACTTAAAATGTTAAAAAAAAATTATATATATATATATATATATATATATATATATATATATATATATATATATATATATATATATTATATGTGTTGTAGGGTTTACTCCCACTGATCAAACTTGAAATTTTTAGATGCAATATCACAGTGGCGCTATTGCTACACCATCCTATGGAGAATTATGGTCTACAGAACAAAGCAGTACATAGGCAGTGCCACAGTCAATTTTCAGGTCACTGATATTGCACCTAAACAATTCAAGTTTGAGCTGTTAAAATTTTTTAATAAAATATCTTTCAGCAGTGGGAGTACCCTTGTTTTAATCAGGGGGATAAACCCTACAACATATATTCTTTTACATTTTAATTATTACTATCCCTTTAATTTAGAGAAAAAGCTGGCACCATAGGATCAGAGAAGTAAATATTAAATGGAAAAGCCAAAGTGTGCATGTTTGCATATGCCTATCTAATATACACTGCTCTGTGAAAGAACGAACACCTAACTAGACCAGCCCTTTTGTTTCAAATGGAGTGAAATGTTTCTATAGCAATGTAGTTCCCCTTTAAAAAAGGAATCTCCATATCACAGTAGGCTTCCATAATAACTGAATACTATAACAAGTGATAAGAATTAAGCAGCAAAAAACCTTGCCAGTGATATGAACATATCCAAATACTATGTTATTCAACAGAGCATCATTTTCAGGTAAACAATGTTTTGAAACACTTGGATAAAGAAACTCCATAAAACAATACAGGACGTGAATTGCTTTTATTACTAAAACCAAACATGAGAAAGTTGAATCATACTGCATTTGTGGATATCTGCCTCTCATTCATGCAATTTGCCCATAGAGTGCAAGACAAACTACTATATTTTAGGTAACTAGATGTGACGACAGCCACCCTGTAATCAAACCTTAATAAACACCTAATGTTTAAATGGCCTAGAGTAAATCTAATAGGTACCAGGAGACAAATAAGACACAGACTATAAATATGGATATTAAACTGGCCACAGCTTTATTAAATCAAATAGAAACATCACATAAAGTAGGTCATAAGACATAAATAATATTTGTAACCTTAACACTGTCCAATTGTGGACACAACATGTAACTTAACTGCTTACCCCATTGGCTGGCAACAGAGTCTGTGGCGAAGCCTAGGTGAAACCTCAATTAGGACACTGGCTACAACACTGGCTATAACAGATAAAGAACTGTCCCACTTTTCCTAATTGTCTACCTGGCTAGGACATGACCGCCAGCGATGACAAATTAATAAACCAACAGGGCAGGAGGAGTGTAGTTTTTATAAGGCGGATGCTACCCTGGCAAATGGCTTCCAGTGCACATCCACTTTCGTGCCTTAGTGCAAGCCCACCCCCAAACATTCCTTTTCTGACCCTACCCCAAGACATGACCCTCCTGTGCGGACCCTCCTATACAGTTCCTGCACCGATCCGGAGGGGTTCTATAATCATTAATCTGCATAAGTATTTTTGCCATCCTGAAGTCCGAAATTCTTCTTTATTCTAACATTATTTAAAATAACTCATTATGACAACATAATAATCATTATAAGGCAATAAAACTACACATCAATGTATTCTTTGGCAAATATTTCAACAGATAACAATTCTGCAGCCATGACAAGCATTGAGTAATGAGCTTGCAATGCAGTGCATGTAGCCAGAATTGTACATGAAGAGTTTGAAGAGGTGGCTGTGCCAATGGATTATTTCCACACACAGACTGGCAGCCATTTTAGACAATACACAGCATTACATTTTTAAAAAAATAATAACTGTGGTAGTACAGAGATGTACAAAGCCAGGAAGAGAGAAACATGAGAAATAAATAAGCAAGACACCAACATTGTAAGCAGATTAATGAAATAACAAAGACACATAATGAGCCTTATTCAACAAGCTAAACAAGTAATTCTGGAACTAACTGCACCATAGGGAGATGAAAATCCTCAATGATTTAAATGTAACGTTCAGTAACTTGAATGCTAGTGAAGTTTCAAATGCATTGCTTTGAAAGTTTTGGTAGCATTTTGATAAATACGGCCTAAAGTGTTTCTCTCCAAATATGGCTGCTTTCTGTAAATAAATGTAAGTACCGTAAAATCTTGTGTATAATTCGCACAATTTTGCCCCTCTTCACCTTATGGCTCGTGTCAGCCGATGCCAGCACACTAACATGTTAGTGCTTTGAAAAGGTGTGCACAGACGACCAAGTGGCAACCTTGTACAACAGATCAGCTGAGGCCTGATTCTTGTAAGCTCAAGAAGCCCCAGTGGATCTAGTAAAATGAGCTGTGACCCGAAAGAGAACAGGCTTCTTCTTTAGTTCGTAAATCTTACGAATAGTGGACTTAATCCAAGACGCAATGGTCACTTTGGATGTGGGTCTCCCTGCCCTGGGGCCCTCAGGAATGACGAACAGCGCATTAGACTGTCGAATGGACTCAGTGCGATATACATAAAACATAAGACAACACACCACGTCTAACAAGTGGCGGTCCCTCTCCTTGTCAGAGCTAGGGTCAGGGCAGACCACAATCTCCTGATTAATGTGGAACTCAGAAACCACCTTCAGGAGAAACTCCTGAGAAGTGCGAAGCACCACCTTGTCTTTGTGAAACACAAAAAGGGTGGTCTACAAGACAGAGCATGCAACTTCGATACACGGCGAACTGACACTATCGCCAGGAGAAAGGTCATTTTCCACGTCAGCAGGCATAGAGGAATAGTGGCCAAGGACTCAAAGGGAGGGCTGTGAAGGACACCCAAAATCAAGTTAAGATCCCACTGAGGAGCGGGAGACTTGAAAACAGGACAAGTATGAGTAACGCCCTGGAAGAAAACCTTGACATCAGGAAGAATAGAAATGTACCTCTGAAAGAAAAGAGAGAGAGCCTGAACCTTAAGGGAACTCAAACTGAGACCCTTATCCACACCATCTTGTAGAAAGGCCAGGACTGTAGGAAGATCAAAATCCTGAGACAGGTCCCTGTCAGCACACCAAGACAGAAAGGTTGACCAGACACGATGGTAGGCCTTAGAAGAAACAGGTTTGCAGGCACTAAGCATAGTAGCCACCACACCAGAAGAAAAACATTTCTTCCTCAGGATTGAGGATTCAATTTCCAAGCTGTCAAAGCCAGACAATGAACATCCTCCTTCCACAGATAACCCTGTAAAAGAAGATCCAGATGGCAAGGGAGCCAGAATGGCAGCACCACTGAGATATCCAGGAGCTCAGGAAACCAAGTCTGCCGAGGCCAGTATGGGGCAATCAGAATGACTGGACAGTGTTCCAGTCTCAATTTCCTTAACACCCTGTGCAACATGGGGATGGGAGGAAAGATGTAAACCAGAGGAAATAACCCAGGAATGGACATGGCATCCACCTCTAGAGCTATAGGATCCCTCCAGCGAGAGCAGAACATCGGAACCACCCGGTTGTGTCTTGTTGCCATCAGGTCGATGCAAGAAAGACCCTACTTCTGAACAATGAGAGTGAACACCCCTGGGTGCAGTTCCCGCTGTTCACTGTTCACCGTATGGTGACTGAGGAAGTCTGCCATGACATTGTCTACTCCAGGAATCTGCATTGATGATATGGAAGGAACATGTTCTTCTGCCCAGAACAAAGTAGCCTTGACCTCTAACCAAGCAGCGATACTTTTTGTTCCGCCCTGCTTGTTGATATAGGCCACTGCCGTGGCGTTGTCGGACTGGACCCGGACTGGGCAGTCCTCCAGCTGGCGTGTCCAGTAGCGAAGGGCATGAAATATCGCCCGAGGCTCCAACACGTTGAGGGAAGGAGAGATTCCTCTGGATACCATCGACCCTGAGCACTCAGGCGACTCAGGACAGCTCCCCAGCCAGAGAGACTGGCATCCGTCGTCACCATGGTCCAGAGGGATACCAGGAAGGACCTGCCCTTCAGCAGACTGGAGAGGTCGAGCTACCATGACAAACTCAGTTCCACATGAAGAGGGAGGGACACTGATATCTTCAGAAGGTCCGAATGACCCCTGCACACCTGGATCACAAACCTCTGGAGTTCCCTGGTGTGAGCCCTGGCAAACAGGACTGCTTCTAAGGTGGATATGAACTTCCCCACTAGAGAGGATAGCTTCTTGGCTGGAACTGGATCGTGAGCCAGAACAGTAGAAACCCGGTGGGCGATCTGGTGAGCCACCTCATCCGTGAGAAACACCATGCTCTGCTGAATGTCGAAAAGAAGGCCCAAGAAGACCAGACGCTGGGAAGGGACAAGATCCAACTTGTTCATGTTGAGGATCCATCCGTGATGGGTGAGAGCATGAATGCAGTCCTGAACCTGCTGATGAAGAAGTTCCGCAGAGGGGGCTTTCAGAAGCAGGTCATCCATGTATGGAGTAACTCTGACGCCGTCCTAGTGGAGGACGGGCACTAAAGCTCCCAGGACACCGTTGAAGACTTGAGGAGCTGTAGTCAGACCAAAGGGAAGAGCTGAAAACTGAAAGTGCCCTTGGTCGCAGACAAATCTGAGATACTGCCGGCTCTCTGGATGAATGGTGATGTGTAGATACAGGTCCTGAAGATCCAGAGAGGCAAGGAATTCCCTCGGGGACAAAGCAGCAATCACCATCCTTAGGAACTCCAGGTGATAATGATTCTTGATCACAAAGGCATTGGGATCCTTCAGGTCCAAAATGGCGACAGCCTCCATCCTTCTTGGAGACCACAAAGAGGTTTGAGTAAAAACTCATACCTCTATCCTGAACTGGAACAGGTTCCAGAACATCCTTGTCCAGAAGAGCCTGGATAATGCCATCAAACAGACAGCGCCTGGGGCATATGAGAGGGGAAAAACTGAAAGGGAGGAAGAAAGGTGAAAGGGATCCTGTAACCCTTCCGCCACCACCTGCAAAACCCATGGGTCCGCCACTGAATCCTCCCAGGCACTGTGGTAGTGACTCAGATGGCCACCACCCACAGCCTAGTGGGGACCCGGGTTCGGCGAGTAATGCCGAAGAAGGCTTGGAAGAGACCTTGGGCTTCCATTGTTGTTTGGGTTTGGAGGAGGAACATGGAGCAGAGGGAACCATCTGGTTCGCTGAATGTGTCTTAGTTTGGAAGGTATGAAATAGCCGATTACGCTTGATAGGAGTCTTCTTTCTGGAGAACATAGGCAGAAGGGTACTCTTGCCCCCTGTGGCCTCACTGAGCCGATCCTTAAGATCTGGCCCAAACAAAGAGGTTCCTTGAAAAGGCAATAAGAGCAAAGCTTTCTTTGAAGCAGTGTCAGCAGACCAGATTTTGAGCCAAAGAGCTCATCTGTCAAACACAGACATGGTGGAAACCCTTGCCACAAAACAGATGGCATCAAACAAGGCAGCAGAAACATAGTGCTGGGCCTCAGAAATGATGGCAAGAAGCCGCAACATATCCAAAGTAGGAGCACCCTGACGGACAGCCAGGGTGGGCTGTTCAGTCCAGACTGCAATGGCCCTGTTCACCTATGCGGCAGCAAACGTTGGACGCATGGCAGTACCAGCGGTGGCAAAGATGGACTTGAGGGAGACCTCAAGTTTCTTGTCAGTCCAGTCTTTCAGAGCGGACGCATCAGCAACTGGCAAGGCAGTGGACTTAGATAGCCTGGAGACAGGTGCATCCACTTTGGGTGGATGAACCAACTGAGCAAGCGCCGCTTCAGAGAAGGTGTATAGCTTGGCAAATTTCTTGGAAGCAGAAGGTTTCCTGTCCGGAGACTTCCACTCATGAAACACTAAACGGTCAAGAGTGGGGTTAGGTGGAAAACAAGTATGGGGCCTCTTAGGCTCCTGAAATAAATCAGAGAGATCCGAAGAAACCTCTTGAACTAAGGGAATGTTTATGGTGGTTAAGACGGCCCTGATCAGGCCCTCAGCTGAGGGATCAGGATCAGCCTCAAAGGGGTCCCCAAAAAACTGAGAGGAGCCCACAGCAGAACATTCCTCAACGGCCGAATCCACCAACAGTTCCTCCTCAGAGGAACCGGATACATCAGGTACTCCCTGCAACTTCGGCAAGGAAGATCTGACAGAAGTAGTGGTCTGCCAGGAGTGGAAGCCCCCTGTAACTGGGATGGAAAGTGTTGAAATGCAGACTGGAGGTCTCCAGTAACAGCCTTGAACCTTTGCACCCAGACTGGCTCTACTGCATGGCTGGACGTCCCTGGGGGAGAATCAGGGACAGCAGAACATGCTGGGCATAAACGACCTGAGAATTCTCTAGGTAACCCTGAATGACATGAGGAGCAATGCGCAATAGGGGACACAGAGACCCCAGCGTCCTTAGTCTTAGTCCTGGTCCCAAGCTCTAATGGATTAGACATTCTCACAGTGTCAAAACATTTAAAGTATAAGAAATCACCCAAATACAGTGTGTAAGATTAAAGGTTCACCCCAGAAATTTCTAAAATGCACTTATCTGGCAGGCAAAGGGTTAATCTGCAAAGGAGAGTCCAAGCCCTGCGTAGGATACTCATTCAGGAAAAGCACAAAATGGCTCCCGCCGTGGCAGCCAATCAGAAACGAGCGCACAAAGCAAGCGCTCATGGGAAATGTAGTTTTCCCAGAAAAAGTACCCCAACAGTGCCCGAAGCCCCCAACACACACCAAAGGTTAACCGGATAATATAGCAACGGCAGAAAAATAAAATGAGCCATCTCTGAAGTCACTACGATGAGCGTTGTAGAGATATGTCCCAAACTGTATAGTGCCATAAAAGTGAATGGAGCAATGGCGTCAATGCAGTAAAAGCGCGCCGGGAACACAAATTTTGAAAACTTGTAGCTGAGAAAAATGTGCACTAGACATTACTAAAACATGTCACTAGACCCAACACTTAACCCAGTAGGGAAAGTGACAACAACCCTGCAAAAGATGCTAATCCAGCAGCTAAAGGGTTAAGTTAGCACAGAAACTTGCTCCAAAACACCCAACAGACATACAGATAAACCCAATGAGTGCAGGAGTGTGCAATAGGAACTGCAAAGGAAAACCTGTGTGCGGAGGGGCACTGTGGAACATGTGGACCTGCAGCACTCAAAGGGTTGCTCACCTTTCCTGCATATCTTCTGTCTTCAGATTACCATGTATTAAGAAGAAGCCTCAGTGGGCAACTCCTGGGGAAAGAATTGAACCCAAGGTTTTCCCCACAGGGCTTAAGGTCCACAAAAAGCACCTGGATACTGAGCTAGCCACATCTAAGGGCATTGTCAGTTATGGTAATCCGCCTAATGGTATTCCACTTCTAACAGACAAGTAAAAAATGTGCCAAAACTATAGTAGAACTGTTCTCTTGCCTGTATCTTAATCCAAGGAACAAATATTACTGGAGCTGACTGGCTAGCTGCAGCCAAGGAGGGAAAGGTAGGCTCCACCCCCTGCATTTACTTCTACAATTGTTCCTTCCTACTTAAAGGGGTGGATCGCCTACCCAAAGTTAACAGTAACCTGTATTGGACGACAGAGAAAAAAAGATAGCATCTAAAATTCGTTGAGAGAGCTAATAAAGAGTTCAAAAACTTAGGTAAGTTTGATAATTGCAGAAAAATGAAGGGGCATTTCTTAATAATATAGGGAATAAATACAGTTATGCACAGGAAGTATTACTATCTCTATAACTTCAGGACAATCTTCAGTTATAATAAGGGAAAATTTGAAAAACCTGTCAAGGGGGCAGGCTTTTCATTGTTCTCACATTATGAAGATTGTCCCTTGCTGTGATCTGTCTGGTCCCAGTACCAGATTCCACATCTGATGGGAGGCAGCTTACACTAGGTAAAAGGGGCAGGAGGGGAATACTTTATCATTCATTACTCTTGAACTACAACTCTGGCAGTACTGAAATAACAGTCTCTATGGTTCAAATACTATGAAGATTAACTGGAGCTGCTGTTTTTGTGAAACATTACTAACCCTTAAATTGGCATATGAAACTTCAATGAAAATCTTAAATAGTACATGAAGTATCACCAAAAGGCTTAATTAGCATATCAAGTAGCTCTGGTACCTCATGGGTACTGCAAGTAGCATACATGTGCATACAATACCATTTATAAATATCTCCTTAACACCTGTCAGAGTTGTAGTCCAAGAATAATCAAATGATAAAGTATCCTCTCGCGCCCCTTTTAAGGATGTAACACTGCTCACCTGAGAGCAGCAAGACTGTCTGGATGGATCGCAGATAGGGACAATCTTCAGTGATTGTAAGGAAAAACCTGAAAAACCTGTCAAGGGGGGCAGGGTTTTCCTTATGCTCACAGTAAGAAGACTGTCCCTTGCTGTGACCTGTCCAGTCAAGAGACCAGATTCCACATCTGATGGGCGGCGGCTTAAACTAGGTATAAGGGGCGCAAGGGGGATACTTTATCATTCAATTAATCTTGAACTGTATCTGACAGTATTGAAATAACATTCTCCATGGCTCAAATACTATGAAGATTAATCGGAGCTGTTTTTCTTTTTGTTTGTTTGTTTTTTTTTGTTAAACATTACTATCCCTTTAATTGTCATTTAAGAAGTACTATATATAAACTATCTCCATCTATGTAAATAATATAAGCAGATTTAATTAACTGGTCAGTACTTTTAGGTAAATAATTTAGTCTTGAATAACTGAAACCAAATAGCATTCTTATAAACTTCATGGATACAAAGTTAAACCCTGAGTGTTGAAAAGGTTTGCACCCCAAGGGGTTAAAAGGTTTGACATTAGGGTTCCATGGAGATTTGTTCTGAAACAAAAGGATGTAACCACTGCTTTAAAGGGGAACTACCACCCCGCAATAACTTAAGCTTGACTGATTGCTCATCTGGCGACTAGCTGCTTAGTAGCGGTAGTCGCCAGAAATATTACCCGGTTCTGCAGATATCGGCGTTTTACCGATGGTGACAGGAGCAGGAAGCACGGACGTCTCTTCACAGTGACGTCCGTGCGCCTGCGCTGTCATTCCCTTTTGTACTCAATTACTGCATTTTTAACAGGGACTAGAAAAAAAAAGTATGAACTTAAGTGTATATATCTCAAGTATCCCTTTTATGTGGGTAACATAAATCCCTATATGCCTCTTTACAATCATTGTGTTTTAAGAGATCAGACTGTTTGGTGTGTATATAAGTGTATCAACTCAAGCTAATGTTTACAAATTAGTCTGTGTAAATAAAATACTTTTATCTTGCTCTAAATCCTTTAGTCAGCTACACAAAGAGGTGTCAATAGGCCATGAAGCAATCCAACCCACCAGTCCTGCCCTCAGCACCACCACATAAAAGTGCCCTCCTCTTTGGCCTCTCTTGGCTTCTATGGTATGCCTTAATTAGCATTATATATAACCATACCTGGGAACTTCCAGTCGAGGGCTACCCAGAGGGTAGTCCTCTGTTCACCAGGGGGTGACAAAAATGACGCTAATCGCGTCAAAAAGGGGCGGGGTTTGCTGCGAGTGTGGGGGGGGGGGCTTAACCCTTTGAGTGCCAGAGTGGTACGGAATGCATTGCAAAGCAATGCATTCCTTACCACTCTGGCACTCAGAGGGCTGGGGACTGAGTATCAGCAGGAGAAAAAGCGGATGTGGCAGAGTTTCAATAGAAACTCTCCACATCCGGAGGAATCAGCCTCTGCCAGGGAGACCCGGTAAAGTTCTGTCAGAACCGGAGTCTCCGGGGCAAATCCGGAGAGTTCCCAGGTATGTATATAACGGAAAAGGTAGTTTTCAAAAAAAAAAAAAAAAAAAAAAAGATCTGTCAAAATAACGACTATTTAGGTGAAGAAATGTCCTTTACCCCTTTGAGTGCTAGAGGGATAGGCAACTCATTGCAAAGCAATGCATTGTGCACCTCTCTGGCACTCAAGTTAACCCTTTGAGTGCCAGAAGGGTACAGAACGCAATCCATTCCTTACCCCTCTGACACTCAAAGGGTTAAGCTTCTAAGAACAAATATAGTAAACGGAACAAGCTCAAGCCTGAGGGGAGTTTTTCTTTTCTCGTTTGCTTTCTGACATTACAAATTCTCTCATGGATAACATGCTATTACCAACTGCCTGTCTGTTTACTTTAATAATAATACGATTTGTTTGCGTGATGCTGACAGTTTAGGTAGCTTTGACTTACAAATCAATGCTTTTAATGTAATGTTGGTGCCTCAGGGATTTGCCCAAAACCAGTGGTATACTGGGGAAGGCTGACTGAACTATTTCACTGAAAGGCAATATCTCACAGCTAATCCACATAAATTAACCCTTCAACCCATTAGATGCTGGGGACGTTTCCAAAGCATAGTGCATATCTCTAACATCTCTACCTGTATGCGACTATGACTAGTATGTAAGCAGCTTTAAGCTCTTGAGTACTAAAGGTGGTCTACAACACATTGCAAAGAAACCCACTGCAGACCCTCAAGCATTCAATAGCCTGGCACTGCCTGGGGGCCAAGAGTGTCTCTTTCTATATGAATGTATATTTGTTTTTTTAGATAATTTTTGTGTGTGTGTGTTTGTTTGAAACCTGTGGCCATGTAGCACTCCCATTGGCTTTCTGTGCCGTGTTAGGGCTAAGAGACTAAGAGAGAAAGGAAGATGTAGACTAATTCAGACACAGTCTGGCTCCATGCTGTGCACAATCACTTCTAGGTACTTTTAGATCATGTGATAAGCCAGACAGGGCTCTCTAGCTGGTGTTAGACTCAAACTCCAATCCTCTGCCAGAACCTGAAGATTGTAGAAGAACGCTAGCTGGGATGCCATGCAGAAACACAGAATTTGACAGCAAATAATCATTCGGCCCATCTAGACTTCCCAATTTTTCTACTGTAAAAACCTCAAACCTTATTTGGTCCTTGGCCTTGTCTTATGGATAGCCTTATGCCTGTCCCATACATGCTTACATTCCATAACTATTACCTTCTACCACTTCGCTGGTAGGCTATCCACCTATTTATTACCCTCTCAGTGAAGTAAAACTTGCTTACATTACCTCTAAGCCTCTGTCCCTCTAGTTTTGGACTATGGCCTCTTGTCCTAACATGTTTACTCCTTTGAAATGTACTTCCCTCCTGTTCTTTGTTGAATCCCTTTGTGTATGTGAATGTTTCTATCATATCCCCTATCTCACTTCTCTACTCCCAGCTATACATGTTCAGATTCTTTAGTTAATCATGATCATTTTTATCCTGTAATGTAAACCATTTCATCAGACCCCTTCTTTGAATTATCTCTATAAAATCTATATACTATGGGAGCTGGTGTCTCCAGTGCTGTATATCGTATTCTAGGTGAGATCCAACCAGAGATCTATAAAGTGCCATGACCGCCTTTCTCTTTCTGCTACTAGTTATACAACCCAGCACACTGCATGCATTCCCTGTTTTGTTACACTGCCTGCCTTTCTTCTTTAAAGGGATAGTAATTATTCATAATAAAAGCAGCTCTAATTAATCATCCTAGTATTTGGACTTTGGAGAGTGTTATTTCAATTCTGTCAGACTTGTAGTTCCAGAGTAATTCAATGACAAAATGTCCCCCTCCCGCCCCTTTTACTGATGTCACACTGTTCAGCCACAGCAGAAGGGAGGTGCCCAGGTAGACTGCAGAGAGGGACAATCTTCAATTAAGATAAGGGAAAAACCTGAAAAGCTTGTCAATGGGGCAGGGCTTTCATTGTTTTCATAGGAATAAGAGTGTCCCCTGCTGTTATCTGTCTGGTCTATGGACTGCATTCCACATCTGAAAAGAGATTGCTTACACTAGGTAAAAGGGGCGGGAGGGGGAAACTTTGCTTGTGAATATCTCTTAAACCATAAAGGTTTGAGAGATAAGACTTATATCATTCTTCATGTTTTTTTAATGCATACAAAATAAAACAAAGTTAAAACAAAGTATTACTATCCCTTTAAGTCATCAGTAATAATTACTCCTATGTCCCTTTCCTCTGTTGTCACTGACAGCATATAGTACCCTTAACCCTTTAAGGACCAGGAAAATATGAGGTGGATTGCACTTAAGGACTGGAGCAATTCTAACCTTTTTGACTATGTCTTTGATCAACAGTATTTTCCCTCTAAGTATTTTATCCCAGCCACATAAATTATATACCGTTTACATACAATTAGGACTTTCTTTTGATACCACTCTTATATGTATAACCCACCATTTATTTTATTAAAATTAAAGAAAACTGTTAAAAATGTTAAAAAAAACAACAAAAAAACCCCACACATTTTTATTTTTTCTCTTGTGATCATTTGGGCGTAATGGGTTAAATTTTTATGGAGACTGCATGAAAGATATAACTGGTCATCCATTCCTACAAAATGGGCACTTTAAAGTGGGCACTGTCCCTCAGGGGTGAAAATCCCCATGTCCCTATTTCCCTCCCTATTTTCCCACTTTACAATTGCTCAGACTTTGTGGTGTGTATAATTGTATTAAAGTGCTCCACAACAATAAAACTCCAATTACTGTTTGTTTAAGCTTCAGCGGATGTGTTTATAAATTTGTCTTTGTTATTCCATACTTGGATCTTGCTTACATTTATATGTAAAAACAAGCATGTTGCTGCCAGTGGGTCATTATGGGACCTACAATTATCCTGCCCCCAGAACTAGCGAAGAAGGGGTTAATAACCCCAACTTTGGCCTTTATTGCTTTTATTTTCTGTGTATTCTCTGCTTCTCTCTCCCCCTTACATGCATAGTAAGGAAGAGAGAGGCAGAGAACAGTCACAAAGGCAGTGTGTAAAACACATTGCCTTCGTGAATGAAAAAGCTGGTAGATGTGATCGCTGCTGGCACAGATCACGTGTACCGGCAGAACAGAGAAGGACTGAAACTGAGCGATCCGGTCCTGGAGCGCAAGGTTTCAGCCTGTTCATCATTATAACAGTGCGCACTGAGGCGCAATGCTATAATTTTACCCATGACGTACAGGACTGTCATGTGTCCTTATGGGAAGTTTCCACATGACGGTCCTGGCACATCATGGGTCATTAAGGGGTTAATACTATATTCTGCCTTTCAATTTTTACTTTCCGAGTACATTATTTTACATTTAGCAAAATTAAATTGCAGCTGCAACACTCTAGTCAATTCTTCTAATGTACATAAATAATTTACCATTTGGCTTACTATACCACGATTGTCTACACTGTTGCAGATCTTTGTATCATCTGCAAAGTGATAACTGTAAGTGATATGGTACATCACTTAAAAGGATAGTAATACTTAAAAATTACTATCCCTTATATTGAACCCTTAAAAAACTGAATTAAATACTACCAGTGGCATCTCTCAAACCTTTATGGTTTGCGAGAT
Source organism: Rhinophrynus dorsalis (assembly GCA_037306005.1). Lineage (NCBI taxonomy): Eukaryota > Metazoa > Chordata > Amphibia > Anura > Rhinophrynidae > Rhinophrynus > Rhinophrynus dorsalis. The sequence continues at coordinate 331,788,689 of CM074719.1, read as the reverse complement.
AGCCGCTTTTAAACTTCGCTCTCCCCTGCCTCTCCCCTGACGTCAGCATTCTTGCTGCAGCAGGGGAATCCATTCACTGAATCAAGTGGAGGCTCTTCAGCAGAGCCAGATCTAGTTATAGAAGAAAAGATCCTTTACTAAAACGGTCTTCTACGTGTGTCGGGTAACCAAGCATACGTAGAAGACAGTTTTAGTAAAGGATCTTGTCTTCCATAAGCAGGTCCGGGGACCGGATTCCCCTGCTGCAGCAAGAATGATGACATCAGAGGAGAGCGAAGTTTAAAAGCGGCTATCTCGCAAACCATAAAGGTTTGAGAGATGCTGCTGGTGGCATTTAATTCAGTTTTTAAAGGGCTTCAATATAAGGGATAGTAATTTGTAAGTATTACTATCCCTTTAAAGGGATGTACTGTAAGAAATACAAAGTGCTTTGCCCCACCCCTTCTCTCTTCACTACACCTGGAATTGGACAACATGCAGCTTCCCAGCTGGTATCAAAGAAGTGCATATTTATGCTTGGAGTGTGTGTATATGTATGTCTGCATGTATATGTCTGTGTATATAAGTATGTGTTTGTGTGTATATGAGTGTGTGTGTTTTTGTACATGTGCGTGAATATTGTGAGTATTATTTGTGAATTGTGCATGTGGATTGTGTGGGTAGAGTGTGTGTGTGTGTGTGTGTGTGTGTGTGTGTGTGTGTGTATATGGACTATGTGAGTAGACTGTGTGTTGTTTGCGTGTGCTTGTACTGTGTTTTTATGTGGCGTTAGTATGTGTGTGTGTTTGTGTGGAGTGTGTGTGTTTTTGTATATGTGCACGTGGGTGGTTTTTTTTTGGTATTGTTTGTGAACTGTGAATGTGGATTGTGTGAGTAGACTGTGCGTACATGGGTAGACTGTGTGTCGTTTGTGTGTGCTTGTATTGTGTGTTTTTGTGAGTATGTGTAGAGTGTGTGGATTGATTGTGTGTTATAGGGATGAACAGTGAATTAGACAGACTGCAAATTCACTTCACTCAGACAGTGGTGTGAGGTTAACACACATCTCCTCTCTACTGCCACCCCAGGGTGGGTGGGGTGTGGGGAGTTTTCTAGCCCTCTTCCTGATAAGTAAAACTATGGTACCCCAATGCTGGGACATTTTTCATTCAAAGGTTATTACAGTTCGAACTGTACACAAACATACACAAACGTGGGAGTACCCTTGTTTTACACACCAGGAAAAGTCCTATAACATTTTCTGTAAAAATAAAGTTCATGGGTCCTTTAATTGTGGACGTGACTTTAGTTTTCACAAAACAACAATCAGATTCCAGGCTTCCTCTCTTTCATTGCCTGAACAGTAACACCCATACAACTTAGCTAGAAGCCAAAATGTGTCGGCCAAGGAAAATGCTGCTTACTAGAGAGCCAGAAAATCCGTCATTCTGGCAAAGGCTTCACTGACGTTTCTAAGAGAACCACATATTGTTCTCAGGATGGAAAGCTTTCACTTAGTCACTACCTCTTGACATCAATGCGGTTTATTCCTAAATGGCAATTAAAGCACGCTTCCCTCTCACAGAAAATGTTCTTTTTTTGCGTTGAGAATTCAGTTTTCAGGACTGTGATCAGTAGAAAAACATTAATAATTCTCTAGGATGTTTGACAGAAGCTGTCATGCGCCGTATAGACTGCCCAAATGCACAGAATGCTGGGAGGTCTGTGCTGGGAGCATTCTGTACTTTCAGGCAGTATCTACAGTGCATGACTGCGTCGGAGTCAGGACGCAGAGCAGGACCGGCCTCTTAACCCTTTGAGTGCCAGAGAGGTACGCAATGCATTGCGTACCCCTCTGGCACTCAAAGGGTTATCACCACCCGGACCTTGGCCCATGTACACTGGCTTTTACACTAGTAATTAAATAATTAAATAAAACTAGACGTGAGAAAGGGAGGTTCTCCTGAAAGCTTGTCAATCCAAAATTCTGTTGGTCCAATAAAAAAGGTATTACAAGATACTTATTTTGTTTATTTTTTGACTAACTTGTCAAACAGATGTAAAATAACAAACAGCTGTAAAGTTCAGGAGATGTTCATTCTTTTATTTCTGTAAGGTGAGCAAAGTGGCATTGCACATTCTAATTTATACTAATGAAGCATATCATTGTTTTTACTTATGCTAATATGGGTGGAAGTGTCATTTTGTAACAAACAGGGGGGTGGAAAGATACTTCAAAGGCAGCTACATTTTTGTTAGCCATTTATTTAGTTTAATTTTTTAGTTTCATTCATCCTTATTTCTTTTTAATGTAATGCAGTATAGCCCGAAATTTTACCTTTTAACCCCGGGAAAATCTGGGGTGGTTTGCACTTAAGGACTGGAGCAATTTAGACTTTTTTGACCATCTCTTTGTTCAACAGTGTTTTCCCTCTAAGTCTTTTATTCCAGCCACAAAAATGATATACAATTTTTTAGCACTGGCCAGAGAGCGCTCGGGCTTACTAGGAGAAATCCTTCGTCATTGGAGGAGGCTGGATCGCGAAGCTAAGTGGGAGGGGAGCAGAGGAAGAGTGACAGACTGAGGTGCAGAGCTGTACCCGCAACCACAAATTAAAAAAAAAAAAAATAATAAAATTTAAAAAAAAAGGTGAAATTTACTCACCGATATTTGGTTTTCCTCTGTGTCCGTCCACGGCAGGAAATCAATGGGTTAGCTCCGCCTCCCAGCTGGTAGGACCAATTAACAACTCTTAAAAGAGACTCCTGGGAGATAGGATTCAGTTAAACTTTTGTCCAAGCTGTAGAAGAGAAACAGGTTAGTATATATATATATATATATACAATAAATCCAATATTCCTTCCCAGAAATTTAAACATACTCTCAAATAAACATAACACCCACTAGCACATTACTGAGAAATATGTCCAGATGGGTGTCCCAAATATGGGAGGGTGTGCCGTGGACGGACACAGAGGAAAACCAAATATCGGTGAGTAAATTTCACCTTTTCCTCTGTGTCCTTACCACGGCAGGAAATCAATGGGATTTCCCAAAGCAGTAAAACTAGGGAGGGATACTACCTCAGACAGGCACCACCGCCTGAAGGACCTTTCTGCCAAACTTCGCATCGGCTGAGGCCTGGACGTCAAGTCTATAGTGCCTGATAAAGGTTGACAAGGAAGACCAGGTTGCTGCCTTGCAAATTTCTTCTGGTGAGGCTACCGCCTTCTGAGCCCAGGAAGTTGAAATTGCTCTAGTAGAATGTGCTTTAATACCTACTGGAGGATCTTGACCAGCAGTCATATACGCCAACTTGATGCAATCTCTGATCCATCTGGCTATAGAAGGTTTGGAAGCAGCGGAACCTTTGAATTTCCCAAAGAAATGGACAAATAATGATTCTGACTTGCGAAAGGATTTTGTCCTTTCAAGGTAGGTAGACAGGCATCTGACCAAATCTAGATTGTGAAATATCTTTTCCTTGGGATGCTTAGGATCTGGACAGAATGAGGGTAAAACAATCTCCTGGCTAAGGTGGAATTCAGATGACACCTTACATCTGAAGGATGGTCTAGTTCTAAGTACCACCTTGTCTTGGTGGAAAGATGTGTAAGGAGGTAAACAGGAAAGGGCCTGTAATTCACTAACTCTTCTGGCTGAAGTGATAGCCGTTAAAAAGGTTGTTTTAAGAGTCAGATTTTTTACTGAAATTGATTGCAGGGGTTCAAAGGATTCATGGGATGCCAGTTGAGTGAGAACCAAATTCAGGTCCCATGCCGGAATGATTTCTCTAATGGTAGGTTTGATCTTAGTAATAGCAGTCATGAACCTTTTAACAATATATTCCTCTGAAAAAGGGGTAGCCAAAACTGCTGATAGAGCAGAAAGTTGGACTTTTAACGAAGAGGGTTTTAATCCTTTCTTAAAACCCTCTTGTAGAAAATCCAGGATGGTGCTGGAAGAAATATCTTTTCTGGATAGCTGCTTCTCAGAACACCATTTGTAAAAAATGGACCAAATTCTATAGTAGATCCTAGAAGATGATGAACGTCTTCCTGAAATAATGGTGTTCGCAACCTGAGAGGAGATATTTCTTAAACTGAGCGATCTCCGCTCAGCCTCCAGGCCGTTAGCTTCAAGAAAGAAGGGTTGGAGTGAAGAATGGGACCCTGGGATAATAGATCTGGAAGGAGAGGCAGGGGAAACGGAGGTAGGATGGACATGCTCACAAGATCCGCATACCAAATTTTTCTGGGCCAGTCTGGAGCAATCAGAATGATCTGGGCCTTGTCCCTTCTGGTCTTCTTTACTACTTCTGGCAGAAGAGGCAGAGGAGGGAATATGTAAGCCAACTGGAACTTCCAGGGAAACTTGAGAGCATCCTGCCCCAACGCTCTGTGGTTCCTCCACCTGGAATAGAACAGCTGACACTTGTTGTTCTTGTCTGACGCCATCAGATCCACTACTGGATGACCCATGATGGATGTTATGGTCTGGAAGACTTTGTCCTTTAAGGACCACTCGCCTGGATCCAGAGTTTGACGACTTAGGAAATCTGCCTGGGTGTTTAGAGACCCTGCTAGATGAGATGCTGATAGGTGGGACACATTTAGCTGAGCCCAATTTAGGATCTTTCTTGCTACAGCATTCAAACTGTGACTTCTTGTCCCTCCTTGATTTAAAATGTAACTGACTGCAGTTGCGTTGTCTGATCTGACACAAACCGCTTGTCCCTTCAGGATTTTGCTGAAATGCTTGAGTGTCCTCCATATGGCTTCCAACTCTAAGAGATTGATGTGGAACTTGCTTTCCTTCTGAGTCCAGAGGCCTTGAACCGTCTTTTGGTTGTAAATGCCTCCCCATCCTGTGCTGCTTGCATCCGTGGTGACTATGTGCCATGTGGGATCCAGGATGGTTCTTCCTTTCTGAAGATTTTTGTTTCTGAGCCACCAAGTCAGTTCTATCTTTGTGGCTTGCTTTAGGTGGATTAGCTGTGAGAAATCTCCTGGACGCTTTCTCCAACTTGTCAGGAAGTTGTCCTGAGTTCTTCTGACATGGAATTTTGCCCAAGGAACTATGTGTACTGCTGAAGATAGGTTGCCCAACAGTTTGGAGAAGTCTTTTGCTGTGTGCATCCTTTTTTGAAGGAAGTTTTGTACTCTGGATCGAATTCTGGCTTGTCTCTCCTCGGATAGACTGGCAAGACCCAGCTGAGTGTTGAACTGAATGCCTAGAAACACTAGATCCTGGGATGGGATCAGCTGGCTTTTCTGATGATTGATGACCCAACCTAGCTGAGACAGAAACTGTAGACAATGATGAGTACTTTGAATGGCTTTCTCTCTGCTTTCTTCTATGAGGAGAATGTCGTCTAGATAAGGTATTAACCTCATACCTTCTTTCCTTAGTGTTGCCATGACTGGAGCTAGGACTTTGGTAAAGACTCTGGGGGCAGATGCCAATCCGAAAGGAAGAGTCTTGTACTGGTAATGTTTTCCAAAAATCGCAAACCTCAAGAACCTTCTGTGGGATGATAGAATAGGAATATGATGATAGGCATCCTTCAGATCTATCTTTGTGAGAAAGGCTTGAGGAGGAATCACCCGGATTACTGATGCCGGGGTTTCCATCTTGAACCGTTGTGTCTTGATAAATGAATTGATCCATTTGAGATCTAGAATCATCCTTAAACCACCCGAGGATTTCTTTACTGGAAAAAGAATTGAATAAATTCCAGAATGCCTCTGGTCCAGAGGCACCTCCTCTATAACATGGGCTTCCAGAAGATCCTTGATCATTTGAACCACTTTGATCCTGAGACCTCTGTTCGTTACTTGGGATGTCATGAATCTTGATATGGTTGGGACAGAAAGAAATTCTAAGGGGTATCCCATCTCTACTATTTTCAGAACCCATTGATCTGTCTGGATCATTTTCCAAGATTCTAGGAACTGACCCAGTCTGCCCCCAACTGGGAGTAGAGATGGGGCCCTGTGCTCTTCATTGCGATGGTTTAGGGAACTGACCCTTTTTGGGAAATTCCCTTCTGGATCCACCTCTGGGATTTGGTGCAGGACCTCTCTTCTTCTGGTCATAGCTCCGTCCTGGTCTGTATTTGCTTGCTTCCCGAAAGGATTGCTTGCGAAACCCTGAGGACTTGGAGAAAGGAGATCTGTTCCTTCTATCTTGAGGCAGGAAGGTACTCTTTCCTCCTGAAGACTTCTTGATGATCTCTTGTAGACGATCCCCAAATAACATTTCACCAGAGAAGGGTAAGGATACTAGACGGTTCTTGGAAGAAGCATCTGCCTCCCATGCTCTAATCCATAAGGCTCTTCGTGCCACTACTGAAAGGGCTGATGATCTGGCTAGTAGTTTAATGACGTCCAATGACGCGTCACAGGAATAATTGACCGCGTCTTTGATGGAAGCAACCTCTTTCAATAGTCTGGAGCGGGATACTGAAGAATCAATTTTTTCTTCTAATTCAGTCAGCCAAATTCTAAGGGAACGAAACATACATGCCAAGGCTGTGGCTGATTTCAGATTATTACCAATGGCTGCAAACTGCTTTTTCAAGGCACTGTCAGCTCTTTTGTCCATGGTGTCTTTCAATGTAGCCCCATCTTCTAATAATATGGTGGTCCGTCTTGAAATCTGAGCAATGGCTGCATCAATTTTAGGAGGAGAGGTCCATGCTGCAGTTTCTTCATCAGAAAAGGGGAACATTTTTCCAAAACGTCTGGACATGGCTGATCTGCGATCTGTCAGTCCCCATTCACCTTTAATAGTGTCTTGAATGGACTTGTGCACAGGGAATACCAGAGCAGGCTTCTTATGACCTATAAATGCTGCATCCATAATATCCAATTCTTTCTGAGTATCGGAAAGGCCTAGCGTTTTTCTAACAGATTTAAGAAGACCTTCCAATTTCTCCAGGCTAAACGAACCACTTTCTTCTGTTAACTCTCCTTCTTCAATGGATGAGGCAACAGAATCTATATCCATAATACTGCCTTCATCTTCTATCTCATGCATAGCAGAAGTACCTTCTTCTGGATCTGATGCTCTATGCCTCTTCCTGGATGATTCCTGCATTGCAGAGAAAGTCTCCTGCATAGAACACCTCATCCATCCAAGGAAATCCTGGAATTGAGCAGGAATCTCAGTGTTGGCCACTTTCTTCATGCAAGCTAGGCATAGCTTAGCAGAATCTGAGGCAGAGAGCTTAACATCACAGCCTGCACAAGTCTTAGACTTGGTGGTAGGCTTATCCTCTTTGGGAGTCACTGCATCTGTAGCTGTTTTAGTCTTATCAGCAGAAGATGATTTAGGAGCAGCAGACATGGTACTCAATCAAAGGATACAGATAAAGCATCAAATCAGCATAAGGACTGAAGATCACTCACCTAATGGAAGCTCTACATCTGTGGAACAGGGTCTTTTATCCTCCAGGATGCTGCCATGCTGAAGAGACGCCGAAAACGCCGAAACCGGAAGTGCGTTCCACCGGTGGAACGCATCGGGCCGAACTTCCGGTTTTGGCTCAAAATAGAAACGCCGACTTCCCGCGCGCCCTCTTCATACCGGATGAAGAGAGAAGCGTGCTAGAGGCAAGGCAGTGCTGTGAGGATGAGAAATGAATGCTCCATGGTCCTCAGGGACCTATTAAGGTATGAGGACCGCAGTGCTCCCAGTAATGTGTCCAGCGTTTGCAGGCTGGACACATGGAAGAGAAAAAATAACAAACAGAAAACTTTTAAATCAGGAGACCAATGGCCTCCGTCTACCAGCTTGGTAGGACCAAAGAAACTGAATCCTATCTCCCAGGAGTCTCTTTTAAGAGTTGTTAATTGGTCCTACCAGCTGGGAGGCGGAGCTAACCCATTGATTTCCTGCCGTGGTAAGGACACAGAGGAAATACACAATTATTCATGCTAGTCAATCTATTTAGTAACTTATTAGCCAAACTTGTATAGGAGTGATAGTTCCCCTTTAATGAAGAAGGACCTTAGGGCCTAATTCAGCAAAGAAAAGTGGAGCAATTTTGGAGCACACCAACTGTACCACAGGGGTTAGATGAACATCTCCCATATTACTATTGATTTAAATATTGTGCGTGTGTGTGTGTGTGTGTGGGGGGGGGGGGGTTGTTAACCCCTTGAATGCTAGAGAGGTCTTGCAATGCGTTGGAGACCTCTTGAGCATTCAAAGGGTTAAAGCCTCATTTCAATCAAAGAAGAATTTTCATTTGTCGCCTTGGTTTGGCCAAGAATTGCACCACATTAATTTGCTGAATTAGGTACTTTATCACCTGAACTAGTTTGGCTACAACAACTGTGGCTGTCAAAGTGGATCCTGAATTCATGCTACACTGCAATGCAGGCTCTATTTGGCGCTCAAATAGTTAACCATTCACAATAAAGTACATAGAACACCATCAAAAAGAATACATTGTATGGTTGTATATGTATAAAGGACAGAAATACTGTACACAATGTTTCCATAATGACTACACATGTGGATATATGGCAGTCAATAAGACTTCCCCAAATGCATTTAACACCTTTGAGTACCAAAGAGGTATCCCAAAGCACTGCTTCTGGCACTCAAAGGGTTACAAATATTGAACGGTCACTAGAGAGGCACATCTGAGTCTAAAGGAACAGTCAGTATGCTGCCAGCTTATTGTTCCATGCAGACAAAGCTCTGTGGAGCAAATTATTATTTGGAATGGTTTCCAAGGAACAGAAACCTTCACACATCTCTAAAAATGGGGCCTGTAGACTTCAACTGTTGTACAGCCAAAGACTGCCTACTCATGCTCTAGAATCCAGGCAGTAGCAATATACAATTGTGACCAGATTTTCTTAAACCCTTTGAGTGCCAGAGGGGTATGCAATACATTACCCTTCTGGAACTCGATGGGGTAAAGAATTGCAGCTGGAAACCTGATGGGATGATTTTTAAGAGTAACATTTTTAGATCGCTCAAATGTCCCTTTTCTTTATAAAACAAGAGAGTACTCTTTGAATAGACTGCTACTACCACCCAGGAATGAAGACACAACGTCACACTCTATTAAACTGAGGCACAGAGCCAAAAGAGAGGGCTCAGCATGCAGACCATGTCTCTAGAATAAAGTCTTCCTGTGTTTAGAGGATGCAATAAAATGGAAGAACAGACAAAAACATACCAGAGAATCTCCTCATCACTACAATAAAAAACGTAATTTGGCCCCAATGCAGCAAATCTGAGGAAAACAACTGCACCACAGGGAACACATACAAATTTCACAAATCCCTATTTATTTTAAATGGAAATTTTAAACCACTGAATGCTAAAAGTCTCCTGACACAATCGCTTTGAGTTCTCTCTAGAATTCAAGGGATGATTAAAAGCCCCATTTAAATCAATGGGAATTTACATTTTTCCCATATAGTGAAGCAGGTTTCCCCTAGAATTGCTCCTGTTCTTTTGTGCACAAGGCTCTAACATGTCTCCTGCAGAGGAAAATGTAAATACCGCCAGGGATGTGCACAGACATTTTGGGGGGCAGGGGCTCAAATTAAAAAAAGGGCACTTCTCATAATAATTTTATTTTATTTTATTTTTTTTTATTAAAAGGGCACTTTGGACAAAAAGGGCAGGTGCTCAAGTCCCCCTTGGTGTTTATGTGTGCACGTGCCTGAATACCGCATTTGCACCAATATAACAGAAGGCTTTTTTTTCAGGTAGTTTAGACTAAAAACACTACAGTGCCATATATTTCGGGTCTCCACTTAATCGAGCAGCCTGTAGGATCAGCAGAACATCCACATGCCATTCAGCCTGGTAGAAAATCTCTCTCCCACTCCCTATTGTCAACCCATGAGGCAGCAGTAAAATATCTGTCCAGCAGGTGGCCTGTTTAAATTTGCCTGCTTCCTTGCATATGTCTCCAAGTCCTTTCAGGTCACGCCAAGACCTTTATTGCACAGACTAACAGACAGATGTGAATGCAGAAGAGACTAATCACATCTGGTTGGGAGACTGCACATTGAAAGACTAGTACTAGTAGGACCTCAAAGGAGCAGCAAAAGTCAAACAGAAAGATATTCTACAGCTGCCTCCTCCATGTACAATAGGAGTTGTGAACATGATGACCTCTAGCTGATGCTAGACTAAAACACCCATCATCTTCTGCCAGCAGTAGCGGGAGGGCCTCATATTGCTTTTTTTTTTTTAAGCTAAAGGCAAAAGTTGGGCAAGTCTGCTTGCATTCCGGGTCGACCTGTATCAGGCAAACACTCTAATTTGTCAAAGCTTGCTATGTGTAACTATACTTACTGCAAATCTGTCCCCGAGGTCATTACACTTTCTTAGGTACAGTACGTATGTATGTCTTAGGACAGAAGTAGGCAACCTGAGACCTTCCAGCCATTGGACTACAACTCCCATCATCATTTTCACAAAGGTAAACAAGTTATTCCGAGGCAAAGCCAGCCAAGAGGGTTTATTTCCAAATTAACACAACCCTCCTGTCTAGAATGTAACCTTTATTAAAGTTAAAAAAAAAAATGACTAAACCAGAAAGCTTGCAGTAATTCTGAGGAAATCCAATTGCACAATAGGACAATAAAATAATATCCCAGAATTCCCAGTGGTTAAAATTAGGTTTTTAACAACTTGGGGGGAAATGCATTAAGGAGTGATAAAGTGGAGATAACTTCTCGAGTGACATCACTTCTCCTGTGTTAATCTGTGGACCCAATGCACTAAGATTTCTCCATCTTTTGGAAATCTTAGTGCATAGGCTCTATAGAATAACATAGGATTTGGGGAAGTGATATCACTGGAGAAGTTATCACCTCTTTACCACACCTCCATGCATAGCCCCCCTTGAAGCAATGTGTTCTGTACCCCTCTGGCACTCACAGGGTGAAAAATGTGGTACTTATGCTCGATAATTGCACTATTTCTAAGGCTATCGCTATATGTTTAATTATTGGGAGGGGGGGTTATTTAGGTAGATACTTCCGCTTTAAAACAAAATGAAATTTCAGAGTAAGAAGGGATAGGTGCAGAACTTCACATATTTACAAAGCAGCATCACAACATAGTAAGTAGATGGAGTGTCAAAGGGGGGTGTCCAGGGAAACCCAAAGGGGTCTCCAACGGACTGTTTTGATTTTTAGAATTTTTATATATTTTGCCCCAGACTCCATTTTTGTTTTAAACTCATGGCCTTAAGTGATACAAACAAACTAAATACTTTTTATCAGGCAATAGACTTTTATTATCATTAATTTATAAAGCTCCAGCATATTCCCCAGCACTGTAGAAATAGCAATGCGGACACAACTAAATAACTTTTTTTGCAATAGGTGTATGTTTTTTCTTATCTCTGCTTTAAATCTGTAAGGACAGGCCTCTGTTAACCCTTTGAATGCCAGAGGGGTACTCAAAGGGTTAAAAATAATCAACGTTAAAAACAAATAAGCAGATGACTGGCTGTAGTCCTTTCCCTCAATATGGTTTTGCCTAATTCTGTTCTACGTGAATTGGAATATCATCAATTGCAAATATTAATCCTGAGCATATGGCCAATCACGTTACAGTCCATTCAATAGAAAATCTAAAGTTCCTAAATCTAAAGCTTTGGTCTCAAGTCTGTGAAATACCACTTAGGAATATCTCCATTATTACTTTCTTGTGTACAAACCTAGGCCCTACCAGATTAAAAAATAAACAGAAAAAAAAACAAACAAAAACAATTTGCAGTTGCATTCCAAAGATTCATTTCTACAAGTCATATACATTGTTAGGTGCAATCTTTCATTGGTAAACACACTTTACTTCTTTGGATTAGTCCCCACAGCTTACTCCAACCCATGTCTGGTGTCATAAATGGATTAAAGGGACAGTAATGTCTCATAAAAAATGTTTAGAGCAGTGTTTCTCGGCTTTAGTCCTAGGGGCACACCAACAGTGCAGGTTTTCATGTTGTTCCTGCTTAATCACAGGTGAGTAATTAGTGGCTCAGTGATTGTGATTGATTCACCTGTGATTAATTAGGGATATCTTGAAAAGATGACCTGTTGGTGTGTCCCGAGGACTGGAGCTGAGAATCACTGGTTTAGAGTTTTGTAGAGATGAAAAAAATAAGCTACATGCCACAAATCCCCTCTCCCTGCTCTTTTCCTGACGTCAGCTGTAAGCCGACAGCAGGAGTTCATGTAATAAGTTCATTCAAGACACTGAAACCTCTGGAACAATACCTGAAAATGTCACAACACACATTTTCATAAAAATGCAGCTTGTAATTTTATCATTAACATTCTTTTAAAGCTTTCCCACAACAAAAAATGCAAGCAGATTTTAGACGTATTCACGCACAAGTGACAGCCGTATGTCTTGATTGGTGCCTATGGGTCTTATGGACAAAAAGCAAAGGTGAGCACTAAGTGCACCAAATGGAACAAATTCAAATGTAAATGGGACTTAAGTCCACAAATGCTTCACAAAGAACGGGAGACCATTTTTATCGTTATTTATTTTTTATTTTAAGATTTGGGGAATTTTTATTTACCCATATGGTGCAGTTGGTTTGCCCCTACAATTACTCCACTTTTCTTTCGAACAAAGGGCCCTTAAAGCTTAGTTAAAGATGTAGGATTTTGGAAAGCAATGCATTAACACCCTTCTGCGACATATACCAGTCAACGATAACTGCTTTTTGCATGTGAACTCTGCTGTAGTCTATAATTGAACAGGGACATATTAGTTTAATACCTTGATCATTTTTTATATCCCATTGAAGTCATGAGTGTGGCGCTTCCCATCAATGTCTCTGAATTATCCCATTAGACCAGTGGTTTTCAATCTTTTTTGCTCTGTGCACCCCAATACAATCTAGAGCATTCGGGGCAACCCTAACATTTTTAATGTAATTTATCAATGGCACAATGAAGGGTACAATACATAAATATACAGTTATTATTAGGTCTTCTTCATAATAACAAAACTAAACATATTGCGCATAACAGTTTCTATAAATCTTTATTTAAAAGTCCATTGTTGTCAGTCTTTATAGAAAAGACAGGGCACACTAAGTTGATGTCCGTAACATTCCAAAGTGTCACGGCACCCTGGCTGAGAATCAATGCATTAGACTAATCAAGTCAATTATATATTGTGTGGATGTAAAATCTAAACAGACTTTAACACCTTAACGACTGCCCGATCCGGGGGTTAGGCGGCCCTAGCCTTTCTGGTATTGCAGATCAGCGTGCAGTCATGATGCGATGCCAGAATTCCATGACGTGCCAGGACTGTCAGCGGTCCTTAAAGGGATAGTAATGTTTCACAAAAACAGCAGCTCCAATTAATCTTCATAGTATTTGAGTCATGTAGAGTGTTATTTCAATACTGTCAGAATTGTAGTACAAGAGTAATTGAATGATAAAGTATCCCCCTCTCACCCCTTTTACCTAGTGTAAGCCACCTCCCCTCAGATGTGGAATCTAGTCTCTTGACCAGACAGCTCACAGTAAGGGACAATCTTCTTACTGTGAGAACAATGAAAGTTATGCCCCCTTTGACAGATTTTTCAGGTTTTTCCCCTTACTTTAATTGAAGATTGTCCCTCTGCAATTGGACACCACCATACTGCTCTGAGGTGAGCAGTGTTACATCAGTAAAAGGGGGCAGGAGGGGCCTACTTTATCATTCAATTACTCTTGAACTACAACTCTGACAGACTTGAAATAACACTCTCCATGGCCCAAATACTAAGAAGATTAATTCAAGCTCCTTTTATTGTGAAATATTACTATTCCTTTAACGTCTGGACAGATGTAATGGTCTTGGCAGGTTACCAGTCGTTAAGGGGTTAAAATGGTGCACAGCAAATGCAGAAGTAGATATATATGACCGCTGTATGAAGCCATCCTACCTATATATCTGCTTCTGTTAAACATATTAAGAGCCACTTACTCTTATATGTACGGTTTTGGTTTAACCCCTTGGATTCTAGAGGAAACTCCTAAAGCACTACTTCACACACGCTGCTGCAGGAGTCAATTTGCTCCCTTTTCTTTAATAAACCAAATTGCTTTTAAAACTGAATGTTTCATTGCTTTTAGGATCCCATTAAAATATTCATATAACCAGAACAGCTTGTAAAATGTACCATTTGAAAAAAAATCTAACCAAAAAAGGTACTAGAAAGTCAGTGAGCAATGAAATGTTTCTTTTTTTTCATATCAGAGTAGGTCAAATAACTATTTAAACAGACTCTCAGAGGTCTATTTAAATTACTAAATTCATAGCCAAAGCACACGTTTAACAAATTGATTTTATTAAACCTACAAACCGGTGTACTTTTAAGCCAATTGTTTTGACTTGCTGTACAACAGAATACGTTGTGAGTCATTTGTTGAACTCTTTGCATGCCAGCTTGGCGTGTTCAAGGCATTTTTGAAAGCTGTTATACCTTTTAGTCGACCTTAAAGATAAAATAAATCATGGCCTTACACCTTAACCCTTTGAGTGCCATAGGAGTGTGCAATGCGTTCAACACATTCAAAGGGTTAAGGACCAGAGGGGTGTGCAATTCACAACCTCTGTGGTACTCATAGAGTTAAGTTGGGGTGCCCAGCAGGTAGATAACGATCTACCAACAGATCACGCAACTTGTTACTGGCAGAAAATATCCTTGCCGAGCTGTGTTTGCATTGGACACCTACCTAACGTTCAGAGGGTTAAAAGCCATTTTTAAAATCACATGGGAAATTTGAAACATTTTATACGTTCCCTACTGTACAGCTGGTTTGCCCCAGAATTACTTGTTTTAACTTTTTTTTTTTTTTTTTTACAGTAGTGCGCATACTATTTTGTTCCAAGTTTATGCTATATACACAGGCGATGTACCCTAAGCATATAGATGTTGCGCACTGTTTGAATGTGATGACAAGGGACCTTTGACGCAAGCAGGTAAAGTAGTGATGAGGACTATAAAAAAGTAGACCCCATATCACTAACATGTGGCCACCTCTGGATTATCTGACTACTCAAGCACTGGAAATGGATAACTGGACTGAGGATAAAGTAGGGGTGAACAATATTTTGAGCTACATACTTCAATCACACAAACATTTAAATATGAGTTATGTGGCCCAGACCTTTTCTGAGAATAATACTAAGGAGTTATTCATGTAGGCAATATTATTACAGAGATAATGGCCCATGAAAAAATCATAAATAATGTGTCCTTGTGTTATGTGTGGCTGTTCATGGGTAACTACTGCAATGCATGTAGCAGACTGATGCAGCTCGCTAAATCTTTCCCCTCGCAGCAACGCTGATGTACTAAGAAACTGGAGTCATTCTGAACCACAACAACTGCACCATAGGGGTAAGGAATCAAAAATGACCATTGATTTTAATGGGGCTTAACCTTTTGAATGCAAGTATTGCAAAGGATAAACTCTGTAATTAAATCAATAGGGATCTGGGTGTAGTGCAGCTGGTTTATTCCAGAATTCCTTAGCGCGATGGGGGATGCATTAAGGTTGGACATGGGTCTGTCTTCTGTAGCGTCGGAGGCAAATTTGACCAGAGTCTACCTCATCATTGTACTAAGCTGCATTCAGCATTTTAATATACCCCTATCATATTATGTATCAGCAGTTAATGATATTTGAGTGGTTTTACACCTTATGCATTATAGTCTAATAACTGGTGATAAGTGTAGGTAGATAAAATGAGTACCCAGGAAAAAAAAGAGAGACTACTGTTACAGTTTTTTGGTCTTTTACATAGCTGGTGTTTATACACCAAAAAAATGGATGATATGATACAAAAGAATTAATAACCTTGCTACATTAGTGCAGTAAATTGACAATTACTGCTACACAAAATTCTGTGTAAACATAGCCTCTCACTTCACATTCTTAGCTAGGATGAACCATATTATGGCGAATAAGTTCAGCCTACCTCTCTAATGCATTATTACACCAGCCATAAATAAGGCAGTGAAATGGATATGGGAATAACGTATGACTCACATTACTTAAGACAGTAAAGAGAAAGCATAATATCATAGCAAGCAGCAATGTGCTGTAATGTGATAATCACATATTATTGTTAGAATCAGAGATTTAAGAGCTGTATCAGCATTTATGTGTCATATTTTTACCCTGACTGATCAGTACATTAAGTTCTTGCTTAGGGAATTCCTGATGGACATGGTTTTCAGAATATGCCATGAATCAGATCCTCAGTTATGTTCTTAGCGGGCATGCCGTAAAACAGGACTAGTGGTAATTTGAAAGAAGGGAATAACTCTTAAGGCCCTATGTTCAAAAGAAAACTGCAGTAATTTTGTGGCAAACCAACTGCATCACAGGGGACAAATACAAATTTATATTGCTTTAAAAGGGGCTTTAATCCTTCAACAATAAGATAGGTATCCAATGTATTGCTTCATGACATGTAAGGGGTTAAAAGCCCTATTAAAATCATTGGAAATTTGGGGAATTTGTATTTGTCCCCTATAGTGCAATTGTTTGCCCCAGAATAACTTGTTTTCCTTTTAGCATATGCCTTAAGTGTGAAAGAATTGTGTTGGAGACCTCGCTTCCATTCAATGGGTTAAACAGCCTATTTAAAGTAAGGGAAAGTTATGTTTGCCCCCTATGGTACTATTTGCTTGCTTCAGAATTGTTCCAGAGATCTTCTTAACCCTTTGAGTACCAGGGAGCATGTAACACTTGCTTTGCAATGTGGTGCATGCCCCTCTGGCACTCAAATGGTTAATAATATAAAATTAAATTACTAAAATGCACAGGTAAACAAACAAAAGTACTAAAACAAGTTTAATGGGTAGTTGGGAGAGGAAGGAGGAGAATATTGTTAAGTACTTCTGGGAAAAATTACAAGACCAATAAAAATGCTCATGGTACTCTGGAGGTTTGTTTTATTATAGACAGGAAAACATCCAAGAAATGTAAAAAGAAGAATGTATTATAGTTGAACTGCTTCAATCAGCTTTTCCACTGCTGCCCAGGAGAAGCACTAAATTAGGAGACTATTGAGAATGCTGTCTAAACCAAACTATGGCTATCCAGGTTCTGTTGTACTACAGCTCCCATCCCCAACAGACAGCTGATGGTTAGCTAGGGATGTTGGGAGTTAAACTGCTACACTCTGGTATCATCAAGTTTAGAAAGGGTTGCGTTAGGATAGCATAAAAGAAAACTGGAATCATTCCAGAGCAAACCAACTGCAGCATAGAGGACAACTATGATATTACCCTCTGTCTGAGTTGTTTCTCAGAATTCCTAGGCACAATCTGTGTCACAAGACAGCTTGTATCTATCATGTGGAGTGGCAGCTTAGACAGAGGGTCATCTCTCTCCATCTGACCAGCTCGGTCGTTGACAACATCAGCTCCTTTTCAAGAGGAGATGCCACCAGAAATAAAGTGTTTATATCTCAAAAAAGGACATGTTTTAGAGGAAGTTTCTGGCATTGGTCAATCCACTAAAATCTTGCCCTGCAGCCTAGGGCACAATAAACATATCTTACCAACACTATCTATTTAAATACCAAGTGGAGGGCCCTATTCACTTTATATTACTTTTGTATTACTCCAACTGCCTATCTGTGCAAAAGGTTATGGTACACAGCAAGTGATTTATCGTCCTTACCTGCAACTAGTATCACAGACGTGCTATGTTGGCAGAAAGACCGGTTTCCTCAAATACTCCTCAGAATCCAAAATAGCTTAATGTAAAGCCCATCATCTTATATAATAATTCACTAATGTTTGTTTGTCAGAAGCTGTCATGAGCAGTACAGATGGCTGCATGCGCTGCAGTCATGAGCAGTACAGTCTGCCTGCACCACTGCTGATAATTGAGCACGGGTCTGAATTCGGAGTGCCCTGTTCCGTTATCAGCCACAGCTTGGGCAGTCTCTACTGTGCATGACTGCACCGCGGCCGTTGCTGCCTGGCACTGTGGCCAGTGTACACGGGCTGTTCAACTAGTAAGATTGTAAACGGCTCTAGTTCTTCATGTTTTCACTTAGTTTAAAGAGATAGCATATCTCCAATACTCATAAACCTGGGAACACGATCACACTTAATATGCCCAGACTGTGCAGTGTTTGTTTTGCTCTGTTGCTATCCAGGCACTTTGTCACTGTCAGCACCCTGGGTAATATCTGGCTTAAAAACCAAATGCTTAGGAGAAGATAAAGGCTACACGAAACATTCAGTGTTTCCAAAATACGAGCAGGGCCCAAGCACAGTCTCTGACCACAATAATCATCAATGCTGTTTGCTAGTGAATTACAAAACAGGATTTCTTACTATGCGATGGACAGGGGCAGGCGGCCAGGGTGAATAAACTGTTTTTCCCATTATACCTATGTAAAATGAGCGGCAAATTAAAGTGTACTATAGTGCCCTTTTGCCTGGGTTATTTATATTCAATAGCACACAAGTAAAAATGCCCTTAGTTATTGGCCAGAGAAGCAAAAAATCTAGCAAAGTCACACAGAACCACAAAAAAAGTGGAGCAATTGCATACCTCTCATGTGTCCCGCTTTAGCAGGGACAGTCCCTCTGATGTCCCTCTTTTTAGGCGATCAGACTGTGTAGTGTATATATATATATATATATATATATATATATATATATATATATATATATATATATATATATATATATATATATATTAGTGCATCACATTGCTCTACAGAAAAAGAACTCACATTAATGTTTGTGTAAACTTCAGTATATCCTATATAATAATTCGCTAAATCGTGTGTAACGCCGCGACATGCGCAGTAGACACTGCTGCGCGTGCTGCAGTCATGCGCAGTAGAGACTGCATGTGACGAGGCTGATACAGAGCGGGCACCCCGAAGGAGCGTCCAGCTCTGCATCAGGCGCGGTGCGGGCAGTGTCTACTGTGTGCGACTGCCTGCGACCGGGTGGCAGTGGCACTGTGGCCCGTGTAACGGGCTGTTCAACTAGCGTGTTTATAAATTATTTTTACACAAAGAGGTGTTAATAGGTCATGAAATAACCTAAAAATTCTTAGTAATATACTGCTCACCAGCCGCACCTCCAGCAACACCCCGTAAAAAAAAAATGTGTCCTTCTTTGGCCAATTGAAATGTTGGGAGGTACTGCAATTGTAAAGAAAAAAATAACTGCACCATAGGCAACATATATACATTCTCATTTATTTAAGTGTGTTTTTTAAAAGCCCCATATAAACCTTTGAGTGCCAGAGAGGTATCCAATGTATTGGTTACCTCACCTCTCTGGAGCTTACAGGATTAAATCATTGGGAAATGTCATCAGTTCCTGATGATACAGTTGGTTTGCTCAAAGTTTTCTTTGTACATCTGGTCTGTGATGCTTCTATTGTGATGCAGTCCATGTTAACACTAGCGATCCATAAGTCACCTGCTTATAACTGATCATTTTTAGTATAGTTTTACTTAGATTATTTTCCCTTATTTAATGAAACGCTAACTCCTCCTAATAATAAACCTTCACTTACAGAAATCCTAATGGCCACTTTGAATCAATTCTGTGTTGACTGGTCCTCCAAAATGAATTAAATGGACCAGGTATAGAGGCATGTTTCTTTAATGCAGGGCTCACTGACTTAACTCCTCCCTCTGACTTCTTAGGAAACCTTCAGCGAAAGAAATTTGACTTAAAGCGGAACTACCACCTCACAAAATCTTTAGCTAGTCGCCAGATGGGGACTTAGTTAAGCTAAAGATTTTGTGGGGTGGTAGTTCCGCTTTAAACAAAGTAAGAAGTCTGCTTCCACTGACAAAAAAACAAGCCAGCACCAATTAAAGAATACTTTTTGATAACAATTCTACACATAACTGATTCATAATGGCCGTTAGGAATTTCTGCTCAGATTAAGTTGAGGATGTATTACTAGGAGGAGTTAGTGCTTCTTTAATAGGAGGTGTTATATACCTTCACAAAGATGGATGGTAACAGAACTAATCTTTATAAATTTGGCAAAGAGTAAATTCATACCTATATACTTGTTATTAGACAGCCAATTCATTCAAAGAGGACATATATGCTTGGAAAAAAATGCTGTTACTTATTTAACCCTTTGAGTACCAAAGTGGTATTCAACCCCTTGCTTTGCAATGCACTGAATACCCCACTGGCACTCAAAGGGTTAAATGGGACTTCACCACCTTGAATGCTAGAGAGGTCTGAAACAACCTGTGAAGCATTCATGAGGTTAAAAGCCCCACTGAAATCAATGGGAATATTTATGTCTAGTATGTCCAAGAACTGCAGTACCTGAACTTCTTGAATTCGGCCCATGTGGTCCATTTGACACAAATCTTTGAGTGACAGAAGGGTGTGCAATCAGACATTTACATCATCTCCAAGAAGAACAGCAAATATAGCTATATTTTTTTTTCACACCAAAAATGTCTGGTTTTGTCCTATATGTGTACATATAATGTGCCCTTCCCCCACCCTCAACAGAAAAAATGTATTTGAGAGAAACGTTTTGGTTAATGTCCTGACTTTCAGCTTGGCGGGATACTTCAGTTACCACCAAACGCAAAATAAAGCCCCATTTTCCCGCCAAGCACCCCCACTCTATTTCATTAACCATCTGCTAGATAAAGCTACATCAAAACCAACGTCTGCTTGTCTGTTAACAGCTCACATTGTGCTGGAGCAGGCGGCTTTGTCTTATAATAGAGCCCTGTGTAAAAAACTGAAAGTTCCTTCTCAGTCTGATCCTCTCAGAAAGCAAAGCTCTGGGACTCACACACTTTATCCTTTACTAGTGTAAAAGCCAGTGTACACGGGCCAAGGTCCGGGTAATGTTAATCCTTTGAGTGCCAAAGAGGTACGCAACGCATTGCTCTGCATACCCCTCTGGCACTCAAAGTGTTAAGAGACCGCTACCTCACTGCTCCACGCGATGAAGTCTTGCGTCGCCTCACTCACGTGATGCAATCATGCGTGGTAGAGACTGGCCGAATGTGGGCAGTCTCTACTGTGCATGACTGCATCGTGACAAATAGCCTAGCGAATTATTATATAAGATGTTTTCTGAGCAAAGCAATGTGTCGGAGACCTCTGTAGCATCCAAGAGGTTAATTCCTTTGAATGCCATAAAAATGCATTGCAATGCATTGGCTACCTCTCTGGCACTCAAAAAGTTAACACTTCATTTAAATCAATGGGAACTGTATCTGTTCGCAATACATAAGCTGTTCCTGTAGTGCTTGAAGGGTTAAACTGCAATTTTCTGCTTAAGTCACCACATAGTCCCAGCAGTTACTGTGGAGACCCATATTCTAGGACTCCCACAGAGTGCATTGTACAAAATAATACTTTACTGACACTAGTTAGATGTGCTGCTAACAGTTCAATAAAAAACGTTTGAGCTGTAATAACTTTTGACTGAAAAATCATTCAGCAGTAGTACCATCCTTCTTTTACGTATAACGTTTCCCTAAAAATGATTACTGCTTTTTTTACTGTCAAAAAGGTTTAGAATACATGGGTAAAATAAACAGTTCTCAGAAGATAAAGTTAAAAGACACACGTTCAAATCCTTCAATGCATTGCTATAACCCTTTGAGTGCCAGAGGGGTACGCAACGCATTGCTTTAATAAATATTCTGGTTATAATTGTAAGTCTTCAAAATTACTCTTCCACATTCATGTCCTACGTATTCTGGGAACCTATTTTGCTAATTGTAAGATTCATCCCTAGGGAAAGTTGAGCAGACAAACCATGTAATAATGCCAGTCAGGTACTGTTAACTTTATTTCATGTCACAATACATGGCTCTTTAGTAGCACCTCAAGAGTCGATATGTAATAGGTCTGCAGTTCTACAGTATAAAACAGAATTAATTATACAAGCTGTGCAGCTGCACGCCGTTCGGGAAGTCCGGAACAAAAAAAAAAAAAAAAAAATGCTCCGTGGTCCTTAAGTGACCGCGCCGCGCCAATCGGCCAGTCGTTAAGGGGTTAAACAAAACAATTTCATGACGGGGGGAAAAAAATAAACAAAGCCATTGATTTAAATGGGCTTTTTAGCTCCTTGAATGATAGAGAGGTATCCACTGCATTGTGAAGCAATGTGTTTGAAACTTCTCTAACACTCAATTGGTTAAAAGTCCCAAACAAGAACTGTGGAAATTGTATTTGTCCACTATAGTGCTGTTGGTTTGTCCTAATATTACTATACTAGTGTAAAAGCCAGTGTACACGGGCCAAGGTCCGGTGAGGTAGAGAGGCTTGAGTACTGCCGCCGCATGCGATGCAGTCATGCACTGTAAAGACTTCCCAAACACACACAGTTGTCCCGGCATTCTGTGCGTTTGGGCAGTCTCTACTGCTCATGACTGCAACGGACAAACATTCTGGCCTTTTATATTAGGACTAGTTGAAGAGCCCGTTACACAGGCCACAGTGCCACTGCCAGCCGGTCACAGGGCAGTTATGCACAGTAGAGTGTCCAGCTCTGTATCAGCCGCGGCGCAGACAGTGTCTACTGCACATGACTGCGTCGTTACACACGTTTTAGCGAATTATTATATAAGATGTTTGATTTGAACATATGGCTCTAAGGCTATACAGTGGATTTGCAGATATGTTTATAGCTCTGTCCTTCACTTGATAAAGATGGTAGGAGAAAGAGGGCTATTAAGATTTCCAGGAGCTTTGTAAAAAAAAAAACACTAAGAAAAACTAAATTCTGACAACATCTGTAAGTCCTTAAAAGTGACATAAGCACTCTTAAATCAGATTAGTTTATCAAGTAATAGAACTGCTCATTCAGATTCCACATTAACTGCAAGCAAATGGAGAAGACGAAGGATGGCTTTAAAGTACACAAGAGTGTATGCATGCCCGATTACAAGAGAAAAAAACCTGGCAACAAATTCCTGGATGTATCATCATTTGATAAATGTTGAGGTAACATAGTAACATAGTAACATAGTAGATAAGGCTGAAAAAAGACATGCGTCCATCAAGTCCAGCCCCTGCCAATAACACCCCTGTTGATCCAGAGGAAGGCAACAAAAAAGCCCTCCGGAGCAATTTCCAATGTAGGTGTGTGTGTGAGTGTGTCAAATAGTTCCCCGGCTCAATATCCTATTTGCTTTGAAGCCATCTGTCATAACTGTCAATATTGTTCTGTGCTAGATAGGCATCCATTGCTTTTTTGAATGCAGTTACATTATCTGCAAGCACAGCATCCCGAGGCAAAGAATTCCATAGCCTTACCGCCCTTACTGTAAAGAATCCCTGCCTGTGTTTTAGTCGAAAGCGCCTTTCCTCAAGTCTTAATGGATGACCTCTTGTTCTTAGCTCAGCTCTTTGCATAAATAATTCATTGGATAGTTCTTTGTATTGGCCTTGAATGTATTTGTAAATGGTAATCATATCACCCCTTAGACGTCTCTTTTCTAATGTAAACAAACCCAGTTTGGCTAGTCTCTCTTTGTAACTCAGATCCTCCAATCCCTTTATCAGTTTTGTTGCACGTCTCTGCACCTTTTCCAGTTCAGTAATGTCTTTTCTTAGAACAGGCGCCCAAAATTGTACTCCATATTCTAGATGAGGCCTAACCAAGGATTTATACAGAGGTAGGATAATATTAGCATCCCTTGCTTCTACACCTCTTTTTATGCAGGCTAGTACTCTATTTGCTCTTGCAGCAGCTGAGTGACTCTGCACACTGCTGTGAAGACTATTGTCTATCAGTACACCTAAATCTTTCTCTAATGAGGATTTCCCAAGTTGTTTCCCATTTAGAGTATATGTAGCAAGTTTGTTTCTACAACCCAAATGCATAACCTTACATTTATCTACATTAAATGACATCTGCCACTTTTCTGCCCATTCACTTAGTTTATCTAAATCCTTCTGTAGGGAAAAAACATCGAGCTCTGTATGTATTTCCTTACATAGCTTAGTGAGGTTTTTTAGTATTTCATAACCTGGGAGGAAAAAGCATTTTAAGCAAGCTACAAGCAAAGTAATTCTGGGATAAAACAACTGGAAATGTATGCTGAATATACTCCATTTAAAGGTATGCAAACACTTAAAAATGAAATTGGGTTATATAATTGTAAATATCAAGTGCTTTTAGCTTGCATCTGTAATATTGAATTATTTT
Organism: Rhinophrynus dorsalis; assembly: GCA_037306005.1. Classification (NCBI taxonomy): domain Eukaryota; kingdom Metazoa; phylum Chordata; class Amphibia; order Anura; family Rhinophrynidae; genus Rhinophrynus; species Rhinophrynus dorsalis. Next base: position 331,764,506 of record CM074719.1, on the reverse strand, counting down.
ATGTTAAATCCATAAAATCGAATCCTAAAGTTACATTTTAATGCATGTGTAGATAAACTATTCTGTGTATAGGCACAGTATGGTGGTTACATGTGCTAATACAGCTAATGTTTTCTTATTAGCATCCACTGTTGTTCTACTCGGAAAAGCCTTGTACATTATCTCAGTCCATTTTACCCTCTGCCACTCAAAGCAATGAGTTGCATAAATCTCTGGCACTTAAAGGATTAAAGACAGTGCAGCTCAGTCAATTCTTAGATACCCTGTCAACACTGCTGTGGAAATGGGAGCCCTGGAAAACCCAGGAATGGGGAACACCACAGAGTTTATGTAAGACTAGTTTTTAGGCCTCAGAAAACAAAGACATTTTACAGAGGCTGCATAGAGTACAGGGTATTTAAGAGCGTATAACCCCAGATAATCTTCAGGTGTTACTGTTCTTTTAACCACTTCTCTGCTAAGCCTTTTCATCCACACCCAGTGAAGCATGCGCTTACAGTTAAAGGGATAGTAATACTTCATTTTAACTTTATTTTATTTTGTAGGCATTAAAAAAAACATGAAGAATGATATAAGTCTTATCTCTGAAACCTTTATGGTTTAAGAGATATTCACAAACAAAGTATCCCCCCCCCCCTGTTCAACCAGATCAGAAGGGAGGTGCCCAGGTAGACTGCAGAGAGGGACAATCCTCTATTAAGATAAGGGAAAAAGCTGAAAAACTTGTCAAGGGGGGAAGGGCTTTCATTGTTTTCATACAAAGAAAATTGTCCCCTTCTGTTATCTGTACTGTCATACAACCAGACTCACATCTGAGAAGAGATGGCTTACACTAGGTAAAAGGGGCGGGGAGGGGAACTTTGCTTGTGAATATCTCATAAACCATAAAGGTTTGAGAGATAAGACTTATATCATTCTTCATGTTTTTTTAATGCCTACAAAATAAAACAAAGTTAAAACGAAGTATTACTATCCCTTTAAATTACAATTTCTGTGCTTTTCTGTGAATGACCTACACACCATACATTTTTTTTTCTTCAGCAGACTCTGCACTTTCAAAATGTACCATTGGTTTGTGAATAACCCTTAACATGGCCAAAATGTAATAATACACATCATGTGACCAACAAACCTTGTCCGAAGCAACACACACCCAGGGATGGCATAAGGAGGAGTTATACAAATCTTCTCTATACTGCCTGTCCTATTAGTGCAAGCATGGGGAGTGATTTGCACAGGAGTGGACGAGGGGGCGACTCCCATGAAAATCTAGGCGAGGACTTTACCCTCCACCAAAGTACACACACACCCTCCCTCCCTCTCTTTCACCATGAACAGGACTTCCCCCACCATCACAGCACACACCTCCTCCCTGTTCACCCTCCCTCCCCTTTGCCACATTGCCACACTCAACTTCACCTCACTTCACTAATTACAAAATTTACATCAGACCTCTTCATGTGGAGCACTTAATTCACCTGTACCTGTAATTAGCACGGCAGTCACCCCCCACCCACTACGGAGGCAGTGTGTGCCATGCTTACATTGGCAACAGCTTCCCCTGCTGCTGTGCGTCGCCCTTGCAGGACCTCTTCCACTCAACATACATTGCTGCCATGTAAGGCCCTTCAGGTCCTCACAGGGCACTATCATACTTTCAATGTGAATAGGTGTGCCCATTGAAAGTATAGTAGCGCCCTGTGAGGACCACAAGGCCCTCACACTTCAGCAATGTATGTGGAGTGGAAGAAGTCCTGCAATGGAGGAACAATAGTGCAGTAAGCGGATGCCAATCCAAGCAAGGTACGCTGCCTCTGGAGAGGATGGAGGTGACAGTTGTGCTCATTTCGGCTACAGGTCAAGTAAGTGCTCCACATTTGAAGAGGTGTGGTCTAATCTATTAATTGGTTTGTCCAATAAGTCTGGGCAGGTCTGATTTTTTTTTTTTTGTAAATTTCATTTTTTATACATTTCGCGACATGTAGGAATACCACATTGAACTCTTTGAGTGTCAGAAGGATATCAAGACATTGTAAAGCAATGTGGTGCACACATCTGTGCCGCTCAAAGGGTTAACGCACAGGCAACGCCATGCCAAGACTGATCGTTTTTCTATAATATACTAGTAAATGCTTATGAGTCTAAGTTTAGTATTAACCTGGATTTCTAAAACAGCAACATTTCGTCTTTTTATGTGCATACCTTCCTATAAAAATTAGCAAATGAAAAAAGTGCCTTTCCCACCCATTTTTTATTTAACCCCTTACCGCCCAAGGACGTACATGTACATCCCGAGCAGATGTCCCAGGTGGACAGTGGACGTACATGTATGCCCCAGAAGTCTTTTAAAAAAATATGAAAAAAAATGTTCGGCGGAAATTAAGGCACAAAATAGCATAAAATAAACAATGACCTACACTACACACACAGAAACACACCTATATTACATACTCATGCACACTAGCAAACGAAGCACAGCATTTGTTTTCTGTGAAGAGGGGAAGGTGAGGGCGGCCCAACTCCTTGCAGAGACTTTAACAAGAGTGGTCAGGGGGCTTAGCCCTTCCCCAGCCACTGCTCCCACAATCCTACACCCATGAAAGTGTGGCAGAGGCAGCATGGAGGTGATCTGAATGTCGTCTTTACTGCTGGCCTGGGTTGTGACATGCATGGATTGAGAGTCTGTAATGAAACTTCTTCTGTTATTAATATAGATATATTAAAAGTGTACGAAATACCACTCTGAGGGACTGATCGTTTGCACTTCTAAATGCAACGCAGGGTGCTATGAAATAAGCAGAAAATGGCACTGCAGCACAATTTTAAAACGTTTTTGTCATTTTTCAAATTCGCCCTTCCTGTATTCAAATGGCTATACCAACCACAGATATAAAGGAATTCAACTCAATGCATCAAACGAGGAGTCCCTTGCCTTTCTATCCCTAAGTTGGTGATCATAACTGTTTCCACATATTTTTATTTTCTAATATTACTCGCCTGTGCTAAAATGGCTATAATTACAGACATGGGGAAAAGGTACAGAAGACATACTATGTTGGAAAGCGGACAACCCAGATCAAATAAGGTGTCACTTGCATTCCTAGCCCAGGCTAGTGTGCACAAATGTTTAAAGGGGATCTATCACCCCTTTACAACTTTGTGTAAATAGTTTTCTTATATAGCGAATATGCTTTAAATTTTTTTTTTTTTAACCGCTTGTTTGCGGAAATTAGAAAAATAAATACAGCCCTGCGCCTACTGGACAGGCTGTGGTTACCTGATCCTTGCCGCAGTCTGCCAATCAGAGCACTCCAGCTTACAGACAGACAGCCTCCATCATCGGAGGTAGTGGGAAGGGAGCAAAGGCAGTGTGGCAAACTTTGGCAAGAGCAGTCTATGCAGAATTAAGAGCGGGGCTGTATTTATTCTTCTAATTTCTGCAAACAGATTAAAAAATTCATAAACTTCGCTATATAAGAAAACTATTTACACAAAGTTGTAAAGGGGTGATAGATCCCCTTTAAAGAAGGTTGCTGTATAGAAAAATAGGGTTATTTGTTTTTTCATTTCTCTCACATCAAAGTGTTAGAGTACATTTGAATCGAAAAGGATACTCCTTTCTTTAATGAAATGGCACTCTGTATTTTGGACAGAAAGAGATGGTGGCATAGAGGCTCTTAAAAAGACCCCAACACCCTTATGCTCACAATATACGTATTCTGTACATGTAGGGAGATCTGCGATCACCCGACATGTACATGTCAACAGGTACACTTGTTTGGGAAAAAAGTGTAACCCTAAATTGTAGGTACAATGGAGGCCATGATAAGAGCACCTTACCCCCTCCCCCAATCCTATACTCCATGTATGATAAATCTAAGTGATCATGACATCAACCAATAAAATAATTCAAAAGAGGGTAATCTTGTGTAAGAGGATACTCCAGGCACATTTGGAGTAAGGGTGGCTGAGATGAAGGCTCATAAATTGCCCCCTGTTCCCATTAAACTAGAGTTCTAGTCGGATCCAACACATAAATGACAATCTTCATGTTCATGCATAATGACGTTATTTGAAATGAAATTCTCCAATCAAGTGACTACCAACAGGGACTGAGGAATTCCCCACATGTCCACGCCCTCAAAACTACTGGGAAAATTTGCTGAGAACATGGATGAAACAGACAGCGATTCCAAAGGCAAAACTGAAGAGTACTGACCCACTTATTCCTTGATTTCCTTTTAGAGGGACAGTCTTATAATTAGAGATGAGTGAACAGCGAAAGGTATGGCGTAGTTTAAAATGGAAATGTTTCTGCATTCTGTGGAAGTTCTAGGAGGAAAGAAAATCAAGATAAACTTGGAGAACGAAGGCTGAACCCATTGATTTCAGTATGCTCAACTTTCCTGCAAGAACCCACGCACTATCACGCATACATAAACACGCACACATGACCAAGCACATACTCATCTCACTCTGTTAGGTTGAAGATGTTGGTGGAAAATACTTTATTGTGCAAATTATTATTATTCTGTTTTTATACAGTGCCAAAGTATTCCACAGTGCTGTACAAAAGGGAATAGACATACAGCAGGGCTCAAATTTCCACTCGCCACTAGCCAATGGCGAGTGAAAATTTAGCCCTGGAGAGTAGAAATTCAGCCCTGGTGGGTATGTCTTGGCTTGTAGTGGCGAGTAAATTTTCAGGTCTGGCTAGTTGCAAAGGACTTAAAATTATAAGCCCTGACATACAGAGATATTAAATATGTTGGCGACTTTTCTAGAATCCAAGGGGTTAACAACAGTTTAGTTATAAAACCAAAAATTATAATCTAAATAAAAGGAAAAATATGTTGTACTGTAACATTGCCATTTTTTTTATAATTTATTGACGTCTGAATTATTAGCCCTGGGGTTTTCTGCTATTTTAATTCCCCCAAATCTCCATTCATTATACTTCAGGATCACTCACTGCACTGTATGTAGATGGAGGAATAATTCCAGCCTCTTCTCTTTCTGAGGACTAAAAGCAAACAGCTGTGGAGTACTAATTAAAACCATAATGTTGCCTTACATATCAGAACAAGATATTTCATTTAAGAAAATAAAATATAGAACAGGAAAGATTTCCTGTGGCTTAACTCCTTGGATGCCAAAGGCTGAGCAGCAATCTTATCCTAAGGCTCAAAAACAGTAGAGGCATAATAAAAAGAGGATTTTAGTCTCACCTGTTAAATCCTTTTCTCTTAACCCATACTGGTTGCTGGTAACTTTGGGTAGGCGATCCACCCCTTTAATTGTAGGCAGGAACAATTCTAGAATTGTATGCAGGGGATGGAGCCTACCTTCCCTCCTTGACTGCAGCTAGCCAACCAGCTCCAGAAAGATTTGAGACACTAACCATTGACTAGATAGTGGAAAGGAAAGAAGAATCCTGTAAGCATGACCCCGAAGGACCCCCACGGTCTGCACAGGAGAGCCAAGCATGGTCCCTTGACAGAGTGGGAGACCAGTAACCTGTATGGACTAAGAGAAAAGGATTTAACAGGTAAGACTAAAATCCTCTTTTCTCTGTTGTCCAATACAGGTTACTGGTAACTTTGGGATGTCCAACCATTGAGTTTCCCAGAGGCGGGAAGTAAGGCAAGGACCAGGCGCAAGGCCTCCAAAGCCACCAGAGCAGATATGAACTATCAGATCAGAGATAGCCCAACAAAACAATGAAGTGTCAACGGACACTGAACAGGGACAACACCCCAAGAACAGTTACACAGCACACGGAACTAAAGCCAGCAGGGCTCAAAAGTGAAGGAAGCACGAAGAACCAAAGAAGATCCTACACAGGCAAGACTGCCTCCAGGACCTTCCTCCCAAAGCTGGCATCAGCCGATGCCAGCACATAAACACGGTAGTGCTTCGCAAAGATGTGCACAGACGACAAAAATTGGCAGCCTTGCACAACTGATCAGCAGAGGCCTGATCCTTGTAAGCCCAAGAAGCCCCAATAGATCTTGTAGAATGAGCCATGACCCGAAGGGGACAGGCTTCTTCCTCAGCTAGTAAGCCTTACGAACAGTGGACTTGATCCAAGAAGCAATAGTCACTTTGGATGCAGGTCTTCCTGCCCTGGGACCCTCAGGAATGACGAACAGCACGTCAGATTCCCTGATAGACTCAGTGCGATGTACATAAAACTTGAGGCAATGCACCACATCCAACAAGTGGAGACCCCCCTCCTTGTAAGAGGTGGGGTCAGAGCAGAAAGGCGGCACCACAATCTCCTGATTGATGTGGAACTCTGAAACCACCTTCGGAAGAAACTCCTGAGAAGTGCAAAGCACCCCCTTGTCTTTGTGAAACACCAAAAAAGGTGGTTTACAGGACAGAGCATGTAACTCCGCGACATGTCGAACGGACACAATCTCCAGGAGAAAGGCCATTCTCCATGTCAACAGGTGTAGAGGAATAGTAGCCTAGGACTCAATGGAGGTCGCTGAAGAACGCCCAAAACCAAGTTAAGATCCCACGGAGGAGCAGGATTCTTGAAGGCAGGATGAGTATGAGCAACGTCCTTGAAGAAAACCTTGACATCAGGAATGATGGCAATGCGCGTCTGAAAAAAAAAAAACGGAGAGAGCAGAAGTCTGAACCTTAAGGGAACTTAAGCTGAGGCCCTTATTATTATTATTATTATTATTATTATTATTCTTTATTTATATAGCGCCAACTAATTCCGCAGCGCTGTACAATTGGGGAATAGACATACAGAGGTATTAAATAGTACAATCAGATGTGTAGAACAGGAGGATCAGAGGGCCCTGCTCGTGAGAGCTTACAGTCTAGGGGAAGGTAGGTTTGATACAGAAGGAGTAAGTGCTATTGTGTTTAAGTGCCTCCTGCACACACCGTCCTGCAAAAAGGCCAGGACTGTAAGCAGATCAAATTCCTGAGACAGGTCCTTGTCAGCACACCAAGATAGAAAGGTCGACCAGACACGATGGTAGACCTTGGAAGAAACAGGTTTGCGGGCACTGAGCATAGTAGCCACCAACCCAGAAGAAAAACCTCTCTTCTTCAATATTGAGGATTCAATTTCCAAGCCGTCAGAGCTAGCCGATGAACATCCACCTTCCACAGGTAACCCTGTAGAAGAAGATCCGGACGGCAAGGGAGCCGGAATGGCTCTGCCACTGACAGATCCAGCAACTCCGGAAACCAAGCTTGACGAGGCCAGTACGGAGCAATCAGAATGACTGGACAGCGTTCCAGTTGCAATTTTCGTAACACCCTGTGCAACATTGGGAGGGGAGGAAAGATATAGGCTAGAGGAAACAACCAAGGAATGGACATAGCATCCACCGCCAGAGCTAGAGGGTCCCTCCACCGAGAGCAGAACCTCGGAAGCTTCCTGTTGTGTCTTGTCACCATCAGGTCAATGTAAGGAAGACACCACTTCAGAACAATGCGGGTGAACACCTCTGGGTGCAGTTCCCACTCACCGCTGTCCACTGTGTGTCGACTGAGGAAGTCTGCCATGACGTCTTATGCCAGGAATGTGCAGTGTGGCAGGAACGTGTTCTTCTGCCCATGATAAAATAGCCTTGACCTCTAACCAAGCGGCAAGACTTCTTGTTCCGTCCTGCATGTTGATGTAAGCCACGGCCATGGCGTTGTCGGACTGTAACCAGACTGGGCAGTCATCCAGCTGAGATGTCCAGTGACGAAGGGCATGAAATATTGTCCGAAGCTCCAACACGTTGATGGGAAGGAGAGATTCCTCTGGAGACCACCGACCCTGAGCACTCAGGCGACCCAGGACCGCTCTCCAGCCAGAGAGGCTGGCGTCCATCATCATCATGGTCCAGAAGGATACCAGGAAGGACAAGCCCTTCAGCAGACTGGAGAGGTTGAGCCACCATGACAAACTCAGTTCCACATGAAGAGGGAGGGACACTGACATCTTCAGAAGGTCCAGCTGACCCCTGCACACCTGGATCACAAGCCTCTGGAGTTCCTTGGTGTGTGCCATGGCAAACGGGACTGCTTCCATGGTGGAGATAAATTTCCCCACTAGAGAGAGCAGCTTCTTGGCTGGAACTGGATCTTGAGCCAGAACTGCAGAAACCCTGTGTGCGATCTGGTGAGCTACCTCCTCCATGAGAAACACCATGATCTTCTGGAGTGTTGAAGAGAAGGCCAAGGAACACCAGACTCTGGGATGGGACAAGATCTGACTTGTCCACGTTGATGATCCACACACGATGGGTGAGAGCGTGAATGCATAGCTGAACAAGTTCCGCAGAGGGGGCTTTCAGAAGCAGGTCGTCCATGTATGGAGTAACTCTGATGCCGTTCCAGTGGAGGACGGACACCAAGGCTCCCAGGACACGGCTGAAAACTTGAGGAGCTGTAGTCAGACCAAAGGGAAGACCTGAAAACTGAAAGTGCCGTCAGTCGCAGGCAAATCTGAGATACTGATGGCTCTCTGGATGAATGGCAACGTGTAAATACGCGTCCTGAAGATCCAGAGATGCGAGGAATTCCCCCGGGGACATAGTAGCAATCACCATCCGTAGAGACTCCCGGTGATAAAGAGTCCAGATCACAAAGGAATTGAGATCCTTCAAATCCAAAATAGGGCGACAACCGCCATCCTTTTTGGAGACCACAAAGAGGTTTGAGTAAAAACCCATACCTCTGTCCTGAACTGGAACCGGCTCTAGAACATCCTTGTCCAGAAGAGCCTGAATAGCGCCGTTGAACAGTCGGTGTTTCTCCGCGCCCTGAGGCATATGAGAAGGAAAGAAGCAAAAGGGAGGAAGAGAGATGAAAGGGATCCTGTATCTTCCGCCACCACCTGTAAAACCCATGAGTCCGCCACTGAATCCTCCCAGACTCTGTGGTAGTGACGCAGACGGCCACCTACAGCAGATTGGGGACCTGGGTTCTGTGAGTCATGCAGAAGAAGGCTTGGAAGCCTTGGGCTTGGAGGAGACCTTGGGCTTCCATTGCTGTTTTCTTCCTGGGGACCAAAGGTAGAAGGGTACTCTTACCCCCAGTGGCCTCACTGATCAGATCTTTAAGATCTGGCCCAAACAAAGAAGTACCTTGAAAAGGTAAGGAACGCAAGGCTTTCTTGGAAGCAGTGTCAGCAGACCAGATCTTCAGCCAAAGAGCCCGCCTGGCAACCACAGACATGGTGGAAACCCTGGCCACCAAAAGGATGGCATCAAATAAAGCAGCAGAAACATAGTGCTGTGCCTCAGAAATGTTGGCAAGAAGGCACAACATATCCGAAGTAGGAGCACCCTGACGGACAGCCAGGGTGAGTAGTTCAGTCCAGACCGTAATGGCCTGATTCACCCATGCTGCAGCAAATGCATGACACATGGCAGTACCAGCAGTGGCAAAAATGGACTTGAGGGAGACCTCAAGTTTCTTGTCAGTGCAGTCTTTCAGAGCGGACGCATCAGAAACTGGCAAGGCAGTAGACTTAGATAGCCTGGAAATAGGAGCATCCACTTGAGAGGATGAACCCACTGAGCAAGCGCTGCCTCAGAGAAGGGATAAAGCTTGGCCAATTTCTTGGACACCGAAGGTTTCCTGTCAGGAGATTTCCACTCTTCAGACACAAAGCAGTCAAGAGTGGGGTCAGTGGAAAGCAAGTAAGGTGCTTTTTTAGGCACCTGTAACACATCAGAGGGATCAGAAGGAACCTCCTGAACTAAGGAAATGTTTAGGGTAGTCAAAACTGCCCTGATCAGGCCCTCAGCCGAGGCCTCAGGATCAGCCTCAAAGGGGTCCCCAAAAAACTCAGAGGAGCCCACAGTAGAACATTCCTCAACATCTGAATCAACGAGCAGTTCCTCCTCAGAGGAATATGATACGTCAGGTACTTCCTGTGATTTTGACAGGGAAGACTTGACAGAGGAGGGGGTCTGCCAGGAATGGAAGATTCCCTGTAACTGGGATGGAAAGAGTTGCAATGCAGACCTAAGGTCCCTAGTAGCAGCCTTGAACTCTTGCACCCAAACTGGCTCCAATGCATGGCTGGAGGTCCCTGGGAGACTCTCAGGGACATCAGAACATGCTGGGCATAAATGACCTGAGAATTCTCAAGGTAACCCTGAATGACAGGAAGAGCAATGCTTAATAGGGGATACAGTGACCCCAGCATCCTTAGTCTTAGGTCTGGCCCCAAGCGCCAATGGTACAGACATTCTCACAGTGTCAAATAACCTTATAATAAAAGAAATCACCCAAGTACAGTGTGTAGGATTAAAGTTTCACCCCAGAAATCTCTAAACTAGACTTATCTGGCAGGCGAAGGGTTAATCAGCAGAGGAGAAAAGGAGAGTCCAAGCCCTGCGTAGGATACTCGTTCTGGAAATAGAACAAAATGGCTGCCGCGGCGGGAGTCAATCAGAAACAAGTACGTGAAGCAAGCTCTCATGGGAAATGTAGTTTTCCCAGAAAAAGTACCCAAACAGTGCCAGAAGCCCCCTGAGCCCCCCAACACACTAGAAACATGAACCGGATGATAGAGCAAGGGCAGACAAGAAAAATGAGCCATCTCTGAAGTTGCTAGGTTAAGCGGTTGCAGAAATATGTCCCAAACTGTACAGTCCCATAGGAGTAAATGGAGCAATGGCGCCTATGCGGTAAAGCGCTCCTTTCAAATTTTACAAAATTGAAACAGTGAAATAAAAATGCATGAAACATCACTAGAACATGTTAGAATACCCAAAAAACACTGAACCAGTAGGAAAAGTGACAGAAACCCCCCCCCAAAAGATGTAAAACCAGCAGCTAAAGGGTTAAAGTATCACATAAACCTGCTCCAAAACACCTAACAGACATACAGATAGACCCAATGAGTGCAGGAGTAGTCAATAGGAACTCCAAGGGAAAAAACCCCTGTGCAGAGGGGCACTGTGGACATGTGGACCTGCAGCACTCAAAGGGTTGCTCACCTTTCCCGCAGATCTTCTGTCTTCAGACTACCATGTATTAAGAAGAAGCCTCGGTGGGCAACTCCTGAGGAAAGAACTTGTAGCCAAGATTCCCCCCCCAGGGCTTAAGGTCCACAAAAAAGCACCTGGTTACTGAGCTAGCCACATCTAAGGGCATGTATTCCACCTAACGATGTTATTCCATTTCTAACATAAAAATAAAAAACTTTCTAAAACTATAGCGGAACTGTTCTCTTGCCTGTGTCTTCACCAAGGAACAAATCTTTCTGGAGCTGGTTGGATAGCTGCAGCCAGAGAGGGAAGGTAGGCTCCTCCCCCTGCATACAATTCTAAAATTGTTCCTGCCTACAATTAAAGGGGCGAATCGCCTACCAAAAGTTACCAGTAACCTGTATTGGACGACAGAGAAAAGCAGATTCTGAGACAAAGATGCTTCTTCATTTGCTACATAAAGCTTATTTTTATTTGTGAGATTATTTCTGCAATGGAAAATAAATAGCTGGCAATGTATTCTTCAAACATTTCTCACTGTGCTGCACAGCCAATAATTTGCCTCAGGAAAAACCACAACAGCCATTTGTCATTTGCTCTTGGAGACATTTCTGTCATGCTTGGCCACTTGTAAGAGACGTCTTTAGAGAAAAAGAGGTTGATGTTTATAAAAGAAATGGAGAAATTCTGGGACAAACCAAATGCACCATAGGGGACAACAAACGTCCAGCTGATGCATATGGAGCTATTGACCACCTTAAAGTGGAACTTTCATGTTCATAATATTGCCCCCAATACATACTTATAATATAAAAGAACAGATTTATGTTTGTCCGATACAGTCACTCACAGTAGAGACTGCCCGAAAGAAAATCTAGCAAGGAGAAACAGACCGAGCCCAAGATGCAAGGTAGTGGGACAAGACCACTACACTACAACGCGACCCATGTAGTTCTGCTGTAGTATATTCATGTACATGGGCTTTTACACTAGTTACTAATATAGTGATAGGCAAAGGAATACGTGTATTAGTCTGAATAAGTCCACATTATTGAAGTAATCCAGCAGACAACAGCACAGACATCTTACAGGAAAGTTACCTCTGAGTCTGTGCTGTCTGTCCCATGCATTGCCCGGATTGGTGGTGACGTTCATTGATAACCTTAAGGTAACAGACATTGCTGCCTGCTCAGACGCACAAAGTTTCTCTTGTAAACATTTTGCCCTGGATGCCTGCAGAATAGCTGGATTACTTCAATAACGTCGACTTATTCAGCATAATACAAGTATCCCTTTGCCTATCACTATATTAGTAATGTATGGGGGGGGGGGATATTGTGAACATGAAAGTTTCGATTTAATGCTAGATAGGTCTGCAGCACATTACTTCTCTATGTGTTAGAGACCTTGCTATCATTTACAGGAGTAAAAGCCATACTTAAAATCGATGAGAGTTCTGGGAATGTTTACTTGTCCTCTACAGAATTGAGCCATAAGGGACAAATAAAAATTACAATTGAATTAAACTGGCCTTGTAACCCCTTTAATGCTACAAGGGATTTAAATGCATTGCATTACACTGGAAATTAATCTAGCATGCAACGGGTTAAAAGACCCACTTAATTCAGTGGACATTTGGGGAATTTTAATTTGGCCCACATGGAACAGTTACTTGAATCCAAGAATTATTCCTGTTCTTCTAAGTACACCAGCCTAAATGCATCGATTAGTGTGTCCAAAGAAGTATAAAAGTAATCCACATCAATGCACAGCTTTGCCATGTAAAAATGTCAGGTGCTAGATGAAATAGCAAGCTTTAACCCTTTCAGTGTCAGTGGGGTATAGAATGCATAGCAAAGCACCTCAGATATGAGAGCAGGTGGGGGGATGTTAACAGTAACAAGTAAAAAGTCTTGTGAATTTCAACTCATCCATTACTAAACATATAGCACAAATGCTAACGCAGGGCCCAGCAATCAAGTGAAACCCTAATTTGCCCAGTGTGGTAAGAAAACAACCTCATACCCACATCATCAATGTAAGAAGTTAATGCAGCTCTTTTCTTGAGCTAAACCAGAAATTGGCAGTCCTGGGCAAATTACATAGTATAATGATGGAAATGTGACCTCTGAATCATACCACAGTAGTTGCCGGCAATCACGAGCAGAAGATTAAGCCTCTGCACTGGTGAGTCAAAGACCTCATGATCTCAAAAGATTCCATTTGTTCTGAAGAAAAAGTGAAGAGCTCTTTGGCTGTGAGGTACACATCAGCACAGTATTGGTGTATTGCGCTTTTACACTCAGGCAATAATGTACTGATCGCATGTAATGTATTTTTTGTGTGTTGAGATTGTTATTACACAAAACACATGCCATTTCTTCTACTGGCTCGAACATTGTTGGAGCTGGCTCCTAGATTTGGACAACCCAAAGCCGGAGTGTATCTAGAACACATATATAGTCCAAAGCACTTGAAGATCTTTAAAAATAAACATTGACCTTATTGTGGTTAGACTACATCCTCATAGTTTTGGTCCTCTATTGAAACACAGAAACATAGAATTTGTTGGTAGGTAAAAGCCCACTGGCCTATCTACTCTGCCACTTCCCTAGCTATTTAAGCTCAGACTTACTTTACTCTTAAAATTGAGATAGATCTATCTCAAGAGTTCTTACAGTCATTTACTGCTTTAACCTCAACCATTTCCGCTGGAAGGCTATTCCATTTATCCATTATGTAAAGTAGTTTTACTTAGTTTTCATTATAGGTAAAAGGTGCTACTGTGTTAGCTGTGGAAAAAGCAGAAGACTGGTAGTGATACTGTCAGGAACGTGTGATTACCTGCTGTAATATGGGTCTTGAAACCTTGCACTCTAAAGCTACTCAGCCAATAAACGTATGACTTTAACTCTACGAATCTTTTAGTTTTCACTGACACCTTTATTAACCATTTAAAAAACAGGGGGTATACAATGCATTGCTCTGCACACCCCTATGGTATTTTAAAGTGGACTTGTCAACTACACAGCCTTTAATATAATATTACATGTATATCAGAGGTTCTCAGCCCATGCCCTCAGTGGCCACTAACAGGCCCGGACTTAGGAATTTCCCTGCTAGAACACAAGTGTGGTGATAAGAGGCTCAGTTGTATTGATTAACTCACCTGTGCTCTTAAAAGGAAATTCTAAAATCCTGGCCTGTTAACCCCTTAACAACAGATGACTTACCAGGTATGTCCCGCAGAAACTGTCACTTAGTGACAGAGGACGTACCTGGTAAGTCACGGAAGTCCGCGTCTCCGTGCGGCTGCACGCCGCTCAGAGACTCCGGACTCGTTTAAAAAAAAAAAAAAAAAAAAAATGTTCCTCGGGCGTTAAGGTGACAGCCGCGTACGAACTTCCTAAACTTCCATATATAGTTAGATCCTCTGTTTCTGTCTGGAGAAAGCCCGTCAACCCTCCAGGTGATGTTTCACAACTTTTCTCTCTTGCAGTCTATTCTAGATTTTCCTCTTTGTTGTTTAGGTCTTGAAGAGAATGATTAAGAATCTTGGAAACAAAATGGGGACTTGCAGATACAGCATTTAATGGAAGGGGACCATGATCTGCATTTTAATGATGTATTGACTTATGATAACATTTCGTCTTTCACTGCCTCTCATACCATTTATACTAGTTTGATTAGACCTCTGGCAGATTTTGAACAGCTATGTAGAAAACCACACAAACGTACACACATCTTGTTTAAGGTCTATAATATCATAAGAGAAAATTAAACACCATTCGCTTACTAGAAAAATATGTGGGAGACTGATTTATCTATGTCCATCAACAGACTAGACTGGCACAAAATTTTAACTAACGCACTTATTAGCTCCAGAAATTCAGCCACAATTGAAATTAACTATAAAATAGCAACTAGATGGTACAGAACTCCAGACACTCTAAACACAATGCACCCTACCATTGACCCCTCTTGCCCTAAGATTAGACCATTCTGGAATTATGTTCTTGACACAGTATCTAAGATCTTACATGCAGATATCCCTATTTACCCCTCATATATTTTGTTCAATTTACTACTTAGCGATGATCAATTTCATTTGAATGACAAGAGATTGCTCATTCATCTCTTAAATGCTGCTAAACATTGTATACCATCTCGGTGGAATTCCCACCTGTCACCTACTATATTTGATTGGGAGAGAAGAGTTAATGGAAAAATTAAGTAAATATGTTGATGTCCTCCAAAGTTTCTCAGATGTTTGGCAACCCTAGATGGACTACCTATCCTGGCACTGATTGAGAAATAGATGTAGTAGTGACCATATTGAAAACTATGAATACTTATAAGTTCATTGATCTGCATGAAGAGCCATCAAGTTCTCTTACTCTAATTTCTAAAGTTCCTTTCTTTTCATCTTCTTTTTCTCTTTTACTACTATACATATCATTCCCCTCTCTTTGGTTTCTACACATTTTTGTTACAGACTTGCTACCCTATTGTATTGGAAACATATACACATCCTCAGATTTTTTTTTTGATTTTTTTTTATCTTATTTCTTTATATAACGTGGAATATGTTTTGCCATGTGTAAACATGTTTTTCACAGTTTTCCGAATTTAAATAAACCCAATAAAAATTTTTTGTCTTTAAAACATCATTTTCAAATACTTTTTTTTTTTTTTTTTTTTTTTTTTTTTTACCAGTTAACTCCACAATACTGCTTCTCACTGCTACATCAACCAAACCAAAGAGTGATAGCTAAAAGATTTTTTTTCCTGAAAATACCTTAAAGCAGAACTTTCATCTACATTATACTTAGCCACAAATCATTAATATGTTAGCGATATACATAGAAATACTTACCATTTGCAGTACAAGTGCAGCATAAGGAAGAAAGAGAAAGTTTTTGGCAGGCAGCGACGGGGACCAGCCAGTCTGCATCTCTGATTCCACGATTGGCGAGTTGAATACCACTGTGCCGAAAGGCACCGAAAGGGACTGACAGCGCAGGTGCAGAGAGAACCTTCTGCAAGATCCCAGCCTGTGCCTACCTGTTGAAAATGGTCTCTTTCTTCCTTATGTCGCAGTTATTCTGCAAATGGAAAGTATTTCTATGTATATCGCTACCCTATTAAGGATTTGGGGCTAAGTGTAATGTGGATGAAAGTTCTGCTTTAAAATACTATGGTAGATTAAATCATGGACAATTTTAAGACTGCTTTATCCATTATGTGGAGATGATGTATTGGATGCAAAAAATTACGCTAATCTGTCTGTGGACTGAAGGACCGTGGAGTAAGAACTTTTTGATTCCGATTACAGACAATTTCAATTACCACAACTTTTTGAACATCTTACCCCTAGAGTGCGTACTTCATCTTCAGCCAAAAACCTCCAGATACAGGTAAACAGATCTTCAGTCTCTGTAAGACTGCAGGCCAGCTGCACACTACCAGTGGTTTAATTAATGGCTTTCCCCCAGCTACACCCTGGAGTATATGTAACAAAGCAATAATTTAAATAAATCTGGAGTAAAAACAAATAACCCATATGTATAAAAAAATCCACTGATTTGTTCTTTTTCTCCACGCATAATTTGCAGTTGTTTTGCTCCAAATGTGTTTATACCTTTCAGTGCCAGAGGGGTACACAATACATTGCAAAGCAATGCGTTGCGTACCCCACTGGCACTGAAAGGGTTAACTTTTGTCGTTATACATATGCCCCAGTGAATTCTGCAAAGTTACAGTGCTTTCAGATGGAATTCTATAGCTATAAACTTTAAAATGTTAAACAACCTCTACCAAAGGGCACTGAATGTGAATAAAACCAGCCAGCCACACAATTCAGAATTCTTGTCTCTGATGCTCACCTCTGATTCTATACTTTGATAATGATTGACGGCTTTTTTGTGCTGCCTGTATAACATGATTTAAAGTGATAGTAATGCTTAAAACCAAAAGCGACTCATATCCTTAGTCATAGTGAATATTACTGTTGCCTGTGGCTCTCAAAGATCACAACTTGCTAGATGCATGATTCAGTTTACCCCTCCCGCCCTTTTTCCCATTCTGAAGCCACCTCCCCTCAGATCTGAAGTTCAGTCGCTTGACCGGAGGGATCATGAGAGACAATCTTCCCTCAATCAGTATAAGTAAAAACCTGCCCTCTTTGTCGAAGGAGGGCAGGTTTGTCTTAATACCGACTGAAGATTTCCCTCATAGTGATCCGCTCTCATATCTGAGAGCAAAATGCAGACGTTGGGAAAAGGGGCGGGAGAAGTAAAATTAATTTAATAAAAGTTGAACAAGAGAAACTGACAGACACTTTAAATAAATCATATATGTGACAATGTACCTTTAAAAGTTTGTCAAAATACTGAACTTTCAAAACCATAGCTATTTCTTCTTTAAATGCTCACCTCTGTTCATAAGCTATTATGCTGGACCATTAAAATCCATATCCCCATCACAAGATAATACTGAAACACTATAAAACGGTCTAAAAATAGGATTTTAGTCTTACCTGTTAAATCCTTTTCTCTTAGTCCATACAGGTTACTGGTAACTTTGGGTAGGCGATCAGCCCCTTTAAACAGGCAGGAGCAATTCTGAGAAGCGACTGCTGGGTGGAGCCTCTCCTTAGGTTGCATCTAGCCAATCCCCAACCGGTAAGTTTTGAAAACTATTGACTAGGTAGTAAGAAGGTAAAGGAAGACTCCTGTGAGCATGAACCCGAAAGGACCCCCACGCTTCGCCACAAGAGAGCCAAGCATGGTCCCTTTACAGGGTGGGAGACCAGTAACCTGTATGGACCAAGAGAAAAGGATTTAGCAGGTAAGACTAAAATGCTATTTTCTCTGTCGTCCAATACAGGTTACTGGTAACTTTGGGAAGTCCAACCATTAAGTTCCCCAGGGTGGGAAGAAAGGCAAGGACCAGGCGCAGGCCCCCAAAGTCACCAGAGCATCAATGAACCAACATATCATGAATAGCTCAACAATAACCACAAAGTGTCAAAGGACACTGAACAGGGGTAAAATAGACCCCAGGAACTGTTACACAGCACACTGAACTAGAGCCAAAAGAACTAAAAAGTGAGAGAGTACTGAGAGACTAAGGAGATCCTAGACAGGCAAGGCTGCCTCCAGGATCTTCCTCCCAAAACTGGCATTAGCCAACTCCAGCACATCCACACGGTAGCATTTCGAGAAGGTATGCACAGACGACCAAGTGGCCACCTTGCACAACTGATCAGCTGAGGCCTGAATCTTGTAGGTCCAAGATGCCCCAACAGACCTCATAGAATAAGCCGTGACCCGAAATGGAACAGGCTTCTTCCTAAGTTCGTAAGCCTTACGAATAGTGGACTTGATCCAAGAAGCAATGGTTACCTTGGAAGCAGGCTTCCCTGTCCTAGGACCCTCAGGAATGACCAAGAGAGTGTCAGACTGCCTAAGTGGCTCAGTACGATGCACACAGAACTTGAGACAACACAAAACATCCAACAGGTGAAGATCCTTCTCCTTGTCAGAAGTAGGGTTAGGGTAGAAAGAAGGAACCACAATCTTCTGATTAAGGTAGAACTCAGACACCACTTTCGGAAGAAACTCGTGCGAAGCACCGCCTTGTCTTCTTCAAAATTGAGGATTCAATCTCCATGCCGTCAAAGCCAGACGATGAACATCTTCCTTCCACAGGTAACCCTGTAGAAGATGATCCAGACGGGAGGGAAGCCGAAGAAGTTCCACCACTGAGAGATCCAGAAGCTCCAGAAACCAAGCCTGCCAAGGCCAGTACGGAGCAACCAGAATGACTGGGCAGCGCTCCAGTCGCAGTTTCCGCAGAACTCAGTGCAACACGGGAATGGGAGGAAAGATGTTATGACAGAGGAAAATTCCATGGTATCGACAAGGCATCCACTGCTAGAGCCAGGGCTTGCGGTCTGACCATCCCCTTCTCTTAAAGGGATAGTAATGTTTCATAATAAAAGCAGCTCTAATTAATCTTCATAGTATTTGAGCCATGGAGAGTGTTATTTCAATTCTGTCAGAGTTGTAGTTCAAGAGTAATTGAATGATAAAGTCTCCCCCTCCCACCTCACCTCTGAGCAGCAGGGAGTGATCCAAGTAGATTGCAGAGAAGGACAATCTTCAATTAAGAGAAGGGAAAAAGCTGAACAACCTGTCAAGGGGGTCAGGGATTTCATTATTCTCACAGTAAGAATTTTGACCCTTTATGTTAGCTGTCTGGTCTATGGACTGGAATCCACATCTGAGGAGTGGGGGGCTTACACTAGGTAAAAGTAGCGGGAGGGGGGAAACTTTATCAATTACTCTTGAACTACAACTCTCACAATAATGAAATAACACTCTCTATGGCTCAAATACTATGAAGGTTAATTGGGCCTGCTGTTTTTGTGAAACATTACTATCACTTTAAATACACTGCCCTTCACCTCTCACATCTCTCCTATGACAGCATGCTAACTCTATTCTTATTGTGATGCAGGAAGCATGCCTGTGAGCTCTGAACTCCAATTCGATATAGTGAGTGTGTGGTCAGGTATACTGTTGCCTCTACCGTCTCCTTATGTTTCACTAACCTGGTAAAGAATTGATGTAAAGTGAGCTATCTATCTCCAGAAGCCCTATGGACCTAATAGCAAGGCATATGTCCTAAGGAAACTGGCTACATTAATTAAAAACCTTATCCATATATTCCTGTTCTATGCATTGTAATGAACTGGGGACATCTCTGGCATGTGAGGTGTTAACTCTGCATAGTAACAAGTTGGAAATGCCGTTAGAATACAAAAAAAAAATAATCCACTTTTATTCTATGTAAGACCTGAGATTTTCATTTCAAACAGACCATATGGGTCTTTGCAATATGACCATAGTGACGTGGAAACTTCCTTATTGAACCTGGAATCCCCAGAACACAAATGGATAAACAAATACCAGACTGAGGAAAAGTAAAGATTTCTTATCTTTTTTATGACCGCTCTGGTTAGTGGAGATGAAAGAAGCTATTAGAAAAGGTCTAACCATTGGCTGAAGTGGATGAGACCTATGATTTCTTTTCCAATACCAGATACAGAGCACAACTGCAAAAGGACAGGTAAGTCTACTGAAAAAAAAAAAAAAAAAGCCGTGAAGCCTGGGAGTGACATGTGACTAAGAATGCATATACCATCCATGTGTTTCAGTATGGCTATGAAAAGCTTTGTGGAAGCCTAATGATATGACTATAGTCCCAGAAAAGTGAAGAAGAGCTTGCTTTACATAACAGAAAGCCTAGGAAATGAATAGTAGAAACAGCATAGAATATTAGCTTTACTTTCAGATATAGAAAAAAAAATTGTGACAGTAAGCCAACCTACTTTTTGCCATCACATATTCTGCAAGTGTTTTATATATAAAGTCAAACTGTCTTTACTTGTTATTTATTTATTCCATTTATATAAATATTTACTTATGTCATTGTTGTGTTTAACCCCTTAACGACCGGCCGATCGGCGCGGTGACGCAAGTTAAGGACCGTGGATCGTTTGGTCTTTTTTTCCGGTTCTGAACTCCCCGAACGGCGTGCAGCCGCGGGGGAAGCCCGGAACTCCATGACGGTCAAAGTATGTCATGGGCCGTTCAGTCAGATCGACCCATGACGTACTATGACCGTCAAGGGTCGTTAAGGGGTTAACACTCTCAGTTGGTTACTGCACCAGCTGTAGAACCTCAGGGTCATAGGTTCTTGTCCCGGCAAGGTCACCTCTTGCCTTTCATGAGTATCCAGGACATACTTGATAACAAGAGAATCTCAGTGTATACTTCCTGGTAAAATGTTTTCATTACAACACTTTAATGTTTGCTTCCAGAAAGCTTTCTTTGTTGGACTGTAAAAGCAGAGAGAGTGCATCAATGTAAGAAAATACAATAAAAAAAAAAAATAAATTAAAAAAAATGACAGTGAAAAAAAGGCTGCACTCAATGCTGCAGAAAGACTACAACATATTATATTATATATATATATATATATATATATATATATATATATATATATATATATATATAGAGAGAGAGAGAGAGAGAGAGAGAGAGAGAGAGAGAGAGAGAGAGAGAGAGAGAGAGAGAATAAAGTAATAGATAGCACTCACAGGAACTTCAAAGCAAAGAAATTAAATGATGTTTATTCTGATCACACACTTTCACAATCATTGACAGGCAAAGTGTATGGAAACAGAGATCCAGGGAGCTCAATGTCAGGGGCATAAAAGCATAGAAAGAAGTGTGAAGGTAATAAGGCAATAAGACTTTACATATTATGCACTTTCGGAATCTATAAAGTCAAAAAGGAGGTTGAGTGTCTCTAACATAGTAACAGCAGCAATCTTATGACTTTAGCACATACAGTTTTCAATCAATAACATTTATACAGTATGAAAATACCATAAAATCTCACGTATAATAGGCATAATTTTGCCCCTCTTCACCTTATGTGAAGTGGGGGGGGTGTATTATACACAAAAGAAAACAGAATGAAAACATTTTTTAAAAATTCCACTGAGCACTGCTTCCCTACCTCCATGCTTGCCAATATCTTCCTCTGCCCCTCTGTAGTGCAATTTCAGCAGCCTGACAGGGTCCCAGAGGGCGGCATGCTTGCATCTGCCACCCGCTTCCAGCATTGCCCTGTCAGAACCTCTTCTGTCTTGCCAGTGGTAATGTCTTGCGAGGACATCAAGTCCTCGTAGGGCAATACACTAGATCCAATGTGCATAGCTATGGTATTGCCATGCGAGGACCTTGCCTATATAACTATAGGCCATACCAAGGGTATGCACAGAACTGAATGGGTTATTATATAGAGAGATAGAAGTCAACTCGGGGGCAGCAGGTGCTTGCCTGACAGCAGTGTATACAATTAACCTGAAGAGTAAGAGAGAGATGTGCAACTCATTACTCTGTAGAGTAAAACACCTCTGCAGCACAAAATGCCATAAAAGCAGAAGTAGCACAGAGATGCTCTGCAATGTCCTGCACATGACCATGACAGACAAAGGGTTAAAAACTTATCCTTGCAGATGGCAGAGCCATAGCCTGACAAAAAAAGCCAGACCTCTGTGTGTGTGTTTGTGTAAAGATGCAAATGTCTTATTATACCATGTTCGAAGATTCCACATCGGCAGGTTGTACATGTATTTTCTCACCATTTTTTTACAACAGGTATAGCATGTGAACCACAACCTACGACTCCAGGGGTGGGTAAAGAATGAGATATCATAGTCTGTGCAAACTGAGAATAAATGGTTTGGGGAACTGCCCAGTTCAGTCAAACTCAGAGGGACAGTCTATGCATTTTAACCATTTTGTACCCTGGTCTGTGCAACATGCTTTCAGGTCCTTATTAAAGCCTGGCCAGCCAGTATGGAGCTCTTTTATCCTCAGGTTTATACTGCTTCTGGTCCACAGAAGGCCCAATGGGGAGACACGAACATTCTTCATTTTTGTGTAAAAGACTCAAAATCCTTTACTTCAGATGAGCATGAGTCAGGGGAACACAGAGTAGACGCCAGTAAAAACCCAGGTAGTAACATGGAGTTAGCTGTGATGACTGCTGCAAATAAATCTGAAGAGGGCCTAGCTTACATAAACAGGCAGTACACGTGACAATGGGATATAAATCCAGACCTGCTGGTGTGGATAAACCTAGAGCCCCCAGGCAAGGAGCTGTAGGTACCCTTAGCTCCACCCATGACCACACCCCACATGACCATGCCCCTAGGCCCATCCACTACTTCCTGGCATAGAAAATATAACTGGCCTATAACAAACGCCGACAGAAAAAAAAAAAAATCCCTCTAGCAGCCAAGGGGTTAAACCAGTGATTCTCAACCAGGGTGCCATGGCACTTTGGTGTGCCACGGACATCATCTTAGGGTGCCCCACATTTTCTATGAAGACTAACAAAAATGGACTTTTAAATAAAGATTAATAGAAATTGTTCTGCACAATACGTTTAGTTTTGTTACTATGATTGTAAGACCTAATAATAACTGTATATTTATGTATTGTACCCTTCATTGTGCCCTTGATAAAGTACATTAAATAGGTTAGGGGTGCCCCGAATGTTCTAGATTATGTGTTAGGGGTGCCCCAAACAAAAAAAGATTGAGAACCACTGGGTTAAACAACTTTAAAGGTGTATATAAACTTGTGCAATAACATTGAGATTGTTTGGCCACACCTATAATTCAGAATGTGGGTGTGACCAACACAGCTAAAGTGCCCCTTTAAATTTGGTGCTCCAGGCAGCTGCCTACTCTGCCTATTGGCAGAGTAGGCATTGTCGCCCTGCCTCCCTTGTCAGCATTCAAACCCTTTGGAAGGCTCTGCAAGGGGATTCTCTGTGGAGCCTGTTACTTCCAACCAACTGTTGCTAGGTGGCAATTCTCCTAAAAGAGATGGCCCATAAATTCTACCACCAGACAAATGAACAGGATTAACGGACCACAACCAGATCATTATCAGAATGTTCAGTTGAAATGATTACACATCTGAAAAATGTGAGAGCTGAACCACCCATTTTAGGTTACTCCAAATGAAAGATATGTTAAAATGGTTATATTTCTTCTCTACTGGAGCCTTTTTAAAGTATCCATTCTTCAGCAACTCAGTACTTCTAAGCCATCTGTTGTTCTCTTTATTAAATAAAAAAGAAGTCAAATGGTTGCAGTGCAAGGCCCAAGCCAGGCAGCTGCCTTCATGGAGTCACACAATGTGCACAAAGAGAACAGGTCAATTTTGAGTCAACTTCATTTAACTTATGTTCCAATCACTCAGGAAACTAAAGTGCCACAATTTTGGACAAACCAACTGCACCACAGGAGATGTATAAACATTCCCTTTTATTTAAATATGGCTTTTAACAGCATTGCTTTGGATTGTACTGGAGACTTTTCTTAGCATTCAGCAATTTAAAAGCTCTATTTAAATCAAAGGGAATGTTTGTGTGTACCCTACAATGCAGTTGGTTTGCCTCAGAGTCTCTCATCTTTAACTTCCTGAATACGGCTCTGAGTGAGAAGTGAACAGCCTGAATGCTGCTCTAAGCTTATTACAGTAGATTTATAAAACTGGACTTAAAAAGAAAGTGTCTGTAACACTGTCAGAGCGACATAAGGATATGTACAAGTTTAGCGACATTTTCTCTAAGTACAAAGTTCAGTCAGTTTACTTTATAAAAAAAAAAAAAAAAAAAAAAAGTTGAGTAAAAATGGTCTTGCCCAAATAAGAACTGTGTTGCAATATACTTATAAAGAAATGTGCTAATTGTGCCAAAAAAATAGAGGCAGTTTTAGGGATTCGATCTTAAAGCCAAGTAAAACCAGTTCTTTATGGAAGCATACAGTAAAATTTATGTATGCAAAAAAATATTCTCATGTGAAAATCTTCTCAGAAAACTCTTATATAGTTAACTTAATCCTCTGAGTGCCGGAGGGGTATGCAACGCATTGCAAAGCAATGCGATGCATATCCCTCTGGCACTCAAAGGGTTAAGAGCAACAGCTCTTAAACCTACACTAAGAAGGCCTTTTATAAATCTCCCTTATTGTTCTCAACCCGCTCAGTACAATAAATCTACTCAAATGCTTGTTTAACCCTTTAAAGGACCAGAGTGGTGGGCACTGGTACTTAAAAGGTTAATCTTAATGTACTTCCGCAGAAAGGCTTGAAAGAGACAAATGGAAATTCAAGATGTATATAACATATGCATAAATCGCCTCTTACAGATAAATGTCATAATAAAAAAAAGTGGATACATGTAGAGGATCTGTGGGACAACTGTTTTGTATTCTGGACAATTATGTTTCTGTATAATTTCTACTTTTATTTGGTGATAAAAGCTAACTTTTTGATACAGTTATGCAAAAAGGAAGCTCCTGCACACTTTCTTAGTCTGTTTTTCAGAACGGTTACCATTTTGATTCAATCACAAATACAGCCAGCTCTAAAGAAGGAAAAATGTTGAAAAACCAGCAATGAGTGCCCTTTATACTGTCCCAAGTCATGGAACTATATGCACAAAGATACAGTGGAGCAATCTGAGGCAAACAAACTGAGAAACATGATACAATTAAATATTCTCAAAATGCATACAGATCAAAATGGGATTGGATGCTAGAGAAGCAATGCATTGAAGGCCTCCCTAGCATTCATAGAGTAAAAACCCCTTTTAACTAATGGGAATGTTAATTTCTTCCCTATGTTACAGTTAGTTAACCCCAGAACTGCACCTCTTTAGCTTCCTAAATATAGCCCCAACTTCCTTCTTCATCTACCTTCATATGGGAACTTTTATTGACCTCTATAGGGCAGTTGAGTTGCTCCAAAATTGCTTCCAGTCTTATTACTGCAGCACTCAATGCTCTGCATCTTGTTTATAATGTTTGGTTGTTGTTGTTTTTTTTACACTGTATCAATAGACCTGCTTTTGTGTTCCCTGACCAAAAGATTTCTGAAAATCTATCAAGGGAGCTCACTGTCAGGCCGTAATGACTGGAATAATATTAAGTATAGGTAATTTGACTTTACGTATTATGCACTTGCAGTGAATATATAGTTTAAAAAAAAAAAAAAAAAAAGGAGGTTGACAATCTAACTTTTTGGGTTATTTTATATACAACAATGCATGTGCATCTAGATTGTAAGCTCTTTTGGTGGTTCACCAAACATATATAAGAAGGTTCTGGTCAGGAGATGAAAAGTTACCTCCGCAACCAGCGGTATACATGAGAGTACAATCATTTTGTCTTATCTACTGGATTTATAGTCAAAAACTAGTGGATATTTTCATCTTTGACTATCTGTGTTTATCACAATAAATGTTAAGAGTGTATCTTTTACTACCCTTCTATACAGCTCTGACAAATATACAGACTCTCATTAAACTAACAATAATAATTCCTTCAAATCTAGTTCTAGGTTCCTATGTTTATGTATTTCACATTTTGTGCACCCCTCTTATGATTTACATTCAAGAAATAAGTAATCTAAACCACAGTGGGCTGACAAAAGTTTTTTTTTCTAATAGAATGACACAGCTTCCATTCTTCTAATGCTTGAAAATGCAGCTAAATTACAATTGAGACAAATGTGCATCAATACCTATGCAAATGCAAAGTATCCAAACATTTTGTAATCTGTTCTCATTAAACAGTCAGGCTTTGTGTATAAAACAAACTGAAGAAAATACTAATTAAATAATTTAAAATTACGTAACCTGTAGGATACTCTAACACACTAAAACCTCTCTAGAATCCAGGGAGTTAAAGGACTTCTAAAAGGGAGATCACCAATACCCTGCACCCACCATCAATTTTACTAGTACAGTAATGCTGAACATTTCAACTGCAATAAGATATACATTACACTGCCCTGGACTTAGTTATGAATATAGCTATTATGTATATAAAAAAGAAAAGGTCTACTAAACGTTTTATGTCTACTACTCTCAGCACTTCATTTACAACTGGAGTGTGGATGTATTCTAGAACTCAGTGGGCCTTATGAATAAAGACAGTGTGGAGAAGTTGTGGAGTATCCAGCTTCACAATGCTCTGGAGATCCCTCTAGCATTCAAGGGGTGAAAAGACACATTTAAATAAATGACATTGATTTGTCCTCTACAGTGCACATTTGGTTTGCCTCAAAATACTTCTCCTTACCTTTAAGCATAAGGTTGAATGTTTCTCACACATTATATTTCGTATTGCCTCTTGCATGCTGACACTAAGAAAGGACAAGGGGCACTTGTGTCCTGGGCCCGGACAAGAAAAGGTAGCCCAGGAGGAAAGTAACATGAGGACATTCTCACTGTAACTCATTTAACGCAGGCAGCAGAGCCTTTAATAGAACTCACAGAACATCCTATTGCTTGTGATCTATATGCCAACGCTATGACCAGTGTACCTTAACAGAACTGAACTAAAGAAGCTAAGGAAGGCCTAACCTCATACTACCACAGGAGATGTGTCCCGCAAGCCAGTCAAGAGGCTGTATGAGACTAGGCCCTACCCACCTCCTTTAGTGCACTTCTATTCCTTCACGCTACATGCAGAATTAGCATATCGATCACAGACAGAAAGATGCATAACAGCTTCTATAGGATGCCTGGCAGCCTGTGTTAAATCAGTTGCAGTGAGATAGCAATGGTGTTACACCTCTCATGGGTGTGAACAACACACAAGACAGCCACTTCAATGGAAGATGTCCTTAATATTTGCACACTCCTCTAGTCCTTCATCTTATGCAACTTCACTGCTGATAGCAGGAGGAGCCCCTGCTGCTGACCTGCCTTGTATAACAAGACAGGAAGCAGCAGCTGATGTGTCTGATATATTCCAGTCTAAACTGCATCCACATCTCTCCCTACTCCCCATTACACCTGCTTGCCCTTACTCACTTCTCCAGATTTTAACCCCTTCTCCCCTGCAAATTCTGCTCCAGAACATCAGTATAAATCTTACTCCCATATTTCTGCCCTTTCTCTTATTCTGCTGCTTGCCACTGGGGATATTACACCCAATCCAGGCCCAAACCCCATACCCACCTGCTATCACTCACAATTTACCATACCCACTCACAGCCTCTTCAAGGGTTCCAACCCTTCAAATCCTACTAATATTCCCCTTCTTCCTCCCTTTCTCCTGCACTCTTTTGAACATTCACTCCCTAGATAATAAATCAACACTCAAGTGCGATCGATTTTGTGAGCAATTCCTGCAGCTGTTTGCCCTCACAGAAATGTGGTTGTTTGTACATGATACATAGGTGGGGGTGTTGGTGACCTTCTCTGCGCCCACTGTTGCTTCCAGACCCTTTCAATCCCACCACCTGTTCACTTTACTCTTTTTAAAGTACATATAGTCCAGCTCTATCATGCACTGCCTTTGCATGTGGCTGTCTTATACACGCACCTGCTAATTCCTCCTTCCAGCTTTCTCTCAGATTCTAATCCTGGTTTTCCTTCTTTCTACCAACAATACAGTCCTTATTCTGGATGACTTTAACTGTTATACTGATAACTCCTCAGTCCACTGAGCTTCACGTCTTCTTCATCGAACCTCCTCATTTCATCTCAGTCAATGGACTGACTGCATCACTCACAAAAGCTAGTCACTGCCTGGATCTTGTCATTGCCAACAGCCTAGATTTTTCCCATTCCCTCTATCAGACCAAAATCATGTATCATTCTCTCTCTACCACTCTGCCCATTCCCCATCCCATCCACCAACAGATTTATAAGGGATACCCACTCGATTGATCTCCCTGGGGTGAGCACTTCACTTAACACAAACCTTTCCTCTATCTTGTCCATTTCTGACACAGACATTCTTGTTAACTCCTACAACTCAATCCTATCCTTTACAGTTAATTTCTTTGCCCTGCTGAAACAACCACAGGTTCGTCAAGTTAATCCGCAACCCTGGCTTAACTTCCACACCCGATTACTACTTTCTTACGCTCTGCTGAATGTCTATGAAGGAAATCTGGCACACATGCAGATTTCATCCACATTAAATTTCTGCTATCTTGCCTACATTCTGCATTATCAAAGGCTAAACAGGAATACTATAACACACTAATTCACAACAACAAATCTACCCCTCGTTTCTCTTTGCAGACTTTGACTCCTTGCTCTAGCTTTCTTCTACATCTTCCTCTCACGCCATACATGCACTACAACCTTTTGATGAGCACTTCAAAGACAAGGTGGAATTGACTCCTACTACCGGACTTATCCTATGCCTTTGGTATAGTTAACCATTCTGTTCTTCTCAGATACTCTACAATCTTGGCTTCTGCATTCAAGCCGCTTCATGGCTCTCCTCTTATCTCTCACAATGTTCTTTTTTTGGATCTCCTGGAAATAACACCTCCTCCACAGTCTGTTTGTGGGGGTGCTTCAAGGCTCCATTCTGGGTCCTCTACTGTTCTTCCTGTACACCCTTTCATTGGGGGAACGTATTAATTAATTTGGCTTCAAGTATCATTTATATGCTGATAAAACCCAAATGTATATGTCCGCTCTGATCTTTCTCTTCAAATTCAGTTACAAATTTCAGACTGCCTTTTGGGCATCTTCTCCTGCACCGCCCTGAAGATAAACCTGTTGAAAACCAAACTTCTCATTTTCCCTCCTAGATCTCACCCAACTTCACGATTAAGGTTGATGGAATTTAAAAGAGAAGGGGAGAGTCTTATAGTGTAGAATAAACGTGTCATAACAACAACAAATATACTCCCATATTAAAGAGGGCCACCTTAAAATTCCTGGCAGCCACTTGTGATTGAGGAGGCTATAAGTACTGCCTCAACACAGTTCAAACATAACTGCAGCTCAATCCTTTAACTGTACTGCTCTAAACGTACACTTCAAGAGATAAACAAAAACATACCACCAGGAGAGCGCTCACAGATTCAACAGTAGAATATGTATAGAATGTATATCAAAATAGTAGTTAAATATAAACTGAAGTACTCCCTTGCCAACTGGGGTCTGGACCTCAGCAACCAGTCTTTTGCCTAGGGGGAATCTTTGTGCTGATCCTCCCCGTTAATGGGATCCAACTGTGAGAGCACACCAATGTAACAGGAAGGTTTCCTCTTTTATAGAATATAAGAATGACTATACGAACAGGTTGTAGCCATTATGATACCAGTGTAAAAAGATACCTGGTTTATTAAGAGAAATTAAAAACAACCCTCAACATGTTTCATTATCCATACCTATCATTTCATCAGGAGGTTAAAAATAAATAAATTAAAAAAAATATTTTTAATTTTTTTACCTCCTCATGAAATATTAGATACAATATTGGTTGCTGAGGTCTAGACACCAGTCGGCATGTGATTATTTTAGTCTATATTTATGCTTATTTTTTATATACATGTTATAAAGATGCTACTGGTGGGGTGTTCACCTGTTCCTGTCCACAAACAAATACTAAAACTCTTGGTCATCAGTCACATTTAGACTACTGTAATAGTCTGTAATACTGTAATATACTACTAACTGGTATTTAAGCTTCCCATCTTCCGCCTATGCATAAGCTCAGCTGCATGAATCACATCAATCAAAAGAAAAACCTTTTCCCATCATTCTTAGACATTGGACATGGCTCCCTATTCAACACCGTATCACTTAAAAAGTCCTTCTTCTTACGTTTACAGTTACCCTTACAACTCTTCACTCATCTCCACTTATGCTTCCGGCTGCCTCCTTTGCTGAGGATGCAACGACCCTTCTTGTTACACCATCCACACCCTCTGCCGTCTCCCTGTCAACCAGTTTTCACTTACTGCTACCTGCCTATGGAACTCCTCTGTCTTTAAGTCAGCTCTGAAATCCTATCTTCTTTAGTACTAGCACCATGCACCGCCATTTAGCAAAATCAGCACTTGAACTCACAGCACTTGACATCCTCATACCCTGTTGTCTGTCAGTCTGTCTCCTATTACCCATTTAGACTGTACGAATCTCAGAGCAGGGCCATATTTCCTTTTGTTTCAATGACTGCAACACTTATTTTATCCCTGTTTATTTATTGTAATGTACCATTGTTGTAAAGTGCTATGTACACTGTGTGGCACCATATAAATTAAGATATGCATACATACATATATTCTTCTACATTAAATTTATTTACATATTTTAGTCCTTGCTCTTCTCATATACCCTCCATGCTGCCATGTTGCTTATTTGTTCCCCTTTTGTCCCTCTCTGCCATGAACCCAACTTTTTCCCTCAATGTTCACCTACCTCTTTTTTTTTTTTTTGGTAAGATTTGCTTCTTTGATGCCCTTTTAACTCCTCCGCTTCTCTTGTGCCCATCTTGTCCATTTTCCCCTCTTTTGCACAACTTTGTTTCTTGTGTCTCTCAGTTTCCTCCATTTTGACTCCCATTTTCATCTGTTGTGTTAATCTGGTGCCCCTGACAAGAATATCTTTATGGGTAAACACATCCTAGAATCAAAGTGTCCTAATGCCAGTGACATGTTTATAGGTCAGTCATTCCAAGGAACAGTATGTTAATGGATCAGTACATACAAAGACTTAAGTGTACCAATGGCACTCACATGTTTATTGGCCATTCCATACTAAGACTAAAGTCTACAAATGGCAGTAATACTTTTGTGTCAGTCGTTCCTAGAAGCAAGGTATATAGGTGGACTTTTTCACACTTATGACTTTAGCAGCAACAGATGTATATACAGCTGATGAGATAGCTCAGTGGTAAATGCCCTGACTGCAGAGTCTGTTTAAAACTCAAGGTTGCAGGTTGAAATCCCAGCAGGGTCAACTCAGCCCTTCATCCTTCCGAGGTCGATAAATGAGTACCATTGATTGGGTAATAGTATCTATTATTCAGCTGCCGATTCAGTTAATTCCAAGAGCATGCAGTGAAAGTACTTTGAGTCCCACTGAGAAAAAGGTGCTATATAAATACTAATTATTATTACAGTTGTATAGAATATGCATTGGGCTGTAATGTAATCATACCAATTCTGTATTTTCATTTAGTGAGATAACATGGGAGTGGGGTCACTGATTGGGCTGGGTCCCATTATTCATGATGGCAGCCCTGGCCTGTTCCAAATTCATAGGGTTAACTCTGTGTTAAGTCATAACAGACATTGACTTCTTGGATTCCCAACAATCTGCAAGGCAAATATATTTATGGGCAATTTTCAACCACATGTACAAATTGCAACCATTTAATTTTCATCTTACATCTGAATGTACAAGGAGACCACTTGTGGTGTAATATAACATATTATTATTTAAAGTAGCAATATTTGTCCTTTAAAGTGTGAGATGCAATTTTCCATTGCTGAATGATAGCCAGAAACAAAATAAAAGGCTTGTGTCAACGTCTGGGGAGAACAAAAATCTAAAGAATTGTGGAGCCAGACAAAATTTTCAAGCACAAACTGGGAATTTTAAGAGCCAGTGAGGGTGAGCACATACACACACATATACAACATGTTTCAAAAATCTAGGAAAATTGAGAAGCCCCAACTTCCAGGACCCTGGGATTTTTCCACCCCCTGGTATAGACACAATAAAGAAAAAAGCTGCCTGTGCATGCATTCAACTGCATTACATATTGTGCTGTGAAACGAACTAGTTATTTAAATTTTGGACTGGATTCCACTGCATGAGACGTGTTATCACTGGTTTTATCTCACATATTTCTACTTGTCTAATGGGAAATTTGATGACAAACCCAGTGATAAAGTTATCACCTGCAACAGAATCCGGTCCTCTGTTAGAAAAACTCTTACAAAGACAAATACAAATTAGACATCTTGAAATTTTAAGGGGTACAATTTAATGGACATTGGAGCTTTAATCCTTTGACTGTTACTTGAGTGTGCGATACATTGCATTGCACATCATTAAGGGTGAAAAATGATACCAGTTTCATCCATTTTCTATGTTATCAAGTACTATTGGCCTCATCAGTGTCAGATAAAGATGTGCCTTGCTGCTTTTAAGCCCCTTTCACACAAACCATCATCATGCATTGTACATGCATCCATAATGTCACCAGTGGAGTGCCTAACAGTGCCAGACAGGTAACTATGACTGCAGGCAAATGCACCACATGAAACAAGGCTGATCCACAGAGTGGCCTACGCACCTATCACACAAATCTTTCACATGAACAAGATTAGGGGCAGGGATAATTATTGCAAACTCCAATGAATGGCTGACCCTCATGAGTATTAGTAACTAATGTTTGGGTAATGAAGATGTCGGCCAGTCATCAATAAAGAAAGGATTGTGTGGGGGGGGGGGGATGATGCAGGCGATCGAGAGTTTAACATAAGAGACTAGAACATAATAGCAATCCTGCCACATTCCAATCACCCATTTGAAAGAACCTTTAGACCAGAAAAAACAGCTAGTTGGGATGATAGGAGCTGGAGGTCCAGAGATGTACTATACCTCCCTTAGACATTACATGTCATCACTGAAGCAGGGCAGTTACCTTCAGTTAAACCAATGAGTATTATAATTGGCTAATTGTGTATTTATGAAGTGTTAAGCACACAGTGTGAGTGGTGTAATTTACATGCAGATGAACACTTATCACCTCTCTGGTATCTCTTCCAAGCACCGACTAGCTCTCTTTCATTAGTGACTTCATGTAGAAGTGGTTTTGTTCCATGGAATCAAATGAAAATGTTGTTGCAAAACTTGCAATATTACTGCTTTTGTACTATGATATCAAAATTGTTTTTATTTTATTTTTTTTTGCTCTCAACATCCCTTCTTCCAATATAAACAGCAAGAAAAAAATACTTTATAGAAAATTAAACTGCCTCCAATATCTGTATGACTTTTGCAATCACTTTGTAACCCACAAGACAAGACTGTATACGCAATAACATTTTCAAAGAAAACTTTCATTACCTCGTGTAATAGTCATCCATATGAATGTGCCTATGTTGATAATTATTGCTGTAGGCAAGTATCTGACACAAATGTATGAATTGTCACATTTTACTACTTTATATCTTACAAAACTGGAGATACTGCTTATCAAGGGAAATACATCCTACACAGAAGCCCTAAGTGAATGAGAAGCAGATTTGCAGTCTCTTAGGTGTGCACATTTTAATTGACTATAACAACAGGGTTTAAAATTTGAAGTCCTTTGCTACTAGCCAGACCTGAAAAGTTACTCGCCACTGCAAGCCATAACATACCCACCAGGGCTGATTTTCTACTCTCCAGGGCAAAATTTTCACTCACCATTGGCTAGTGGAAATTTTGAGCCCTGACAATGTTCGAGATAAGAATTATGACGACAAGAAGGTTAACCCTTTGAGTACCAGCAGGGTAGTAAGCAACACATTGCTTTGCAATGCATTGTGTACACATCTGGCACTCAAAGGGTTATACTAGCAAGAAACATGGTGCTGCCCATGTGAGAAGATACTCATTTCACTGATGCCTGTGGTATTCAAGGAGTTAAAGAGAGGTGCCTGTGGCATGCAAGGAGTTAAATTGTACAAACACATGTCGTGCTGTGCAGTTTGCCTTTCCCGCTAGTGCTGTCAGTATCTGACTGAGAGCCTCTCACAGCTGTCTCACAAGTAACATCCTGTCTCTTCACTGGATATAACTTGGTTATCAGAGAAATCTGAGAGGCTCTTGGTCCAGTGGACAGTAACAGCACAGTATGTATTTGTACACTTTAACTCCATGTATGCCACAGACTCTTCTCTTTTACTCCTTGCATGCAACAGACGTCAGGACAGTGGGGCATGGAAGTTTTCAGTGGGTGTGTGTCCCTAACCTGCTTCTTCAACTGCGTGTCGCAGAATAACGGGCCCATAACCTCTGCCAGCACTCATGTTAAAAATACCGCCCCAACACATCCCATTAGCCAACCAATGACAGAAAGCCCATCCTACGGTATGTCTGCCACTTATCCAGACACCCGCTAACTTTCCAAAACAGGCCCAGCCATATTATATATATTCTCCATGAACAAAAATAAACCAACCATTGGGATTAACTACTGTATTAGATTTTCTGCTCTGAAATCTTTGTTCAAATCATCTGTCACATATTTGGAATTTCTTCCCTGTCTAGTTGGCCTCTCAAATGTAAACAATGGCAATTTAGCCATGCTGAAGAACTGTACTTCTCAATTTTATATCTTCTATGCAATCTATTGTTATTCCCAGCCCTAGAGGTTTCCATTTTAAAATGAAAAGTTACATAAACCTACTTTAGGGTTTGAAAACTATAGCATAGCTTCTCATGCTTCTGATAAAACGTTGATGTTATTCTTTTGTGGTATAACAGCTATGCATATTTCCACGATACAAGGCACTCTCTAATACAGAAAGTTCCATTTCTGTGTTAACTACCATGCAGCTATTCAGCATGCAGTAAAGTGGAGCAATTCTGGGGCAAACCATCACCACTCTAAGGGACAAAAGGGGAGATGTATGAAACTGGAGTTTGAAACTGTCTCAAAGTGACACAAGTATATGTATAAACATCTAGTGACATTTTTGCTAAGTGCTAACTCCAGTTAGTTGAATTTTTTTGAAAAGTGGAGTAGAAATGGTCTTGGCCAAATAAGAATTTTGTCCCAATGTATTTATAAAGAAATTTGCTAATTGCGCCAAAAATAAAAGCGGTTTTAGTGATTAAGACTTAAAGGGATAGTAATACCTGGATTTAAGAAGGTTTAATATTGTTCATATGAAAAAAAATAAATTAAATGAAGTAAATCTCGTTGCTTAAGGATGCGTATTTTAAGATTTATAAGCTTTTAAAATCCCCCCCGCCCCTTTTACTAACATCAGCGCTCTAGCTGAAAGATCGAGATTCTGATCATGTGACCAGAAGGCTCTTCAGCAGAGCCGAAATAGCTTTGTCTACAAAGAAATACTTAATTAGAACGGTCTACAAAGTGTGCCTGGGAGGCAAGCAAGAGAGGTGTCCAATACATTGAGTTTAAATGCGTTTGCGACATCTCTAGCATTCAAGGGGTTTAAAGCCCAATTTAAATACATTTTTTTGTTTGTTTGGTTGTTGGTTTTTTTTTTTGTCCGCTATGGTGAAGTTGGTTTTCCCCAGAATTATTGTATTGTTCTTTTATGCATAAGGCTCAGCTGCAAACAACATTACTATACCTCAAATACTCAATCTTCTCCCCTTGTTTCACTGTTATTTGTTTTTAAATAATATTGGAATAGTGTTCTCCAGCCAACATATTCAACACACATGCTGTTGCGTATAAGAAGCCAAAGAAATACAAAGATAAATTTGCAGACATAAGTGCTTGATATTTTAACACAAACACCTGTTTCCTAAATGCAAGCCTGGACAACAGGAGGTCTAACCCAAATTTACTGAGTTATGGTATTCTGTGCCACCTGCGAAGGCTGCAGGAGGCTACTGGCACCAAAAGGAACCTTGCTGACTTACACTTTTTTTTTTAATTCAATGTTTTATTCGTTTTCAAATAACACAGAAGACAGAAAGAGAAAAAGGGAAGGAAATACAAGAAATGACCTATAGAGATTCCAATCGGTGAACATTAGAATAGTACAATACAGAATTTATCAGAAACACCCCAGAGATAGTTACACATCAGTGGATGCACATTATCAAGACAAGGATAGCTACAACTGGTTAGCAGAAAGGGGACAAAGAGAAGGAAGGAAGAAAGAGAAGAGGGGAAGGAAAAAAAAAAAAAAAGGAGGGAGGGAGAGGGGGAAAATGGGAAGGAGTAGAACTCTCACAATAGTGCACGGCCCCGAGCAATCATCGGAGCAAAAGATCTCGATAAGACTCATGCGGAGCCACTACACCAATCCACGGAGACCAGTTCCCGGAGATATCCAGAAGAAGAATTGTGAATATACGCTGTGAGTTTCTCCATCCGGATTAAACTCCAGATGCGGCCGCCCAGGGTGGCTCAAGAAGGAGGTAGAGACTTCCAGTACTGGGCAATGTGGCAGCGAGTCATGGCACACACCCGGAAACCAAGCTTATTAGCCAGACTGGAGAGCGGCAGAGTACGGGATGCTCTGTTCAACAAGGCTGTCCACGGGTCCGGAGTCAACCTAACATCCAAAGCTAAACCCAAAAGTCTAAGAACATAGGGTCAAACCTTGGCAACCGAGGGGCAGGACCACCACATGTGAAGATAAGTGCCCTCTGACCCACAGCCACAAAAGCAGAGCTGGGAGGTGGAGGGGAACATACAATGTAGTCTAACAGGGCTATAATACCATCTAGCCACTACTTCATACGCATTTTCCTTTACCAAGGTACAAGGGGTCAGGCTATGGACGTTAGCCATAATGTCATTCCAATCCTCGGGATCCAAGATCTCCCCAAGATCCGATTCCCAGAGATCCCGATAAGTCATGGGTAACGGGGTCAGGGAGGACATGAGAAGGGAATACATTTTGGAAATGGCCCCCTTAAACAAATAAATAGGCCTGGTTGTTTAAACTAAGCTGTAATGGCTGTATCAGAAGTCATAATAATGCCAGTGAGATGGCTCAGTTGGTTAATGCACCAGCTGTATAATCTGTTCAAGCCACAAGGTCGCACGTTCTAGTCTCGGCAAGGTCAGCTCAGCCTTCTGAGGTAGAAAAAATGAGTCCAGGATATACTTGAAAATGAGAGACAATGTCAATGTATTCTTCCTGGTAAAATAATTTCACAAAAAAAATAAATACATAAAATAAAATAATCTCTAAATCTAACCATTTTAGAGTCAATGTATCAAGCAATCCCTCTTTCAACTGGAGAATAATAATAATAATCCTTTATTTATATAGCGCACACAGATTCCGCAGTGCTTTACACTCATATTGGTTCCTGTCCCCATTGGGGCTCACAATCTAAATTCACCTATCAGTATGTTTTGAAGTGTGGGAGGAAACCGGAGTACCCGGAGGAAACCCACGCAAACACAGTGAGAACATACAAACTCATTGCAGATGTTGTCCTTGGTGGGATTTGAACCCAGGACCGCAGCGCTGCAAGGCAACAGTGCTAACCACTGAGCCACTAAACATTACTATTCAGTCTCAAAAGGTCCATGTTACTAACAGGGGTCTAGTTTACATTGCAGTTGAAGTCCAAGGGGAAATGCACATAAAATTACTGATAAAATTATCATGTGCAATGGAACCCAGTCTTGGAAAAATTATAAATAATTTTGAAGCCAGATACAATTTTCTAAGACCTACCTAATGTTTTAGGAGCCTGTGAAGATATGCATGTACACAGTAATATACAAAATATTCCAAACCTGTAGGAACCAGCAGTGAAATTATAGGAGCCTGCACACCCATGCTATGAAACATATTGCTTGACTGAAACTGATACACATAAGAAAGGTATCACAACCTACATAAGACTATACATCCTTTGAGACCAAACAAAGCATAATCTTGGTAAACTGGCATAGACAAGATAACCAGACTTTCAGAAGAGAACAGGGTTGGGTACTAATAACAATTATGTGCTTTGGATTTTGCCTGTCAAGACAAGCTTCCACAAACTGCAGATTTACAACACGTTAACTTGGTTTTCATATGCATCAAGAAAAAACAAACACTTTACAACAAGATTTTAGGTAAAGCATCAAATATTTATTTATTTTACAAACAGTAGCAATGAGTGGTAGATATGTATGGTTCTGGAGCAGTATTTTAGTCTGTAGGTGTCAGTTTATCTTTAATCCTTTGAGAGCCAGAGAGGTAACCAACGTGATAACGCTCTGGCACTCAAAGGGTTAAGAATAGCACAGATTTTGTTACAGTTAATTATTTTCTCAGTCATTGAGACATATATTAAGACAATGTGTACTAATTCTGGGGCAAACCAACTGCACCACAGAGAACAAAAAAAGATGCCCGCTAATTGAAATGAGGCTTAATTGAAGGGGCAGTAATGTTACATAAAAAATTATGCCTGTTTTGTAGAGGTTTAAAGAATAAGTTATTTGGCACAAATCCTATCTCTCAGACTGCTATGGTTTGACAGATATTCACTTGTAAAGTTTCCCTTTACAGCTGACAGCAGGAGATTGGAGTTGTGCGACTTGAAGGCTCTGCAGCAGTGAAATTGCGTTATTTAACCCTTTGAGTGCCAAAGGGGTACGCAATGCGTTGCGTACCCCTCTGGCACTCAAAGGGTTAAAAAGAATTACTTCATTGGAACGGTCTGGAAAGTGTGCTTGCAAACCCGGCACACTCTGTAGACCTTTCCAATGAAGTCATTCTTTTTAAATAATGCGATTTTGACTCTGCTGCAGAGCCGCAGACTGGTCCCCTGACCGGGGAGGGAGGGGGGAACTTTACAGGTGATTATCTCTCAAACCGTAAAGTTCTGAGAGATAAGATTTGTGCCAAATAACTTATTTTGTAAACCTCTACAAAACAAGTATAATTTTTTATGGGACATTAGTGTCCCTTTAACATATTGCATTGCAATGTATTTGAGACCTCTCTAGCATTAAGGGGTTAAAAGTCCCGTTCAAATTAATGGAAGTTTGAGGAATGTTTATTGGTCTCTTTCAGTGGAGTTGGTCTGCCCAAGATTTGTTCTGTCTTCATACATAAGGCCCGATGTGTTTGGAAAATAAGGGATAATCTTAAAATATGCAAAGTTGCAATCCCTTTGGAATGCAGTTTCTCACACCTGCTCCATAGGTAATAAACCACTCATGCCTTCATGTTAGCTCTAAACTACAAGGGTGATGTTGCAGTGACTGTTGCCAAAACAAAATCACACAGAGTAAGAATCAATGAGGCATACATATTAAGTCAAACATGGAGTAGAACAACTGTACCATGGGCCTTACGTTAAAAAAAAAAAAAAAAACTGGAGTAATTGTGGAGAAAAATGTCGGCACCACGGGTGACAGATAATAATACCTGTTCATTTAAATGCAGTTTAAGATTTTTGAAAGCTAGATAGGTCTACAAAGCAATACATTATAAAGCTATACGTTTCTTCAAACATTCAGGGGCATCCACTGGAAGGGTTGACTGAACACCTGACATTAGCCATATATAACTACTAGTCTCCTGAGCTGCGAATGGCTGTTGTGACATGAATGGCACTAGAACAGTTTTGTATGTGGCTTTTAAAATTTGAAAAAAAAGAAAAAAAGAACTACCTTATAGGCACACTTATTAACCCCATTTGTATAGTAATCAAATTAACATGATCAATACTCATAAAACATAACCTTTTTGGCAGCAAAAATATATTAAAATCCATATAAAATACTTAAAACACTTATCAAGATTGTAGTCCTCTTAGTGCGGATAACTTAATTTTGTGGTACATTAAGTATTGGTACATTAAAGTGATAGTAATACTTAAATTTTACTATGCCCCATCCTGTAGCCCTTAGAAAACTGAATTAAATGAGCCCAGAGGCATCTCTCAAACCTCTATGGTTTGAGAGAGGTCCACTTTCAAAGTTTTGCTTTTTTCCCTCTCCCCTGACGTCAGCATTCTAGCTGACAGCAGGAGAATCCAGTCCCTGAGCAAGCAGAGGCTCTTCAGCAGAGCCGAGTTTGCGTTATGGAAGAAACAATCCTTCACTGAAATGGTCTTCTACGTCTGCAAGCACAAACCCTTGTTTTATTCGGGGACATAAACCCTACAACATATATTTTTTTACATCTTAAGTATTACTATCCCTTTAAGTTTATTTTATCTTACAAAGAAAATCTGCCCACAAACAGTGCTAGATGATATTCTGTAAAATAGTTTTTGAGAAATTAACCTTTATGTGTTGGTGAAACAGTGTGGCAATTTATACTAATCCCCTGCAAAGAATGCTAATTAGTCCTGTTTGAGGCCAACCTTACCTGTTGCTATGCTATTAGCCATGCCCCCAGTATGCTGTTTCTGCCTAGATTCATCATAACACAATGTGTGGTACTATTGCACCACACAAACCATTTTGTATCAAATATCACACTGTGCCACAATTAAGACTGATTTCTCCAAAACTATAACGTACAAACAAATAGCTAACAAAACGTATAGGTCAGTGGTCTGCAACAGGTGGCCCTTGGTCTGCATGAGGCCCTCACTGGCTTCTTCTATGGTCCCCAGTCTATTGACTGGTACAATGGGATGAGGAGATCATTTCCCTCTACCATATCAAACACACTCTGTTTGCACCCCCCCCAAAAAGTGTATGTCCTTTTCCCTCAGAGCATCCTTGCCTTTACACTTACACTGTTCCACCTTAACCCCTTCGATGTTAGAGATGTCTCCAGATAACTCTCTAGCCTCCATAGGGTTAATCTATCTTTTAAAACTCTATACATTTTTTGTAACCATAACGTGTGGCCCTTTGGTGGTCTTGATGGCCACATATGTCGCCCTTGAGGTAAATAAGGTTGCCATCACTGATACAGGAAGTTCTTACTTTTCTTTAAAATTACCTAAAATAATTTTATGATCACAGGTCCACTTTAATCTATATACCAACTTTTGTAAGACTACAGTTCTCATTGTCCTCACTTACTTTTTCAAAATTGTTAAAGATGAAAAGCAACAGCTGGTAAAACGCATGTTGCCCATTCCAATTATAGGGAGAAACTTTATTGAGAAGATAATTTTCCAAGTTTTTTTGTTTTTGTTTTTTTTTTTTTTTTTAAAGTGATTGAATAAACACAAGAAATAAAGGCATATCAATGCTTAAAACATCTCCCCCCATTTATCTCCCCTCAGAGCTAATGAGAAAATGTGTTTCCTGGTTGATTTAATACTAAGCACAATTTCTACTGGTAAAAGCAACCAGTGCTGTAAAAAATGATGTCAACTTCAACACCCTGAATGCTGGAGATGTATCCAAAGCATTGATTTACAATGTGCTGTAGGCCTATCTAGCATCCTAGGGATTAAGAAACAGTTAAATACACAGGCACAGAGTATTTCAAACATAAAGCCAAGTTTGGGTGTAATCCAACAGCATGAGAACTCTTGCATTCCCAGTCGATTTATATGTAGAAAGGCTGCAGTCCCACAATGGAACTGGGCAGTTTTGATGAAAAACACACACATGAGAAAAGTAATTTTACAGAAATATCACTGGAATTCTCCATATATATAAGCAAATCCAGACTAACAGACTCATCCACATAAACAATGTGTGTCAATCTAATTGTATATGTATAGATTTATACCTACGCCTGTGTTTAGATTCGGGAATATAAACCAATTCTCTTGTATAAGAAATAGCAAGGATATCAAAACTTGTGTGTAGTTTTGTGCCAGTTTCCATTAACCCCTTGAGTGCCAGAAAGGTATCCAAAATATTGGATACCTCTCTGGCACTCACAGGATTAATGTTTGCCACATATCTCATTATGAATCTTCTAGTCACCATGGTATAGAATTCAATTAGATCTGTTTGGACAACACAAGAGAGGCAAGTTGCACCACAAGACATGGGATACCGTCAGCTTAGCTTTCAAAAGCGATGGTTTCCTTTGCAATGATAATGTGACAGGAACTGACAACGTGTGGCTCTCCAGTTATAAGCCTAAAAAAAGCATTATGCTGTCGTTCAGCAGCAGCTGAGGAGCCACAGATTGCCTAGGTTTGAGGAAAGTTAGGGTACAATGGATTACAGAATGTGTTTACACAAATACTTTTGGCTGTACGCAATAAGTATAGACGTTCCTGCTACAAACCAACCGGACTAAGAAGAGGCATTATTACAATTCTCACCGAGCTAAAGTGGTGCATTTAACCCCTTGAATGCTAGAGGAGTCTCCATTG
Organism: Rhinophrynus dorsalis; assembly: GCA_037306005.1. NCBI lineage: Eukaryota > Metazoa > Chordata > Amphibia > Anura > Rhinophrynidae > Rhinophrynus > Rhinophrynus dorsalis. Next base: position 331,722,159 of record CM074719.1, on the reverse strand, counting down.
CACTGTTTTGCAAAGCGTTGGAGAAGTATCTTAGCATTCAAGGGGCTAAGCCCCCACCCCACTTTAAACCAATGCTTATTTTTATCCACTATGGTGTAGTTTGCTTTCTAAAGAATTACTCATGCTTTCGTCCTTAATAGCCCATTGTCTTATACGCAACAATCGTAAATTGGATACTGTGCCAACTTACAATATGGTGTGTTGAGAGGTCTATGGACATACGAAATACATAATCCAGTTCAAATCCCGATGGCCTTACATACAAGACTATCTCCTCTTTATGGTTCAAACAACAAAACCACTACCATTGTAAGTAAAGTTCACCCATAATATTATATCAGGAATAATGCCCAGTAATAAAGGCATGTCATTATAACGGTATGTCAGCAAATAAACCTTACATTCCTAGCAAATCACAATCATGACATCATTCTTGATGTTGAGCAATAGATCTCTTATATTTTCACGAGAAGTGAGAGCTAGCAGTCTATTGGGGGTTAACCCTCGAAGTGAGAAACAGCGCTCTACATACAGCTATGGCACTCAAATGGTTAGCACGTACGGTATGGTGTCTCTCTGAACCATAGGAATGCCAGAGGGGTGGGCAATGCATTGCAGATGCGTTGCCCACGCATATGATGCTAGAGATTTAACCCTGTCATGACTAGAAATATGTGCAACATGCGTTGCACAGCCCTCTGGTTCTTAAATGGTTAACCCTACATGCTATATACATACTGTATGCAGCAGGAGAAATAAGCAAGCCTCGACTCCCTTGCTCCAGAGCTGAACCCACTTACCTTCCTGTGCTTCTCTTGGTATGGTAGTGCCAACCAGGGCATGTCCTTGAGGAAGAGCTGCCATTTCTTCTGGTCCGGGTCCGACGATATTAAGATGATCTCCAGGCGGTCCCGTGTCTTGCAGTAGAAGTCACTCAGGCCGGGAAGCAGCTGCAAGCAGGGAGCGCTCATCCCGCAGCCGAACAGGAGCCCGACCATGGAGACCCTAGATCCCAGCCCCTGAACGTCCACCTCCTCCCGCTCCGAGTTGACGAGCTTCTCCCCAAGCAGCTCCACCAGCAGTCCGGGGCCCGACATGCTGCTTGGCCTGGCCCCAGCTGTCCTGTGCGTTGTGTCCTGCTCCAGAGACGCGCTCCCCGGCAGCCTGGAGGAGATGAGCCGCGTGCACTACGCTAACAGCACCGAAGCCCGCGCTGCACTGAACCGATTGGCTGCCAGACAGGGGAGCCGGCTGCACATGGGCACAGGGAGAGAGGGGAGGAGACCAGGGCCACTGTGTGAGAGAGAGTGCCACCTGGGTGCCAGCTGTGTACTCACACACTCTCTACTGCCACAGTATTCCGTATCTGCTATGGCCAAAGGCAGACGCCGACTAACATGCACATTATTCAAATCATCTGTACATTAGTCAGATAATATATACATTGATCTGGCATACCAGTGGTAACTGTGCCTGATATCCAGGGATAGACCCTGGTTTGGGCTCTCTGGATGGCGAGGTCCCAGTGTTTTTCCATTAGTTTTAAAGTTAATCTCAGCCCTATGGTGTCAATATCTTTGTCAAAGGGGTCAGCCCTTTGAGTGCCAGAGAGCTATAAGGTATCACGAGACCTCTGTGGGTAACATTTTATGAGCTTACCCAAAGAGTAATTTTGCCTATTTATTTGATCCCATTAATTACTGATGTGGGTAATAATGTCTGTTTTGCTCTAGAAGTATAGTTCTACTTGCATGTCTGTTGGGTTTTCTGTTTACGTTGTTCTGCACCATACTGTGGACGACCACTAGTGACTCTCTGTAATGTGACTGCCCAGGGATAAAGGCACATGTGGGGGGGATTACTGTTACATTGAGGAGGTTAAACCCCCAATTTAATATGTATTGGAGACCTCTTTAGAATTAAGGGGTCAAAAAAAGCTCAATTCAAGTGCATGGAAATTTGATATTTTTTATGTCTCTCTTATAGTGCAGTTGGTTTGCTGCCGAAAAACTCTAGTTTGCTTTTATAAATATGGGTTAAAGTGTCACTGGAATTGTTTTCTTATGGTTGTTAGGTACTGTCAGGTATGCCTGCATTATGTAAGAAATAAATATTGTTTAATTAATCTCTTTAATGTCTAAACACTGCCCTAACACTGAATCAATGCCATTTATTCTAAGCCTAACCATTTCAGTGCCTGTTGTGGTGCATAGTGCCCTACAAATCAATGTAATGTGGATGCCACAGGTATTCAGAGGGTTAACCCCTTAAACCTGGACTCCAATAGTAACCCTAATTCCAACCCACAAAACTAAAAGATCAACCCTAATACTTAGCCTATACCTAAAAAAACAACCACAAGCATTAATATGTAATGGGACCACATAGGAGGAGACATCACTTCTCCAATTCCGATGTTATTCTATGGAGCCAATACACTAAGATTCCTCCAACTTTAGATACCATAGTGCATAAGCTGTATACAATTACATAGGAACCGTAGAAGTGATATCACTGGAGAAGTCATCTCCACTTTATCACCTTCCCATCACACCTTAATGCATAACCCCCTTTGTCTTTTTTATTGCGGAAACAAATTAAAACAAACTCAGCAGGGTTGAACTGATTCCTGTGGAATCCTGCAGAAAGAAAAATGTAATTATCATTCCACATTAAAATTGTGATCTGGTCACATTACTATAATCTAATCCTTAAATCTAACCCTAAAAATCAACTTCTAAACCCATAAACTTGATTCTTGCTCCCTGGCTTCTACTTACCTTTCTCAGTAGCAGTATACCACTAATACCAGTTTTACACAGACTAGTCACTTAAGGCTTCCACATCATCCCTTTAAAAAGGGGCAATTGTGAATAATGCATTCTGCATTGCTACTTGGGGAACAATGCAGTCCATTAATAATCACTGCAGACCATTTTTCTTATGTGATCCTTTTAAGTGGATGAGCTGGCAACCCTATACAGACTGCTCTGACATATTCTGTATATACATACCAGTACACAATGCACTGACATCATCTATAAACATACTACAGTCACATTTCCGTATACACAGCAATCATATTTTATATACACATGCACTCACATCATCAATACACAAACCACACTCATATCTCTTTATATACATTGCAATCACATGTTTAGACTGTATATAAACACACATCACATTTGTATCTTCTCTATATACACATTTCAATTATATAATACTAGTTGAAGAGCCCGTTACATGGGCCACAGTGTCACTGCCAGTTAGTTGCGGGGCAGTCATGCACAGTAGAGACTGCCCACACCGCGGCTGATACAGTGCCAGACGGTCACGGGGCAGTGAATTGTCCAGCTCTGTATCAGCCGCGGCGTGGGCAGTCTCTACTGAGCATGACTGCAGCACGCACAGCAGTCTCTACTGCTCCTGAGTGTGTCGTGACACACGTTTTAGCGAATTATTATATAGAAGAATAATAGCACTCTACACTAATTTCTTATCTCTACACACTGCAATCAGGACACATCTGTGCACATCAGGGAAGGGCTAGCAACTTTTGGACTTGGGGCAAGTGCTATTAGGTGGCCTATTTCTACCATTCCAGCCCACCCCTTTTTTGTTAAGTCTTTGAGTGCCAGAGGGGTACACAACAAATTGCAATGCATTGAGTACTCCTCTGGCACTCAAAGGGTTAATAGTATAATTGGTATTAAAGCGGAACTTTCATGTAATACCAAGTTGACATGCATTCATTAAACGCATGGCGATTAGCTTGAAAATAGATGTCTTACCGTTAAAAAATAGCTGTGTCTAAAGAAATCCTTCCAGTTTGGAGACTGGAACCCAGGCTACAGCACAGACATCTTGTCTGTGCACCTGTGCCGACAGTACCTGTCTCCATTGAGTATACTGCAGTACACCATATGGTCACCAGAAGGGACTGACTGCACAGGAGCACAGACCACACTAACCTGCCCGTCAATCCCGAAACGTGAAGGATTACTTTAGACACAGCTATTATTTAGTGGTCAGACATCTATTTTCAAGCTAGTCGCCATGCATTTAATGAATGCATGGCGACTTGGTATTACATGAAATTCTGCTTTAACCCCTTAACGACGGATGACTTACCAGGTACGTCCCGCAGAAACTGTCACTTAGTGACAGAGGACGTACCTGGTAAGTCACGGAAGTCTGGGTCTCCGTGCGGCTTGTTTGAAAAAAAAAAAAAAAATGTTCGGCGGGCATTAAGGTGACAGCCGCGTACGAACGTGGCTGTCACTAAGGGGTAAATGTTTTGAAGTAAGGCAAATATCAATAAGTGATTTAATGCTTTTTAACATAATTTATTTTCAACACACTAGTGATACCACAGAGCTTACAACTGAAATGTAGTTGCACTGATTATAAACCACATAACTTAGAAATGAAATGGAGCTACACTACTGATACCACAGAATTCAAAATTGAAATGGAGCTACACTACTGATACCACAGAGCTTACAAATGAAATGGATCTACATTAGTGATACAAAGAGCTTACAACTGAGATGGAACTACATTAGAGGTATACAGAGCCTACAACTGAAATTTAACTACACTAGTGATACACCGCCTCTTACAGTTATATATATTTACACTAATGATACCACAGAGCTTACAATTCTAGGGGTGGAGGACACATCAAGAAAGGGGATTAACATGGAGAAGGGAACAGAATTTAAGCACCTACCCCAAACATATACACAGACACCTTTACATGCTCCGTGGTCCACTTAATTGGGTCCTGTTACTCCATCTAAAAATAAAATGTAGGAGCACAAATAAAGTGTATAAAAAGCGTTAAACCATATCAATCTATATGGGATACCTTAGATCACTAAAGATATGCCTGAAATGCAAGAATTAAAGAGTAGGTCCTAGAAAAGCACTCGGCTCAATTAAATATTAATAATAAATAATAATAAACTAGTAATACATATATTTTCAAACAAAAACAATTTATTAATACAGCAAATAGAGAATAGACACAATGGGAAGTGTAAACCAATCCTCCCTATCCAAAATGTATAACACCTACAGGCCTTGATTCATTTGGCCCTGTCGGCAAAAAAAAAGAAGCCGGTGGCATTTTTTTCAAGCAAAGTAAAGTCTTTTAACACCTTAAGGACCCATGACGGTGCAGGACCGTCATGGGTTGAAAACCCGTTAAGGACCCATGACGGTCCTGCACCGTCATGGGTTAAACTCTCCCATCGCAGCCGCACGGAGCGATGGGAGAGCGCGGGCTGCTTGTTACTAAGTGTCCTGGTACCGGGACACTTAGAAACAACCAATGGAAACTTTGTTGCAACATGCGATTTGCTTGATGAGCGAATCCCATGTTGCAAATGCTGAATGACAGGGACAGTATTTGTAAATACTGTCCCTGTCATATATCTCTGCCTCCCTCCATCTTGCACACTGCTGAGGTGGAGAGAGACAGAGAGAGATCGTGCTGCAGCGTTGCAGATCGTTCCTGAATAAAAAACTGTGTTAAAATTTTTTTTTTAACCCTTTGATCACTGATTTGCAGTGATCAATACGTTCCCCCCCATCTGATCACTCTTGGAGTGATCAATTTGCTGCAGATCAGCGTTTGCTGATCTGTGGGACACCCCCCATCCCCCTTGTATTTTTTGAAATTTTTTTGAATTTTTTTTGAATTTTTTTTTAATAAAAATTGATTTAGAGCTATAGTTTAGGTAGGTAGGTGGGTAGGTGGGTAGGTTTAGTGTAGGCGTGTGTTAGGGAAAGGTTTAGGGTTAGATTTAGGTTTAGGGAAAAAAAAAAACAAAAAAAAAATATATATATATAGTTTAGATAGGTAGTGCACTTGGGTTAGGTAGGTTCAGGGTATACGTGGGTTAGGGTAAGGTTTAGATTTAGATTTAGGGGTAGCGTAGGGAAAAAAATTAAAAAAATTAAAAAAAAAAGTTTATTTTATTTAAAAAATTGTTCTATATTATAAGTTAGTTTAGATAGGTAGTTGGGTTGGGTAGGTTCAGGGACTACGTGTGTTAGGGTAAGGCTTAGGGATAGATTTAAGTTTAGGAGTAGTGTAGGGAAATAAAATTAAAAAAAAAAACTTTTATTAAAAACTTTATTCTATATTATAAGCTAGTTTAGATAGGTAGTTGGGTTGGGTAGGTTCAGGGACTACGCGTGTTAGGGTAAGGCTTAGGGATAGATTTAAGTTTAGGTATAGTTAGTTATAGAAGTTAGTTTAGAGTAGGTGTATAAGATGCAGAGGAGGTATTCATTAGAAGAGGCGTATTCCTATTTGGCGTCTGACTCTGAAGCCACAGACACAGCGTCGGACTTTGACGTCACTCAGTTTTCTGAGAGTGAGAGCTCTAGTAGTGATGACGCAGGGCCTTCTGTGAAAAAAAGACGCACTGCCCCAACAACTGCCCCAAGAGCTGCCCCAACAACTGCCCCAAGAGCTGCCCCAACAACTGCACCAAGAGCTGCCCCAGCAACTGCACCAAGAGCTACCCTAAGAAAAGCCCCAAGAGCTGCCCTAAGTAATGCCCCAAGAGCTGCCCCAAGACCTGCCACAAGACCTGCCACAAGTACTGCCCGAAGACCTGCCACAAGTACTGCCACTCCTGCTGATGAATGGGTATCACCAGCCAATTTATGCCCACAAATTCCTGAATTCACAGGCAACCCAGGAATTCAAGTGGATGTGGCAGGATTTACCCATGTTCAGTTTTTTGATTTATTTTTTGGGGAAGAAATTTTGGGGGAAATTGTGTCGCAAACAAATTTATACGCAGACCAATATATTGCCGCCAACCCATCAGCATTCATTTCCAAGCAAGAAATATGGCATCCCACCGACATTTTAGAATTTAAGAAATTCTGGGCCCTTACAATGACAATGGGAATAGTTAAAAAACCAAGTATTAGATCATACTGGAGTAAAAACCCCATATATGATACCCCTATATTCGCCAAAACAATGACCAGGACTAGATACGAAATGATTTTGCGATTTATGCACTTTAGTGATAATACCCTGTGCCTCCCAAAAGAACACCCCCAGTATGACAGACTGTTCAAAATTCGGCCCCTAATAACCCATTTACAGAAAACATTTGCCCAAGTGTATATTCCCCAAAAAGAAATTAGTGTAGATGAATCCCTAATGAAATACAAAGGCAGGTTAGGGTTCAAACAGTACATCCCCTCAAAGCATTCCAAATTTGGTGTAAAATTTTATAAATTGTGTGAAAGTGCCACAGGCTACACCCAGGCTTTTAGAATTTATGAGGGCAAGGACAGCCAACTTGATCCTCCTGGGTGCCCCGAATTTCTGGGAATAAATGGGAAGATAGTTTGGGATCTGATTTACCCCTTGTTAAATAAAGGATATCATTTATATGTTGACAATTATTACACCAGCCCCCTTTTATTTAAGTCACTTTTTTATTTTGACACCGTGGCCTGTGGCACTGTCAGGCGCAATTGCAGGGAGATGCCCAAAGAACCGATAGAAAAAAAACTGAAAACCGGGATGTCCTCAGCTTTATGCCAACAAGAGCTGCTGGCAGTTAAATTCAAGGACAGAAAAGATGTGTACATGCTGTCTACCATGCATGAGGACAAAACTGTGGCAGTGTCTGTTCGTGGCAGGAGGGGGGTATTAAGAAAGCCAGTCTGCATCAAAGACTACAACAAGAACATGGGGGGAGTTGATCTGTGTGATCAACTCATGCAGCCGTACCTCACCATGCGAAAGTGTAGGGCATGGTACAAAAAGGTTGCCATTTACATGATGCAGACTGCAGCTTACAATTCATTTTTGATTTTTAAATTGGCAAACCCCACCCTAAAACTTACTTTTCTGCAGTATCAGCTCCATCTTATCTCCCAATTTTTGCTTCAAGGGGCAACAGAAATAATTCCCCCAAAACCTGGAGTATTACATTTTATTTATAAAATCCCCCCAACCCCCCAAAAGAAAAATCCACAAAAGCGCTGCAGGGTTTGCTACAGCAAGGGAGTACGGAGAGAAACCTCCACTTACTGTCCTGACTGCCCTTCTAAACCTGGCCTCTGCATGGGTGACTGCTTCAAGCAATACCATGAAGGCACAATGCAGTAGTGCCGTGAAGTTTATTTTATTATTTGGCCACTTTTTCCCCCCTGAAATATGCTGTTTTAATATGCTGTTTTTTTATTTTTCAAAACACATCCCTCCTTAGATCTAACACTATCAAAATATAATGGGAAGCAAAGCACTTCCATCTCTGATAATGGAAACACACATGTTCCCTACTGGGTCCAGTAGTTCCTCCAACCCCTGACAAACCTATGCATATGGGGCATTGACGTACTTAGACGATGTAACTCACCAGTAAAGTAAAGCACTTAAAAAATCTGCAAATATCATCTGATTGAAATCCAGAGCAACACTAAAATATAAGTGTGAAAAAATGGTGTTTCTCTGCCTCACTGCAGGTTTTGGGAGGGATTGCTGATACAGTGGCAGCGAAAAAATTGAAAGAATGCAAATAGAATGAAAGCCAGGGTTGTCTACTCTTGTACAACATATACTTTTGGGGGTAAAATTCATTGCAATATTGCCAAACAGTCCGAAATGAGACAAGGCACCAGCTGTAAAAATGGCAAGTCTGTAAAAGGAAACTCACATGTTCTAACTGGGCCCAGTATCTCCCCCAAACCCTGACAAACCGTTGCATATGGGGCATTGCTGTACTCAGAAGAAGGAGCCGAACAGTAATCAATCCAGTTTATAAAATCTTCACCTATTCTGTAATTTAAATTCACATCAACATTGAAGTCTAAGTGTGAAAAACGCTGATTTTTTTTTTTACTTACGTCAAGTTTTCACAGGATTAGTGGTAAAATGGCTGTGTACAAAATTTGAAATCACACCTGAAACGAAAGCTTGGGGTATCTACTTTCCAAAAATATACACTTTTGGGGGAAAATCTTAAAGTGGAGCACTGTTACACAGCCCCAAATGAGACATGGCACCAGTGATGCAAGCTGTGAAAATTCAAAGTGTGAACCTGGAAATACACCTGTTCCAATTTGGGTCCCATATCTCCCCCAAACCTTGAGAAACCTATGCATATGGGGTATTGCCGTACTCAGAAGAAGAAGCCGAACGCTAAACAATGCACTTTTAAAAATCTTCACCTATTCTGTAATTGAAATTCACATCAACATTGAAGTCTAAGTGTGAAAAACGCTGATTTTTTTACTCACGTCACATTTACAAGAGAGTGGTGGTAAAATGGCCGTGTAAAAAAATTGAAAACATACATAAAATGAAAGCCTGGGGTGTCTACTTTCCAAAAATATATACTTTTGGGGGGAAATCTTAGAGTGGAGCACTGTTACACAGCCCCAAATGAGACATGGCACCAGTGATGCAAGCTGTGAAAATTCAAAGTGTGAAACTGGAAATGCTCATGTTCCAATTTGGGCCCCGTAGCTCTCCCAAACCTTGAGAAACCTATGCATATGGGGTATTGCCGTACTCAGAAGAAGGAGATGAACACTAAACAATGCATTTTTAAAAATCTTCACCTATCCTGTGCTTGAAATTCACACCAACATTGAAACCTAAGTGTGAAAAACGCTGAATTTTTTACTTACATCAAGATTTACGAAGGATTGGTGGTAAGATGGCTGCGTAAAAAATTTGAAAACTTACATAAAATGAAAGCCTGCAGTGTCTACTTTCCAAAAATATACATTTTTTGGGGGAAATCTTAGAGTGGAGCACTGTTACAGAGCCCCAAATGAGACATGGCACCAGTGATGCAAGCTGTGAAAATTCAAAGTGTGAAACTGGAAACGTGCATGTTCCAATTTGGGCCCCGTAGCTCCCAGAAATCTTGAGCAACCTATGAATATGGGGTATTGCTGTACTCAGAAGAAGGAGATGAACACTAAACAATGCATTTTTAAAAATCTTCACCTATCCTGTGCTTGAAATTCACACCAACATTGAAACCTAAGTGTGAAAAACGCTGAATTTTTTACTTACATCAAGATTTACGAAGGATTGGTGGTAAAATGGCTGCGTAAAAAATGTGAAAACTTACATAAAATGAAAGCCTGGGGTGTCTACTTTCCAAACATATACACTTTTGGGGGGAAATCTTAGAGTGGAGCACTGTTACACAGCCCCAAATGAGACATGGCACCAGTGATGCAAGCTGTGAAAATTCAAAGTGTGAAACTGGAAACGCGCATGTTCCAATTTGGGCCCCGTAGCTCCCCCAAATCTTGAGAAACCTATGAATATGGGGTATTGCTGTACTCAGAAGAAGGAGCTGAACACTAAACAATGGATATTTTTAAATTTTCAACTATCTCGTGCTTGAAATCAACAGTAATATTGAAATGTAAGTGTGAAAGCTGCAAAAAAACAAAATTTTTCTACAATTTTGAAATTTTTTTCTGGAAAAATAGCTGCATAAAAAACTTCAAAATTCTCCTGATTATTTACCTTATGTTGTCTAGTTTTCAGAAAGATATACCTTTGTGGGACATTTTTGGCACTGGCACCATCAACTAAGCTATGAGGCTCACATGTCAATTGTTGAGAAATTACAAGTTGGAAATAATGGCATCCATCTTGTAATATTTACCTTGTAAATGTGAGGAAGGGATTGAAATACTAGGCATATGGGGTATTCTTATATTCAGGAGAAGCAAATGAATATATTTAGGGGTATTTTTTTGTCATTAACTAATAGTATGCAAATCCTGACAGAAAAATGTAAGCAAAATGTTGTTTTTTTTAATTTTTTTCCTCTTTTTTTCTATTTTAATCAAATTAAACAATGAGGAATTCATATAAATGTGGTATCAAAAGAAAGCCCTACTTGTGCTTAAAAAAACAGTATATAATTTGTGTGGGTGCACAAAAGGAATTAAAGAGAAAATATGGTTGAAAAAAGACATAGTCAAAAAAGTCAAAATTGCTCCAGTCCTTAAGGGAAAACGACATCAGATTTTCCCGGTCCTTAAGGGGTTAATTACTTGTGCTATGAAAAATACCAATTAAAAAATGCACGATGGGCGTTAAATTTAGTGCCCATTGGAACCCTTTAAAACGAGTCTCATTTTCCCATTCAATCCCATGTTTTAGGTATGAACATGAGTTAAGGGACCCACTTTAATGGGTAAAAATCTGTACCCAGTTTTTTGGGGAGCAGAGTCCCCTTACACATCTTTCAGCTAGCAGATGCAGGAACTGAAGGGCAAAAATGCTTAAAAAACCTAAGTGACCAGTGGATGTATTGATATGGGGCCCTATGCCCCATATCAGTACATGCAACGTACTGAAAAATTGAGTGAAATGGTAGAAAGATTAACCTTATAGTGCAATTGGGGTAGCAGCATACCCCGTTAATCCAACAACAGCAAACTCCTTCACATGAACATAGACACCTGTAATCCTGATGTCCTGTGGACATCAGCTCCCTAGTCAGCTACTGTCTGTCTTCTTCTGTCATATTCCATCTGTCGTCTACTTCTTTTTCTTCATCTACTTATCTTCTATCTTATCTTCTTCTGTGAACCCAAGATGTCCCTGAAAAGAAGAAAAAATCACAATTAAATTTGCTCACAAAAAGTATTAATCAAAGATATGCAGGCATTAACCCTTTGAGTGCAGAGCAATGCGTTGCATACCTCTATGGCACTCAAATGGTGAATGGTTACTGGCAGTCCAAATCAAATATCCATGTTGGCAGTACATATAATAAAATCCATGTTGGCAGTCCAAATAATTAAATATATGGTGGCAGTCAAAGGGTTAACAGAATGCTGCCACTGTCATTGGCGGTGGCTGCAGGAATGCAGGCAAAAAACATCACACACCCCTTTTCATACCTCTCAGGCCATTGCCCAAGCCTCTCTGTGAAAATTTGGACAGACTGGTTTTAATATGGTCAGTCTCTGTTCAGAATGGTTCCCAGCGTTCCATTGGCTGGGGTGTGTGCTTACGCACCTCCAAGCCAATCAGCTTCTACAGAGGGAAATTAATTCCCCAATATGTAAAAATTAATTGACAGCAATTCACCCTTAGACCAAGATGTTCTCCAAATCAGACTTGAAACTTTATTTGGTGAAATATGCATTACTTATGTATGCTTAATGCAATACAATCCTAAAGAAACATATTATACTTTATTTCTTCATGTAGACTCTGTGGATACAATGATCCTAGGGCATATATCCATTTCATCACATTGTAACAAATTACAATCTTTCACCTCTCCTGTGGTGACTGAAGATATGTGTAATTCCATTTGCTTATAATCCTTGATTTGCAATGCGTTGGATACCTCTCTGAAACTTAAAGGGTTAAACCACTAGGGTTCCCCCCATGATATTCACAAAAGTATCTGGCAAGAAGGCTATCCATATTACTCCTCTCAATATCACATACATATGCTCTAAAATTCACCTCCTAAACTCCCTAATAGTTTCCCCAAAATATATCTTGTTGCAGGGATATACTAGTTGATACACTATCCCCTTTGTGTTACAATTAATAAGTTCCTAAATTTTATATTGTTTAGAACCATCAAAATTTGTGAACATCTTGGTCTGATGGATAAACTTGCATGCCTCACAGGTACTACATTTAAAGTTTCAAATAATTTTGCTTTTTCCCCAACCAAATGCTCCCTAAGGATGAATACTCAAAGTAACTTTTCTCAAGTTTGTCCCTCAAATTTGGTTCTCTTTTAACCACCAGGCCCCAGGATCTTATTCTGGGTGGTAAAAAGCCAATGTGTCATCAACATTCCTCTTAAGGCCATCCAATGTGTAGCAAAAGTTGTTACAAACCTGACCCTATTATCTTGGGGTTTCTTTATACCTCCACTAAAGAGGATTTCATCTCGGTTCTGAAGTCATTTTTTTTTCTTTAGTAATGCAAATAGATAACTATATATATATATATATATATATATATATATATATATATATATGTGTTCATTAAGAAAGACAACCTCAAGATATAGCACACAGCAGGAAATAAGACAATTAAAGTAACACGGTCCATTATAGACACAAATATTAATTACAGGCACATACAAGCCAAAGAGAATACAGGTTGATCATCTCAAGGTGTCCTAAAATACTCTTATAAATCCAAAATAAACATACCCCCCAATACACACACACACACACACACAAAAAGGGGTCTCTCTACCACAAGGGGACCAATGCCCTTCCTGGAACTCTGGACGCACAGACCCCTGATGTGGGCAAAAAAACTTACCCATTCAGGTAGAGGAACCTGTCCCAAAGTGAGAAATCTAAGCCCATCAGATAACATGGAACCTGTACAAGGTTCCCCTGTGAGCAAAGACCAAGTTATATTTTTTTGGACACATTTAGTGTTCCTCGTATTAGGCTTCTTTTTCTAGGAGGGACCTTTTGGTCTTTTTTTCCCATAGGTCCTTTCCTGTATTTAAGGACTTCAGCGACAGACGCAGTATAGCATAATGATCAAGAGTTTAGTGATGATGGTTCTAGATGGGGCCCCAGGAGGCACCCTATGGGGCCTTTCAATGACAAAACAACTCGAGAGACCCTCAGCACCTAGAGTGGCTTTTATCTAGGTTTCAAGGAAATATTTAGCTGCACTGCCTTCGCAGCTTTCCAGCAGGCTGACAATTCGAACATTGCAATGGCGGAATCTATTTTCCAGGTCATCTGCCTTGAGAGTTAGGACTTGCATCTGTGATTGTAAGACACCTCTTGTACTGGGAGAAGTACATCCTCAATGGTAGAGACCCATCTTTGAACATCCAGGACATTTTCTGTCATTGCCTATTAGCCAGCTCATAAGAGGTTGTATCAATTTCAGTGGTTAAGACTGATTGACAGTTGGCATTGTGGCCATGAGCTCTGCAAATTGAGACTTGGCAGGATCTTCAGAGTCAGACGATGCAGGAGATGCCGGAGCAGAATAATCTTCCATAATATCCTCCATGTCTTTCTCATCAATCTGACGTCTGGTGAATTTACTCAGTTTTGACTTGTATCCTCCCGATTTCCTGCCCATTTCAGAATACATGGGTAAAGGCGTGGGTAGCCAGAAAAGCAGAGCCAAGGAGAAGAAAAAGGAGGGAGTAGTAAATCTATGAGTTAAATCCTTAGTCTATGACATAAAGTCAATAATATAGCTACAGTTTCTCAGCAATCTGAGATACTGCCCATAGGGAATACTCCTGATTTAAGTAGGCAAATGATTACTCTTGTCATGTCACAAAAAGTAATATGAAGTGGACTTATGATATGTATTTGTCTTTAAAGGGATAGTAATGTTTCATAATAAAAGCAGCTCTAATTAATCATCATAGTATTTGGGCCTTGGAGAGTGTTATTTCAATATTGTCAGAGTTGTTGTTCAAGAGTAATTGAATGATAAAGTATTCCCCTCCTGCCATTTTACTGATGTAACACTGCTTAGCTCAGAGCAGCAGGGATGTGCCCAGGTAGATTTCAGAGAGGGACAATATTCAATTAAGATAAGGGAAAAAGCTGAAAAACCTGTCAAGGGGAGCAGGGTTTTCATTGTTCTCACAGTAAGAACATTGTCCCTTGCTGTTATCTGTCTGGTCAAGCAACCAGATTCCACATCTGAGGTGAGCAGTGTTACACTAGGTAAAAGGGGCAGGAGCGAGATACTTTATCATTCAATTACTCTTGAACTACAACTCTGACATTATTGAAATAACACTCTCTATGGCTCAAATACTATAAAGATTAATTGGAACTGCTGTTTTTGTGAGACATTACTATCCCGTTAACATTCCATCCTGTTTATATATCTTTAAGTCAATGAAATCAACCTCATTGAGATCCAAGTGTTATGTGAATCATATGTTCAAATCATTCTGGTTCATGTCTGTAAAGGAGTGGTTCAGATCATCCCTAGATCCTTCACAAATCATAAAGACATTGGCCAAGATGCACAAAAATTCGTTGAGGGCTAAAAATGTCAATGCCCTGTCGGAACGATGTCGTAGGCACATCCACAGTATTCACCAAAGTGTCTACGACATTACATCACCAGCACTCTGACAAAAAGATGCCCACATCAACATCAATCTGACAGGTTTACGAATTTTCAGTCATCAGATTG
Organism: Rhinophrynus dorsalis; assembly: GCA_037306005.1. Lineage (NCBI taxonomy): Eukaryota > Metazoa > Chordata > Amphibia > Anura > Rhinophrynidae > Rhinophrynus > Rhinophrynus dorsalis. The sequence goes on along the minus strand of CM074719.1, from coordinate 331,706,960 downwards.
ACAATGGCCTATTTCCATATGGAAATGCAGCATAATGATTCATTTCCATATGGAAATGCTGAAAAATGAGACACATTCATATGCAAGGGGGTGTGTTGATATTATAATTTGACACTTCGACTCATTCAGTAAACTCCGATAGCAGCCTCTGCTGTCGGAGTTCACAGTCTCCACTTCACCTAACTCAGGCTGTTATAGCTGGTATCTCCCTGTACTTACCTATGGAGCAACAGCAGGGAGAGCTACAACACTTCTGAACAGCATTCTCTGTGCTTCCCTACCTAGCCAGTAGGGGAATAAAGAGGAGGCTTTCAGCACCAAGGACAGCTTTGAATGCAATAGAGATGTGCATTGCTCACCCCTGTGGCATTCAAGGGGTTAAAATAAACAGAAATAGTACACCAGGCACTACACAATGTCCTCCCCCTTCGACATACCCCTCCCTTAGTATGTCGACATATATTTCATGTATTTGATATACTAACTTCATTCAACGTTCACCTCTTCAGTCATTTAGTCGACGAACCTCTCCTTTATTTGACACTTAACCCTTTGAGTACCAGAGAGGTAGGAAGACATTGCTTAGCAATGTGTTTCCTACTCCTCTGGTACTCAAATGGTTAATAGGCAAGGTATGCGGCTGAATACCTTGCCTTTATATGTGTAAAACATTGTTTTGTCTTTAATTGCCCGTTTTTTCAATAAAGCACATATAACCTGTGTTTAACATAGGTTATATGCAATTTTTATAATTAAATAGTACTTTCAGACTGCGAGGTGAGCACCAGTACCCCTCCTGATAGCTCCCCTATCATGGATCATCTATCGGGATCGGGTAACTGATACAATGAAGAGAGCACAGCGCTGTGCTTTCTATGAATGACCTGGTGACAGGGTATATTCATTCCACAAGTGCTTGATACAGCAGCTGCTTATACATGCGCTCCTGTATCAAGAAGCCAGAAAATGCCTTTGGGGTTGACCCATGGATCATCTTTCCTTTTGGATAGATGATCCATGATTGGGGGGCCATCAGGAGGGGTCCTGGTGCCCACCTCGAGGTCTGAAAGTATTATATAATTATAAAAAGCACATATAACCTGTGTTAATAAACGGACAATTGTCGCCCCCATACTAGGGGGGTGTCATGATGGGTCATGATACTCCCCTTGAGGTCTGATGTTTTTTTTAATCACATTAAATATATAATTAAAGACAAAACAATGTTTTACACATATATGGGCAAGGTATGCAGCCGCATACCTTGCCTATTAACCCTTTGAGTACCAGAGGGGTAGGAAACACATTGCTAAGCAATTCCTTCCTACCTCTCTGGTACTCAAAGGGGTAAGTGTCGAATAAAGGACAGGTTTGTCGACTAAATGGTAGTTCCTGTCCAATGAAGAGGTGAAAGTCAAATGGAGTTAATATGTCGAATATATGCACTATATGTCGACATACTAAGGGGGGAGGATATGTTGAAGGGGGGACATTGTGTAATGCTTGGTGTACTATTTCTGTTTATTTTAACCCTTTCAATGCCACAGGGGTGAGCAATGCACAGCCCTATGGCATTTAGTGATTGGTGCTGAAATCCTCTTTTTTCCCATACTGGCTAGGTAGGGAAGCACAGAGAATGCTGTTCAGAATTCTCATAGTGTTGGTGATGTGTGAGGGGAGGAGATGCCTTCCACACCGACAACACTTCAAAAATCCTGTATGCTAATAGGGACCTTCTCCAACCCTCCCCTTCCGTCCGACAATTTTGGTGAATATGTTGGCATGTGTGCAGATCGAATTGTCGGAGTGATTCAAAGACATTGACAAGATCATACCAACACCACATCGACTTTTAGTGCATGTAGGCCATCATCTCTGTAGCGAAGCCATAGGACAATGTGCTCCCCAAAAACACCCATCCCCACTAGAACATGCTGTTCCCACTAGCCCTGGTGGAGACATTTGTATCTAGGAGCGAAGTTGGGTGAGATCTATGTCTATCATATATGTGATTCACCTTGTCTACATTATTGAATATTGGGATGCTCTGGGACTGACAGTCAGACACAGTTGCTGTAACCTTTGTTTCTTCCCCACCTGAGACTACTAAACATATGCACTCATCATTTGGATTCATGATTTTATTCATCAGCTTCCATATTTGCTATCCTATATTATAATTCGCTAAGGATATTTGTCAGAAGCCGTCATGCGCAGTAGAGACGGCTGTGCTCTCTGCAGTCATGCGCAATACAGACTGCCCGCGCCGCGGCTGATATGGAGCAGGACGCTCGAATTCAGTCCGGAGTCCTCTCTGCGCACCTTCATGGGACTAAGTGGTCCCAGGAAGGTGCACAGAGAGGTCTACAGTCTGAATTCGGCGCGTCCCACTCTGTATCAGCAGCGACGCGTTTGGGCATTCACTACTGCGCATGACTGCAGCTCCGCCAGTGTTGGCCGATGTACACAAGCTTTAAAACAAGTTTATTCATGTTTCATTGTCTCATTTACATGTATTGCCTCTTTCTCTGCTGCTGTATATGCCTTTATGGACTATATCCTTTGACTGACTCCTGTTTTACACTTGGTCTCTATGTGTCTATTTATATTGATATTATGTCTTGTTTATTACATGCATATTTGGTAGCATTTTGCCCTTTGATCTTATGTATTTTGCACGTTTGAAATCACTATTTATAGTGTCTGAGATAGCTTTTTTCTAGGTAGACACGGTTGTTTTTATTGCATCATTGCTTACTACTTTTTTAGTTAGGGGATTATAAGTGTTAAACATTTTGGATATGGAAGATTGGTTAACAATTTACATTGTACCTGTACTCTATTTGGTATATTAATACACTATTTTGAATGAAACTATATTTATTGTTACTGTTACTCCCAAGCCTTTGGAAATATGTTTGTCATGCTTCCTTTTTTTTTATTTATTTATTTATTTTTTTTAAATAAAGTTTTGTTTTTATTTTTCCATAAGTGTCAGTTTCCTAGGCCATTCTGTTCTCTCCATGTGGCACTACTATGCCTGCACTGGCAGAGAGACTGTTTAATTGACTTCAACGACTAACTGCTATTTCATGTGTCTCCATGGAAGTAGTGGAGTTAGCCATCCAGCTCAATAACACAAACTCTCCATCAGCGCAGGCATAGCAGTGCTAGGCAGAGAGCGGTATAATGTTATGGAAACCTCTCTATCATTCAAAGGGTTAAAAGCCCCATTTGAATAATTTGGAATTGTGGAAACTTATTTGTCCCCTATTGTGTAACTGGTGTGTCCCAGCTTTGGACCACTTAAAGGGCTAGTAATGTTTCATAATAAAAGCAGCTCCAATTAATCTTCATAGTACTTGGGCCATGTAGAGTGTTTATTTCAATACTGTCAGAGTTGTAGTTCAAGAGTAATTGAATGATAAAATATCCCCCTCCCGCCCTTTTTACTGATGTAACACTGCTCACCTCAGAGCAGCAAGACTGTCCAGATGGATCTCAGAGAGACAACCTTCAGTTAGCATAAGGGAAAAAAATGAAAAACCTGTCAATGTGGGCAGGGCTTTCATTGTTCTCACAGTAAGATGATTGTCCCTTGCTCTGAGCTGTCTGGTCTGTGGACTAGATTCCACATCTGAGGGGAGTTGGCTTACACTAGGTAAAAGGGGTGAGAGGGGGATACTTTATCATTCAATTGCTCTTGAACTACAACTCTGACAGTACTGAAATAACACTCTCCATGGCCCAAATACTATGAAGATTAATTGGAGCTGCTGTTTTTGTGAAACATTACTATCCCTTTAATCTTTCTAACAAGGACCATAGTTCTCTATGGAAACAGTTATATGTTTACCAGTAAATTGTGTGAGCAGGTACCTCTAAATGGCTCAGATTCTTCTGACTGTTCCATCTATCCAGCGTCTTCTAGTGTCTGCACAATCCCTGTGGTTCAACCTCTTAGTACAAGCAGGCACATCTACGTGGTGCTCTAACTGATTTGCCTTTGGGGTCCATTCCAGTAACCTTGTGAAAGTCATTTGGTTTCCGTACTGTTCCTATGGTATTTGTTTTTTGCACAGTATTTATTACACCTGTTATAACACCTTTAGGTGTTCATTACCACTTTCATCATAAATAATCATTTTAAATCAAAAAGGATCAATAGAAATATACCGCTGGATGCGAAGGTTTACACATCGGAGACCAAATGACATGTTTTGTTTCTTAGTGAGCAAAAGTAAATGGAACATATTTCTGAAAATTGTGATGCACAAGTTGCTATTTATTTAAACACATTGAAAAAAAAAAGAAAAGAAAATATGTGGCATGTTTGGGCACCTTATCACTGAGTCCTTAATTACACCCCCTTTGGCAGAAATCACAGCCTCCAAACACTTTATGTAGCCAGCTAACAGTCTTTCTATTCTTGCTTTAGGAATTGTTTGCACTCTTCCTTGTAGAATGCTCCTAGCTTTGAAATATTCGTGGGCTGTCTTACATGCACTTCTTGTTTGAAGACTGTGAAGGCCATTCCAAAATCTTAAATTCATTTCTTGAAGTAGCGTAGGGTTAATTTTAAGGTATGTTTTGGTTCATTGTCTTGTAATAGTCAACCTCTTCTCAGCTTCATTTGTTCCCTAACTGTGGGACATTACCTTCCAAGAATCTATCCATCCCTCTATTTGTATAATATTTCTATTTTTTTCCCAAATGAACATTTAGTGATTGTAGCCAGAAAGTTCAATTTTAATTTCATCAGATCACAGAACTTGGTTCCAAAAAGCCTCTGGGTTATCTAAGTGTTGTATTGCATACTTCACACATTGACTTTTGTGATGAGATCACAGGTAAGGTTTCCTTCTAATGACTCTTCCATGTAGTTCAAATTTGTGCAAGCAATGCTGCACAGTGGACTGGTGCACCACTACTCTAATGCCAGCTAAACCTACCTGCAGGAACTTTGCAGCGATATCATGGTTTTGCTTTGTATTCCTGATCAATCTATGAGCAGTTAGTTCTATCAGAGATTTTTCTTGGTTGTCCAGATCTTGTGTTGACTTAAACAGTTCCCCTTAAAGGGATAGTAATACTTAAAATGGAAAAAAATATATGTTGTAGGGTTTATCCCCCTGAGTAAAACAAGGGTACTCCCGCTGCTGAGAGATATTTTATTACAAAATTATAATAGCTCAAACTTGAATTTTTTAGGTGCAATATCACAGTGGCTTGAAAATGTACAGTGGCGCTGTTGCTATACCATCCTATGGACTGCTCTGGTCTGTAGACCATAAATCTCCATAGGATGTTGTAGCAACAGCGCCACTCTAAATTTTCAGGCCGCTGTGATATTGCACCTAAAAAATTCAAGTTTGAGCTATTATAATTTTTTAATAAAATACCTCTCAGCAGCGGGAGTACCCTTGTTTTACTCAGGGGGATAAACCCTACAACATATTTTTTTTTTACATTTTAAGTATTAGTATCACTTTAACATCCATTTCTTAAAGGGATTGTAATGTCTTACATAAAAAGTCATATTGTACAGCATAAACTAAGAAATCCATCTGTGCTATTCATAAATGTTTGATAGAGAGAGCGTTCTAAAGAAATACTTCATTGGAATGGTCTACAAAGTGTGCTTGGTTTGAAAGCTCACTTTTTAGACCGTTCCAAAGAAGTATTTATTTTTAAATCTCCCTATTGCGGCTCTGCTGAAGAGCCTCCTCGTGTTGGCCAACATGGATCTCCTTCTGTCAGTTTTACAGCTGACATCCGGGAGGAGGGAACTTTAGAATGCTCTATCTCTCAAACCATAAAGGTTTGAGAGATAGGAATGGCACCAATGGATTTCTTATTTTATGCTGTACAATATGATATTTTATGTAATTAAGACATTACAACCCCTTTAATGACATTTTGAACCATAAAAATTGCAAGCAAGAAGTGTTTAGATATTTTTTATAGCCTTCCCCTGATTTGTAAGATTCAATTATATTCATTTTCTGATCCTCAGTCAGATGCTTAAAGGAACCCATGGTTGTTGAGTGTTAACACAACACATTGAAAGGTTTGAAAAGTCAGGGAACTTATTAAGATATGGAATTATCATCTAATTTGCATTAAAGCTTGACAAGTCAATTAAGTTCTGAGACTTCCCAAAAATTACACTAGTGTATTAACTGGAAGGGTGCTCAAATTTTTGCACATGCTACATTTTTCGTTTTATTTTTCCAGTCTATTAAATTCAGCAAATAAATAACTGTGCATTGCAATTTGCAAAAAAGGGCAGATGTTGTGTTAACTTCTTTTCTTATGGAAAATCAGCAGAATTTGGCCAGGGGTGCCCGACCATTTGTAAACAACTGTAGATGCTTTTGAAAGCCATTCCAAAATCACATCTGCTACAAAGTGACAGTTCCATTTTAAGTGCTTTAGTACTTGCGTTGGGTCTCATGATAAAAGCTAAAATAATAGCTGAAATGTTGATATTGTGTCCCTGCTAATACAAGTTTGAAGCCTTGTGGGTGAATCATTACTTTAGTGCTATACAAAGTGCTAAAAAGTTTGTCAATCCCTTAGGACTGTCACTTTTATCATCACCTACAATGTTATCAGATTGTAAAGTCCTAATAATAAACATAACCTCATTATGTAAATGTATAAATAATAGGTGGAGCAGAATGGAATATCGTGAATTGCTCAGTTATCCAGCTGCCAGAAAAGGAAACCTTGCTCCTTGGCTCCAATTAAAATTGTAAATATGTAGTCTAACAATCTGCGCTTAGACAACTGAGGGTATTAGACTTGGATTATACACAGTCAATGCAAAAATGCACGTAAGGTCACAAAATATATCAGAAGAGAGTTAGAAAAAAAACCCTTACAACATTACCGCATAGAAAAATTTTATTAATTGTGTGTCGTGCGTCCACGAGCACAATATCTAAAGCAGAGAGATACCAAGTACAAATGTCTAAAAGAGCAATGCTATGTGAAACCAATAAGACAACCTCAATAAAAACCAAGCATGGATGATGGGAAAATAAAATATTGCAACTCTAGATCCACATAGAGGAAAAAGGTCTCAATAATTCCCAAGCAATACTATAATGTAGATATCTACATATACTTAAACTATATGGCTGTTTTTTTTGCCAATTGCATTTTTTCCAGCACAGTAAGCTATGCAAATGTGCTGTGAAACAATACCGGCAAAAAAAAGAGCCGTCGTGTGATAAAGTTAAGAGGTGCTTTCATCCATTGAAAATGATGAAAACAATGTAAATAGCAATTCAAACGTCTGTATTAGCCAAGAAAACCCAATAAGGGACTCAAGTTATCGCAGGAAAGTTAAGTTGCCCTCTCCCTCCACCTTCCCCGTAGTCAGCATTCTAGCTGACTCAGGGAAATCCGGTCAGAGATCATCAGGAGGCTCTGCGATCACGTTAACTAAAAAAAAACTTTCACTAAAATGGTCTTCTATGTGTGCTTGCAAACCAAGCACACGTAGAAGACCATTTCAGTGAAAGTTTTCTTTTTTAGTAACGCGATCCGGCTGTACTGGAGAGCCGCCTGAAAGTCGTACGACTTTCTTCCCTGCAGTCAGCTAGAATGCTGACTACGGGGAAGGGGGAGGGAGAGGGCAACATAAAGGTTTGAGAGATGACACTGGGGGCAATACGTTTTTTTAAGTAGTACTTTGCTATAGGGATTAGTAATACTTAAGTATTACTATCCCTTTAAACAGCCGACACAGAAACTTGAAGTAAAAAAAAACAAAGTACTCTAAGCCCCATATCAATACATCCAAAGTATGCAAAATATTTCAAAAATAAGTAGAATTAACCCTATGAGTGCCAATGGGGTATAATTACCCTGCCGGCATTCATAGGGTTAACCCAACTAACTTAAAAAAACTGCATTACAAGTAACACTTCCCATTACTCCTGATGTCCAGCGGGGTCCTCAGCTTCCTGGTCATCTTCTGTCCTTCTCTTCAGTCTTCTTTCTTCAGTCATCAATATCATTTAACTCTTTGCGTGCCATATGGGTACACGTTCCCATCTGGCACTTAAAGAGTTAACCCTTTGAGTGGCAGAGAAGTAAGCAATGCGTTGCATACCTCACTGGCACTCAAAGGGTTATGGTGTATTGTGCCATAATATTGTACAACATAAATGCCTCCATGTATTTTCCCAATGTTTAAATATGCCATATAAATAATATGTATAGAGAGAGCAGAGAAATATATAATGCAGCAATGCTAAGTAAATGAACGTAGCTTAAATGTAGGAGTCTCCTCTGCTTGGTGTGGCCGCTGAAGTGGTGGCGGCGGAGACGCAGAGCAGCCGCAACAATCCCCCCAGTCCACAACAATGCCCGTTGCATACTGAAGGAATAGGAAGTGAGCCTGCCGTTATATATGGGCAGGCTCACTTATGCACATCCCAGCCAATTAGTTTAAAGAACATCCGCTCAAATCTGATTGGCTGGGATGTGCGTAAGACCATCCCAGCCAATGGCTGTGAGGGAAATGGAAGAAAGAAGAGAAGGACAAAAGAACGAAGACTGAAGAGAAGGACAGAAGAGAAGACAGAAGGAGGACAGTGGATGACAGGTAAGTGTAATACACTTTAGTTAATGATTGGTGTTTGGCAGTATGTCAGGCACCGATGGTTAACTTTTTACTGTTAAGTTCCCCATACTTCCGTTATTTAGGGGCGGTTTGGGAACTTAACAAACAAAACGGATGTTTGGACACAACACCAGTGTTGTTGCCTAACGTCCGTCGTGCTTAATGCCAGTAGGACATTTGAATAACGTCGGTATCCATTTTGTCCTACCAGCATTTTTACTCCAACATTTGGATCGAGCCCTTAATTAATTCTTTAAACATATCACATTAATGGGTAGTATAATTAAATTGGCGGTCAAAGCTGCATAATGAATTATACAAAGTGTTGCGTTTACCATGTTTAGATGCGTTTAGATGTTAATTTATTAATATGAAGACCAAAAGTAATGTTGGGGTCAAGCCACACACCAAGATATTTGTAGAAGTCAACCTGGGCTAAGTTACTGTTAGACTTTGTTACAATGGTTAAATGGATATTACAAAGTTTGTCCTCTGTACCAAATGCCAGTGCAAGTTTTGTCAGTATTTAAGAACAGTTTTTTAGCTATCCATCCAACTTCAGAAAAGTCATTCTGTAACATTGCCTCAAGTTGTGATACATTTATGTGTATAGTGTCACGTGCATACATCTGCACAGAAGATGCTTCGGAAACCATGAGCAGATCATTTATAAAATGGGAAAATAGAAGAGGACAAAGAATGCAGCCTTTGGGAACCTCACTTGTTATGTTGAGTGGAAGGGAATCATCATCAGCGACAGACACATAGGCCTAGATTCACTAAAGGTCTAAGAGGGCTAAATACGTTTATGTCCTGTCAGCACAGTGTCAAAGGCACATGGACAGTATTCACTTAAAGGGATAGTGATGTTTCACAATAAATACAGCTCCAATAAATATTCATAGTATTTGGGCCATAGAGTGTTATTTCAATACTGTCAAGAGTTGTAGTGCAAGAGTAATTGAATGTTAAAGTATCCCCTCCTGTCCCTTTTACTGATGTAACACTGTTCAGCTCAGAGCAGCAAGGTGGTGTCCAGATGGCTTGCAGAGAGGGACAATCTTCAATTAGCATAAGGGAAAAACCTGAAAAACATGTCAAGGGGGTTAGGGTTTTCATTGTTCTCACAGTAATAAAATTGTCCCTTGCTGTGGGTTGTCTGGTCTCAAGAGCAGATTCCACATCTGAGGGGAGGTGGCCTCCACTAGGTAAAAGGGGAGGGAGGGGGAAACTTTATCATTCAATTACTTTTGAACTACAACTCTGACAGTATTGAAATAACACTCTCTATGGCTCAAATACTATGAAGATTAATTGGAGCTGCTGTTTTTGTGAAACATTACTATCCCTTTAAGTGCTTTTGACATCACATCACCATCAGTCTGAAAATAATCGGCATACATTGACATCCATCCAACAGTTTAAGAATGTTTACCCATCACATCGACATTGGCTTTTTTCCATAAGGATTGAGATATAATTACTCATTTCTATATGGAAATGAAGGATATTGAGCCATTAGCGTATGCAAGGAGGAGTGCTGATATGTTAATGTGGCACCATATTTACTAAACTCTGATAGCAGCCTCTGTCAGAGTTCACAGTCTCAACTTTGCCTACTTAAGGCTGGCAAAGTTAGGATCTACTTGTATTTTCCTTTGCAGTAACAGCCCTTAAGCAATGAAGATTTTTCTATTGTAATAACAAATCAGACCTTGTGGGTAGCATTGGGACCTCTCCTGATGCCCCCCCTGGCATTGATTACCTATCCAACAGGATAGGTGATCAATCTGGTGACCAAGAAGGCTATTCTTGCCTTCCTCTTCTTCCTTCTCGAGCTGGCTGCCTTTTTCTCAATGACCGGCTCGAGTACAAGTCACCCTACCAAACCCATTCTTCTCAACAAACTGGATAATTGAGTAATTCATGAAAAGCAGAGTTTAAGAGTTCAGCTCTGCTTTTTATGAATTAATCAAACACCAGGTTTGTTGTGAAGACCGGGTTCAGTAGAGGGAGTCCTACTCAAGCCGGTCATTGAGCAAAAAGCAGCCGGCTCGAGTAGGAAGAAGAGGAAGGCAGGAATAGTCTCCCTGGTCACCGCATTGATCACCTATCCTATTGGATAGGTGATTAATGCCAGGGGGCATCAGGAAGGGACCCAATGTGCCCCCCATGAGGTCTGATTTGTTTTTACAATATAAAACATGCACTATATTTACATTTTTTGCCACTGGGATTTACACGGAATAAAGAAAAGCATTGTATATCCCTCTGGCACTCAAAGGCTTAACAGTGTGAGGCATCATTTGTTGCATTTTAATGGGGAGTCATACAAAAGTAGCAACATTTTTCGTATAGTATTGGGGAGTCCTACATAAGGAGCAGCATTTGTCAGATAGTATTGGGGAGCTGTACATAAGGGGCAACATTTGTAGCATTTTAATGGGGAGGCAACATATGTCAACTCTGAACTGTTGGGCAGCATGCTGGATATGAGTATTGTGGGGGAACATCACCAGTGTGTGTTAGCCCGCATACACTGACAGAGACCCCCCAGCCTTGTTCCCTTGCCCATGCAGTACCCATAGGGATCTGTCGCTACCAGTGGGCAAGGGAACAAGTCTGGGGGCCAGGCAGTGTACATGAGGTTCTATGGTTACCAGTGGGCATGGGAACAAGTCTGGGGGCCATGCTGTGTACATGAGGTTCTATGGTTACCAGTGGGCAAGGGAACAAGGCTGGGGGGCAAGTGGTAGCCACAAATCCCCAGAGATACTGCCTGACCCCCAGCCTTGTTCCCTTGGGAGTACACAACTCATATATATGATACAGAGCTAAGTGGATAATTGTGTAGTGCTTGGTGTACTTCTTTTTAACCCTTTGAGTGTCACAGGGGTGAGCATTACACATCCCTACGGTACTCAAAGGGATAATGGAGTGATGCTGAAACCATTCTCTCCACTCCCCCAGTGACCAACTGGGGCAGCAGAGAGAGTTCTGTCAGACTTCAAGATTGTCGTACTGATGGTGATGTGTGAGAGAGATCATCCGTTCCACATCAACAACAGTTCGACAATCCTGTAACGAGGACCTTCTCTTCCCCTCCCCTTGCATCCCTAAATGTTAGTGAATATGTTGATGTATGTGTGCACATATTGAAATGCTGAAGTGCTTCAAACAAACTGACAAAATCATATTGTCTCAGCATCAACCTTTAGTGAATATTACCCCATACTGTGCTCTGGATGATAAATAGGATTGGTACCATATTAGAGAATGATTACCCAATCCTGAATATTTGAGCTCACTTAACAGAATATTATGGCCTTCTGTATCAAAGGCCTTTGCAAAATCAAGGAAAATAGCTCTAGTAAGTTCACCATTTTCCATGCCAGTCTGGATAACATTACATACTTTTTGGTTGGGTGAATTGGACGAAAGCCTGATTGAAGTGGAATGTAAAATCTGGACAGTCAGTAATACATATAGAGTTACAGATCAACACATTTTTCCAGGACTTTAGATAACGTGGGGAGTAAGGTTATTAGTCTGTAATCTGATACAGCATTTTCATCCTCACTTTTGTGGATAGGCACAATTCTAGCTACGTTCCAGTCTTTAGGCATATATCCAGATGACAAGGAGGCATTGGTTAAAGATGCAATGGGATGAGCAGTGACTGAGACAGTTGGTCAGGCACAGATTGCGATTTCACTTTTGGGTTGAGGACGTAGTCATATGTTTCACTATCTGATGCTGGCATGAAACTGAATTCAGCTATGCTGTTGGACCAGGGGGAAAGTGACAGAAACTGTTCAATGCATGATTCTACTTGAGCATTATTTCTGTTTTATGTAAATAAAAACAAAACATTTTACAAAAAACATTTATAAATACTGAATATAGTATAAATCAAGTTCAACAAAACAGTGAATTGTTGGTCATTAACAGTAAATGAAAACATAGTGAACATTCTAAAAGTCACCATAATACAATTATTTTACTTAACCCCTTGAATGCTTGAGATGTCCCCAAATCATTGCATTTGCAGTGTAATCTAGGCAAGATTGTGCTGCAGTTTGGCAGTTTCTTTCTTTTTTTTCTTCTTCATTAAAGCAAGAAGGCTGTAAAGTACCACAAATAGCCATTGTTTGATGCCTTTTTCCCAGTGTTTGCATCAACCTTTGATTGAACCGTATCATTGCCTTGATAGCATTTTCCAAGCTAGGGACCAATTAGACATTAACAGGGGTAGGATACTATTTATGTACAAAGGGAAACTATATTTTTTGAGGAGATGCACTAAAACGAATGGGATCAATTCTGGGGTAAACCAACTGAACGACAGAGGACAAATAAAAATGTAAATTGATTCAAATAAGGTTTTTAGCCCCTTTAAGGCTGAGGTCTCCATCAATTGGCATTTTGGGAATTTGTATTTGTCCCCTGGTGCATTTGGCTTACTCCAGATTTGCTCAAGTTCTTCTTAATATGCCTTTGTTCAAATGTCATTGAATCCCTGGTCAAAATCCAATCCGTGTGTGTGTAAGGATCTGACCGAAGTGCCCAATGTAAGTGGCCTAAGCACCCCTTGTGGATATAGAACCCCACAAAGCTATAGCAATAATATGGATATAACACTCAAGAACAGTAGGCAAATACAGAATACTTACAGGGTAGGCCCCAGTGAGCAGGGGCTAGAGTTCGAGGGAGGTTGGAGGCTGTTTGAAGGATGCCTTGCTGCGGTGGGAGCCCTGTAAAGTTGCAGGCAGCAAAGCCTGATAACAGGATAACCTAGGATACAGACAGCTACTCACCGGGTCAGGAATCAGCTTGTTTAACCTACCTGAATTATAGCTGCCTATGTCGAACACTGGGTCTGCAGTACTGGGGGTCGCAAGTTTACCATGCGACAGGAAGTCAAACCGGGGTTGTAAGGTTACCCTGCGACAAGAAGTCTAAACTAGGATAGGCGACAATGTCGAACTCGAGTGGAGGATCGACAAGGTTGAACGCGACACACTGGGCACCGGGGACCTTACGAGGTCGCAGAGAGGATGGTCGACAATCTGGATCAGCAACAGGCGGGCATAGACGGTACCTGGGAGAAGACAGAACGAAAGTCAAACAAGCCAAGACGAGCAGTACGGTACCAAATCAGCGGGCAGAAGAGAAGTTGTAAACAAGCCAGGGTCAAACCAACACGGGGAGTCGTAGCAGGTGACAAGAGACGTAGTCAAGGAAAGCTGGGTCAATACACTGGATACTTCTAGGAAAAAACTCAAAAGACTTGATATACAGAACACTTTGATTGCGCCGTGACACAAGGGTGTCAGTACTTGATATAAGCCCTAAACAAGGGCGTGAACTAAACAAGGCGGAGATAAAGAAAAGGAAAGAGAACCAGAATACCTGGTGAGGGAAAACCGCAAAACCCTGGGAATCATGAGAGTGTGTGTGTGTTTGTTTGCGCATGTGTGATAACGTGTGTCTGTGTGTGAGATTATGCCTATGACAGTATGTATGTATGTATGTATATTTTTATTTGTTGTGCGTAGAGAACTTACAGGTACATGGCAGGATATCAAAGATGAAACATAAGGTGGTGACATGTTTTGGAGAGCCTTGAAGGTAATGAGGAGGATTTTGAATGTAATACATTGCTTTATGGGAAGCCATGACAGTGACTTTAAAAGTAATTGGGTGAGTACTATTCTGGAGGAGAGGAAGAGTATTCTGGTGGCCGAGTTAAGAATTGATTGGGGACGAGAGGAACGATATGGCTAGCGGAAAGACCAATAATTAAAGGGATAGTAATACTTCAGTATTACAAATCCCTATATTAAAGCCCTAGTAAAAAAAACGTATTGCCCCCAGTGTCATCTCTCAAACCTTTATGGTTTGAGAGATGATCGCTTCTAAAGTTGCCCTCTCCCTCCCCCTTCCCCGTAGTCAGCATTTTAGCTGACTGCAGGGAAGAGAGTCGTACGACTTTCAGGCGGCTCTCCAGCACAGCCTGATCTCGTTAACTAAAAAAAAAAAACTTTCACTGAAATGGCCTTCTACGTGTGCTTGGCTTGCAAGCGCACGTAGAAGACCGTTTTAGTGAAAGTTTTTTTTTTAGTTAACGAGATCATGGCTCTGCTGCAGAGCCGCCTGATGATCTCTGACCTGATTTCCCTGAGTCAGCTAAAATGCTGACTACGGGGAAGGGGGAGGGAGAGGGCAACTTTAGAAGCGTTCATCTCTCAAACCATAAAGGTTTGAGAGATGACACTGGGGACAATACATTTTTTTTTACTAGGGCTTTAATATAGGGATTTGTAATACTGAAGTACTACTATCCCTTTAAAGAGTTGCAGTAGTCCAGGTGAGAAAGGATAAGAGCATACATGAGAATTTCTGTTACAGAGTAAGAAAGAAGTGTGTGTTTGTGTCTTTGTGAGATTAGGCCTGTGACAGCATTTGTGTATGTTTATGCCTGTGACAGCATGTGTTTGTGTGTTTATACCTGTGACAGCATGTGTATGTATGAGAGAGAGAGAGAGAGACTTTGCGTGTTACCAGGGCCTGATTTCCCAATAGGCAAAGAAGGCAAAAGCCTAGAGACTCATATTTTGATAGGTACCTCAGTTTTGATGGCCACACCCACATTATGAATTGTGCATGTGACATAGCAATCATAATGTCTCTGGACTAGTTTTATACACCTTTACAGGCTATTATTTAACCCATTTTATGCTAGAGAGATCAAATCTCTCTAGCAACCAAGGAGTTAAAGTGTATTTTGTTTTTTTGCTTGTTATAGGCCAAGGGCATTTTCTGTGTCAGGAAACAGTTGATGGAATTTGGGGCAGGGTCATGTGAGGAGTGGGTGTGTGGCCATGGGCGGAGCTAAGGGCATCTGGGATGTAAATTTACCTCTGACTGTGATAGTGTGTGTGCAAGACCCTGAGTATGCCTGTGAAAGTATGTGAGAAAGACAAGCGTATGCCTGTGACAGAGTGTGTGTGTGTAATTATTGCCTCAAAATAAGCCAATTAATCTCTGAGATTCCCTAGAGTAGAGGTAGTCAATTGCTGGACCTCCAGCTATTGGTGACTAAAGCTCCCACCATCCCCTACCAGCTAACAGCCTGTAGGGGATGATGGGAGTTATAGTCCCTAACAGTTAGACGTCCAACAATTGGCTACCCCAGCACCATAGCTTGTGGCATTTTTACATTACACTAAATACAAGCAATTAAGTAAGAGGCTGGCAGTCTACAGCTAATCAGCTGTTCTTTTACTACAGCCCAACATCCTCAGTTGGCAAACAACCTGTAGTCCTACAGGAGCTGTTGGAATACAAGACTTCCTTCTGCCTGCTCTAATAAATCTCATCTCTTGTTCTCTGGTCTTTGCATCAACATCTTACATATGTTGTAAATTACTGCCTATCTTCCCTAGGAAATACTTTATAGCCTTGTTTTTAGACTGGACATGGAAGAATTGAGATTTCCCCATTCAAACCATTCAAGCTTGATGATATTTCTTAAATGGACATTATCGCCTAAAAAAGAATCAGGTTCATACTCCATTCAATGTCATGTACTCCTAACCACAATTTGTAAAATCATTTCTTAGTTGCATAAACCCTTAAATATACTATAAACATGATTTTCCTATTTATCTGGAGGCAGCATGACCATTTGACTCATCTTTGTTTATACAAGTGGTAAGGGCAACATATGTGGCATTACTTAGATAAACAAAGAGCTTATTTTCAATTAACGAAACTGTGTGGGTAATTTTTTTATGGATTTATCAGTTTTTTAACAGGCCTGACAAAAAGAGGCCCTTTTTACCTTTTAGTTTGAAAGATTTTAGTACTTGCTCATTAAAGAAGATAAAACAAACCTTGTATTCGTCTGCTCCTTTTTTTTAAACTGACAAACAGGGTATATTTTTTGTTTATGCTTTTTAAGATTCTGTAGTCGTACAACACCAGGCTGGAATGGGGTATGCCAATGTGGTTTTATTGATCAAAAATGTGAACATAGGTAGGGATTGGTCGACCAATCCAGTGCCAATATACCACACCTACAAGTTATAAACCCACCAATGAGGGAACTGCAGATGTTCCTATCAGTTCAAGGCAGGCCCATACTTCTTCCCCTATACTGCATTGAGTGATGGAAGTCAATCTGAAGCCTCTCTGCAGAGATCCAACATTCTGCTGGAGTCTCATTCACATGCCAATAAATTATGCTATCTTGGTGTACATGCAGAACTGCTGACACCTGAACACTTTGTTTTCAAGCACCCCACTCAACTGTACCAGCTAGCTATATCTTTGTGGGGCACATACACAAGATGACAGTGGGAATGGGAATAAGGTGACATTGTTATTGGGCTGGGCAGGACTGCATGACAGGGTTCTAAGGCTTTACCTTTATTAGAAACAGCACCATTTCTTTTTAGGTGACCACATAATTGTGACATGATGCAACAGTACTGGTGGTGAGAAGTCCATAGAAAAGTGTGTTACATTTGGAAGCATTGCTGGGATACAAATAGCTGTGCATTGCCACAAGATCCTTCAAAATGCACCTGTACTCAGCGGATCATAAATGTGGTAGTTTTTGATTTGTGGGGTTTCTAGTTATTGTATGTTGACAAGGCACAATGGACCAAATTGAACTCCAAAGGCAAGGACAGATATAGGAGGCTATTTGTCAATATCTAGCAATTCCCAAAAGTCAGCACTATTATTTAAAATGCAAGTATGCTATTATCAGGGCTAACTGGACTTGGGCCAACACCTGTATAAAAATATTTCTCCCAGTGGAGCTCTCTGGCATAATCTCCTCTAATGGGTGAGGGGGCACATTTCTACTGATATTCACTTTCCATGACATGTTGTATTTCGGGGTTTTCCTGAAATGAAGCGTCTGTAAAACAAACAGCACTGTGTGATATAACTGGGGTGTGTTACTATATACTGGTGCTTGTATATTTCCTCCTCACATTCACCAGGAGTTAATGTATTTTTTTTCCAGGAGAAGAATGTGGCAGGGTACCTTCCTGGGTAATGTGCTTTATTGGTACTAGATTCATCCCCATTAAGGAACCCCTTTACTTCCACCTGAGGAGGGGCTAGTAAGGAGGATATATATGGGTTTCTCGCCTAGACAGGGTGGTTGTGGTGGAAACTCTGAATCCTGAGAAAGTTCTCCTTGGGGGAGGTAGGATGCCCCCTAGCAGTTGCCCAGAATGAGACAGATGGGGCCCTCTGTGGGTTGCCTGTTGAAGATAGAATGGGGGAAGACCAGATGACTCTTGCTGGGGGTTCTAGAGACCAGGGACCAAGACAGAGTTCTGCAGGAGGATAACTACTGTGATGTTCTAGGTACTTAATGAAAAGAAGAACTGACTGAATCTTGTTCCTGTTACGCTTAACCTTGTGAGGACTAGAAAGGCATGAGACACATTGCAAAAATTGTTACTTTTGGTAAATGATAATGATGGTTGTTTGTTCGAAAACCTCTAGTCAACACAAAAATAACACTTCAGCACTCACTGATCTATCCCTGATTGTTTAAATGTCAGAATATATACAAGACGTATATATATATATATATATATATATATATATATATATATATATATATGGATGTACGAACTAGCTAGAAATAATATTAGCAAAATTCATCAAACCACATTCATACACAAATCACTCTTAATCTCAATTAAATAAATTACATGTACTTACATACATGTAATCTACTTAGTCTCAAATTCCTTTGACACTTTAGACCAGGTCAATTGATATGGTTAAAATATGGTAAAATAAAATAGATTACAATTGAACACCCAAATATGGAAAAAAACATATAAATACAACAAGACACACACTTTAACAGATATTCTTCCAGACAGTGTTGTATTTTATATATATATATATATATATATATATATATATATATATATAAATCCAGGCAGAGGCACTCTCAACAATTCCATATGAATGCCTGGGTGCCGTAACTTCTAAGTAACAACCAAATCCGTAAATCAGCACACTCAGGACTGCTCTTCAATGCTTTTTGTCTTTATTGAAAGATCAACGTTTCGATCCCCACCAGGGACAAAGATCCCTGGTGGGGATCGAAAAGTTGATCTTTCAATAAAGACAAAAAGCATTGAAGAGCAGTCCTGAGTGTGCTGATTTACGGATTTGGTTATATATATATATATATATATATATATATATATATATATATATATATACTTAAAAGGATAGTAATGTTTAATCTTACATCTTATCCAATAGTACTGCTGTGTGATTCTCTTACTCTTCAAAACGTGCTAGTTACACTGTAATAATATGTCGAAGTTGATCCCTTCTTCCCTTTTCCCCAATGTAAGCATTTTTGTCCCAGATCTGACAGCAGATCACGAGGGGCAATCTTCACGCAGTATTAGGAAAAACCTGCCATCTTTAGTCAAGGAGGGCAGGGTTTTCCTTATACTGAAAGTGGGAATATTGTTCCTCTTTGTAATCCGTCCGGCCCCAGGACCGTTTTTCAGATCTATGGGGAGGTAGTTTGCTATTGGAGAAAGGAGCAGGAAGGATCAGTTCAACATATTATTACAGTGTAACTAGCACGTTTTGAAGAGTAAGAGCATCGCACAGCAGTATGATTACATATGATGAATGTTCTGAGCTACATGTACAATGAAACATTACTATCCCTTTAATTGGTGTCATCTATTTTGTTACATTCTCATATAAAATAAGTCAATCGGAAATTTTACCCTTCATTCAGTGTGATGCGGATACAAACCAGTGGAAATGAAGATGACTATGAACCACAATGATATCGGAACAGATGTTCGTATTTTCCAATGGAATGAAGGAGTGAGTTAAAGTGATGGGATGAATTAACGTTCAAATCACTCAAATCTCCTCTGGAGGGTATTGGTAGTGATAGATAGTTTCTTCTGTGCAGCTTGTCTCAGTCCCGGAATCATCATGGGAACTGCATGTCAAACAAAGAGAAGAAAAGACAGTGCACCGGGGCGCTATACTATTCCCTTTGGTAAAACAACCGGTAAGGGGAAAAAAAAATACAGAGGGAGAAACCCACTTGTGTACCGTAGCTATTCTATAGCTGGACCTGTACATGGTAGCCAAAATCCATATTGTGGCCAAACGCTTGTTGTAGACATTTGTTCCCACAACTCAAGCTAAATAGCACAATTTATGGGAACATCAAAGGAAAAAATCCAACTCTTGTTGTTTGAAACAGTCATCCCCCAGCTGGAAGGAGGTGCGTAAGCATACATTCCAGCCAATAGGAGGCTGGCATCCATTTTGAACAGAGATTGGGATATAAAAGCCAGTCTCTGTTCAATATTCCCTCATTCTGATTCGGGAAATAACCCGGAAGGTATGGGGGTGGGGCTCTATGCCAATATGCATGTCTGCTGCCGTCACTGGCTGCCATTAACATTGGAAGATCTTTTATTAATGCCGCAAATAAAAGACTTGCCCTTTTTTTTCCAAACAGAATGGCAGAATATTATTTTTAAGACATATGCCACAGTACATTTAACCTTCTGAGTGCCGGAGGGTTACCCCTCCGGTTCTCAAAGGTTTAACTCTGGCATTTCATGGGGGCATTTTTTTTTAAACAACATTCATTGGATTTTTTTTTTTTTTAAATTAAACATATTTTAAAGAAGAAGGAAACAAGAAGACAGAAGACAGACAGTAGCTGGCCAAGGTGCTGAGGACCCCGCTGGACATCAGGATTTCAGGTCAGCTTTTAATTTTTCTTCAGGGGATGAGTTAACATTAGGGAGATTAACCCTGTGAGTGCCAGTAGGGTATGCAACGCTGTACAATGTGTTGCATACCCACTGGCACTACTAGGGTTAATCTTTTGTTTTTAACCATAAGTGTGTGTTGGAAACCACTTTTCTAACAAACCCACCTGCGTTTTTCACCTCACATTAGGGACTTTGTACCTCCTTCTTATGGCGCAGTATTTTAGCAATAAAAAGTGTGTACCTTAAAGGGATAGCAATACTTAATTTGTAAAAATATATATATTGTAGTGTTTATTCCCCTGAGTAAAACAAGGGTAATCCCACTGCTGAAAGGTGTTTTATTCAAAAGGTATTACATCTCAAATTTGAATTTTTTAGAGCTGTCCATAGGATGGTGTAACAATAGCGCCACTGTACAATTTCAGGCCACTGTGATATTGCACCTAAAAAATTCAACTTTGAGCTGTAATAACTTTTGAACAAAACACCTTTCAGCAGTGGGAGTTCCCTTGTTTTACTCAGAGGGATAAACCCTACAACATATTTTTTTTTACATTTTAAGTATTGCAATCCATTTAACATGTTGAAAGCCACCAAGTGTAACAGAATACCAAATTCAACTAGTTTTATGTGCGTCCAACGGTCACAAATTTTGAACCGGTGGACATTTTTACGCAACGATGGTTTTTGACAGCACAGTTAATAGAATATCAAACTATGCTGTCAAAACCACTGCTGCCAGTTTTTTTTATTTTAAAGTGGGTGATTGAGCTACAGGAAGATCTAATTGCAATATATTTATTGAAGTAATAGTAAAACAGATAAAACATACGAATGGTGCAGTGCAGCCTATTTTAGAGTTTTCTGCTGATGTCCAATCATTCTGTATATCATACCTATTTTAGAATTTTATGCTGATGTCCAACATCATTCTGTATATCATACCTGTTTTAGAGTTTTATGCTGATGTCCAGCATCATTCTATATATCATACGGAGTTTGGGCTTGCTGATATACAGTCCTCACGAACGGACTGGAGAGCACGGGGTTTAAGATACACAGCGTTGGCCGGATTGTTTGCTTGATGTTCCTGCATAATAAAAAACAATCAATTAAGAGTAGATAGGTAGGGGTACTCCCTGATATATCAGTGGATACTTGTTTAGTGTATGCTTTACATACCAGTGACACAGAAATACATTGTGAATATATTGATTATTGATAATTGACAACTGTATTTTCTTCAGATGTAGCAGCATTAGACATACTAACCACAGCGAGCTTATGGGCATTTTTTATGGTACATATTCAGGGTCCAACATATTTAATTACTTGCTGCACAGCATTCGTGTGTTTTATCTGTTTTACTATTACTTCAATAAATATATTGCACTTAGATCTTCGTAGTGCGCTGTCTTTGCGTCTCTTTTTTTGAAAACCTCTGGTGCCCAATTGGTTACCTCAACACAATCCCACCCACACCACAAAAGTCCTAGTAGCAGTGAATGGTAAGGGTTACTGTTTACCTGACTGAGGCAGTGCCCTTTGCTAAGTTAAGCTTGGCATCCAAAGTGGTTAATTTTTAACTACTGAGGGTGGAGGGCCTCAACCTGCTCACCCCTGATCTAGGGGACAGTTAATATAATTTTTGTTTTGATACCGAGCAATGAAAACTGCCTGCTTTCTTTAACCCCATGCATAATAGAGAAGGCTGTAGAGCACCGCCCTGGAGGTACTTCTAGCACTCAGGGGGGTCACGAGGGAATGGTTTGTAGGGTCACATCTCTTTTTAATTCCTTCCCAATGCAATTCTTCATAATTTTGCAGCTATAAATCAGAAAACTTCAACATCAACAAGAACGGAAATTAATAAATATATTCAGCTTTGCTAGGGTGGAAATTTACAGACATTCCTAGTACATGTTATAATGTGCAAGCTTCCATAACAAATGATACTGATGTGAGTATAGATTTGTAAGTTGGGAATGCTGAAGGAAAAAGAAGCATCACCAATAGTGCCGAGAGTGTAAAAAAAAATTATATATAATACCAGCGCCCTCTTGTGCTCAAATTATAAAATGAACCCTTAGAGATGAGCATTTTATCAAATCCAAGGAAGTACAAATTTGTTTCTTCAAGGGCCAGATTGAGAAAAGAACAATGAATGGTGGTCTAGTAAATAATGTAATTAAAGACCAGCATTTATAAAATTAGAATTTACAACAATTGTTACATGTAATTCACAGCTAGTCAATTCTTTTAAAATATGTTATATAAAGTTATTTATTTTTTAGAAAGTGTTTTACCTTGAGATTTCTCTCCTTTTCAATTTTGTCCTCAGTATCTGCAATGCTTTTCACATCATCTGGCACCAGAAGGGTTAAATGTCTTACTCATTTCAAAGGATAAGGCAACAGGTCACATATAAATAAATAAAATCAAATTTGCATGAATATAAGTGAATAAATGATTTCAAGCAAGACCAAAGTATTTTATTTTCACAGACTAATTTATAAATACATATACTGAAGTTTAACCCCTTAAAGAGATAGAAATGTCCCAACAAAAATATCTGCAAAATTGTAGCTGCAATAAAAGAATACTTAAAGTCCTCCATTCCCTCCCCTTTCTGCCTGAAGAGCTGTAAAGCTGTCAGAGGCAGAATCCGGTTGCGCAACCAAACGTGGCTCTTCAGGAGTGCTGGCATCGAGATATCTAACTATAAATACCTCATTGGAATGGTCTACAACGTGTGCTTGAAAACCAGGCACACGTTGTAGACCATTCCAGTGAAGTATTTATAGTTAGATATTTTGATGACAGTGCTCCTGAAGAGCTGCCGTCTGGTCCCGGAAGCAGGATCTCATGCCGTCAGCTATACAGCTGATGCATGAGAAGGGGGAGGGAGCGGAGGACTTCATTTTCTTATATCTCTTAAACCATAAAGGTTTGAGAGGTACGAGTAAGGTCATTAAGTATTCTTTTATTGCAGCTACCATTTTGCAGATACTTTTGTTGGGATATTACTATCCCTTTAAGGACCCATGACCTGCCAGGACCGTCATGGGTAAACTTGCCATAAGGACCCATGATGGTCCTGGCACTTCACGGAATTCAGGGCTTCCCGCGCAGCTGCACGCCGTTCAGGGATCCAAGAAAAAAAAATGCTCTGTGATCCGTAAGTGCCGGCCACGAGCGCACGTGGCCAGTCCTTAAGGGGTTACACAAACATTAATATGAATTTTATTGCTGTGGAGCAATGTGATACACATATATATACACCACACAGTCTGATCTCCTAAAGGTGGGACATAAGGGTGGGAAAGAGGAACAGAGGAATTTGGGTCTCAAATACGGACCCAGTGGCGGCACTACAATAAAAGCAAATTAAGCGGCTGCTTGGGGTCTCCACTTGGTCGGAGGCCCTACAGTCGCCACTCTTATATTGTAGCCTGCCACACGGAAATTTAAACAGTTTAATACATATGACAAAAGGAAAGACTTTTCACTTTTCTCTCATTCCCTGATCCAGTCCTGGTGGAGTGGGAGCTTCTCTCAGCCTCGGCTGCAGACGAGAAGTGTCAGTGATGCCCGTGGGTTGTTCCAGCATGACATCACGCAATATGACAGAGCCGACTGGGTGGTGTATCAATCCCACCTCCATCCCATGAAGAATGGGAGCCGCTGCTTTGCTGCCTTACATTTTGCACAGTGTGGTGTGGCTACTAGTCAAGTATGTAAGTCAGAGGACAAAAAATAAAAAAGGAGAGACAACAAGAAAAGTATGGGCACAATTACATACTGCATTCATATTACATATGTCGTTAAAGGGATAGTAAATTCCCCAAAAAATATAAGCAAATTGGTAGAAGCAATAAAAAAATACTTAATGCCCTCCCCCTTCTCATATGTCAGCTGTATAACTGACGCATGAGATCCTGGTTCCGGTGGCTCTTCAGAAGCGCTGACATCGAGAACTCTAAAAATAAATATTTCATCGGAATGGTCTACAACGTGTGCCTGGTTTGCAAGCACATCTTGTAGACCATTCCAATGAAGTATTTATTTTTAGATCTCTCGATGTCAGCGCTTCTGAAGAGCCACCGTGTGATCCCGGAACCAGATTCTGCTTCTGACAGCTTTACAGCTCGTCAGGTAGCAAGAGAAGGGAGCAGAGAACTTTATTTTCTTATATCTCTCAAACCATAAAGGTTTGAGAGATAGAAATAATAGGATTTTAGTCTTACCTGTTAAATCCTTTTCTCTTAGTCCATATAGGTTACTGGTAACTTTGGGTGTAGGTGATCAGCCCCTTTAAATAGGCAGGAACAATTCTGAGAAGTGACTGCTGGGTGGAGCCTACCTCCTCTCCTTAGCTTGCAGCTAACCAATACCCAACCAGTAAGATTTGCAGACTAACTATTGACTAGGTAGTAAGAAGGTAAAGGAAGACCCCTGTGAGCATGAACCTGAAAGGACCCCCACGTTCTGCTACAGGAGAGCCAAGCATGGTGCCTTGACAGGGTGGGAGACCTGTAACCTGTATGGACTAAGAGAAAAGGATTTAAATGGTAAGACTAAAATCCTATTTTCTCTGTCGTCCAATACAGGTTACTGGTAACTTTGGGATGTCCAACCATTATGTTCCCCAGGGCGGGAAGAAAGGCAAGGACCAGGCGTAGGCCCCCAAAGTCACCAGAGCACCAATGAACCTACAGATCATACACTAACCGCAAAGTGTTAACGGACACTGAACAGGGGTAAAACAAACCCCATGAACTGATACACAGCAGAATGAACTAGAGCCAACTGGGCTCAAAAGCGAAAGAGTACTGAGACTAAAAAGATCCTGCACAGGCAAGGCCGCCTCCAGGATCTTCCTCCCAAAACTGGCATCAGCCGATGCCAGCACATCCACACGATAGTGTTTATAAAAAGTGTGCACAGACGACCAAGTGGCCGCCTTGCATAACTGATCAGCTGAGGCCTGGTTCTTGTAGGCCCAAGAAGCCCCAATAGACCTCGTAGAATGAGCCGTGACCCTGAAGGGAACAGGCTTCTTCCGAAGTCCGCAAGCCTTACAAATCGTGGACTTGATCCAAGAAGCAATGGTTACCTTGGAAGCAGGCTTCCCTCCCCTAGGACCCTCAGGAATAACAAAAAGAGTGTTAGACTGCCTCAAGGACTCAGTGCGATGCACATAGAACTTGAGACAAACATCCAACAGGTGAACATCCCTCTCTTTGTCAGAAGTAGGGTTAGGACAGAAGGAAGGGACCACAATCTCCTGATTAATGTGGAACTCAGACACCACCTTTGGGAGAAACTCTAGTGAGGTGCGAAGCACCGCCTTGTCCTTGTGAAAGACCAAAAAGGGTGGTCTACAAGACAGGGCATGCAGCTCCACAACTTGGCGAACAGAAACAATCGCCAGGAGAAAGGCCATCTCCCACGTCAGCATACATAGAGGAATAGTAGCCAGAGATTCAAAAGGAGGGAGCTGAAGCACTGCCAAGACCAGGTTAAGGTCCCACTGAGGAGCAGGGGATTTAAACACCGGATGGGTATGAGCAATACCCTGGAAGAAAACCTTGACATCAGGAATGAAAGCAAGATGCTTCTGAAAGAAGACAGAGAGAGCAGAAGTCTGAACCTTAAGAGAACTCAGACTGAGACCTTTATCCACACCATGCTGGAGAAGGAAAGAACCATAGGAAGGTAAAAATCCTGATATTGGTCTTTGTCAGCACACCAAGATAGAAAGTTAGACCAAACACGATGGTAGGCCTTAGAGGAAACAGGTTTACGGGCACTAAGCATAGTAACTACCACACCAGAAGAAAATCCTCTCTTCTTCAAAATTGAGGATTCAATCTCCATGCCGTCAAAGCCAGATGATGAACGTCTTCCTTCCAGAGGTAACCCTGTAGAAGAAGGTCTGGACGGAGGGGAAGTTGAAGAGGTTCCGCCACTGAGAGGTCCATAAGCTCTGGAAACCAAGCCTGTTGAGGCCAATACGGAGCGATAAGAATCACTGAGCAGCGCTCCAGTCTCAGTTTTCGTAGCACCCTATTCAACAGGGGAACTGAAGGAAAGATGTATGCCTGAGGAAATGTCCATGGGATCGACAAGGCATCCACTGCCAGAGCCAGGGGATCCGCCCAGCGAGCGCAGAATGTTGGAACCTTCCTGTTGCATCTGGTTGCCATTAGGTCGATGCATGGAAGACCCCACTGCTGGATGATGAGGTTAAAAACCTCTTGATATAGTTTCCACTCTCCGCTGTCCACCGTGTGTCAACTGAAGAAGTCTGCCAGAACGCTGTCTATGCCAGGAATATGAACTGCGGCAATGGCAGGGACATGACCTCTAGCCAAGCTGCGAGACTTCTTGTGCCACCTTGCTTGTTGATGTAGGCTACTGCTGTGGTGTTGTCCGACTGTACCCTGAACGAGCAATCCTCCAGTTGCATGTCCAGTGATGTAGAGCATGAAATATCACCCGAACCTCCAAGACATTGATGGGAAGGAGAGATTCCTCCTGAGACCACGGGCCCTGAACACTCAAGTGCCCCAGCACCGCTCCCCATTCGGAGAGGCTGGCATCCATCGTCACCGTGGTCCAGAAGGGCACCAGGAAGGGTCTGCCTTTCAGGAGATTGTTCAGGTTGAGCCACCACGAGAGGCTCTGTTCCATGTGAAGAGAGAGAGAGATAGGGATCACTCCAGTAGATCTGGTTGACCCCTGCATGCCAGGATTAGAAGCCTCTGAAGTTCCCTGGTGTGAGCCATGGCAAACGGAACTGCTTCTGTGGTGGAAATTAACTTCCCCACCAAGGATGACAACTTCTTGGCTGGAACTAGATCCTGAGACAGGATAGCCTGGACCTTCAGTGCTATCTGATGAGCAGGGCCGGTGCAAGGATTTTTATATACACAGGCGAAGGTGCATTTTGATGCCCCCCCCGACACAATCCACCTGCCCCCCTGACCTTACCACAGTCCCCTGCCCCCGCCCACATATTCACCTCCACAATGCTCCCTTCATCTCCACATTGCACCTTCCACAATGCCCCCTTCATCTCAGCATTGCCCCTTCCACAATGCCCCTTCATCTCCACATTGCTCCTTCCTTTGTGCCCCTTCATCTCCACATTGCCCTTCCATAATGCCCCTTCATCTCCACATTGCTCCTTCCTTTGTGCCCCTTCATCTCCACATTGCCCTTCCATAATGCCCCTTCATCTCCACATTGCTCCTTCCTTTATGCCCCTTCATCTCCACATTGCCCTTCCATAATGCCCCTTCATCTGCCCCTTCCATAATGCCCCCTCAGCTCCCTCCTTTATGCCCCTTCATCTCCACATTGCCCTTCCATAATGCCCCTTCATCTGCCCCTTCCATAATGCCCCCTCAGCTCCCTCCTTTATGCCCCTTCATCTCCACATTGCTCCCTCCTTTATGCCCCTTCATCTCCACATTGCTCCTTCCTTTATGCCCCTTCAGCTCCACACTGCCCTTCCATAATGCCCCTTCATCTGCCCCTTCCATAATGCCCCCTCAGCTCCACACTGCTCCTTCCTTTATGCCCCTTCAGCTACACACTGCCCTTCCATAATGCCCCTTCATCTGCCCCTTCCATAATGCCCCCTCAGCTCCACATTGCCCCTTCCTTTATGCCCCTTCAGCTCCACACTGCCCTTCCATAATGCCCCTTCATCTGCCCCTTCCATAATGCCCCCTCAGCTCCACATTGCTCCTTCCTTTATGCCCCTTCATTTCCACAATGCTCCCTACCTTGAGTCCCTGGTGGTCTAGCTCTAAGAGAGCTCTGTGCCTCCTTCGGCACAGAGCTCAGCCTCCCAGCGCTGTTCTCAGTAATGCAGAGCGCTGGGAGATGATGTCATCTCCCAGCGCTCTGTATTACTACAGAGCCTGGGTCGCTCTGCGTTGTGAGCGTCCCATAGACGCCGCGAGGGAGCGCTTGGTCGTGTAAACGAGCGCTCCCTCGTGGCAGATATAGTTAAAAAAAATAAAAAAAAATAAAAAATATTTCTCAGCTTCTCCCTTTCCGGCGCCCCTCCGATGCGGCGCCCTAAGGCAGCTGCCTGTGCTGCCTTAATGGTAGCGCCGGCCCTGCTGATGAGCCACTTCGTCCGTGAGAAATACCATCCCCCTCTGAGTGTTGAAGAGGAGGCCCAGAAAGACCATCCTCTGGGAAGGAACAAGGTCTGACTTGCCCAAATTGATGATCCACCCGTGATGGGAGAGAACATGAATGCAGTCCTGCACCTGCTGATGAAGGAGTGCTGGAGAAGAGGCCTTCAGAAGGAGGTCGTCCATATATGGAGTCACCCTGATGCCGTTTCAATGTAGCACGGAGATCAATGCTTCCAGGACTCTGTTGAGGACTTGAGGAGCCGCAGTTAGGCCAAAGGGGAGAGCAGAAAACTGGAAATGCCCTCGGTCGCAGGCAAAGCGGAGATACTGCCGACTCTCTGGATGAATGGTGATGTGCAGATAAGCATCTTGAAGATCCAGAGAGGCCAGAAATTTCCAAGGGGACATGGCCGCTATCACTGTGCGCAAAGACTCCTGACCACAAAGGAGTTGAGATCTTTCAGATCCAAAATGGGACAACAGCCGCCATCCTTCTTGGAAACCACAAAGAGGTTGAAGTAGAATGCCAAGCCCCTCTCCTGAGGAGGAACTGGTTCCAGGACTGCCCTGTCCAGAAGGGCCTGTATAGCTTCCTCGAAAAGGCGGTGCTTTTCTGCTCCCAAAGGAGAACGAGAAGTGAAGGTCCTGGGAGGAGGAACAGAGGTGATGGGAATCCTGTATCCCGTAGCCACCACCTGTAAAACCCACGGGTCTACCACAGAGGCTTGCCAAGCTGAGAGGTAGTAGCGTAAGCGGACACCTACCTGAGGGTGGGGACCCGGGTTCTGTTCCTGGTTCCTAACGATACACAAGGGCCATGAACTCAGAACGCACAGGCAATCCACTGAATGTTTTTATCAGGCTGGACCAGGTAGACCAGCGCATGGACCAGTTTGCGTTAGCCCTCCAGACTTTGTTGCTCCGTACTGCGCATCTGACTCTACCACCTCAGCAACCCCCAGAGCAGACTGCCCCTATAGCTGCTGCTGCTCCCACTCCGGCTGCCAATGGTGATCCCAATGTTGCTAGAGGAATGACTGGGTCCGCCCCTCTTCCCTGGAGTTATGCGGGTGACCCTAATCAGTGCAGAGGCTTTCTGAACCAGGTCGGTATCTATCTGGAGACGGTACCACAGGCCTTCCCGTCTGATAGCAGTAAGGTGAGCCTCATGATTTCCTTACTCTCTGACAGGGCCTTGGCATGGGCTAATCCCTTTTGGGAGACGCAGAAACCTATTTATACAATTACCCTGCATTTGTGGCATCCTTTAAAAGGGTATTTGATGTACCGGCTCACTCCAGTTTGGCTGCCAAGCAACAAATGTCCATCCAGCAGGGTACATGGACAGTTTCGGATTATGCCATAGAGTTTCGTACCCTGGCAGCAGAGGTTGGTTGGAATAATGAGGCTCTTGTGGCTGCTTTCTCTAATGGGCTTTCGGATACAGTTAAAGATAAGATTGCAGCCCGGGACCTCCCCAGAGATTTAGAGGAACTGGTCTCATATTGCATCCTGACTGACTCCCGAATCCATGAGAGGCCTTCCATCAGGGTATGCCTGCGGAGGCATCCCATCCATTTAGCCCCGAGCTTTTCGTCCCCACCCGTGCCTCCTAGTCTCGAGACCTAAGGTGATGTGGAGCCCATTATCAAGGTGCCCGTTATCCTTATCTGTCACTTTGGTTGTGGGCACTCCCATTGGCTGAGCTTGTTTGGCCCACCCATTGTGGTCTTTTTATACCTGGCCTTTGGCTACTGTCAGGTGCCCTTTCGTGGTGTTCCTGAGCCAGTGTTGCTGTTGCTGTGTTCCAGTGTTCCTGCTTCCTGTGTACCGATTTGGCCTGTTTGACGATGCTCATTGTTTCCTGCTCCGTGATCTGACCCGGACTGGCTGACTTCCTGTTCCGTGACTTGAACCGGCTCGCTGCTGACCCTGCCTCTGTTCCTGCCTTTGCTGCTTGGTGTCGCCTAGGCGACATTCTGACTTCCGCTGTCCTTGTGGCAGGGCTGATCATGTCAGAGCCTCCGTTACACTTGCAGAGCCGTGCCTCTGTTCGCTGAGCCTCCGGTAACACTTGCAGAGCTGTGTCTCCATTCCCTGAGCCTCCGGTACACTTGCAGAGCTGCTGTCTCCATTCACTGAGCCTCCATTAACACTTGCAGAGCCGTTGCACTGATCTTCCGCTACACTTGCTGAGCCGGTTACCTTGCTGGACCTTTGTATAAGGCGGTGACTCATTCTGTCTATCTTGCAGTGTAGTCAGTCTCCGTTACCGCGCCCGTGGGAGGCGCTATTGGCTCTAGCTCTTGCAGTAATTAATCTCTGTTGCTACGCCCGTGGGGGCTTTTGGCTCTAGTATCTTTGCTCTTGCAGTGATATTAGTCTCCATTTAACGCCCATGGGGGCTATTGGCTCTAGCTCTTGCAGTGTAGTTTGTCTCCGTTGCTACGCCCGTGGGGGCTATTGGCTCTAGCTCTTGCAGTGTGGTTATCTCCGTTGCAACACCCGTGGGGGCTTGTGGCTCTAGCTCATCTCTGCAGAGTATTTGGCCTCAGTTCCTGTTCTGCCTAAGCAGCAATCTCTGTTCAATAGACTGACTGTGTTGTTTCATCTAGCACGACTTGCTGCTCCATTACCACCTTGGGCGTGTCAAACACCACTACTGAGACTGATTGATTTACATGTACTTTAACCATTGAGTACCCTTATGTTTCTAAGCCTGTCCTGTGACAGTATATGTATATTTATTTCATCTGTATACTGGGCCTGAGAAGGCATCTGTAAGCCACTGTTCTTTCTATTATTCTGTATTGCCTATAGAGGGCGGTCTTTCTTGTTTTATTAATAAAACTGTGTTTTATTCTAACCTGCTGGTCTGAGTGTCTTACAAAACCATTACACCCGTGTAGCTTGGGTTCACTCACCTTTCGGTTGAGGAGAGGGCCTTTAGGAGGAAGGAGGGCCTCTGACGTTAGTGCGGTAAGGCAGGGAACCTACTGCGAACTTTCCCCACACGTCTGGGAAACGCCCCGCACCTAAGGCTCTATACGGGACAGACCTTAGGTGGCGTCTCTGTGTCCCTGGCTATTCTTAAGGATAAACCACTAGTCTCAGTTGGGCTCTCTTGGGGCAAGACTTCCATTATTACAGAGGCACTCATTAACTCTGGTGCAGCAGGCCTCTTTATCAACAGTGCCTATACCCAGAAGCACTCCATTCCATTGCAGCACTGTATTAGTCCACTTGCCATTGAGGCGATTGATGGCAGACCCTTAGAGCAGCCCCAGGTCACCCACGAAACTGCTCCTTTGTCTATGGCTGTAGGGGCTCTCCTGTCATGGTTCCCTAAAGAGTTCTGGAGTCAGTACAGTATAGTTAAATGCAATTTATTAATATAAGAAAAGTAGCACACAAAATACAGAATAGCAACAGGCAAAGGGTTACAAGCCAGCGAGCACTGCTATCAGGAATAGTAGGCTGCCAAGCTTGACCACTCTGCTGGAGACTAGGCCTCAGCCACTGAAGTCTCGACAGGAACCAGGAGCAGGAACAGGAACAGTGGATTCTTGATCCGACAAAGCGAGATAACCGATCCAAACCTGCAGTCGGGAGGGAGTGCTTACTGACTCACACTTGCAGCCAGTTAGTGAAAAGGAAACTGACTCACACCTGCAGTCAGTTTAGGGAAATGGAAACTGACTCACGCCTGCAGTCAGAATTAGAGAGAGTCTACCAGAGCCCCAGGTCCGCACTAAATTGGGTGTTTGCTAGATACAAGGGACAAACATAAGAATAGTCAGACAGAGCCAAAGTCGGCACCAGAGAGGATAGTCAGACTAGCCAGGGCATAAACAGTTCAGGTAGTCAGCCAGAGCCACAGGTCTGCACGAGGTTGGGTGTCCACTATAGGGGTAAACAAAAGAGTAGTCAGACAGAGCCACAGGTCAGCACCAGGTTGGATGGAAGACTAGCCAGGTCATACACAAAGCCCAAGATAATAGAACTGCTATGAATAACAACGCAAGGGCGACTGGTCTACACTTCTGCCCTTTAAACCCCTGAACAGGAAGTAGCAGGGAGGAGCAAAAGGAAGATAGAGCATAAAACAGGGTCTGCGACATTCTGACTCTTCGATGCGCCAAATTCCTGCTTCTATTCAGCGGCCGTTGCTGCGGTACTTCCATCCAGCCCGAGGACACGGGCGTCACCTAACTCCACACCCTGCGCCCAGACCAGGCGCCCAGCAAGACACCAGGAACACTGCTGCACCTTTCACCTGGAGGCTCCTTATCCAGCGGCGCCAGGAGCTCCCCGCTGGATGCTAGGTACTGTAACATCTCCATCACGAAACCTTACAATTCCAGGTGATCCACTTTCCTCACCATCCTGTGGTCCTGGGTTATCCATGGTTGCATAAACACAATCCCACGTTCGATTGGGTAAGGGCCGAAGTCATGGCATGGTTACACAAGACATGCCTAGTAAAAGTGGTGAAGGTGCTAACCACATCCCCAGGCTCTTCGCTGCCTGAATAGTACAAAGAATTCTGTGATGTATTTGATAATGGCTGGGCTGGTGAGCTCCTGCCTCAGCACCCATACGATTGTACCATTGAATTGCAACCGGGTGCCATACCTCCTCAAGGTCGAGTCTACCGTCTTTCTATAGCAGAAAATAAGGCCAAGGAGAGTATATTGCAAATGCGCTGTCCCTGGTGTTCATCCGCAAGTCCTCCTCTCCTGCCTACCCAATTCCACTTACTACCGAGCTATTCGATCGATTGAAAGGGCCCAAGGTGTTCACTAAGCTCGACCTGCGAGGGGTGTACAATTTGGTACAGATGAAGTAGGGCCACAAATGGAAAATCGCATTTAACACCAGGAGCGGGCATTACAGATACCTCTTAATGCCCTTCGGTCTCTGCAATGCCTCCATGGAAAGCCACCAAGCAGATGTAGCCCGAGTGCTGCAAAAATTAAGAGAGAATATTCTGTTTTGCAAATTAGAAAAGTGTGAGTTCCACCACAAACAAGTCACCTTCTTGAGGTACGTAATTTCAGAGGACGGTTTCACTATGGACCCTGAGAAACTTGCGGCTGTTCTGGAATGGCCGCGACCTGTAGGTCTCTGCTCTCTTCATCGTTTCCTCGGATTCGCTAACTACTACAAGAGATGCATCCGCAATTTTTCCTCTATTGTAAAATCCCTTACCGACAAGACCAAAAGAGACGGTAACTCCAAAGCATTTTAGGCATTAAAAGTCGCTTTTGACGCAGCACACATTTTGGCACACCCAAAACCTGAGCTTCCATTCATACTTGAGGTTGAAGCGTCTGAGAGAGGAGTAGGTGCCCTCCTGTCTCAACGTGCTACTCCTGAGAGCCAGTTGTACCAGTGTGGGTATTTCTTCAAGAAGCTAAGTCTTGCAGAGTGCAACTATGAAATTGGTGACCGTGAGTTGCTGGCAATAATACTCGCTCTCAAACAATGGAAGCATTTGCTCAAGGGAACTTGAGTTCAGTGTGACTCTGTAGTGGAGAAATCACATAAAGAATAATTGTCTGGTACTCACAAATAGGATGGTCAGAGGTTAGTCTGACAAAACCAGCAAGAGGAGATAATCACCCATCCCCACTTGGGTATCCCAGTGAAATGTGCTGCATCCAGAAAGTCTTCTTGGAACTCCACCAAAGACTGGTCAGCTTCACATATGACAATATAAATGTATAGACAAAATAAAAAGGTGAGGGAAAAAAAAGAAAAACTAAAACCGCTCTGGATCTAATAAAATATCTAATTTTATTAGATCCAGATCCATTTTTCTTTTTTTACCTCACCTTTATATTTTGTATCTATACATTTATATTTTCATATGTAAAGCTGACCAGTCTTTGGTGGCATGCCAAGAAGACTTTCTGGACGCAGCACACTTATCTGGGAATCCCGAGTGGGGACAGGGGATTATTTCCACTTGCTGGTTTTGTCAGATTAACCTCTGACCATCATATTTTTGAGCACCATACAATTATTCTTTATGTGGTTTCTCCACAACGGATTCACAGTATTGGGTGCCCTATGTTTTTTTTATTTTTTTTCATGTTTCTGCATCATTTCAATGGTAAGCTCTGTGGTATCAACAGTCTAGTTCAATTTCAATATAAGCTTTGTGGCATCACTAGTGTAGCTGCATTGCAACTGTAAACTCTGTGGTATCACTTGTGCAGCTCCATTTTAATTGTTATCCCACAGAGCTTAGAAGTGAAATTAAGCCATCTGTAGTGACACTTGACTTACCTGAGAACATTAATTCCAATTATATAAATAGCAAAGGGCATGGGATGGAAAGATAACTGGGGCTGGACATAAATGTGGGTTGAGTAAAGTTGGTCCATGACCTCCATTTCCCCGGGGGGGCACAGAGTACCATCAGTCTGCCCCTGTTTCAAATATTTCAGTAGATATGATGTGGTGGTAAAATATGGCTATTTTTTCTTTAACCCTTTGAGTGCCAGAGGGGTACACAACGCATTGCAGATCAATGCGTTGCGTACCCATCTGGCACTCAAAGGGTTAAGCATCACCTTATGGAAATATTTGTTCACACCAGGTTAGAGGAAGAAAGACATGTAACCCCTCATGTGATGTGGTGGCTTATATTCTTTCCAAAACTGTATACTTATCTACCTTTTCTTAATTTCTATAGTTATTATAACCATTTCAGTATAGGGCACATCATATTTGAAAAAAATGTAAGAAAACTTAGAAATTGTGATTAGTATAGTTTTTTGCTTCTGGCGACCACTGCAGTATATCAGCTTATACCAGTGGGATGCTATTTTTCTAGTAAGAGCAGTAGTTAGTGAATATAGTAGGAAATTCCATAGTTTTCAAAGATTTCACTAGATCTGAAAGAGTGGAACTATAAAAATGCCCCCCTTTCCCTTAGCTCCACCTTCTGCAAACATAGTGCACAGCAAGCTAGGGGTAGAAAGGCAAATGACCCCTCATTTGATGCAGTGGGATAACTACTTTCGTGAAATATATGGTTTTATATAGTTATTGAGCTATTTTAGGGTAGTTTTACTATGTAACCAATAAAATGAGCATTTTAGTTCATAAAGCTGAAAATACAATTTTGAGCTCCTGTTAATTAGCGGTCTGTGGAGGCCATGCATGTAGGTAAAAGTATACATATTAGGCATTTTTTTTATTCAGAACATTTAAAAATAATTGAAATTTTCACAAACAGCATGAATGTTTTAGATCAGTGGTTCTCAACCCGTGCCCTCAGTGGCTACTAACAGGCCAGTATTTGAGAATTTCCTTTTAAGAGCACAGGTAAGTTAATCAATATGACTGAACCTCTGATCAACACACCTGTGTTCTAGCAGGGAAATTCCTAAGTCCTGGCCTGTTAGTGGCCACTGAAGGCACGGGTTGAGAACCTCTGTTTTAGATACATAGCTTATGATACTGGAAAATAATATTTTTTTTTACATTTTGTTTGTATTAATGACATCAGATCTTGTAACATGATGAATGTAGTGTTTTGATATGTTGTAAAAAATCTGAATTAATTTGGAAAAAAAAACAATATATATAGTAGTTTTCCATATATAACTAGAAAGTTACCAATGGGAATCATGCCTAAACAGATGGATGGCAAAAATTCTAAGAAATGTGTCTAGCCTGCAGGGTACAAAAAAATTCCCCAAACCTCCCGCACTCAAAGGGTATGTACAGTTATAAATTCATGTGTTTTCAATATATATATGTTTTAGAGTAGCTCAATACATGTTTCATTGCTTAAAAGGAGCAAAGGTTGGCGACCCACTAGCCTAAAGTTATAACAATCTTGGTACAATGTAGGTCCACCTACTTGCCCCAGATGAAGCTGGCTATGTGAAACACGTAGGGCAATTGTATAATTTGATTATAAAAATGAATCATGACTATAATCAATAGATCATACTTGCTTTAGACGTTTATAGGGATTATAGGTCTCTGTGGTACGTAACAATCTCTTGGTTTGCGC
This sequence comes from Rhinophrynus dorsalis, assembly GCA_037306005.1. Taxonomy (NCBI): domain Eukaryota; kingdom Metazoa; phylum Chordata; class Amphibia; order Anura; family Rhinophrynidae; genus Rhinophrynus; species Rhinophrynus dorsalis. The sequence continues at coordinate 331,670,315 of CM074719.1, read as the reverse complement.
CAAGATTGCAATATCTATAGGCAATGATCACACCTATATTGCAAAATAAACGATTAACTGTTTGAAGTATGGCTGTTTATAGGAGACACATGATCTAGTTAAAGTAGAATCCTAAATTGTCCCTTTAACCCAGTGGTTCTCAAGCTTTTTTTGCTCAAGGCACACCTAACACTCAGTCTGGTATTTTCGGGGCACCCCTATCATTTTATGTAATTTGTCTAGGTTGTAATGAAGGTTATAAATACATAATTATAGAGTTATTGTTAGACCCCACAACTAAAATAAATATATTGTGCATAGTAATATCCTTAAATATACAGCTGGAAGTCTACATTAACATTTTTGTCAATGCCTTATAGATACAATAGGGCACCCTGAGTGGATGTCCGTGGCACACCAAAGTGCCACGGCACCCTGGATGAGAAACAATGCTTTAACCTGTGAACATTCCATCCAGCAAAATCCCCCTCTTGTTTAAAGTGGAACTACCACCCCCATTAAACTTTGGCCCAAATAATTACCCATCTGGCGACTAGTATCACGTTGCCTGTGATTGCTGGCTTTTCTTGTCAGTTAGCAATGGGTGCTTTCCATTGGTTGCCTGTGATTGGTCCGCCCAGTATTGCCTATATAGACTGAGCTCCTGCACCCTTTCACTGCCCTTTCATGGTGTTTCTATGCCAGTGCTACACCTGTCTATGGATTCCTGTGTACCTCTTTGGCCTGCATGACTTCTCTCCTGTTCCTGCTCCTGTGTACCAACCCGGATAGCCTGTCTACTCTCCAGAGTCGTTCCTGTGTACCGCTCCGGCCTGGCTGACGTTCCTGCTTCCGTATCCGACCTGGTTTGGCTGACATTTCTGCTCCGGTATCCTGACCCGGCCTGGCTGACGTTCCTGTTCCTGGATCATGACTTGGCTGCATTCTGCTTGATTCTGGTCGCCTCGGCGACATTCTGACTTCCAGTGCCTTCCTTGGTTGGCACCGCTGATTTCAGGCTTCTGGCCTCTGAGAGTGCACTGGCTGTCAGTGTACTGGTTTGCTCCACTCTTACACCGGTTGCTAGTGCTGCCTCCGATATAGCACCGGTAGGGCCTCAGTCTTTGTCCAGTATGCGGCACTGGTTTGCTCCACTCTAACACCGGTTGCTAGTGCTGCCTCCGTTATAGCACCGGTAGGGCCTCCGTGTTTGTCCAGTACGTGGTACTGGTTTGCTTCACTCTAACACCGGTTGCTAGTGCTGCCTCCATTATAGCACCGGTAGGGCATCCGTGTTTGTCCAGTACGTGGTACTGGTTTGCTCCACTCTAACACCGGTTGCTAGCGCTGCCTCCGTTATAGCACTGGTAGGGCCTCCGTGTTTGTCCAGCACGTGGTACTGGTTTGCTCCATTCCATCTAACTGGCTGCTTCGCTACCTCTGTTATAGCACCGGTAGGGCCTCCGCTACACCGTGTCACTTCTGCCATAGGCTGCCTTACCCGGTATATTGGTAAGGCCGGTAGAGCCTCCTGAGTCCTATTGTGCCAGGTTCTGGGCTTCCTTGCCCAGTATATTGGCAAGGCCAGTAGAGCCCCCTTAGTCCTTTGTGCCATCTTCTAGGCTGCCTTGCCTGGTATATTGGCAAGGACGGTAGAGCCTCCTCAGTCCTATTGTGCTATCCTCTAGGCAAAGCCTCCTCAGTCCCGTTGTGCTATCCTCTAGGCTACCTTACCCGGTATTTTGGTAAGGCCGGTAGAGCCTATACATGGTATCTTTGTATGCTATACTACTTGAACCTGTCGTGTGTCTGTAACATATGTGTGATGTTCAGGACCTGTGAGGGTTCTTAGTATCTTTTCAATAAAGCTGTGTTATTATCTTAACTCTGTGTCTGTGAGTCAAAACAAACCGTGACAACTAGCTGCTCAATAGCGTTAGTCGCCAGAATTATTACCTGGTTATTGAGAATTCTATACTGTTCCCGGACTGACAGCCTCGAAACAGCGCAGTCATCTTTCCATAGTGACATATGTGCGCCTGTGTTGTCAGTCCCTAGCAACACCTCGTAGAACAGGCTGGGACTGACAGCGCAGGCTCGCAGACGTCACTTTGGAAAGATGTCTGCCTTGTTTCCTAGCTGCAAAGAAACACACAAAAAAGGCTCTCCTAGTGTAATATCTTCAGATTGAATTCCCCCTTTCCCTTGGATCAAAATAAGTTATACTCACACTTTGTAGTATCCAGTGCAGCACTTATGTGCCCACTGGAGTGTCAAGCTGGTGGGGTTTATTTGACTGTCCCCACAACAGTACACAAAAATTTGTAGTCTTCAGAAATAAATGGGCTGCTCCTTATAATCATCCAGCTGAAGGCTTGGAAGTATATAGAAAAGAAAAAAGAACACAAAGGGTGCCCCGATAGTGCCCATTAAACTTTTAGGCACCAATTTATATGATGATAACAGTGGCACTCACATTCAGGAATGGCTGGTCAGTGGCATATGTCAAAACCAGCAAAAAGGCAAGTAGGGAAATTATACCTGTCCCAACTCAGGTCTTTGTCTTTTGTTACTCAAGCCAGTTGATTTGAAAAAGCGGCCTGCGTGCTGTGAAACGTTATCTTAGCCTCACAATTGGCTTTTTTTATTTTAATTTTATAAATATTTTATATGTTAATACATTTTATTGGAAGACTTAGTTTAGAGCAGCAGTTTGTTTTTGGTACCCTCTGAGAACCATTTCGGGATCCCCTTTGTGAACTTCAAGAATCTACTGAAGTGATCTGAGTTGGGACAGGTATAATTTCCCTACATGCCTTTTTGCTGGTTTTGACGTATGCCACTGACCAGCCATTCCTGAATGTGAGTACCACTGTTATCATCATATAAATTGGTGCCTAAAAGTTTAACGGGCACTATTGGGGCACCCTTTGTGTTTTTTTTTTGTTTCCTAGATGTCAGTACAGGAGCAGTGTAGAATTCCCAATAACCAGGTAATAATTCTGGCGACTAGCACAGTCGCCAGATGGATAATTATTTGGGCCAAAGTTTAACGGGGTGGTAGTTCCGCTTTAATTTATACATAATCACAAAGACACAGATATGGGTAAAAATGGCCACAGCCTTTTATTTCCAGTTAATAGATAAATTAAGAGGACATTGCCATTATTACTTTTATATAATGACGAGTACATTCCATAACCAGCATTCATTGAGAGTACCCTACTATGCTGTGCCATCCTCCTTTGAATATTTCAACTGCTGTTGCCACCAGGTAAGGGCAGTACCAATAAGGGGATCAAAACATGCCATAATCTAGCACTGGCAGTAGTAACAAGAAAAAAGCCAGGGACAGTGAAGTAACTTCATTTCCTCTACATCATTACCTGCTACAGCTCCACCCCACACAGCCAGTATGCTTCTTACTTAACCCTTTGCATCCCAATTCCATGTATAGTTGAGTTTAAATTTATAGCCTACTAAACCTAATCTATAAGACCTGGTTATATATAGGTCATTTGGATCTACTGTCATGCTGCCCTCACTCTTATGGCTCCTGGACTTCCTGTAGTACGTAACAATCTATTGATGTGTGCCAAGATTGTTATAGCTTTAGGCAAGGATCACTACCGATTCAAATAAAAACGGTATTACAAAACAAATGACAATGATTAACCATGTTTGAAATATGACTGTGATTGTGATCTTTACATAATGTGATATTAGTCACACTGTAATGTAACAAATGTGATAGACCAACAAAAACATTGCTACTGATATAAAGGTGGCTGGCTGTAATTAACCAGTAATTACAGGATGCTATATTACCATTTTGGCTGCCAGTTGTTTCTCCAATATAAACAATTAAGACATATTGATCATATATAGCAATTTATATTTGGAGTGAATATGAAAAATTGGTCTACCTCAGTGCACTTTCACAATACAGACCGGAAAATTAAAGGTTTATGCAATTGGGAGCATTATCTGCTATCACAGATGTAAAAAATGTAAAAGAAGGAATACTAATGGAGCCTCAACTGAAAAAAATATAAATTATAAACAATTATATTCTGGGGTCATATAAATTAGATACAATAATGATCAACACTCTTATAAAATGTAAAGTCACACAAATATTTGGCATTAGAAATGTCCACACAACTGTTGATGAGCTACTTCCAATTCTATATTCGTATCCACAGGGTTAAATCGTTACTAGCACCCAATACATCCAAAGATTAAAAGTACCAGTTTGTAATAGAGAAAGAGAGACAAAGTACTTTCAGTATGTTATATATGTAACAATGCGCAATATGGTAATCTGTACTTACATTTAAGTAAGGCTTTAGCCTCTTCTGTTCCCACTGAGTGTAAAACCCCCAGTCCATTCAGCATATCAGGAATTCCAGGTCAACCATATGTAACTGGGAGACAGAAGTAGAGATCATCTCACTATACGATATATCCAATACTTAATTAAGAATTTGTGGGTTTTTTTATTTATGTATAATAAATTATGTCAAGAATTGGAAAAGCTGTATATGTTTAATACACTGAAATACCCTATCACATTGATTGATTTAGGGATGATAAAAAAATTTGACTCTTGTAAAAGAAACAACCGGCAGTTGTTGGAATGAATGAATCAGTAGAAGCTGCCAAGTGGGATACCACTAGCCAAAACGCAAGTGCGAATGATTAATAGGACTCAATATTTCAAGTCCTGAGCTATTAACCAGGCCTGAAAAGTTACTAGCCACCAGTTTCCACGCCTAGCCCCACCCATATCCCTGCCTTTAACCACACCCATTATCCCTGCCTCCTCAGTGTCACTGTTTCAAAATGTCGCGTGATCTGCGCTGGCCTCCAAATATCCAAAATATATGCAAAACCAAGCAAACCGATCTCCCAACCCATTCAAATACACAAGGAAACACAATGCCTGCATTCACTGTGCTTCTTGATTCATGTATTAATTAAAAGAGAGTACACTAGTGCAGAATACACAATAGGTGATTTCAGACTGTGCTGGACTACAACTGCGATCAACCTCACTGTGTGCATGTAAATGGAGGAGTGCATGGGCCAGCCTTATGTAATCTCACCATCAAAAAAGTATCAGCCAGGTAAAGAGTGCACGTTCCTCCGAGCACTACTACTACCACAAGGCTGGCAATAAACTGGATGCTCAATAAATTGACAGGGACGGTGCACAGAATTCTATAATCAACATACTTGTATTTTCATTATTCAGTCAACACTGTGCTCATATTTTATGGAAGAACATCTCTATCTTCTTCTGACTCTCTCTCCCTTTCTTTGCGTCATGTACATCTATCTGCGGGGAGCACGCAGAGAAGGAGAAAGAGAGGCCGGAGAATAGGGGTGTTGGTAGGTTCCAAAAAGATTTGGGGCTATAGTCCATGGCAAACTTCAATAGTGTACCTGCCGCCTTCGGTAGTGACAATAACGCTGTAGTGAGGAGTGGGTTATCCTCACACAAACAACTGTTTATTTTACAAAATGTAGTTATAATACAATGCAAACAATTAAGAAGTTAGCCATTTTATGTTCAATGCTTGTCATTTTTTTTGTTCTAACTTAAGAACCACTGTTGATTTATACTTGAGGCAGCTCTGCATTATTAATATATAGCAAAATATAATTACTGAGCAGCTGAAACACTTAGCGAGAGAGAAAGCATGACTACTAAGGCCCCTGGGAAGGGTGTGAGGAGAGAGGCACCCAGTAGGTTTTGATTCATCCCTCACTGGGCAGGGGTGAAGCTGAAGCATACTCTCTCTTTTGCATGTGTGCTAAGAGCATTGCATGTTTTATAATATAACTAGTATCTGACAAAATCACCATAATTTGTTGGTGACACAGTGTGACATTTTATGATGCTTAGATTCTGGACAATATTAACACACACTGTGTTATGAATGAAAATAGGTAGAACCCACACATATGGACATTCCTAATAGCACAGCAATTGGTAGATGTGGCCTATAACAGAACTACTTAGCATAACGTGCATGGAATTAGTATAACGTGCCACACTGTGCCATAAAATAATGAGGTTTAATTTCACATAAATTACTTATTTTACAGAAGATTGGCTGGTACAACCTATAGCCACATGGGAATTCTCTGTAAAACAAAATGAAATTTTGTCAGCGTGACATGTCCACTTTAAGTATACTATAATGACAGTAAAAAAACAAAACCAACCTTTAAATATAATTGCCCTGCTTGATCACATTATTTGTACAACCTAGAACTGTTTCAGTGCACATTCACAGTTTCCATTACTAAACTAGTATTGTTCAGCTAAACCCTTGGGTGCTAGAGACTTCTCAATGCACTGCTTTGCAATGTGTTGGACATGCCACTAGCATGCATATTAACCATTTAAGTATCAGGGGGCTGTGCAAAGCTTTGCTTTCAATGTGTTACACACCTCTCTGGCATGTAAGCCTTTGAGTGCTAGAGGGGTATGCAACACATTGCAAAGGCATTCTGGCACACAAAGGTTTAAGTCAGGGCTTACCAAATTTGGTTTGAACTTAGGAGACAACCCAAAAACTTAGGAGCCAGACAGCACCATAGCAGAAAACCTCCCATCAGCTACTTGTGCAGTTTTGTGGTTGGATTCACATGAACATGTGAACGTTGTATTCCTGTGCTGTCATTTAACCCCTCCAACAAGTAAGCATGTTTTGGAAGGTTGCTAAGCCTGTGGCTCTTCAGCTGCTCTTGTACTACAGCACCAACTATCTTGAGTATTGCAATAGTTTTAATCAGCAGCTAGAGAGTCACAGGTTGAACATTTCTTAAGTATAGTCTGTTACAAACTCTTTTACAAGCACCCTGTGTGGGGTGGCTACAAGAATGTGCAGGATGACAAGATTGGAGAATTATAGCAAACAGGACCAAAGATTAATGCAGGCAGTTGCAGGACCGTACCTGGGAGACCCAGGGTGGCAACTGAACGTACAGAGATGTACACAGTATGTGACGGGATGGGATTCTGAGAGGGGAGGGGGATGGGATGAATGGCAAGAAGCAGAGAGGGAAGAAATTAGAAAGAAATGACATGGCATTAGGCTGGTGAGTAAGGCAGAGGGAATATAATCTATGGATTAAAATAGAAAGATGAGGAAAAACCTCCGTTCACACCCTTACTTCCCACTTTATTTGTAGTGTAGGTACAGCCCTGTCATTGCACCACATTGCCTAGCTCACATGATTATAAGAATTTGCTTCCCCAAGACTTCAGCCCCATTATTGACACATTGAGAAGCAGTACTGTAGTTATTCACTGAAACCACAGTAGCAGAGCTTAACATGCTGAATTCCCCATCTAGGTCATAACTTAAATCAGTGCACAAATAGGACCTGTGTATTTAAATCGTGCTCCCTGTCTACTCAGAAGTGCACAAGATTTAAAGACGGAGCTCTTATGTGCATACTGACATACATTTTAACTTGGTTCTGCATGGTTGGGCAGCTGTTAACACATTAATCTCTGCATTTTAAAGGGATAGTAATGTTTCATAACAAAATCAGCTCTAATTAATCATCATAGTATTTGGACTTTGGAGAGTGTAATTTCAGTTCTGTAAGAGTTGTAGTTCAAGAGTAATTCAATGACAAAGTGTCCCCCTCCCACCCCTTTTACTGATGTAACACTGTTCAGCCAGAGCAGAAGGGAGGTGCCCAGGTAGACTGCAGAGAGGGACAATCTTCAATTAAGATAAGGGAAAAACCTGAAAAGATTGTCAAGGGGGGCAGGGCTTTCATTGTTTTCACTGTAAGAAGATTGTCCCCTGCTGTTATCTGTCTGTCTATGGACTGCGTTCCACATCTGAGAAGAGATGGCTTACACTAAGTAAAAGGGGCGGGAGGGGAAACTTTGCTTGTGAATATCTCTTAAACCATAAAGGTTTGAGAGATAAGACATATCATTCTTCATGTTTTTTTAATGCCTACAAAATAAAATAAAGTTAAAACAAGGTATTACTATCCCTTTAAGATTCAGTTAACTCCTACTGTAGCTGTTAACTGAATCCTAAAATGCAGAGATGAATGCGCTAACAGCTGCCCAGTCACGCAGGACTAAGTCATAATTTATGTCAGTATGCACATAAAAACTGTCTTTAAATATTGTGCACTTCCCAGCAGACAGAGAACACAATTTAAAGGTGCAGTTCTTATGTGTGACGTGCTGCTTCAAGGTTCAGGAGGGATTGGAGACATGGAAAGACAAAGTACATACACTCGAAGCAAACATGGTACAGTTTTCCTAGGATCCTCAGGTGGGGCTATATTTAGAGAGCCAGAGTTTTGCAGGTATGCCATGTGAGAGCATGGCAAAATCATGCAGTGGTCTTTTATCTCACTTTGCATCCAAGATAGAGTAAGCATAGCTGCCAATTACGGGAGTAAGGGGCCACAATTTCTTGAGGACCTCAGAATGTAATGTGAGGCTGCCAGTCAATCCTCTATGCAGCGTAAAAGACAGGCAAAATAAACGGCTTCTTAGGTCGGGGCTTCAGCCCCCTTAGCCTCCCCCCAAACAACGCCCCTGCCAGAGAAGATAGAGATGTTCTTCCGATAGAGATGTTCTTCTGTAAAATATGAGCACAGTGTTGTCTTGATAATGAAAATAGAAGTTAATTCTAGAATTCTGTACATTGCCCCTGCCAGAAGGTAATCACACATTAGCACAGCCCAGTCCAGCAGCAAAAAAAATTGGCTGGATTATGGAAGGATTCGGTGAGTGTCACTCTGCTCAGGCTGCATTAACATTACATTAGGGTGACCAGATGTCCCCAGATTCAGCTCACTGTCCCCGGAGATAATCTATCCCCGGATCTCCATTCAGCTTCTCTTCATTAAGTCTATTGAGACTCAATGAAGTGAAGCTAGTTGAAGATTGCACGAGTACCATGCGCAACGTTATCATCACAGGCCGCATGGGGGGCACCAATAAATTGTATTAATGTGCGCCGGACTGCAGTGAACAGCACAAGGCTTACTTCACAATGCCTCCAACTCGGCTGCTACACCAGGGGTCAGAAGGTAGCACTATGTGGGTACGCAGTGTGGAAATGGCCAGTGTGGAGGTGAACAGCATTGAGGTGGAGGGGGAAAAAAAGAAAATATAAAGGGAGATAAGTAAATATAAAAGAGATCATAAATATTATTAACCATCCCTAACTAATATAATAAGATGTACAGTGGCACAAAGACAATGTGTGATTATTTAGAATGAATCTTTAATATAGAAAAATCTATATACATAAATAAAATCAAAATACACATATATAATAAGATACACTGTATTTGAATGCTCAAATAGAAGCTAAAAGTCCACTAGTGGTACCACTAGAATAGCTCAAATAAAATATGATAATTGACCAGAGCTGATAAATAAGAATCTTCATCCCGTAATGGTGTTACTTCTCCTGACTGCAGATGCACCTCCGGCAGCACCCCCTTCAAACTGAGTTTGTCTCGGTGAGATCTCGCTACCATACAGGCATTTCCTGGGATGGGAGAGCAGGAAAGTTCACATAAGCATCTGCAGCCAGGAGAAATAACACCATTACGGGATGAAGATTCATATTTACCAGCTCTGGGCAATTATTATATTTTATTTGAACTATTTTTGTGGTACCACTAGTGGACTTTAGCTTCTATTTGAGCATTCAGATACAGTGTATCCTATTACATATGTATATTTTGATTTTTTATGTATTTAGATATTTCTATATTAAAGATTAATCTTTAAATAATTACACATTGTCTTTACATCTTATTAAATTAGTTAGGGATGGTTAATAATAGTTAAGATCGCTTTTATATTTTCTTACCAATATTATTTAGCTGTCTCCCTTTATATTTCCTTTTTTCCTCTTAATTATAGACTATACACACCAGTCTGGGGATGGTAACTGCTTTTAAGGGGATATTCTCCTGGTTTGGTTTTGGATAGAGTTCTATTTTTTTCTTTAGCCTATTTTAGCTGTACCAGCAGAGCACCCATTTTATGCCATTTTTCTTGTATTTTGCATTTGTTGTTATGTAGTGTGGAAGTGGGCAGTGTGGAGGAGGACAGGGTGGGCAGTGTGGAGGTGGACAATTTGAACTTGGACAAGGTGGGCAGTGTGTGGGAGGGGCAGTGTGGAGGTGGGCAGTGTGTGGGAGGGTAGTGTGGAGGTGGACAATGTGGGCAGTGTGGAGGTGGGCAGGGTGTTCAGTTTGTGGAGGAGGACGGGTTGAACAGTTGGTGGAGGAGGACGGGGGGGGTAGTTTGTGGAGGAGGACAGTGTGAGGAGGAGGACAGGGTGGGCAGTTTGTGGAGGAGGACAGTGTGAGGAGGAGGACAGGGTGGGCAGTTTGTGGAGGAGGATTTGGTGAACAGTTTGTGGAGGAGCACAGTGTTGGGAGGAGGACAGGGTGGGCAGTTTGTGTGGAGGTGGACGGGGTGGGCTATGAGGAGGTGGAGGACAGGGTGGACAGTTTGTGGAAGAGGCCGTGGTGGACAGTTTGTGGAGGAGGACAGGGTGGGCAGTTTGTGGAGGAGGTCGCGGTGGACAGTTTGTGGAGGAGGACAATGTGTGGAGGTGGACATGGTGGACAGTTTGTGGAGGACAGGATGGACAGTTTGTGGAGGACGGCAGTGTGGGGAGGAGGATAGGGTGGGCAATGAGGAGGTGGGTAGTGTGGACAGTGTGTGTGGACGTGGACAATGTGGATGAGGACAGGGTAGACAGAATGTGGAGGAGTATGGGGTGGGCAGTGTGAGTGGAGATGGACAGTGTGGACAATGTGGAGGTGGACAGTGTGGAGATGGATAGTGTGGGCAATGTGGAGGTGGACAATGTGTGGGGAGGCAATGTGGAGGTGGGCAATTTGTGGAGGAGGACAGGATGGACAGTTTGTGGAGGAGGATGGGGTGGGCAGTGTGTACAGTGTATGTGGACAGTGTGGACAATGTGGGCAGTGTGTGGAGGAGAACAGGGTGTGCAGTGTGTAGAGGAAGATGGGGAGGACAATGTAGGAAATGTGGAGGTGGACAGTGTGTGGAGGAGGATGGAGTGGCAATATGGAGGTGGACAGAGAGGGCAGTGTGAACAGGGTGTGAGGGTGGACAGGGTGTGGGCAGTGTGTGGTAAGGGTGGACAGGGTGTGGGCAGTGTGTGGTGAGGGTGTACAAGGTGTGGGCAGTGTGTGGTGAGGGTGAACAGAGGGTGGGCAGTGTGGGGACAGGGTGTGAGGGTGGACACAGTGTGGACAGAGTGTGGAGGTGGACAGCGTGTGGAGTAGGATAGAGCATGGACAGGGTGGAGAAAAAAATGTCCCTGGATTTAATTTTAAAAATCAGGTCACCTTACATAACACACACACACACAAACAGAGGCACAATAATATCAATTATTTAGATGCGCCGTTTTCAACACAGCGACACGTTCAATGTGGCTTCTAGCCGCGTGATATTTCAAATCCGATATCTATATCTATATATAAAAGAACTAGTTGAACAGCCCGTTACACGGGCCACAGTGCCTCTGGCAGCCGGTCGCAGGGCAGTCACGCGCAGTAGAGACTGCCCGCGCCACTGCTGATACAGAGCTGGACGCTACTTCGGAGCGCCCAGCTCTGTATCAGCCGCGGCGCAGGCAGTCTGTACTGCACATGACTGCCGCACGCGCAGCAGTGTCTGCTGCGCATGTCGGGCGTTACACACAACTTAGCAAATTATTATATAGGATAAGCCTCATTGCATAATTTATGGTTCCTCACACACAGAACATAATATATGTCTCCTCAGAAAACACACACACATTGCACAGAATGCCTCCTTACATAATTTATGTCTCATTAGGAGACACAACTCCCATTGGGTGATTCAATGGGGGCATGTTTATCATACAGGAAGTTGGCCCGCCCACCGCTATCCAACTGACAAAAAAAAATATAGCTGCCACTTGCTCCTGAAGTAGGGGATATCAATAACTTCTCCCGGTCCACACACACTCTCACTCAGGATCATGACCCCACAAACACACTGTTTCACCTCCCACAGATAATTGTAACCCTCCATACACTCTGTTTCACTACTGGGGTGTAATGTTTCCATAAAATACAAACTCAGCGATAAACTTAATATCAACTCTTTTATTTAACTCTTTTCATCTCTTCAGTCAACCTCACTAACTGTCTGTTTTCAACTGTCACTCCTCCTCTTCCTGCCCTTTCTCCTTAAAGGGAGAGAGATGCTTTTCTATATGTTACAGAGGGCAAGCCTCAAACACCACTTTCTATTTGTTCCCTCAGCATATTGCTACATTGCCTCAACTGAAGAGCCACCGTGTGTTATATTGCTATGTTACCTCAGCTTAAGTAAGGAGGAGTTACTGCTCCCATTGGGTGATTCAATAGGGGAGTGATTTAAATCATGCAGGGAGTTGGCCTGTCCCCACTATCCAGCCCTCCCCCCCACTATCCAAGTGACTGAAAAAACAAAATGGCTGCCACTCACTCCTATACCACAGATACAAACATATCAGACACAAACACACGCATTCCCTCACTCACACACACTCAATCACATACACTCACCCTCTCTCACTCAATCACACACACTCTCTCTCACACAATCACACACACTAACACTCACACTCTCTCACACAATCACTCACATTCACACACTCACTCTCGCACTCACACGCACTCATTTACACACACTCACTCACACCCCTGGCACCAGCACGATCCACCTTCAACCATAGTATGTGCAATTACCACATGCATTTCAACTACATGAATTAATGCCACAGTAAAGGCATAAGTACAAACAGAAACTCATTACAATGACACATAAATCACCCCCTTATGACTCACTTCTTGTGTTCCTCACTGTGTGTTGCATGTCTGTATCACACTCTATGTGCCTACATGTTGTGCATCTGTGTGTGAGCATTAATTCCCTATATAGCCTGACAGGCAGTGCCATCCCACATTGCTAGTTTTAAAATAAAATGATACCTCGGCCCTGCATACAGGGCTTCAATTTCCACTTGGCCTCCCTCAATTTCTCTTTGCCAAAATGCGAATGGAAATTTCGAACCCTTTTAAAGTAATCGCTACCCCTTCAAGCCCACCAGTAAGCAATCCCTGCTCACATAAACGTCCAGCGTTCTACCCTGACACACATTGTAATATCCTTCAACAATGTGGCCAGATTATGGGGAACAGCCACGGTAGTACACCCTGCAGATGCAAGGGCTATGACCGGTGTCTGCTAATGTACCCGTAGGGAAGCACTTTACAATTTGCGTCATGATAGAGTTGTAGTTCAACAAACGATGGAACGTCATATCTCGCTTACCCCAACATAACCTCGGACTGCTATAGTCCCCTCCCTCCCTCATGCCGCCTCCTCTCTACAGATAAAGTGTGTGACTTCACTGCACATGTGGATCACACTGACTGACAGTGAAGAAACCGCTACACGGAACAGAATGAGTGGAAGACATACTAGAGATGGAGACCATAGGCTTGAAATCTCTGTAGTACCCGAGATGTCGCTGCTGGAGCCGAAGAAAAAGCCGAGTCTGTTCCCTAGAGACATGAGTCGGAGGATACGAAGTGTACTGCCTCTCGACTTGTGGGGTGAAGTGAGAGAGAACTGTGTGCTGGCCGGGCCCGTGGTAAATATATGTCACCTGTAAAGATTAGTTAAGTGGGAATATCTAGTTATATGCCTTCTTTATATAGATAGTGCGATTAGTGTGTTGTTTATTTAGTAGGCAAGAACATATGCCATATTTACAACAGTTTACTTAATGTTGACTTCTCACACAAACACTATATTTAATTTTTTTTTCCTTTCAACCTGAGCTAAAATGAACCTCCCAGTACAGTTTTATGAACTCCTTAGGGCCCCTGCAGAATTGCGAAAGAAGTCCCATATAATTTACACTTCTATCATTATCCTTCCCTTTGGTCAGAAAAGCATCAATATTTAGATATTGTGAACCCAGAAAAGCCTCCTTCCTCACTGACCATCTGGCCCCAGCATTAAACTGGTTAAATTCTGTAAAAGCGGGATTGTAGGGAAACAAAGGTGAGTCCCCCAGCAAACGCCAGGTATACGCGTGTGTTAAATGCCCTTATGACCCTCTAAGATGCTGCAGAGTTCTCCATTGTGTTGGATATCTGCCTAGTATACAAGAGGTTAAGTGGAATTGAGATTTCAAAGTCATGTGCGAAATGTGGCATTTCCAACAATTTATGACACGTTAGAACAAAGTCCTTTATATCAGTGGAGTAAAGGGAAATCTGCTCAACCAAAACAGCTTCACTTACACAGGCTAAGGTGAGCTCTTAAATTGTAAATACACCACTGTCACATGCCCTACAGGGCACTTAATGTCCTTTCACTCAGACTGTTACAATGAATCTATGTATAATAGTTGCTACAGTTCCCCCCTGCTCTAATGCAGCCCTTTTGAAGAAAGGTGGCCTTGTGCAGGTGGATAAATGTAGAAAATGTGAGATAAAAGACACCAGGAGAGACCAATACTAAGTTTAGCAAATTATTAACCATTTGAGTGCCAGAGAGGTATCCAGTGCCGATACCTCTGGCACCCAAATGGTTAAATTAAACTGTTAACAAAGTGTACCCCCCAAGTTATGTATCTCTTGGGCTTTAGGCATCTCAGGGGACTCTTCCAAACATCCTGAAGCTTGTCTAGCTCAAGTGAACAGTCCCATATCGCTAACATCTCTGTTCAAAAGAAGTGCATCAGGATCATAATGTAGAGATGTCTCCCAGGGAGTCTCTTAACAGGTTATGCAAAAAGTGGCCACAATACTTATGACCCACTCTAATGCAGGTGGTGGGGAGAAAGGGAGAAATCAAATGATGGGCTGGATTGTTTGGTCCATGGGAGCGACTTCACTGAGGAAGGAGGAGGGAGGCAGGGACTCAGTGGCACATAATACACAGTGGGAGGGGAGGACAGGTAAATCAGAATGTGTTTTCATGGAGGTGTGTGCTCTACTTCATCGGGGTAAGAAGAATCCCCCTCCATGCCTAGGGTATAATATATATGATTGCTGCATGTTATTTTTAGGCTTTATTTATATACTTTGTTACAATTATTTGTATGTATCAAGCTTATGCTATGACATAATATATATGCACAATTAATTGTAGCAAAGTATATAAATAAAGTCTAAAGGTAACATGTAGGAAAATCCATAAATATTAGGTTGAAAGTTAACTCTAAAATATATAATGTACTGTGTGTTAAAAAAAATAAAAATTGTGTGGCAAATGTCCAGAAAGGGAGGCAGCTGACACAGATAAACATCAATACAACACTTTATTAGGGAATTCAATTAGAATTGTAAAAATGCTGTACAATCTTAATCTATATTTAAAGGGGAACTACCACCCCGCAATAACTTTACATTAATTAATTCTTCATCTGGCGACTAGCTGCTTAGTAGCACTAGTCGCCAGAAATATTACCTAGTTTCAAAGATTTTACAGTTTTTTGGAAATATAAGAAATATCATCTGGTAGATTTCCCCACACTCAACACAGATGGCATCTAGGATGACTTGCTTTGCAGTTAGTGCCCCCCCTTCCCCAACTCTGGTCATCCCTTCTCTTTTGTGGATATATCAGGGGTCCCTGAAAAAAGACTGTGTTGCAAGACTCATAGGATGGGTGGCATTTTGATACCACCTTGTGAGTCTTTTGAACGTCTGGAGACTTACCTGATGTATATACAGACAATGAAGAGGGACAGAAAATGGAGCCTGGTAAGAAGTGCACACCAAGTGTTAATCCAGTCACCAACAAGATATGCTACAGAGCTTGCAATTACAGAGCAGTGATCCACTTGATGCCATACATCAGTGTACTGGGGGGGGATCACTAGTTTTTGACTGCAGGCTGGCACTATTGCTTCAAATTTCTAATAAGTAAGAAAGGAGCAAAATCCCCTAAAATAAATTAAACAGTAAACCTTCATCGCCACATGGTGTTCTGCATCATACAGCAGTGAGAAGGGACAACCTATAAAGCAACCTATACAGATGTCTCTTTATCCCAGCAGTCTCTGCCTTCGTCTCTCACTTTATCCATCACTTTTTTACTCGACTCAGGAGAGGCTAAAGAACATGTGTAAAGATTTTGCTATAAGAAGAACCATTTAAGACTGTATTATGTAGACCATTCCGATGAAGTAATCATAGTTAGATATCTCGATGACAGCACTCCTGAAGAGCCGCTGTCTGGGCCCGGAAGCAGGATCTCATGATGTCCGCTATACAGCGGACGCATGAGAAGGGGGTGGGAGCGGAGGTCTTTATTGTCTTGCATTTCTCAAACCATAATGGTTTGAGAGATGGGAAAAAGGACATTATATGTGTTTTTTATTATTATTATTATTATTATTCCAATCAATTTGTGGGGGTTTACTATCCCTTTAATTCATTTTTTTTAATAAGTCATTTTTTCTATGTCTTTGGAAAAAAAAAGGATTACACCTCTCAGGTTCAGAAGAGGATGGAAGGATAATCTGAGGGTGCTGTAACTAAAAGTCATCTGTATGGGTGAATGACAAAACATTCTGCTTTTATCCAGTTTTAAAGTCCAAATACAGTTTTTTGTTGGTTTTTTTTTTTTTTTGGAGAATAATTCATCACTAGACTAGAGGCTACAATTATATAAGGTGACTTGACACCAAATAGAGTCACCACCACCACTTAAAGACAGTCTTCAAATAAAATGATACAGAAGGGTTAATCTGGCCCTCAAAGGGTTACTGTTTCCTGCCATTAAAGACAGATAAGAGGAGAGAGAAGGGCTCCATGCCAATGTAATGTAAAGTGTAAAGCAGACACACAACCCTTCTGATCCTCTCATTTGTCTTTAATGACAGGAAACATTAACCCTTTGAGGTCCAAATTAACCCTCCAGTGCCATTTCATATGTATCCTGTTTGAATCTAAGCTTCAAGGTGCTATGCAAAAGTGAATCAGTCAGACACCCGGTCCTTGTGTCTGCTTTAATAACATTAATAGGAAACACATTAACCCTTTGATTGCCAGTAAAAAGGGTTAAACCATAATAGCTGTACTGCTGAAGTCAGTTATTACATGCAAAATGAGATTTTTTGCTTTTAATTCCCCCTTGATCAGCCTCCAAGTCCCACTCACTTGTTGCCATTCTGCTACCTCAACCTCTGCTCTGCCTCTGATCATCTCCTCCCGTGCAAGAGTAACTTATATGCAGACACCAACCTGTGTTGTCACACGCAGCAGCAGCATAAAATGCTTACTCACACTGCCCTGCGCAACTCTGCACCTGGTCCAGTGCCCACACGCACCAGCACCACATTAGACAATTTAACCATATGTATGTGACTGGTGGCCGCATGCAGCCACCATTTCTGCATCTCTCATGGTGGCCGCACCAGAACACTCTGGTGGCTGCATTTGAGAAACCCTGCTTTACTTTGATTTGCATTTTACTGAGTGAAATAAGTATTTGACCCCTTTGCAAAACATGACGTAGTACTTGATGGCAAAAGCCTTGTTGGCAATCACAGAGGTCAGACGTTTCTTGTAGTTGGCCACCAGGTTTGCACACATCTCAGGAGGGATTTTGTCCCTCTCCTCTTTGCAGATCCTCTCCAGGTCATTAAGGTTTCGAGGCTGACATTTAGCAACTGGAACCATCAGCTCCCTCTACAGATTTTCTATGGGATTAAGGTCTGGAGACTGGCTAGGCCACTCCATGACCTTAATGTGCTTCTTCTTGAGCCACTCCTTTGTTGCCTTGGCCGTGTCTTTGGGACATTGTCATGCTGGAATACCCATCCATGACCCATTTTCAATGCCCTGGCTGAGGGAAGGAGGTTCTCGCCCAAGATTTGACGGTACATGACCGCGTCCATCGTCCCTTTGATGCAGTGAAGTTGTCATGTCCCCTTAGCAGAAAAACACCCCCCCAAAGCATAATGTTTCCACCTCCATGTTTGATGGTGGGGATGGTGTTCTTGGAGTCATAGGCAGCATTCCTCCTCCTCCAAACACGGCAAATTGAGTTGATGCCAAAGAGCTCGATTTTTGGTCTCATCTGACCACAACACTTCCACCCAGTTCTCCTCTAAATCATTCAGATATTCATTGGCAAACTTCAGACGGACCTGTACATGTGCTTTCTTGAGCAGGGGGACCTAGCGGGTGCGGCAGGATTTCAATCCTTCACAGCGTAGTGTGTTACCAATAATTTTCTTGGTGACTATGGTCCCAGCTGCCTTGAGATCATTGACAAGATCCTCACGTGTAGTTCTGGGCTGATTCCTCACCATTCTCATGATCATTGAAACTCCACGAGGTAAGATCTTGCATGGAGACCCAGACCGAGGGAGATGACAGTTATTTTGTGTTTCTTTCATTTGCACACCAACTTAGGGCTGCGACTAACGATTATTTTGATGATCGATTAGTTGGCCGATTATTTTTTCGATTAATCAGATAAAAAAACCAATATGCTAATTTTTAATTATTTTTAAAGTGATTCAATGAACAACAAACAGCAGAATAAAAAACTGTACACATTAACATGTGTCATTGTTATTATTTTCCTATGGGGTCTATGCACCTATTTCTCCCCCTTGTACTTCTTTCTTCCCCCTTGTCTCTTTCTCCTCCCCTTGTGCCTCTCTTTCTCCTCCCATTGTGCCTCTCTTTCTCCCCCTCTCTTTCTCCCCCTTGTGCCGCTCTTTCTCCCCCTTGTGCCTTTTTTCTCCCCTTTGCACCTCTCTTTCTCCCCCCATGTACTTTTCTCCCCCTTGTGCATCTCTTTATCCCTCATGTGCTTCTTTCTCCCCCCTGCCCTTGTACCTCACTTTCTCCCCCCTTGTAACTCTTTCTCCCTCCATGGACGTCTTCCCTCCCCCTGTACCTCTTTCACCCATGCATCTTTCTCTTCTTCTTCTCCCCACTGCCCGCACTGATGACATCTGGGGCGGAACCATGTCAAATGGTGGAGACGCAGTGTGGTGCATGCTGGGGTTTTCTTCCTCAGTCTGGGAGCCAGTTTTAAACTGGCCTCAGAACAGAATAAGAAAATACTAGCATGCTCCACGCGGCGTCTCCGCGCTGTCATCAGTGCAGGCAGTGGGAAGACACAGTAGCATCCGGCAGACATTAAGGCATTCAGCCTTTCAAAACGTATGGCGGCTGGGGGGGCTGCTGGGCGACACAACTAATCTCTGCACAACTATTCGATAATGAGAATCGTTGGCAACTATTCTGATTATCGATTTTTATAGATTTGTTGTTGCAGCCCTACACCAACTGTTGTCACCTTCTCACCAAGCTGCTTGGCGATGGTCTTGTAGCCCATTCTAGCCTTTTATAGGTCTACAGTCTTGTCCCTGACATCCTTGGACAGCTGTTTGGTCTTGACCATGGTAGAAAGTTTGGAATCTGATTGATTGCGTCTGTGGACAGGTGTCTTTTATACAGGTAACAAGCTGAGATTAGAAGCATTCCCTTTAAGAGAGTGATCCTAATCTCAGCTTGTTACCCGTATAAAAGACACCTGGGAGCCAGAAATCTTGCTGATTGATAGGGGGTCAAATACTTATTTCACTCAGTAAAATGCAAATCAGTTTATAACTTTTTGAAATGCGTTTTTCGGGATTTTTTTGTTGTTATTCTGTCTCTCACTGTTCAAATAAACCTACCATTAAAATTATAGACTGATCATTTCTTTGTCAATGTGTAAACGTACTAAATCAGCAGGGGATCCAATAATTTTTTCCCTCACTGTATGTTGTTGCAGTCTCCCTGGTTTTGCAGTCATACACAGGAAGCTTGCCTAGTTAAAGGGTTCTTGAAGGTTAAATAAAATACACCTTATATGGGGTATAATCCTGCCACTGCTTTATTGAATAAACCTAGCATCTTAAATGGTCCTTGCCAGCTTAATATATTTTTACGTATACTTGATTACTGTCCACCTTGAAACTGTCTACCCCATTGCCTGGAAAAGAGTAGCCCAATGGGTACGGCAACATATATTCCAAGTCTGAGTATTTTTTTTAAATACTTTGATAAACTGAAATCTTGTTAATGGTACCCTTGACTTATGAACAGCAGTGGTCCCGGGCCTTGTGGGCGTACTGCCAGAAATGTTTGTAACAAATTCACAGGGCAAAATTCCAGATGGGGCACTCTAAAAACGAAACTTAAAACCTTTTTCACATGGGGTCAGTTTTGATCTTGAAATTGTTAAATGCCGTATGAGCATCATAAAGCTGGATTTGAGCTCTCTCTCTATACCCCCAGGACTTGTTTTGCTTTTATGAACATGTTCCCCAATTCTTAACGCCCCAATAAATGGTGAACTAAAGGCTAGCTGGAACAATATGGTTTCATATGCTGAACTGCAAATGCTGGGGAGTGAGCTCATGAGGTCCTGCATGAATTTTGAAAGAATCACTTGAAGCCCTAACCTTCCTTAACCCCTTCAGAGCCATTCATGCCAAAAATTCCTTGGTGACATCCTTCCAACCAAGGTGCTTAAACCAGAATGGCCATTCAGGAATTCAATGCTGAAGGGGACAGACCTTGATCGCCCCAGTGCCAGACCAACCAGAAGCCTCCATGGAGCCTTCGCTCATCCTCACACAGTCTCCCTGAGGCTGAGTATAGTTCCATCCAATTTGCCCATTCTCATATTGTGGCCGATAACACTACATTTTGGACCCAACCAGCTACGTCTCTAACCCAAGCTCCCACAACTCCTCTGGGCAGGTAGCTCCCTCCTCATTGGTCCCCGGCCATGCCTGATTTCAACAAAGTACAGGATGGAAGTATATTTCAAAAGAGTAAAAACGTTAGGACAAGAGGCCATAGTCTAAAACTAGAGGGAGACAGGTTTAAATGTAATGTAAGAAAGTTTTACTTCACTGAGAGGGTAGTAGATAAGTGGAATAGCCTACCAGCAGAAGTGGTAGATGTCAATACAGTGACAGAATTTAAGCATGCATGGGATAGGCATAAGGCGGTCCTTAACATAAGAAAAGACCAAGGACCAAAAAAGGTTTGAGGTTGTTTGTTTTTTACACAGTAGGAAATTGGGCAGACTAGATGGGCCGAATGGTTCTTATCTGCCGTCAAATTCTATGTTTCTATGATGAAACTCTCCGACCTGAAAATGAGAGAGGGCATCAGCTGCTACATTAAGAATCCCTGGCACATTAATCTCTCCAAATGAAATGTTAAGCTTTAGGCATCGCAATACAAGTGACCTCAACAGCCAAAGTATTGGCGTGGATGAAGAGGTGAGTTTATTGACCACTGTCACCACTGCCATATTGTCTGAATAAAAAAGAACATTTTTATCCTGTAATCTGTCACCCAGCAATGACAAAGCAACCACATTTGGGAGTAACTCCAGGAAAAAAAGATTCTTTGGAAGGCCCTTGTCCACCAACCATGAGGGCCAATAACCTTGACCTCATCACTTCCCAGAATTGCTCCAAAACCAATCAAACCTGAAGCATCAGTGTGTAAATCCTTCTCTGTGTTGGGAGCTTGCTAGATTAACTACTCATTGTATTCATCCAAAGAGGAGCTTCACACTTGCAAATCTTCCATTAAACTAGCCTTAAAGCTGAACTAACACCGCTAGCAAACATTGTCTGTAATAATTTCCTATCTGGCGACTAGCTGCTTAGTAGCGCTAGTCGCCAGAATTATTACCTCTTCATGGAGAAATTTGAAGTGATCCTCGGCTGACAGGCAGGAAGGAGCGCAGACATCTTTCCCTAGTGACGTCCGCGCACCTGCGCTGTCAGTCCCAGAAGGCTGTAGGAGGCGTTGCTAGGAGCCATTCAGCTCCAGTAGGGACTGACAGCGCAGGCGCGCGAACGTCACTAGGGCAAGATGTCCACGCTCTGTCCTGCCTGTCAGCTGTATTGTCTCCTCTTGGTGCTTCTCCAAATTCCTGCTTGTTCGCAACCTCTGAAATTGTAGCCTCTGGTCTTGCTTTATTGAATTAACCGTTCTTACTACTCATATTGTCCTCTGGCTCGTGGTACTGCTGTGACGTCCCCAGCTCATGACCTGTAGCTAACAGTCTCCTCCTTTCTTCTGTGTCCCTATCCATGGCGATAGAGACTACTGGGATTATATCAGCGCCTCCCCCCCCAGCTGGTGTAGGATGAAATAAAAATATAAAAAGGAAGCCGCCTGCTTCCTCTGGCAGTCATTTTGGTCCTATATCAGCTGGGGTAGGGCACAAGGCAGGTTGAGATTCGGAGCTGGGATCAAACCTCCTAGGATGCCACAGAGAGAGAGCACCGTTTAACACAGGATTGTGACTCCGGGAACATGCTCCTTCAGCAGACCAGTGGAAAGGTAAGGGCAGTATGCCAACCCCTTTTTTTTTTTTCATAACCTGATAAGAATTCTTTGCCGGGGCCTAGGCGTTCCACTTTGAAACGCACAACCAGGGCCTTATCTATTTAAACAGCCTCATACAGCTTGCTGAGAGGTTAGAGTCCTTGTATATAGCTTTTTAAGCTACCATTATTAAAGGTTAAGTTTTAAATTCCCTGAATACAATGATGTCTTCAGCTGCTAAGAATGTCCCTGTTAAGGAGAAGGATAAAGAGGGAGACAGGGGAAGTACTGAAAAGGAGGATAAAAATACACAGAAAGTAAAAGCTTGTTTGGGATGTGATGGTTTACTTCCAGTATCTGATTCTGCTAAGCTCTGCCAAAATTGCCTTTAAAAAGCTGCTAATACTGAGGTCCCATCTCAGTTCCAAGATTTTTTTTTTTATCTTGGATGAAGAGTTCAATGCAAAAGACCTTTACACCTCTCCACGGTCCAAGAAAAGGCCCAGACTTGAAGACCATGAGGTCTCCAGACACCGTGAGTCGGAAGAGTGGCTTGTTTGATCTCTCAGGTAACTCTTATGAGGAAGATGGAGAAATATTGGAGGAAGATGAAGGTACTTTTAACATTGAAAAAATGGAACCTTTTCTCAAGAGTCTGTGCAAGACCTTAGATTTAACAGAAAAAGCTAAGGAACAGGGAATATTAGACAAAGCCTTGGTGAGAAGAAGGAAACCCCAGTCTTTCCTGTACATCATGCAGTGTCTGACCTAGTTAAAGCAGAATGGAATAAAAGGGATAAAAGGGTATCCAAATCAAGAAGATTTCATAAGATGTACCCCTTTAAGGAGGAAGACTCTTCAGTTTGGACAACACCTCCAAGAGTGGATACCCCTATTGCCCAATTAACCGAAAATACTACTTTCCCCATGGAAGATGGTTCTTCATTAAGAGATTGGAAAGCACCCTAAAGAAGCAATTCACCAATCTGGGTCAGAATATAAAGACCGCAACAGCCTTGAGATACTTCTCAAGAACTATCAAGATCTGGTTGTCTGAACTCGAAGAAAAAAAATTGAATCTTCGGTATCCAGAGCAAAATTAATAAAGGAAGCAATTGGATACTTTTGTGACGCATCATGGGATATGATCAGATTAGCAGCCAGATCTTCCTCCCTGTCAATCGCGGCTAGAAGAGCTCTGTGGGGAGCTGAGCTGATACTTTCTTTAAAAACAAATTAGTTTCTCTGCCTTTTTTCTGGATCCAGTTTGTTTGGGGACCAGCTGTAAGAAATAATTAAAAGTTACTGGCAGCAAAAGCTCCTTCCTCCCACAGGACAGAAAAGGACGCGCTTCCCCATCAAGAACATCCTATCGGAGCTGTAGGTCCTTTCGTGACACAAGGCGTTTTCAGTCCTCAAGGTCATATGACCAGAGAGAGAATACCTTCGGTCAGTCCTCATAGGGTTCATTCAGAAGACCTGGACCCACAGGCAACCAGTTTAAGAAGGAAATCTCATGAAGGGCAGCGAGCCCTGCCTCTAATTCCAGTTGGCGGTCACCTAGGAAAATTCCTACAAGCCTGGAGGAACTTAACCACTCCAGACAAGTGGGTGATTCAGATATTAGAAGCAGTATGTCCCTTAGAATTTAACCTCATTCCCCAAAGAAATCTCTTCAAAACCTCAAAGATTCCAAATGATCCTGTAAGAGCCAGGGAATTGAAGGACTCAATACAAGACCTTGCCCTCAGCAGAGAGATAGAGCCAGTGCCACTACAAAAGAGGGATGACTTCTATTCAGTAATCTTCACAGTGCCCAAGTCAACAGGAGGCTTCAGAACAATCCTGGATTTAAAATCCCTGAATCTGTCCATGAAATCCAAACATTTCAAGATGGAGACAGTTTCATCAGTGATCCAGGCAGTCTGTCCAGCAACTGTCCTCACAACAGTGGATCTAAAAGATAGCTCCATGTCATCGCAGGTTCCTGAGGTTCTGCTTCTTGGAACTACTTTGGCAATTCAGAGTGCTTCCATTTGGGCTGTCATCGGCCCCAAGTGTTTTTAAAAAAATATTAGCAGCTGCACTAGAGCCCCTGAGAAGGAAGGGGATAACAATTCTCCCCTATCTGGACAATCTCCTGATTGTGTCAGAATCAAAGACCAAGTCCGTATGCAATATCTTGATAAACCTGCAACATCTGGAGGAATTGGGATGGTTAGTGAATTGTCAGAAAAGCCAACTGAATCCCTTTCATCGTCTGGACTTCCTGGGCATGACCTTCAACACCAGCAAAAGCACAGTATCACTTTCCTCAGTGACGGAAGGGTATAATCAACCATATCAAGAGATTCAGAATACATCAGAATCACACAGTCCACAAATACATGCGGATGTTAGGTGTAATGAACTCCTCAGTTCACATTGTGCCATGGGCCAGGATTCACATGAGATCTCTGCAAAACCTGTTTCTCTCACACAGGAACAGAAATCCAGTCAACACCTCTCAGAAAATACACCTTTCCTCTCGTGTGAAGTCGGAATTGAAATGGTGGATGAATTCAAGAAATTTGCAAAAAGGAACCCCTCTTCAGGATCTCCATTGGCAGAAGGTCTCAGCAGATGCGAGTCTGACAGGATGGGGGGGAATGCTGGAACAACATCTCCCTACAGGTAATATGTTCTCAGCAGGAAAATAACTTGCATATAAACATCCTGGAACTCAGAGCAATATACTTCTGTCTCAGGGGCCTGATAAAGTTTATAAGAAACCAACCAGTGCAAGTCATATCAGACAGCATGGTAGCAGTGCTCTATATAAAAAAAAACAGTGAGGAACAAAAAGCAATGCCCTAAATCGGGAGGCAGAAAAAATACTGAAATGTGCAGAGAAACACCTAGTATCAATCTCAGCCATTCATATAGCGGGAAGTCTAAACCTCCAGGCGGACTATCTAAGCCGAAACAGAGTGGACCCTGGTGTCATGGTTTTTGATGAACACTCAGACAAGACTTGTAAGTTTAAAAGATCTTTATTGAAAATAAAGAACAAACAGCAAGTGTAATACCCCACACAGTGCTCAGAATAAGTTAGTGCAGCACACAAAGGTAGGATGGTGTCTGATGACAGTGAGAATAACGGATGGCAGGTCCCCTAGAGAGCTAGGGTGATGGAAGGCAGCAACCTGCTGAGGAGGCACAGGACCTAGTATCCTTAGTACGCACTAGGAATGAAGGTAAGCCCAAGACCAACGGATACTGGCAACAGAACCCCTAGGACTCTAGGGTAACCATATGGCACACAGCACGGACACTGGCAGGAGGACCCCTAGAATGCTAGGAACCTCAAGGCTCTCGACTGGCAACACGGACCCTAGAACACTAGGAGTCCCAAAGCTCTCGGCTGGTAACATGGACCCTAGAACGCTAGGAGTCCCAAATCTCTCGGCTGGCAACTTGGAACCTAGAACGCTAGGAGTCCCAAATCTCTCGGCTAGCAAATTGTACCCTAGAATGCTAGGGTAAAACGGAGGCTTAACAGCGGAAGCTGGCGGACAGGACCCCAGTACACAAGAGCACAGGGAGGCCCAAGGCACAGCTACTAGTAGCAGAAACCCTAGAGCGCTAGGGGTGAATACAGAGGGAAGGCAACCAACACGGATGGCCACTGGTGTCCAGGTGAAGAGTACCAAAGCAGTACACCACCCTACAGCTGGCTCTTAAGCTTAACGGCCACTGCAATGGTGGAGGCTGGAAAGAAGTGAACCGGACCTAGGGAGACCTAGGACTGCAAGGTTCATGGGTGGTAAGCGCCCAGAGACAGCCTGTAACTCCCAACAGGGAATGAGCCCAGCAAAAGAGTGGTATATGGACACGTAAGATAAATGAGTAACACAGCCGAGCTAATAATAGCCCAAGATCCGGTACTCCGTGTGTGCACAGCACCAGAGGTGGTAGATACTAGAATGAATGGCTGAAGCAGCGAGTGCTTAGTCCAACAGTCGCCAATGAAATGGAAAGCGCAGCAAAGCCAGGGCAGACAGCAACAGAGTGGATACATCCAGGTCAGGCAGCCACGGAGCGGGTCTCAGCCAGTACCAGTCAGCAACGGAGTGGGTTCTCAGCCAGGATCAGTGGGCAATGGAGCGGGTTCTCAGCCAGGATCAGTGGGCAATGGAGCGGGTTCTCAGCCAGGATCAGTGGGCAATGGAGCGGGTTCTCAGCCAGGATCAGTGGGTAATGGAATCAAGCAAATCAGGAACATTGTCAGGCAGGCCAGGCCATACATGAATAAGCAGCATCTGGGACTAGTTCAATAACAGGTACACCACGAAAGGGTGTTAGTCTACAGACCTGACAGGATATATAACGGGTTGGCCCTGGGTTGAGTTAATTATGCTGGCCAATAAGAAATGTTGCATTCAAACCAGGAAGTAATAATGTCGCAGCCCGCAACCAGGAGAACAGGGCACCGTGATACCAGGAGAGTGGTGACTCAACAAGGAGATCTACAATCCGATCATCAGAAGATGGGTTTGGCCAGTGATAGACCTGATGGCAACATCTGAGAACAGCAAGTGCAACATTTTCTTCGCCAGGACAAAACACCAAAGAGCCCAGCCACACCTCCTCTACCAGGGCCCACTTCTACATCAAAATCCACCATTTTGAAGTTGATGGCTTGGAGGCTGAAAGGAACTCCTTAAGATCAAGAGGCCTGCCTGTAACGGTTTTTCAGACACTCAGACAGCAGGTTTGAATAAAACACTGTTTTATTAAAAAAAAATAAAAATAAAGAACAAAGATCGCCCTCTATAGGCAACACAGTATATAGCAGTAGATAGGCTACATATGCCCTCACAGGACCAGTATACAGAAGCAAGGATAATACATATACTGTCACAGGACAGGCACAGAATAGCAACTGGTACTCAATGGTTAAATATAAATGAACAGTCAATCTCTGTTGTGGTGTTTGGCATGCCCAAGGTGTAGAAAGAGGCAGCAATTGGCATTAGATGATGCAACACCTTATGTCCATGAAGTGTAGAGAGCTGCTAGGCAGTACAGGAACTGATGCAGAATGCTGCAGAGTAGTATCAGCAAATAGCCCCCACGGGAGTATACCAGAGACAACTTGTACTGCAGGAGCGTGAGCCAATAGTCCCCACGGGCGTAACCACGGAGATGCCTACACTGCCAGAGCTTGCTGATAGCCCCCACGGGTGTAATAACGGAGACCAACCGTACAGTGATAGCTTGAGCCAATAGCCCCCACGGGCATGTAATAGAGACAACTTGCACTGCAAGAGCTTGAGCCAATAGCCCCTACGGGCGTAGCAACGGAGACTGGGTACAGCAAGAGCTTGAGCAGATAGCCCCCACGGGCGTAGTAACGGAAATCACCTGCGCTGCAAGTGCTTGAGCCAATAGCCCCACCGGGCAGTAAAGGAGAGTAATACGGATAGAGCTAGAGCCAATAGCGCCTCCCGCAGGCGCGGTAACGAAAGACCGACTACTCTGCTTGGTTGACAATGTGAGCCGCCGTCTAACTAAGGCACACAACGCGGCCGGCTCAGCAGGAGTAGCGGATAACTGCAACGGCTCTGCAAGTGTTAAGAAGGCTCAGGTCAGGGAGACAGTAGCACTGCAAGAGTTAACAACAGCATAAGGGTAGGATATGTAGCTCTGCAAGTACAACCCGAGGCTCAGCGTGTGAAGGAATCGCTCTGCAAGTGCCAAGGAAGACTCAGCTATGGAAGCACAGCTCTGCAAATGTAAAAGGAGACTCGGCTCTGGAGACACGGCTCTGCAGGAGTAAATGGTTGCAGTCTCGATCATCCCAGTCACAAACACAGCGGGAGTCAGAATGTCGCCAGAGCGCCATCAGCTGCAGGAAGCCGGAATGGTGGCAAAGGCTGGAGCAAGCCGGTACAGGTCACGGAGCAGGAAGTCAGCCAGGCCGGGTCAGATCACGGAGGAGATTCTCAGACAAGCCAGATCAGTCACGAGCAGGAACGTCAGCCAGGCCGGGTCAGATCATGGAGCAGGAACACAGGAGCGTAGTCAAAACAAGCCAAATCGGTACACAGGAATCAGGAACGCAGGAACACAGCAACAGCAACACTGGCTCTGGAACACCACAAAAGGGCACCTGACAGGTGCCAATGGTCAGGTATAAAAAGGTCACCAGGGGCAGGTCAAGCAGGCTCAACCAATAGGAGAGCAACACAACCGAGAGTGACAGGGAGAGAATCACGGGAACCGTGATACTGCCAGACTCTGTTATAACTACAGTTATTTCAGGCAGAAAGCCTTCCTCCTGAAAAATATACTGCAGTGTATGTAAAACTTTCTCATGATGGTGCAAAACGCAAAGCATAGAAAGATCATCCATCAGGACCACTCAGATTTTGAGTTTTCTGCAACAGGGATTTGAAAAGGGTCTTCGTCCATCTTCCCTAAAAGTACATCTTTCAGCATTATTTGCAAGACAATTTGCAGAGGAGGATTTGGTCATAATATATTTAAAAGCTATAACCAAGGTTAGACCAAGGATTAGAAGAGTTATTCCTCCCTGGGACCTGAATATGGTACTGGATCGATTATCTTCATCCCCCAGGTTTGAACCACTGGAAGATATTCCTTTGAAAATATTGACCTTACTGCGATAACTTCCGCCAGCAGAGTATCAGAGATTTAGGCTCTTCCAGCTAAACCACCTTATACAGTTTTCCATCAAGATAAGATAGTATTAAGAACTAAGCCCACCTTTGGATTGAAGGTAGTACCTGATTTTCATCTTAATCAGGACATTCTGCCATCCTTTCATCCAAATCCTAAGGGAGACAAGGAACAGAAACTTCACAAGCTGGATCTAGTAAGATGTTTCTCAATCTATCTCGGCAGAACCCAGAATTTTAGGAAAGCAGACTTCTTGTTTGTGCATTTTCAGGGTAAATACAATGGCTCACCAGCCTCAAAATCATCTCTGGTAAGATGGATAACCCAGTGTATAAGGATGGCCTACCTGGAAGCAGGAAAAGATCCTCCGAAAATGCTCAAAGCTCATTCTACCAGGGCGGTTGCTACTTCCTGGGCATCAAGAGCCTCTGCAGAGCTGCTACTTGGTCATCAATATCTACATTCATTAAACATTATGAAATTGATATACATGCCTCTTCAGAGGCAAAGTTCGGGAGGAAAGTCCTTGAGGTAACAGTCCACTCAGGATCGGTAAGACCTTCCTTTAAGTCTTCCTCTCATGTTCTATTATTATAATCATGTGAAAGGGCAGGCACATGGTTATGTGTGTGTATATATGTAGGTGTGTATGTGTATATTTATATATCTTCTTGTTGTTTTTTCAAGGGACACTTTATTTATTCCCATCCATGTTTTCTACTGCTTGGGTATGTCCCACTAGTCTATCGCCATGGATAGGGACAAAGAAGAAAGGGAGAAATATTTCTTAACGATCTTTCCTTTTCCTCTGTGTCCCTCCATGGCTCTCCCTGCCCATTAACCATTTCTATAGTCTCTTTTTCAGCTAGGACAATAGATGACTGTATATTTTCATTTGGTCCTACACCAGCTGGGGGGCGCTGATATAATCCCATTAATCTCTATCGCCATGGAGGGGCACAGAAGAAAAGAAAAATGTCTCCCTTTTTAGAGGAAAGCTACTCTCCCCTACTGCAAACATAATATGGCCTAGGACTTCTGCTCCTTGCTCTGGCTCGCCTCACAGGCATTTTGTGTTTCTGACATAGTGGTCTTCTTGCATTCGCCCCACTAACTATGCCATCAACCAACTTCCCCCATCTTCCAAAGTCGCCTTTCTCACTTCTAGTAGGGCCTCAATTTCCAGTTTTACCACCCTCTTCTTAATACAATCTCTCCACAGGATTTTATATATTTATTTATTTTATATGTACTGTTAGCGGAAAAGAGGTTTCAACTTCAACAGTGGAAGGGTTTTCATACAGCAAGGTCAATTTAATTTTGGAATTCTTTACACAAGGATGTTGTAATGGCAGAAAAAATCAAAACATTTAAGAGACGATTAGATGCATTTTGTAGCCAAAGGGAACATACAGGGTTATACTGTGTGTTAGTAGGTAAAAGGATGAAATTTCTTACCGTTTAATTTTTCTGTGTGTTCCCACCATGGCTTACACGTGTGTATAGTCTCCTCCCATCAGCTGATATGTAGGGCCAATAAAAGAACTCTCCTCCCTGATATCGCCAGTCTTCTTTTGACCAAGATAAGAGAAAAAAATATAAGCACAAAAGTTATGGGTAGGGATTGCCGTGGTGGGAACACAGAGGAAAAGGAAATAACGGTAAATGTCATGCTTTCCTCTGTGTCCCCCTCCTCCACACTGCTTACACGTGTGAGATATACCCAAGCAGTGAAATATAGGGTGGGAAGAAGACAAGGAACCAGAACTTGTGCTTGCCCCTGCGAGGTGCCAAAAGACTGATGTAAAAACAATTATGCAAGAAATATTTTTAGAAAAATAAAAAGGTGGATCACTGATCCGCTTACCCCTCATTTGATTGTGGCCTGGAGGACCTTTCTTCCAAAACTTTCCTCTGTGGATGCATAAACATCTAAGCCATAGTGTTTTATGAAGGTCTATACTGAAGACCAAGTGGCTGCTCTACAGATTTCTTCAGCCAAAACGGAGGCTCTTGATTCCCAGGGTGTAGACACTGGTCTTGTAGAGTGCACTTGAAGGATCTTTGGAGGATTTAGGCCTGCTTCCAGGTAAGTAATTCTTATGCAATCTCTAATCCATCTCTCAGTAGAGGATTTTGAAGGTGTCTGTCCCTTATTTTTCCCCTGAAAACACACAAACAGGGAATCTGTCTTCCTGAATTCTCTTGTCTTCTCCAAGTATACCAGGATACACCTAACCACGTCTAGGTTGTGAAATAGTCTCTCCTCATCCGTCTCTGGATTTTGACAGAAAGAGGGAAGAACTATATCCTGATTGAGATGGAAGGATGACACTACCATAGATCTGAGTCCAGGTCTCAAACGCAGTACCACTTTATCCTGGTGGATGACTAGGTATGGGGATTTGGCTGACAGTGCTTGTAGCTCACATACTCTCCTGGCTGAGGTAATAGCTGTTAGGAATATTGTTTTTAAGTGTAATGTTTTTGAGAGGTATCTTATCCAGAGGTTCGAATCTGCTGGAACCTGCTAATTGTTTCAGGACTAAATTTAAATCCCAATGAGGAATAACTTTCTTTATTCTTGGTCTTGGTCTTGTCTTAGATACTGCCAATAGATACTTCCTCACCAGGGGTTTTTCCACAAACTGTTGTGCCAGGATGTCTGATAGGGCCTAAACTTGAACTTTCAAGGAGGCCGGACTTAGACCCATCTCAAATCCTGTTTGAAGAAATTCTAGGATCTGCTTGGATGAAATAGGTCTATCCACCATGTTATTTTTGATACCCCATTTTCTAAAAGTCTTCCAGACCTTATTGTATATACCAGATGTTGAAGACTTCTTCCCTTTTATGATAGTCTCAATCACTGATTCTGACAATCCTTTCTGCCTCAGCAACCGCCTCTCAACCTCCATGCTGTCAGATTCCAAAAGGATGGGTCTGGGTGAAGAATTGGGCCCTGATGAAGAAGGTCCGGTCTGATAGGTAGGGTCCATGGAGATTCTATTGATAGTTTATCAGCTCTGGAAACCAAATCCTCCTGGGCCAATAAGGAGCGATCAGTATTGCATCTGTCTTGTCTAGCCTTATTTTCTTCAGGACCAGCTGAATCATAGGAATGGGTGGGAAGATGTACACCAGCTTGAAATCCCACTTGAAATTCATAGCATCCTGCCCTAGTGCATTTCGGTGATGAAACCTTGAAAAGAAATTCTGGCATTTTGAGTTGTTCGATTATGCCATTAAGTCTACTCCCCTATTTCCTGCAAATTTCCAGGAATACTTGCTGGTTGAGTGACCATTCTGATTGATTGATCCTGTTCCTGCTGAGGAAGTCTGCTCGAACATTCTCCTTCCCTGGGATGTGTACTGCTGACAAGCCCTTTAGATTTATCTCTGCCCACTTGAAAATCCTGTTGGCTTCCCTGCTGAGGGATTTGCTCTTTGTACCTCCCCTGGTTTCTTATGTACATGGCTGCTGCTATGTTGTCTGTAAGATTCTTACTCTTTTCCCCTTAAGGTGTCTTTGTAGAAGCTGCAGACAGTATCTGATTGCCCTGAGTTCTAGACGGTTTATATGTATCTTTGTTTCTTGTTTTGTCCATCTTCCTTGGACTGATCTGATTTTCCAGTGTCCTCCCCATCCATACAGGCTGGCGTCTGTTACTGACTACCAATGATGATCCTGGAGCGATCTTCCTTTTTCTAGATTCCTTGAATCTAGTAACCACTTCAGTGCTACTCTCACATTTTTCAAGACTGTTATCCTCTGAGATATGTTTTGTGAATTCCTGTTCCATTTTTTCAGAAAATAAGCTTGAATGGGTCTCATGTGGGGTCTTGCCCTGGGTACATTGTGGGTTGATGAGATCAGGGCTCCAAGAATCTGCATGAAGTCTTGAGCTGTGGGGCAAGGGTATTTTAGGAACTGCTTTACCCTTTTCCTTAGGTTTTCTCTTCTCAATGGGGACAATGTTGCCTCGGCTTTCTTGGTGTCGAAAGATATTCCAATGAATGCTACTCTATGTGATGGGACCAATTGACTCTCTTTGGATTTAGTATCCAACCTAGTTTCTGCAAAAAGGTGACCACTCTTTTGGGTTTCCTTCGCCAACTGTTGTGTGGATTCCGCTATTAAAAGATTGTCCAAGTATGGTACTATATAAATTCCCTCCATCCTCCGGGTCTGCAGAGCTGCTGCCAGTGTTTTTGTAAAAAATTCTCTGAGCAGAGGAAAGGCCAAAAGGAAGCGCTCTGTATTGCCAATTTTGATCCATCAAGGAAAATCTGAGAAACTTCCTGTGAGACTCCCTCACTGTGATATGATAACAGGCCTCCTTCAGGTCTATCGTTGTTAGGAAACTCCCTGGGGAGACCACTCTGAGAACTGAAGAGATTGTTTCCATTTTGAACATTCATGGTGTTATGAAGGTATTCACTCTTTTCAGATCCAGGATGGTCCTGAACATATCCCCTGGTTTTGGAACTAGGAATATTATAGAGTATATGCCTTGTTTCTTCTGGTTTTGTGGATGGCACTCTTGATGGCTTGAAAAAATTGTTTACTTTGCTGTCTTCTAGGTCTAGTGGATACCCAGCTTCTAGATTCTGAAAAATCCACTTCTCCGGTTTCACTAGAGACCTCCATATATGGACAAAGGACTTCAGTCGAAACCCCCACCACCACCACTGAACAAGAGGCTGGGCCCTCAGACCTTCAGGGTATGTATCTTCTATAAGTTTTACGGATGTTATATTTTCTGAAACTGCCTTTTGAACCTTGAGAGATGAGCTGTTTCTTTTGATCATAGGGTCTTGAGTCACAAAATGGCAGCCTCCGATTTCTATAGGAGGCTCTTTGTGGGGATGGTCTGATTTTTCAGTCTTGGGGCAGAAATGAGCTGCTTCCACCTGTCATTTTAGAGATGATTCCATTTGAGGTGCTGTACGACTAGCAAGTTTCCTGTGAAAGGAAGGGAAATTTACTTTGATTTGGAAGATGGATCGGCCCCACATGTTTTTAACCAGAGGGCTCTTCTTGTCATAACAGCCAAGGAAGAAGCTCTGGCAGACAGCCTAATTGCATCCATGGATGCATCGTGTGAGGAGCTAATTGCTTCTTTAATGTTGGAGACTTCCTTAATAGGCTTCGATCTAGAAACTGAGGATTCGATGCTCTCTTCCAGGTGAGACATGCCATGGCAGTTGTGATTTTTAGGTTCTGACCCAAAAAGAGGAACTACTTCTTGAGAGCCGTCTCCATTTTTCTATCCATGCTGTCTTTGAGAGATGAACCATCTTCCATTGGAATTGTGTCCTTTTTTGTTATACGCGCCACTGCTGCTTCAATTTTTGGAGGGCTGGGCCAACTTACAGTTTCTTCCTCCCCAAAGGGATACATTGTTTGGAATCTTCTTAAGAAGGAAACCCTTTTTCTCAGATTTGCTCCATTCAGAGTTAATTATGTCAGATACCGCTTTATGCACTGGAAAGACAGGAACTTGCTTCTTTTTCCCCAAGAAGTCAGTGTCTATGATGTTGAGCTCTTTCTGCACCTCTGTCAAACCAAGGGACTTTCTAACTTGCTTTAAGAAATTCTCCATCTTGTCCATGTGAAAAGATCCTTCTTCATTTATTTCCCTTCTTCAGATGAGTATGCAGACAACTCTGAACCACTGTCATCCTGTAAGTCTTCCACCCTCGCAGAGGTGCCTTCTCCTGGATCATCCCGCCTTTTTGGCATTTTCTGGAGGATGACTGCATAGCTGAGAGTGTATCTTGCATGGATGATTTCATCCATGCAATAAAATCTTGAAATTGACCTTGCATGCTCTGTCCTGTAGCTTTCTTCAAACAATCCATGCAAAGTTTGCTTGGGTCTGATAAGGGAAGCTGGTTGGTGCAACCTAAACAGGGTTTAAAGTCCCTTTATCATCTTTAGGATCTGAAGATCCTTTTTCCTTAGAAGAAGGCTTTTGAGCCGACATAACAGACTAAAACTTACTTTATTTTATATTGTTTTGAATTAAAAGGTAACAACCATGCTCAACAGTACAAGGCTTAAATAGAGGAGAAGGGAAAAACTCTGAAGAGGCGTGTGTTTCACTCTGAAATGCATAGGCCCGCCAATTGTATAATTCTGGATGAGGTATAAAATTTGACACACTGCCCCTTACTTGCCCTTCCATACTATCATGATCAGCAATGGGAGGCACTCTCCCTCTCATTCATCCCGTTCCACTTCAGCAGAGGAGTACCAGGTGCTTCCCTGGCTCATGCCTTCCTGGTTTCTGTTGGTGTCCCGTGCTTGGAATGCATCGTGACGTCACATCCGGTTTGGCGGCTTCCTGCATACATGCTGGCCGCTCTAGAAGGAAGGAGAGGCTCCCTGACCGACCATGCGGCGGAGTCAGGGCTTCAGGATGAACTCGGACTGTGTGCCCCTGGCCTAGGCAGCAATGAATGCAGCTGAGCAACCATGGGAAAAAATGTCTCCCAAACAAGGTAAAATGAATAGAGCTACAGATAAAAGAAAAAAATGTCTGAGCTGTATTCAGCTCTCCTACAGCAGCCGTAGGGCAAAAAGACTAGTGATATCAGGGAGGGGAGTTCTTTTATCAATTTTTTTTTTTTTTCATTGGCCCTACAATCAGCTGATGGGAGGAGACTATACACACGTGTAAGCCGTGTGTGTGGGGGGAGACGCAGAGGAAACAAAGTTCTGGTAAATATAGTAAAATTGTTTGTGGATTTATGTAGGCTTAAATCTTGTTTTTTTTCTCTGTTCTAATGAGGCAAAAAGTTGAACTCTGTAGCTTGTTTAATATGGCCCTAAGCTGTCTCAAAATGGAGGGATCTTATTACATAATCTTCATAGAAAAATATAGGAATTGGAGAGTTTTCATCTTTGTCACCCCTTATTACATAACCTTCCATTAGTTGAACAGGAGCTGGAGAGCCACAGATTACTCATCTATGAACTTCTATTACTCCCCTATGAACTTCTTCTTTATTACCTCACAAGTGTTTTCTTTTATGAGTCAATTTTTCATGACATGCTGTGTAATTCAGTGCTGCTGATTCAGTGAGTAATCACATTACACCGATCGCTTTGCTGACTCAACCCTATAAAATAAGATGACTTGTTTTATTTAGAAAATATTTCACCAGGAAAAGTACATTGAGATGTTGCTCATTTTCAAGTATGTTCTGGAGCGCTTTTACAGTGTCACATTTACACAAATAGAAAAATAAAATATACACAACAGGTACATGTTGTCTTTAGATACAAAGGAGCAGTTATTTTTAGGGATTTTAGACTGGGAGAAGATGGTGTTCTGTTTGTGTGGGTTTTTTTTTTTCCCCAGGTAGCTTATTCCAGGCTTTCAGAGCTCTGAAGGTGAACACAGATTGGCCCGCTTCTTTCTTGTAGCTCTGCAATACTCAGTAGAGGAGATTCACTAAGCGGTGATAATGTGGAGATGACTTCTCTAGTTTCACTTCTTCATTTCTTGTTCTTCTATAGAGCCTATGCACTAAGATCTCCAAAGTTGAAGAAATTTAGTGCATAGGCTCCATAGAATAACATAGGAATTGGAGAAGTAATCTTCACTTTATCACCACTTAGTGAATCTCCCCCAATGTCATGTTGGCAGTGGAGCAGAGGTTATTTATAGTATGGAAAACTGGAATGAGTATACTGCTCAGGTAGCTTCCTAGAGAAGTGGTTATAAACAAAGCAGGATTTGAGTGCTGGCCAATTTATTTCTTTAAACAGATCACAATGATAGTGTAATTACACTGGAAGTGTGTTAAGTTTACAACGATGACTTTGTGGTGCAGAAGCATACACTATGTCCCCCATAGTCTGACTGGCATTAGCATCTGTTGATGTTTACTAGGGGACTTAAAAATGACTTGGTTCTAAACAGAGTACTTATTTTAGCAGAAAGATTAAATGTGAATTTATCAATATGAAGACCAAAAGTGAGGTTGGGGTCAAGCCACATATGAAGATATTTATAGAAGTAGACCAGGGCCAAGTTACGATTTAGACCTTGCTACGATGGTTAAATGTGTATTACAGCATTTAAGTAGTTTGCTCTTTGTACCAAAACCATTGACTGTTTTGCCATTATTTACGAACCGTTTATTTTTAGCTATCCATCTTTCAACTTCAGAGAAGACATCCTGTAACACTGCCTCAAGTTGTGATACTTTGGTAGTTAAATCCTTGTGTAAAATTATGTCAGTCATTTATTGTGTAACATCAAATACTTTTCTGGTATAATTTTTTTTTTTTTTTTTAACCCCTAGAGTGCCAAGTGGGTACAACGTACGAGTGAGGACAGCTGTACCTGCTGTGCCACGCTCGTACGTTGTACAGCTTAAATGCGGTCACTGCATAGGCCGGTATAACCGGCATGCAGTGGCCGCATTTAAAAAAAAAAAATTCCTGGCACTCGTGGGGGGACATGAGGATTACTCCTCATGTCCCCCCAGGTATTGATCTCCCAGCCGATCGCGCTGGGAGATCAATATTTACTAAGGAGAAGCAGAGCTTCTCCTATCCCTCCTCTCCTACCCGAACTTCCGGGTAGGAGTGGGCGGGACCAGGGGAAGCCTCCCAACGTCATCGGTGACATAGTCACCGATGACGTTACAAGGCTTTCCCCGATGGAGATCACTCCTACCGGAGGTAGGAGTGAACAGAAGGAGAGCTTTAGCTCTCCTTCTGTCGCCATATTGAGCTCCCAGCCCAATCGGCTGGGAGATCAATAACTGGGTGCACATCAGGAGGGGTCCTGATGTGCCCCAGCGAGGTCTGAAAATAAAAATAAAAATAAAAAAAAAAATACATAAAAAAATGAACCCTGTGAGTTCTGCAGGGTTCCCTGGTGCATTGCTTTGCAATGCACTGGGAATCCCTGTGGCACTCACAGGGTCAATTTTTGCACCCCATATTTTTATTAAAGAGACCTCATTGGGGGGCTTCAGGAAGGGTCCTGAAGCCCCCCAATGAGGTCTATAAAAAATAGACCAAAAAAAAAAAAAATTAACCCTATGTGTGCACAGGGGAGGGGGTTCATTGCAGAGCCCCCCTCCTGTGGCAGACATAGGGATATTTTTTAGTATTTTATAATCAGAGATTGTTGGGGGGACATCAGGAGAATTCCTGATGTCCCCCCACAAGGTCTGATAATAATAATAATAATAATAAAAAAAAAAAAAATTAACTCTGTGAGTGCCCCAGTGGTCCCCAGCACATTGCTTTGCAATGTGCTGGAGAACCTTGTGACACTCACAGGGTCAATTCTTTTAGCACATATTTTTTTTTTACTAAGACCTCATTGGGGGACATAAGGAAGGGTCCTGAAGCCCCCCAATGAGGTCTATAAAAAATAGAAAAAAAAAAAAAAAAATTAACCCTGTGTGTGCCACAGGGGAGGGGGTTCATTGCAGAGCCCCCCTCCTGTGGCAGACATAGGAATATTTTTTAGTATTTTATAATCAGAGATTGTTGGGGGGACATCAGGAGAATTCCTGATGTCCCCCCACAAGGTCTGATAATAATTAAAAAAAAAATAAAAAAAAATTAACTCTGTGAGTACCGCAGTGGTCCCCAGCACATTGCTTTGCAATGTGCTGGAGAACCCTGTGACACTCACAGGGTCAATTCTTTTAGCCCATATTTTTTTTTACTAAGACCTCATTGGTGGACATAAGGAAGGGTCCTGAAGCCCCCCAATGAGGTCTATAAAAAACAGACAAAAAAAAAAATTAACCCTCTGTGTGCCACAGGGGAGGGGGTTCATTTTAGACCCCCTCCTGTGGCACACACAGGACTTTTTTTTTACTATTGCTTTACATTCAAAGCTTGTTGGGGGGCCCTAAGGCCACCCAACAAGCTATGAATAAAGAAGAATTTTTTTTTTTAAAAAAGAACCCTCTGTGTGCAACAGGGGGTCAATTGCATTGCTTTGCAATGC
The DNA here is from genome assembly GCA_037306005.1 of Rhinophrynus dorsalis. Taxonomy (NCBI): domain Eukaryota; kingdom Metazoa; phylum Chordata; class Amphibia; order Anura; family Rhinophrynidae; genus Rhinophrynus; species Rhinophrynus dorsalis. The sequence goes on along the minus strand of CM074719.1, from coordinate 331,631,205 downwards.
ATTGGACATCCCTGTGGCATGCACACAAAATGACTCAATCCCCCCCATACCCTTATCACCAGCCCAGTTCCACAGCCTACTGGCAGTCCCATTCCCACAGTTTGACCCCCCCAGCCTGGTTCCACTGCCTACTGGTAAACCCAAGTGCCAATACGCACTGGATTCAGGCTGGAAATCAAACAGTGTATGTGGGGGACTTACAGTGCACAGTGGTAGTCACAGATCCCCCATATGTACTACCTTACCTCCCCCACCACCACTGCCATACTTGCGCTCTGCCCAGTGGTAGATATACCCACATACACTGCCTGACCCCTCGTCCCTCCCCCCACCTGGTTTCACTGGCAATCACAGGTCCTCACGTACACTGACTGACCACTGATAGCCATAGAATCATACGTACACTGTTTGCTTCCCCATCCTTGTTCAACTGGTAGCTACACTCCTGGCACCCAATATGGTATGTCATCCCACAGCAGTGGGGTACCATTTATCGTAGGCTGGCAGGAGGTCCTCCTAGGAAATCCCATGGTGTTGAACCATTTTCGTATCTTTGAAGTGACTGATTTGTAAAAAAAAAAAAAAAAAAAAAAAAAAAATTTTTTTCTGTAGCACCACATTCTGTAAATAGTTGTGCACACTAACTTAGGGGTAGAAAGGCAAGTGACCCCTCATTAGATGCGGCAGGTTATCTTCTTTCCAAAATGGTATGGTTTTGCTACATTTTCTTCACTTCTATAACTGTTATAACCATTTTCATACACGCAAGAATGTTTGAGAAAATGTTAGAGAAATCAGGAGGTTGTAGCAGTAGTAGTTTTGTACTTGTAGCGCCCCCTAAGGTAGGTCAGTTCATACCAATGGGGTGTCATTTTTCTCCTAAGAGCAATAGCTAATGGATACACTTGGAAATTCCATGGTTTTTACAGATTTCAATACATTTGAAGGGGCAGAAATGTAAGAAAATGCCTTTTTTTCATTAGCACCACCTTCTGGAGGCATTTGTGCACTCCAGGCTTGGGGTAAGAAGGCAAGTCACCCCTCACTAGATGCGGCAGGTTGTCTTCTTTCCAAAATGGTATAGTTTGTGTACCCTTTCTTCACTTCTCTAGTTCTTATAACCATTTTTGTATAGAGAAGTAATGTTTGAGAAAATGTTAGAAAAATTAGAGGTTGGTGTAGTTTTGTACTTGTAGCGCCCCCTAAGGTATGTGAACTCATACGAATGAGGTGTCACTTTTCTCCTAAGAGCCATAGCTAAAGAATACATTTGAAAAATCAATGGTTTTCACAGATTTCAGTACATTTGAAGGGGCAAAAATGTAAGAAAATTCCTTTTTTTTTCATTAGCGCCACCTTCTGGAGGCATTTGTGAACACCAGACTTGGGGTAAGAAGGCAAGTCACCCCTCATTAGATGCGGTAGGTTGTCTTCTTTCCAAAATGGTATGGTTTGTGTACCCTTTCTTCACTTCTGTAGTTGTTATAACCATTTTTGTATAGACAAGTAATGTTTGAGAAAATGTTAGAAAAATTAGAAGTTGTAGTAGGTGTCGTTTTGCACTTATAGCGCCCCCTGAGGTAGGTCAACTCATGCCAATGGGGTGTCATTTTTCTCCTAAGAGCACTAGCTAATGGATACTGCTGGAAATTCCATGGTTTTTACAGATTTCAGTACATTTGAAGGGGCAGAAATGTAAGAAAATGCCTTTTTTTTTCATTAGCGCCACCTTCTGGAGGCATTTGTGCACACCAGACTTGGGGTAAGAAGGCAAGTCACCTCTCATTAGATGCGGTAGGTTGTTTTCTTTCCAAAATGGTATAGTTTGTGTACCCTTTCTTCACTTCTGTAGTTGTTATAACCATTTTTGTATAGACAAGTAATGTTTGAGAAAATGTTAGAAAACTTAGAAGTTGTAGTAGATGTCGTTTTGCACTTCTAGCGCCCCCTGAGGTAGGTCAACTCATGCCAATGGGGTGTCATTTTTTTCCTAAGAGCACTAGCTAATGGATACTGCTGGAAATTCCATGGTTTTTACAGATTTCAGTACATTTGAAGGGGCAGAAATGTAAGAAAATGCCTTTTTTTTTTCATTAGCGCCACCTTCTGGAGGCATTTGTGCACACCAGACTTGGGGTAAGAAGGCAAGTCACCCCTCATTAGATGCGGTAGGTTGTTTTCTTTCCAAAATGGTATGGTTTGTGTACCCTTTCTTCACTTCTGTAGTTGTTATAACCATTTTTGTATAGACAAGTAATGTTTGAGAAAATGTTAGAAAAATTAGAAGTTGTAGTAGATGTCGTTTTGCACTTCTAGCGCCCCCTGAGGTAGGTCAACTCATGCCAATGGGGTGTCATTTTTTTCCTAAGAGCACTAGCTAATGGATACTGCTGGAAATTCCATGGTTTTTACAGATTTCAGTACATTTGAAGGGGCAGAAATGTAAGAAAATGCCATTTTTTTTCCTATAGTGCCACTTTCTGGAAGCATTTGGGCACAACAGGCTTGGGATAAGAAGGCAATTCACCCCTCATTAGATGCGGCAGGTTGTCTTCTTTCCAAAATGGTATGGTTTGTGTAACCTTTCTTCACTTCTCTAGTTGTTATAACCATTTTTGTACAGACAAGTAATGTTTGAGAAAATGTTCGAAAAATTAGTGGTTGCAATAGGTGTAGTTTGGTACTTGTAGCGCCCACTAAGGTAGGGGAACTCATACCAATGAGGTGTCATTTTTCTCCTAAGAGCACTAGCTAATGAATACAGTTGGAAATTCCATGGTTTTCACAGATTTCCATACAGATGAAGGGGCAGAAATGTAAGAAAATGCCATTTTTTTCCTATAGTGCCACCTTCTGGAAGCATTTGTGCACAACAGGCTTGGGGCAAGAAGGTAAGTTACCCCTCATTAGATGCGGCAGGTTGTCTACTTTTCAGAAATATATAGTTTTATATAGTTATTCCACTGTTTTAGGGTAGTTTTACCACAAAAACCCTAGAATGCGCATTTTAGTTTATAAAGTTGAAAATGTCATTTTGCGCTGCTGGTGATTAGGGCTCTACGCTAGCCATGGACGTAGGTAAAACTATACAAATTTGGTATTTTTTTACTCGGGGGACTCAGGGCTATTTCAAATAATTGAAACTTTTTCAATCAAGGTAAATGTTTTTGATACATAGTATGTGATTTTAGCAAAATTAGTAAATTTTCACTTTTTTTTGTCATTATGACATCATAGATTTTTGCACGATATAAAATTCTGTTCATGTAAGGTACCATGAGAAAGCTCAATTCGTTCTGAAAAAAACAATATATAGTTTTCCATATTTAACTAAAAATCCCAAGAGGAAATCAAGCCTAAACGGAAGGATAGCAAAAATGCTGAAAAAGTGTCTGGCCTGCAGGGTACAGGAAATGGCCCGAGCCTCCGGCACTGAAAGGGTTAAACTTATGTTTTCTAAAGTTTTCAGTATGGCAGTACTGTAACTATTAATACATATGAAAGTGTGTTTGTCTGAATGCTAGTATTGGTAATGAGCAGCATATTCAGGGATGGGAAAATCCTGGGAGCCAGGGCTCTTAAGTTGATGGAATGTTATATGCATCTATGCACATATACCCCTTCACTATTTTTGCTCAGCTCCTTCAGTAAGGTGTTTCCCAGTGGGTTGTTTGTATTGGCCTTGAATATATTTGGAAATCAGAATCCTATCACCCCTCCAATGTCTCTTCTCTAATGTAAACAAACCCAGTCTGGGTAGTTTGTCTTTGTAAGTAAAATCTTCTACTCTCGTATGCATCTCTGTACTTTTTCCGTTTTAATAACGGATTTTCAAGAACTGGTACCCAAAACTGTACTCCATCCTCTAGATGAGTCCTTACCAAAGATTTATAAAATTGTAGAATTATATTGCCATCCTGTACTTTTCATACGTGATAGTACCCTATTGGCTTTTGCAGGAGCAGAATGACACTGCATGCTGTAATACAGAATACAACAGTATTCTTTCTGCTCAGTGTGTGTGCTTAGTATTGGTTTGTTTATGTCCATGGTGGGCATCCTGTTTCCCATGTGCTTTGCACATGCCATCTTTCAAGTGATAAAAGCATGCATCCTGTCACTGCTTCACCTTAACCATTTGGGTACTATAGTGTTCGCCAGGGCATTGTGGAGGACTACTTTGGCTTACTCTCTAGCATATTAACATAGTTGGTGAGGATGAAAAAAGACATGCGTCCATCAAGTCCAGCCCAAGACGTATCACCCCTGTTGATTAAGAGGGAGACAAAAAAAATCCCCATTGATGTCATTTCCAAATAAGCTCCTAGTGGGTAAAAAAAAATTCCTTCCTGAAGCCAAGTGTCAGTCAGGTTGTTGATCCAGGGAACTATCTGCATTGAAGCCTTCTGTCATAATTCTCAATATTGTTCTGTGCTAGCATCTAATTTGTTGAAATGGTTTTTCAAACGGTTTCATTTATATCTACATTTTTTTTCCTCCCCATTGGTTGATTTGACAATCACATATGGAGCCTTTGGAGTGAACATGGCTGCCTGTCACTGCTTTAAGGTTATTATGTGAGGCTTTAATCTACGTGTCTGATTTTTTTAAAACAGTTTTGTCACTTTCGTATCCCACTTTTTTCAAATGCAATATTTAAGGGATATTTATATTGGAGAATTTGTATCAAGGCATAGTTGAGCATATCTGGAAAATACCTACATATGTATGTATTGTTATTTATATAACGCCATACATGGAAACAGCACTTTACAGAAATAATAATAGTAAAATACAAAAATACACGAGCGTCAGCCTTAAGTGCGATCATTGTATTATAAGCGGGGGGGAAAGTGTGGCAAAGGGAATCATACATAGGAAAGGGGACCCTGCCCCAAGGAGCTTACAATCTAATGCAGATCATTATGTAGCAAAGAGCTACACCAAAAGCAGTTGATTTTTTTCCCTTTGATGAATGTGCTGCATGTATCTTGCTCCAGATCTACCAAATGCTTGTCTTTATGTATGTCCCAATAATTAAGTTTTTTATGATATTATAGAAATAAATCATATTGTATTGACATTAGTTATCACCTCAACTTAAAAGCCACTTACTCCTATAGGTATAGTTTACTATTAATATGAGGATTTACCTAATAAGGTGCCCTTCATACAGCTGTCTTTTATATATACATATTTTTAACTGCATTGGTTGCCTGCATTTACTTGTAGCTGCCGACAACTATGTCACTGTTATAATTAACATCTCCTCATATATAACTACTCCTAAATGAGAAATGCTTGCAAATATCACTTTTTGACCCCTACCACACTGCGGTGCAGAACCATTCTAAGCAGAGTGTCATATTGTGAATATAAGACCTATAGTTATAGACTGCTTCAGACTTGCAATTAAACAGTTTCTATTTGATGCCTGCCTATATAGGTATGTCCTAATACTATATTTTGAAATGCATACAGCATAGTTATGAAGTTCCAGTAATTTTGTTAAAATCAACCTAAAATTTTACTTTTTTTTTCTTTAGTTCCTTTCACAGATAATGGTAATATCTGTTAGTATTGTGAGCTCCATATTCTGTGGACATTTGGGCAAGATTGAGTTGGACTCTGTGACACTTGCTGTTGCGGTATGTATTTTTCATTTCACTTCGTACTTAAAGTGGAAATATACCATTTAGATGTATAGAATACATAGTTGAAGTTATTCAAGTGATAACAAGGACAAGTATATAAACCTGGTATGGGCAACGTGAACCCCTCCAGTTGCTTCTAGACTATGACTCCCATCTTTGGCTGGCAGGGTATGATAGGAGTTTAGCTGCATCTGAATGGCCTCACATTACCCACCGCTGTTCTAAACTATGCCAAATCCTCTGCAGCAAGAGGCACATTAAATTACATCTTGTAAGTCCCTTCCCTATCAAAGCAGGAACCAGCACCAATAGGAAAGAGTATGAACCTGTAGTTAAGGTTCCTTAATGACACAGTGAACTTTTTTATTATGGGGAAAAAAACAAAACAAAACAAAAAACACGTGTATTGTAGAGCTTTTCCTGCTGAGTAAAACTAGGTAGCTCCCACAGCTGGGAGATGCATATTTCCAGAGTTATTATAATTTGTTTTTGTTTACATTATAGGTGCCTTCTGGTAGACAGATTTCCGAAATGTATTCCATTGCGTTTTTATGTGAGTGGGCAGTCATTGACAACAGTTCTCCATAGCATGTGATAGTAATACTGAGACACATCCTGTCTGCTTGAACGTTCAGGAAGCAATAGGGCCGTTTACTCACTTCCTAAAAGTTTTTAAGGGTTATACATTTTGAAATAAACTGTCAGCAATAAGACAGACAACCTTTGTTTTATTCAGCAGAAAAAGCCCTATGACTGCTTATCACAGAGCCACATACATGCCTAACTCTTTGATCCGCTGTCCACTGGTAATCACAGAACCATATACACTTCTTCCCTAGGATTGATTTACTGTCACCTGGTAATCAAGAACTTCCCCAGCTTTGATCCACTGGTAATCACAGAACCACATACACTGTGTCACCAGCCTTTTCCCATTCTCTACTAGTAATAACAGAATCGCATACACTACTTCAGCAGTCTTGTTCCATTGTCCTCTGATCGCATACAGAGCTTTCCAAACTTAGACTTTGGGACAGGGTGCCAGCAGGGAGGACATACTCATCCTCGGTGCATTTAAAAAAAAAAAAAAAAAAAAAAAACATAGAATAGAAGCTGGTGGGGCCCCCTCCATCCAAAATTATTTGGAGTCTTCTACCTCTCTTTTTAGAGCTCCTGTCTCTGCTCACTTCTATAACACGACAGGAGTACCTTTGTTGGAAAGGGGAGGTTCCCATTTCCAACAAGGTTAGGAATGAATGGCTTATCACCGTTTGATCATAGTTGAATGATAAAGTATCCCCCTCCCGCCCCTTTTACCTAGTGTAAGCCACCTCCACTCAGATATGGAATGTGGTTCACAGACCAGATAGCTCATAGCAAGGGACAATCTTCTTACTGTGAGAACACTGAAAATAGATAGTAATGTTTCAAAATGAAAGCAGCTCCAATTAATCATCATAGTATTTGAGCCATAGAGAGCATTATTTCAATACAGTCAGAGTTGTAGTTCAAGAGTAATTGAATGATAAAGTATCCCCCTCCCACCCCTTTTACTGATGTAACACTGCTCACCTCAGAGCAGCAAGACTGTCCGGATGGATCGCAGAAAGGGACAATCCTGTCAAGGGGGGTACGGTTTTCCTTATGCTTATAGTAAGATTGTCCTTTCCTGTGATCTGTCCGGTCAAGAGACTAGATTCCACATCTGAGGGGAGGCAACTTACGCTAGGTAAAAGGGGCGGGACGGGATACTTTATCATTCAATTACTCTTGAACTACAACTCTGACAGTATTGAAATAACGCTCTCTATGGCTCAAATACTATGAAGATTAATTGGAGCTGCTGTTTTTGTGAAACATTACTATCCCTTTAAAGACTAATCCAACAGGTGATAGGAAGAATAGGTTGGACAACTTGTAACTTCATTTATTGTTTTTAGGTTATAAATGTAAGTGGAGTATCTGTCGGTTCTGGCTTGTCTTCAGCATGTGATACACTTATATCTCAGGTAATGTATAACTACATAGAATACTGATGAGCTGAATACTGCTGTGCTATACATTTTATTAACCCCTTGAATGCCAGAAGTATACAAATAAATGCATTGGATAACTCTGGCATTCACAGGATTAAAGGAACCCTTTGAGTGCCAGAGTGGTAAGCAACCCTTTGAGGACCAGCGGAGTGCACAAAGCATTGCGATGCAATGCTTTGCACACCATTATGGTCATCAAGGGTTTAATATCTCCTAAGAATAAACTTCTACTTACCTTAATAGGAGCATAAAACCCTATTGGTGACTATAATCAAATTCTGCAGCTTTTGATTCATCAAAGTTAATTCTTAATTAGCACTGGATATCATGTTGATTTGATGTGGACATGATTCCTTGTTGCTGGACTCCGGACCTCAAACTTCTCTAACTGAAATATTCTTAAAAGGGGCTTGGGGTCCTTGAGTCTGGTGACTAAGAGTCATGTCTGCACAAACTGGAAGTTTATTATTGTTTGATTTTACTGTTCCTTTAAGCTTCCTGTATGGTTATGTGAAAGGGACACATGAACTACCCTCTGAGCATTGTCTAAACTGTTTTTTGAGATGGAACAACAAGCCCCAATTTACTAAGGTGAAAAATAGCAGTGCAGCTGTTTTCAGCATACAGATTAAACTATATAAATATGTATTTGAAAGCCAATTTCAGTGTGGCTTTGCTCAGATAAGTAGCTTTTTAACTGCAGATGAGTCATTGAAACCAGGCTGAAACTTACCTTGTCCACTTAAAATCCCACAGTGACTGTGTCCTCAGATCACATTTAGCCACCAATATGATAAGTGATTTGCCCTTGGTCAGGGCCGTGTTCAATAAGTTAAAGAGGTGTCAGTTTGGCGTAAATCAGCTGCACCATAGGGAACAAGTAAACCTTCTCAATGACTAAACCCCTTAGCGTCAGTGCCGTGCCAGGACTGTCACCGCTGTCTGGCTTAAGGACCAGTGACGGTCCTGGAATGTCATGGAATTCAGGGCTCCTCGCATGGCTGCACGCTGTTCAGGGAGCCAAGAAGAACAAAATAAAATGCTCTTTGGTCCTTAAGTGCTGCCGTGTGCCGATCCTTAAGAACGGCTTATTGAGAGAGACTGACGTGTGCTCCCCTAGTGGCCTGTTGTAAGCCGTGTGGCACTCTAACCGGAATATGGTGAAGACAAGAACGAGCAGAGTGACAAACAAGTCATTTATGAGCGAAAAAATAAACAGTCATATTTTAACACAAAAAAGATATATATATAATAGGTAGCAGAAAGAAACGCACTCGCAGGACTTCTTCAAGGTGAAAAATAGTGCTGTTTATTAGGGATGCATCGAAATTTCGGAGGCAGAAATGTTTCGGCCGAAAATGGCATTTTCGGCAAAAAGCAGTAATAAAAAAAATGGCCGAAACGGAGAGCAGAAACAAGTGAAGTAAAATCTTCAGCACAGCACACAGACGCTCTTCAGATTCAGCACACGGAGGCTCTAAACAAGAACAGCAGTGATGTATGTGGCTGTGCTGGTGATGTCCCCGTGTGCTGTGCTGCAGATTTTACTTCACTCGTTTTGGACTCCCCCGCCCGGCACCACAGTACATACAGGTCTGTGTGATCTTTAGCACAGACCTGTAGCTTTTGAGCTCCCTCGTCGCCGTTGCCTCTTTAGTAATGCAGAGCGCGTTGGGAGATGACATAATCTCCCAGCGCTCTGCATTACTAAAGAGATCAAATGGGAGCTCCAGCAGCTACAGGTATGTGATGCAGGGGCAAGTTGGAGCTGATGGGGACAAAGTGGAGCTGATGGGGGGGGCAAGTTGGAGCTGATGGGAGGGCAACTTGGAGCTGATGGGCAAAGTAGAGCTGGTAGGGGCAAGTTGGAGCTGATGGGGCAAAGTGGAGCTGATGGGGGCAAGTTGGAGCTGATGGGGGGCAAGTTGGAACTTGGAGCTGATGGGCAAAGTAGAGCTGGTGGGGGCAAATTGGAGGTGATGGGGGGCAAGTTGAAGCTGGTGGGGGCAAAGTGGAGCTGGTGGGGGCAGGTTGGAGCTGATGGGCAAAGTAGAGCTGATGGGGGCAAGTTGGAGCTGATGGGGGGAAAGTTGGAACTTGGAGCTGATGGGCAAAATAAAGCTGGTGGGGGCAAATTGGAGCTGATGGGGGGCAAGTTGAAGCTGGTGGGGGGGCAAAGTGGAGCTGATGGGGGGCAAGTTGGAGCTGATGGGGGCAAAGTGGAGCTGATGGGGGACAAGTGGGAACCTGGAGCTGATGGGCAAAGTAGTGCTGGTAGGGGGTAAGTTAAATCTGGTGGGGGCACTTGCTCTACTATATTTTTTATTTCTTTTGTTAGGCATCGCCCTATAAATTAAAAAGTCATTTTTCGGTTTCGGTTTTCGGCCAAGAGCATCCTGAAGTTTCGGTTTCTGTTTCGGTTCAGAATTTTCATTACAGTGCACCCCTACTGTTTATTGAATCGACGTTTCAACTTAAACTAAGGTCTTTATCAAGGATAAAGACCTGAGTTTAGGTCGAAACGCGATTCAATAAACAGCACTATTTTTCACCTTGAAGAAGTCTTGCGAGTGCGTTTCTTTCTGCTACCTATTGTATCTTGTTATCCTTGGAGACTGGCACCTAGGCAAGTTATCTGATTCATCCAGAGAGTGTTCCATATAAACTTATATATATTAATTAGAATATTTATATGTGATGTATACTATATAAAAAAATAAGTAAATAAAAAATGTATAAATAAACACATAAGTACACATATAAGGAATATACATAAGGGCATCTAGGGAGGGATGGACAAACAGGTGGATATGGACATTTTATGGCAAGATTAACAACACTTCCCACTTAGTTAAAAACATGATGCCACATCCATTTCTATGTTTAATCATCCAGGACCCATAGTGCCCAGCGTATAGATCGAATAGGCCTCCCTGGTGCAAAGAGTTTTATATCTCGCATTAACATGTTCAGGAATATGTTCCAGACCTATTACTTTAAAGTTCTCAATTCCTCCTTGTTGGCAATTATTAAAATGTTTGGGGATTCCATGGTTATTATCTTTTCTATTTATCTTCCCTTTGCTCTTCTCCAAGATCCATATTTGATAGAACAAATAGATAAACACCCAGTCATTACGTTCAGGAAAAATAGAAATATTAGGTCATATATATAGCGGCTGCCCGCCCGAAAAAATTGACAAATATCAACATAAGCCCACAGATTGGATTGCCTGCTGTCAAGGGCACCTTTAGATGTGGTGGAAAGAGATGTATCAATTGCAAACATATGATCCATAACAACCTGACTTTTTCAAATGTTGGCAATACTGTTTCTTTTTCCACTAAAGTATATATTGATTGCAACACAAAATTTGTAGTATATATGATAATGTGTGGCTGTGGTTCTAAATATGTGGGGCGAACCATCAGACCCCTTAAACAACGTATGTATGAACACAGAGGGAAGATTATTTTACCATACATATTCAGACTACTACGCTTAGAGGTGTTTCGTTTGTTGCGCTGTTCTCTATTTTCTTCCCAGAAATAGGGATACATCACCATGAAACTATGTAAATAGGAAATGCCCATGTGAATCACTGGCAGACAGGCTCAGTCTTGTCTCTTACAGGAGGCAAGTCTAGTCAAGTTGAAACATTTTATTGGCTAACTAAGCTGATTTAGGATGCAAGATTTCGAGGCCAATTAGGTCTCTTCAAGCATGTATAACATGCCTAAAGAAGATACCTAAGATATCTTGAAAGCTTGCATCCTAAATCCACTTAGTTAGCCTATAAAGGTCTCACCTTCACTAAACTTGCCTCCTGTATTTCTACGGCTAACGCTGTACCGACTCTCATCTTTTGTCTCTCAGTCGCTTTCATTATGTGCTCTTCTGTTTCTCCTCTCTTAGACTTATGGAGGTAAAAATCTGAAGCGCGTTGGGACTATTCTGCAGAGAGGAATTCTCATTTTACTGCTGTTCTGCTTCCCCTGTTGGGCCATCTTTATTAACACAGAACATATACTGCTGCTCTTCAGACAGAACCCCGACGTTGCCAGGTTAACAAAACACTAACATTATACTATCACCTGACTGGAAAATAATATCAAAACTTCCTCTTGCATAACTTCAGGGCAAAATACAGTTGAATTATTATGCTCTGGAGGCAATATAGAGACATTTCTCATCTCCTGGCATGGTAGAGTAATCTCTAGCAACCAAAGGGTTAAAACCTCAGACACTTCCTGTTGACATTAAATTTCTAGTTAATACTCAGCCAGATGAAAGTGATGAAGGGTAACTTTATTAAGTGCTTTTTCTACAATTTTATCATTAAATGTCAATGAGGATCTGTTAGATAAAACCAGCAATGTAATACAGGACCATACTGTATGTTAAAGAATTCTCATTTGAAATTAGTTTAGATGGTGCTAGCTATTAATAGATAAACATAAGGGTTCTTTTATCAACGATGCATCACAACTGCAGATTTTATTACATATACTGAGAGAAAGTATCACTTTGAAACAAGTTTTTTTTTTTTGTTTTTTTTTGTTTTTGTTTTTTTTTAAGAGCTAGTAAAGCCATAGATTTTTCTATATTACTTGATTTTATTAGATTTTTTGGTTTGAAGTGAGAAGGAAATTCACAAGCAAGATCAGTGCTTGTTCACACTGCAACACTGAAACCCTTCCTTCTGTCATGCTGCTAGTGCAGTATGCACAATTGGGGACTTTGATGTCTGCTGAAGGCACATAAAGGAGGCTTACTGCACAATTTATTTTGTCATATTAGAGTGTGTGTGTTTACACAGCGTTATAGTTCTCCATAGTATCCGTTACAGAAAAATACTTTTGCAGTCAAACATTCAACCCAGGAGTGGATAACAGATAACAGGGAGACAGAGGCAACTAATACAACTGAGGGGTTGTATTTTGGTACTAGTTACATTAAGGTTGTGGGGTGGGATGGCATTATACAAGAATTCACAATGATGCAAACCTACTTGGCATATGTTGGTCCCTGTATTCAAAGGAAGAATGGAATCATACTGGGGCAAATCAGCTGCTCCATAGGGGACAAATGAAAAATCCCTTTGAGTTAAATGGAGTTTTTAAAACTTTTTATGCTAGAGAGGTTTCCAGTGTCTTGCATCATAATGTGTAGGGACCCCTCTAGCATTCAATGGTTTAAAAGCCCCATGTAAACTGGTGGGAATTATGAAGACTTGTTTCCTGTAGTGCAAGTAGTCTGCTTCAGAATTGCTCCATTTCGCTTGTGCATCAGGCCCTGACGCATTAGCATCCAACATGTGGCCCGTGGGCCATATATGGCCTGTCTGAATCCCTGTAATGCAGCCCTCCTGAGATGTTTAACAAAATATTTAACTAATTGGCACATATGAACTAGTTGATTAGTAAGCCCTAACCACCTATCTGCAGCCACCGTTGTGTCACTAACACCGTACAGTTCTGCAGAATAGTTTAGTCTGTTAAATATCAGTATTCTCATTCACTTGATCAAAAACTGTTCAGTGACCAGCACTTTTTTTCTTTACTTGCCATTGGGTTCTAACTATAATCTTGTATAATAAACTAGTTGAAGAGCCCGTTACACGGGCCACTGCCAGCCGGTCGGGCGGCAGTGATGCGCAGAGGAAACTGCCCGCGCCGCGGCTGATACAGAGCTGGATGCTCCTTAGGAGCGTCCAGCTCTGTATCAACAGCGGCGCGGGCAGTCTCTACTGCGCATCACTGCAGCACGCGCAGCAGTGTCTACTGCGCATGACGCGGTGTTACACACGTTTTAGTGAATTATTATATAGGATGTGGCACTTGCACAAGTGGCCTAAAAGTGACAAAACCAGGATGCCCCTACCCTGAGATTCACAATTATGAAAAATACAATGTTGCAACGAAGCGCTAGACTTAGTTCACATGGACTTATGTAATGCACAGTATTTGTTTTGCAGTATGACAGTCTTGTGAAAAATGACATGTTGAACCAGGTTTTGCGCTGCATTTTTGTTCCTGCTTCTGTTTTATATTTATCTGCATGTTGCTGAGACAGGACGAATGCTATGAATGCTGCTTCACTGTATCTTCCATTGCATGTGAAAAAATAGGAAAAATCATGATAATGCGCAGATACTGAAATCTATTGTACGCAGATTGTGCTTTAATGCAGCAACACCACAATCTTCAGCAAGCTGCATTGCCCTTCATATTGTTCTCAGATTAACATTCATCTGAACGGCATCATATGGTCCAGTGCATTTTCTGATGTGTTGAAAACATCTGTGTGTGAATTAACACTTACTCACATTTCATCATCCACATGAGTAGTGATGAATAGTATTAGGATTTTTTTTTATTTGCCTTTGTTTTGGGATACAGCTGCTTAAGTCCATTTCATAGTCCTGCACCCCTCTAGCAATAGAACGGTTAAATGTTAACTCTTAGTCTAGGAATAAAATGTCTGCCTGACGAAATTCTCCTTTATTTTTTTTTCCTTTCTTTTTTCAAAGACTAACACAGACGTATGTGATGATTTTTGTGCCTGCTCTTCCTGTAAGTATATTTTTCGGTATTTACATTACTAGAATATAGTGGTTTGTTTAATTAGGAAAAGCTATATTCAGAGCATTTAATTTGTACATACAGGTACCCCAAATTAAATTTTGTTAACTTTTTTACTTAAACACGCTACCTTTGCAGAGAACAAACTTAAACTTGATCTATTCCTACAAATGTAAATGTGTGTCACTATTTATTTGCTGAATTTAACAGATTTATATATAAAAAAAAAAAAAACACAAAATGTGGCATGTGCAAAAGTTTGGGCACCCTATCAGTCAGTACTTAGTAACACCGCCTTTGGCAGAAATCACAGCCTCTAAATATTTCTTGTAGTCAGCTAACATTCTTTCTATTTTTGCTTTAGGAATTTTTTGCACTCTTCCGTGTAGAATGCTCCTAGCTATGACATATTCTTAGGTTATCTTGCATGAATTTCATGTTTGAATTCTACCTACAGTTTTTGAAAAATATTAAAGTCTGGGGAATGTTAAAGCCATTCCAAAACCTTAAAGGGATAGTAATACTTTAATATTACTAATCCCCATAGTGTAGCTATTTCAAGAAGAATTCAGTTGCCCCCAGTGTCATCTCTCAAACCTTTACGGTTTGAGAGATAACTGTAAGCGAAGTTCCTCCCTTCCCTGAAGTCAGCGTTGTACTGAATGCAGGGATATCCAGTTTTATTTTCATCAGGCGGCTCTGCAGCAGAGCCAAGATCACGTTGGTAAAAAAAAAAAATAAAAAAAAATATTTCACTGAAACTGCCTTCTAAGCACATGTAGAAGACCATTTCAGTGAAATAATTCTTTTTCACCAACGCAATCTCGGCTCATCTGCAGAGACGCCTGATGAAAGTAAGACCGGATATCCCTGCAGTCAGCACAACGCTGACTTCAGGGAGGGGGAACTTTGCTTATGGTTTTCTCTCAAACCATAAAGGTTTGAGAGATGAACCTGGGGGCAGTTGAATTCTTTTTTAAATAGCTACACTATGGGTATTAGTAATATTAAAGTATTACTATCCCTTTAAGCTTTTGTTTCTTAAAATAGTTAATGGTTGATTTTGAGGTATATTTTGGATTGTCTTCATTGACTGCGAGCCACTAGCTTCCAAGATTTGTTGCTACTTAGCAGAATCCATTTTCCCTCTACTAGAACAATAGTTCCTGTGCCACTGGCTGACACACAACCCAAAAGTATAATAGATCCACTTCCATTCTTAACAGGTGGCAATGTGTTTTTTTTTGTTTTTTTTTTTACATTTAGGACATTGGAAATTACAAGCAGGAAGTGTCTAGATGTCTTTTTTTTTTTTATAGCCTTCCCCTGTTCTGTAAGCGTTGGTTATCTTTATTTTCTGATTCACAGTCAGTCAGCTCCTTAGAGGAGCTCATGGTGGTTCTGTGTAAGCTTAACACCCTGAGAGTTTCAAAGAGTCAGGGAATTAATATATTCAGGTTTTGAATTGTCATCACCTAACTTAGATTAAGACCTAACAAGTCAGTTTACTTCTGAGACCTTACAAAAAATAACACTAGTGGATCAACTGAAAGAGTTCTCAAACGTCTGCACATGCCACATTTTCTATTTTTATTTTTTTTTTCAGTCTATTAAATTCAGCATATAAATTAACTGTGCATTACAGTTTACAGTAATATGTCAATTTAACTGGCAATTGTCCTATTACCACCTCCATTTAGCAGTAGAAGTGGGTATCGCGTGAGTTACCAATTTGGTGCTACAGCTCTGTCTTTCTCTCCATAGTGGGTCCCTTAGTCTGCCCAATCTGATAGAGGACATGTGCTGTATTACTCTACTGGCCTTGTTTAATAGCAGATAAATGTTTTACTGGGTCAATAACCTGGCAAAATCAACCATGGGTGGCAGGTACTTTATTGAAAAGTTCAAATTGTCTTAAAATGGTAGTCATAACAATCAAATTCTATGGTGAAATGTGGCCATTGGCTCATCCCTCCCATAGAATGCAACATAACTGTCTGAGCATGAGGTGAACTGTCTGGACAACAGGTGGCACTTTCACTTGGTTTAATATAAAAAAAAATATTTTTCCTGTTACTGACTTTGGATCGAACAATTTCTCTGCAGTAGAAGAACCCTTGTTTTATTAAGTACAATGAATCCTGCAATATATCTTTTTTTCATAATAATAAATCTTTAGTCACTACTTCAAAGAAGACTAGTACTAATGAAAAGAGATTATATACCTGTATCCTGTACTCTCATCCATAATGTCTGCAATGCCTGTGAAAGGATATATAAAAAGTCCATACTCTAGAAGTGTGCTTTAGACTTCTGTTTATATGCATTCTCTCCTTTTTGTAATGCACACTTTCCTATATGAAGGAAATTTCTGTTGAATAATTATTGAAGGGTGTGCACTAAGGCATTTACAGTAATGGAGCCTGCTTATGTGACATGCATCTGCCTAAAGTCTATGTAACACATTTCTGACTTGTACCGTTTGGAAATCTAGTTGTCAGAATGATTAAATTTTTTTTTTTTCTAAACTCTTATAAATTGCATTTCGTTGACCTCTTTCTCGCCCTGCCCCCCCCCTCCGTTTGGTTAGTCAGAATTTTGGTGAAGATTTTCATGAATAAATTAATAACCCAAAATTCTTGCTGCGTCTCCCCTTCCCCCAGTTATAACACTTACCTTGATGTCGGAGGCCCAGTGGTATCCTTTTTTCTTTCAAAAACCTTAAAGAATAAAATAATAATAAAAAAAAAAAAACTAATACCCTCCTCTGCCACATCTGCAAAAGGAAAAAAAGACTTAATCTTGCTCAGGCCATTGTGGAAGAATTGAACAGGGACTGGCTTTTATACGGTAAATCCTGTTCAAATAAACTTTCATGCTCCCTTTGGCTGGGATTGTGGCATCATGCAGGAAATAGAAAATGCCCTGCAGTAAGTCCAAGCTAGCTGGATGTTTGATGTTATGCATATCCGTTACCCCTCCAGCTAGATTCTGATTAGCTAGGAGGTGAGGTTAGTTCAGGACACAATGTGCCCTGCATGATCCCACAGTCCCAGCCAGTGGGAACGTTGGAGTTTATTTGAACATGGATGGCCATATAAAAGCCAATAAATGTTCATTTTTACCCCCTCATTCTGGCTCGGGCACTGGCCCCATGTAGGATTAAGGGGGTTTGTTTTTAATTTTTTGTAGATGCGATGATGGTGATGGGGTATTGTGTGTGTGTGTGTTTTTTTGTTTTTTTTTTTAGTTCTTATGTTTTTTACAGACAGGATGCTGAAGGACCAGGGTGTCAAGGACACTGCTGAACCTCCAACATAATGGTGTTATACTTGTTGTGAATGTGTGTGTAATTGTTCATGTTTAAAGTGGGGGGTAGTCCATTGCTGGACCTCCAGCTCTAGTAGGGATTGTGCTGAGGCTTGTTCACAATGAAGTCTTGCATTGCTGGAGTTGTGTGTGCCAGTTTGTACTATGTGCTTTTGTACTGGATTTGCAAGCCTACGTATTGGTACAGCAAATGAACTGCAATGGCAGTTGGTACATTCGCCTCATCCTGGTTTTAAACAAAGCCTAGCAGGAATGACGTTTGATTGCATTTGGTTTTAAAACCCTGAAAATGTATTGGTTTTGTTTTGTTACCTTTTTTTTTTTTTTTTTTTTTTACCTTACAGGCAGTCTTCCTATACCAGCTGCAGACAAGATATTTGCAAAATCAGGTAAACATCAGTAAGTCTTAATTTAAATGATGAGATATTGACTTGGACATCTAAAATAAATATGCCCTTTGGCAAGGGAAAACAAAGTATTGGGTTTCCAGTGGACCAGAAACCCCTCTTGTATTCTTTTACCCCTTTTGTGTATATGTAGTATGAACAGATGCCCATTTTAATGTAGGACACCTATGGGAAAAAAACACTCAGTGCAAGGTTCCTGTGCTGTCCTATAGAATTACATTTTCATATGCATTCTACATTAAAATGGAGTTCTGGTCTTGCGATGCACATATCTGTGGTGATGGATGAGCAATCTGCTGCCCTCCAGGGATTGTTGGAATAGAGATCCCGTCATCCTCATCCAGCCAGTCATTGGTTGTAGTCTAACAAAGGGCTGTGTAATCCTAGCCTTTGCACAGGAAACTGCAATTCATTTTGAATGCAGAATTGCACAACATATTCTAGGTATTGTTGTGTACTTTTTTGTTGGAAACCCCTCCTGGCTTTGCTCCTGCTTTGGAGGCATCCAAGTAGGATGCATACCTTCAGTCTGTAACTTTATTGTACATTCAAGAGATTGCCCCCACAACCATTGTCTGTAAACATTTCAAGTGGAAATAGTTTGCATAAAACTATATAAAAGCTGAAGACTTATCACCTCTTTGTAAATTGTATGTAATCTCATAGAATATATAGTAAAAATATGGGTATCCTTTTAAATGGTTGCATTTTAAAGATCAAGCAGCTGCACACCTCATTCAGTATGTCTCCTGCTTGAAAAGGGTGACATGAGAATCTCTCCCTGCATATAAGAGCGAGATTCTCATGTCGCCTCCTTAAACACTGCATAAGCAGAAGATTGGCTTAAAGGGATAGTAATACTTAAAATGTAAAAAAAAATATGTTGTAGGGTTTATCCCCAACAAGAGTACTCCCACTGTACAGTGGCGCTGTTGCTACACGACCCTATGGACAGCTCTGGTCCCGGGACCATAAATCTGCATAGGATGGTGTAGCAACAGCGCCACTGTACAATTTCAGGCCACTGTGATATTGCACATAAAAAATTCAACTTTGAAAATTAATAACTTTTGAATGAAACACCTTTCAGCAGTGGGAGTATTCTTGTTTTACTCAGGGGGATAAACCCTACAACATATTTTTTTTTACATTTTAAGTATTACTATTACATTTTAAGTATTACTATGCCTTGAGGCAGCTAGGCATCTGAATGTACTAGAGGCACAGGGTTACAGCATAGCTTTTGGGTGCAACAAAGGAGCTGAGGCCATGACAAAGCACAAAGTTTAATGTTGAAGACGTCTACAGTCACACATCTTGGACACACATTTTTTTTTTTTATATTCATTTAACCCTTTGACGCTTCATCATGGAATAACTCCAGGCAGCACTGAAAAAATGCTACAGGTAATGAGCAACTATATCTGGCATTCAAACGGTTAATGTGTCTTTTTACATTCACTCACTACTTGCTGCATTTTCTCCATTCTGCCTGGAGTTATTCCATGGTGAAGCATCTCAAGCTGGCCCTCAAAGGGTTAAATGAGTATTATAATAATAATAAAAAAAAAAATAAGATGTGTGGCTGTAGACGTCTGCAATGTTAAACTTTGTGCTTAGTCATAGCCTCGGCTCCTTCATTGCACCCAAAAGCTATGCTGTAACCCTTCTTCTGCCTGCAATACATTCAGATGCCCAGCTGCCTCAAAACTTAAACTCATCTTCTGCTTATGTGGCTTTTAAGGAGGCGACATGAGAATCTCGCACTTATATGCAGGGAGAGATTCTCATGTCGCCCTATTCAATCAGGTGACATATTGAATGAGGTGTGCAACTATTGATGTGGCAGGACTGTCACGCTGGTCCGGCACTTAAGGACCAGTGACGGTCCTGGCACGTCACGTACTTTTACTACAGGAGCGTGGTGAGTAATAACTGGGACTGAAGTTGATCACTCCAAGAACGGAGCAATGTCTATCAGTCCCCCGTTCGGCGTGCCACCCCACGTGATCAGTCACGTGGGACGGCACGTCAAAGTTTCCTATCCGGTCCTTAAAGGACCGCAAACCCCGGGACCAAACCCCGGGACCGCTGGTCCTTAAGGGGTTAAAATGCAACCATTTAAAAGGATATCCATATTTTTACTATATATTCTATGAGATTACATACAATTTACCAAGTGGTGATAAAATTCTTCAGTTTATATATAGTTTTATGAAAGCTTTATTTCCACTTGAAATTTTTACAGACAATGGTTGTGAGGTGCCATCTCTTGAATGTACAATAAAGTTAGAGTGAAGGCATGCTGCTTGGATGCAGGACGAGATTCTCATGTCGCCCTTTTCAACCAGGCAACATATTAAATGCAGAGTGCAGCCACGCGATCTTTAATATGCGCCCAATTAAAAGTGAACCAAAAATATGTGTACAGCTATATCCTACTAGAAACAAACAGAAGAGAGCACTAGGGGATGCCCAGAGTGCAATAAATCTTCAGAACTTTCCACCACCATAAATATTCCACACGTGGGTACTCACAAAAAGAGTAGCTGTCAATCAAGTGTACGATAACCAGACCTGCATGTTTGCTGCCTAATTAAACTGACCCAAAACCGTATACTACATCTTCCCACTCTACTGTCAAAGGCAGCTTCTCCTCACTATGTCCTCTCCAGATGGAATTGTAATGCAACAAACAAGAAATGGGGGGCACCCCAATAATGTTATATTGCACAAATAAATAGAATATACATAAATAAATAATTGCACTGACATTGGATTGGAGAGGATTATTCCAAATGCTGACATCAAGTGCATGCGGAGGATATGTCCCGTCTCCACTTGGGTATCTGTGACCTGCAGGAACTGATGCACCAAATGAAGTAGAGATCCACTCTCAATAAAATTCCAGTGTGGTTTTAATAGAGATTAGTAACTTTAAAATACACCAATATTTGGTTATAGAGACAGTTTGATTAGTCTGCTTATGCTTTTCTCAGTGAACACACTGCTTTATCAAAGCTTGTGGCTAAATACAGAAAATATATACAGAGCTTTAGCGTTACACTGTTATGAGGTTTCTATCTATCTGTTGAATATAATCTCCTATGCTGGAGATCAAATTGTCTTCAAAACACAAGGCGATAAAGTGCATCATATTTCCATTTTGTATTACAAGGACCATTTACTGCACTTTGGATAAAAATGTAATGGATTGTTGTCATATTTTCAGGGTATAATATGGCCTCAGGTTATTACTGGTGTTGCAGTAAACCTCATTAATGCTGCCACCAATGCAGTCTTCTTGTATGGCTTAAACCTGGGAGTAATGTAAGTATGCTTACTTTTTTTATTGCTGTGAGATTAACGCTTAGATTGCCTTACAGGTATCCAACGTGATGTCTATGTACAATGTACAGAAGAGAATTATTATAGAAGTGTTCTTCATGGAACAAATATCCAGTTGGAATTATGGGAGATCAAGTGGCTGATGTACTAAGCAGTACTGGATCAATTCCGGAGCAAACCAACTTGGCCATGGGCAATAAATAAAAATTCCAAAAACATCTATTCATTTAAATGTTGCATTAAATGCTACAGGTTTCCAGTTTATTGCTTCACAGTGAGTTGAGGTTCTCTCTAGCATACAAGAGGTTAAAAGTTCCATTTAAATCAATGGACCTTTTTTTGCCCACTGTGGTTGTTGGTTTGCTCCAGAATTGCTGCAGTGCTGCTTAGTAATATTAGCCTCAAAGTGTATAATAATTAACAGGTTATTTAAAGTAGTATATCGCTCTTCAACTTGTATTTTTTACACTGTATAGCTGGTTTTGTTATTGTATAAGAGGTTTCTAGCCCAAAAAAATCTGGCCAATATGTGTTACACTATGGAATCCGAAGGGAGAGATACACTAAGGTGCGATAAAGCAGAGAAGACTTCTCCAGTGATGATGGTGATGGTTATTATTAATTTATATAGCGCCAACTTATTCCACTGTGATGTACAATAAGGAATGGACATACAGAGATATACGTCCAGTGATGTGTCAGGACCGTCACTGCTGTTTTTACGTTAAGGACCAGTGACGGTCCTGGCATGTCACATTTTTTTTTTTTACTCACAGTGCTCCTGCAATGTTTCATATAAGCTTTTAATGATGTTTCATCTGTGAAATAAGCCTTTTCAGTAATGTTTCATATGACGATAAAGGTTTTCTGTGAAGTTTCACAGACTAAGGACTGTGCTGCAACAGGATACTTTCCCTTACACTTTTCCCGGAAATAAAATTGTGACTAATTCCTTAACTATGCATCTGTTGGACTTCTGGTTAACATGACACATAGGCAGTTTTGAATAAAGTTTTCAAATCTGTGAGAAGAAAGAGGAGAAAAAAAAGGGAAAATTCCACTAGAATGAAGGAACATTCAACACTTTAACAAGTTATTTCATTGAATAACATAGGGATCCTAGTTAATGCAAAGAATAATTAAAGCGGAACTTTCACAAATGCAGTGTCCTCTCCAGCTGATGTCCCACCAAATCATTTACCAGAACATATATAAACATTTTTCTACAATCTCAGACAAGTTGAAATATTACCTCTGTAGCTATATGACTGAACTAGGGAGAGTGCAACCATGTTCATGACATTAATGTTTATTGAAATCGCTCTCCATTCTGTGAATTGGTGATATTTGAAGACTGCCCACATTTGCCTTTGTCTTTTTTTTTTCCAGAGGATCCGCCTGTGCAAATACTATTTCTCAGTTCACGCTGTCTTCTCTTCTTTTTCTTTACATCTGGTGGAAAAAGTTATATGTTGAAACGTGGGCAGGTATGGAATTATCTGTACAGGTATAGAAGCATGTGTGTAAAGGCAATGTATGGCATGCCAGCTGCTTCATGGGGAACTAATAAACATTCCTAATATTTTAAATGGGTATTTTAACCCCTTGAATGCTAGAGATGCAATGCTTTGCTTCACTATGCGTTGCACACTTCTAGCATTCAAGGGGCTAAAAGCCCCATTTTTATCAATTTTTGTAGTTTGTATTTGAAGACCTCTTTAGTATTCAATTCTTTAAACCCTGCTCCTTTAAATCAGTGGACATTTTTGTTTCCTGTGATCTAGTCTGCACTAGAATTGTTCTACATTTGGTTTTGTACATATAGACCATATAGTTAAAGAATTTTCTAACCGCTTTTAAAGATGTGCTATCTTAATAAGAAGAAACATCTGCGTAAGATGTGTGTGTGATGCCTCTATTTTCAGGTTGGTCCAAAGATTGTCTTCAGGAGTGGGGATCCTTTATACGATTGGCTATTCCGAGCATGTTTATGATCTGTATTGAGTGGTGGACTTTTGAAATTGGAGGATTCTTGGCAGGTTGGTTGCCAGATACCAGTTTCATTTATAACAAGTAGAAATTCCTTAAACTTTTTTTATACAGAATAAAAAGGAACAGTAACTCCAACTTATAAGAAATTCCTATGTTGCAGACTAGTTCGAAAATCCCAATCACCCTAAATTAATCTCTAACAGGTATTGGATATCGGGACAGTCAGTGCCTGTTTAGAGGTCCAAATCGTGAGGGGAGGTGCCTCAACTGTGCTGGCCATGCCCACATTCAGGGTGGCCAGAGCAATCTTCATGTCCTTGCACTAGTTTTAGACCCCTTTACAAGCTATTATTTAACCCTTTGGATGCTACAGAGATCTGACACATTTGCAATACATTGGAGATTTCTCTAGCAACTATGGGGTTAATGCTTTTCTTGTTATAGGCCAAGGGTATTTTCTGTGCCAGGAATTCGTGAATGGGTGTGAGGGTGGAACCATGTGAGAAACAGGGGTGTGGCCATGGGTGGAGCTAAGGCAACTTAGAATGTCTTGCATAGAGATGCTGGGATGTAAATAAGCCCTACTGGACATGACTCTGTTGCAGGACTAAACTCCTCCCAGTAGCGTCTTCCTAGGAAGAAGATTTCAGTGGGAGGAGTTTTGTGGTTTTGGTGTCTAACAACAAAGAATTATGTTCATCTCCTGTGTACGTAATATCCTGTACCAATTAAATATTAATTTAGGGAAAACCGTTTAACACCTAGTTTGTAAACCTTTAATAGCTGTGTTACATCACGTGGTGGAGGCAGCAGTCATTCTTCTTAAAGGGATAGTAATATTTCACAAAAACAGCAGCTCCATTTAATCTTCATAGTATTTGAGCCATAGAGTGTTATTTCAATACTGTCAGAGTTGTAGTTCAAGAGTAATTGAATGATAAAGTTTCCCCCTACCACCCTTTTACCTAGTGTAAGCCACCTCCCCTCAGATGTGGAATCTGGTCCATAGACCAGACAGCTCACAGCAAGGGACAGTCTTCCTACTGTGAGAACAATGAAAAACCTGCCCACACAACAGTTTTATCAGGGCTTTTCATTTATGCTAATTGAAGATTGTCCCTCTCAACAAGCCATCTGGACACCACCTTTCTGCTCAGAGCTGAGCAGTGTTACATCATTAAAAGGGGTGGGAGAGGGATAATTCAGTTACTCTTGAACTACAACTCTGACAGTAATGAAATAACACTCTCCATGGCCCAAATTCTATGAAGATTAATTGGAGCATCTTTTATTGTGAAACATTGCTATCCCTTTAACCCCTTAACGACCGGGGAATCCGGCCGCGGACGCGACTCAACGACCACGGAGCAAATTTTTTTTTTTGCTCGGTTGCGTTCCGGACTCCCCGAACGGCGTGCAGCCGCGGGGGGAGCCCGGAACTCGATGACGGTCATAGTACGTCATCGGTCGTTAAGTCAAATCGACCCTTGACGTACTATGACCGTCAAGGGTCGTTAAGGGGTTAAATTAAAATATAAGCATTCAACTGTTTTAAAAACATTGCTTAAAGTAATAGAAAGGGAATGATTCCCGTGGTTAAAAATGGTTCTTAACCCCTTGAGTGCCAGAGGGATGTCACAATGTGTTGGACAGCCCTCTGTCATTGGAAGTGTTAATGCATTTAACAGAAGTACTTACCTATGTATGAGTCCTTCATTCAGCATCAGGTATATCTATGTATATGTTTTTGCATTACATCTGCAGTTGTCTGTATATACTTATCTCTGAAGTCAGTCTTAGTGCACACTTCATTAGAGCAAGTAATGGGGTGCAGTTGGGGTGGGGTGCGTTGCCCATGTGGTTTAACAATTTGACTGGCAGAGTTGCATTGTCTCACTGGTAGTCGGGGAGGCACGCATACATTATGTGACACCCTAACCTTGTAGTGTAAGTCATAAAGAGGATGGGGAGACAGAGTTCTGGGGTGAGATAGAAAGCAATTCAGATAGAAATAAAGGGGTAGGAAGATTTCATGGGCTGATATAGTCTATTCGGATAGCATAAGGCAAATAGAAAGCATGGGCCACAAAAGGGAAATGGGGACAGGGACAGAGAGGGCATTTGGGGCAGAGAAAGTGTATAAGGGGAAGACAGGACACAGGGAACAGAGAATGGACATGGTTGGGGGCAGAGAGGGATGAGGTGCATAGAAAGGACATAGGGGAAAGAAACGGCATTGGGATGAGTGAGCATGATGAGCAGCGACAGGGCATTTTGTAGTCCCTTAGTAAAGCATGTTCCCAGGGTAGCATCCACGGGGCAGAAATACTCCCAACATGTACTTTGTATTGCATCTCTCAGGGGCAGTGTAATAAGAAATTGTGCACCTCTGGGGGAAAGGATAATGAATTGTGCACCCCCAACATGCTATACCCATATCTACCATTGCATATCATTCATACATTGCATTTAACTTGAAAAATTCCTAATTTTGTTCATGAAACCCTGTTTATTTTTAGGTTTTATTAGTGTGGTGGAACTTGGAGGGCAGGCGATTATGTTGGAGATGGCTACAGTTGCTTACATGGTAAGAATTGTATTCCTAAAGCAAACCAGCAGCACCAAAGTGATGGTGATTTGTGGGGGTCGCCATTGATTTAAATGGGACTTTTAACCCCTTCAATGCTAGATGACTCCAAAGAATTGCTTCTCATTGCATTGTATACCTCTCATTCAAGGGGTTAAAAGCCCCATTTAAAGCAAAGGTGATTTTTACCTGTCCACTATGGCGCACTAGTGGAAAAGTAAAATTTGATTACATTTTTTTTCTGGATGCTAGCTTGGGAAAACATATATGTAAGCGTACATTATACCTCTTCATTTTAAGTGTTGTTGTTCTTTTAAAATATGCTGTAGGATGCAGTCAGAGCCATAATAAGATCAAGTATACTTTGAGAACGGGCTCATTTTGTAAGGATGCCTATTCCATTTGTCACTCTTACTTGCAGTTTCAATTTGCAGGTTGTTTTATGTACATTAAATTATCTGCGTAATTACAAAGGAACTAGACCTTGGAATAGGTGGTTCTTAAACTGAAGTATTTACCTGCCTTTATTCAGCAGTTTTATAGAATATCTATTTACTGTTTTTATTAATTTGAACTCTGATGTCTGTAGTTGGGCAGTAACCTTTTTTTCCAGTCTTGCAAATTTGTATGTAATTCTAAAGGTTAGGCTTTTTCCCTATGGCTAATATTATTCAGACTGATAACACAATTCTGGTGTCCTACAGTGCAGAGGCAATCATCTCTTTTTCCTTAGTGGGTTTTTTTTTTTAATTAATTTCTTATTAGATATGGGACTATATAGTTCCCCATTTGGTGGGTTACAATCGCTGCTCTTCCCTGGAGTTGGATTGCCCAGTTCACAGGTGCTCTGTAGACCCATTTTGCCCAGTGGAGGGTGGCTTTATGACAAGTCTTCCCTCATGATTAAAAAGACAGTAATGTATCATAAAAAATAAAATGTGTTTTGTGGTGTTTAAAAAATGATATGGCACAAATCCTACCTCTCAAACCTTTATGGTTTGAGAGATATTTGCATGTTAAGTTCCCCCTCCCTTCAGCGTCTAGCTGACAGCAGGAGATCCTGTCCTGGGACCAGCCAGCAGCTCTTCAGCAGAGCCAAAATTGTTCCATTGGAAAATAATTACTTCACTGGAAAGGTCTACAAAGTGTGCCTGGTTTGCAAACACACTTTGTAGACCGTTCCAATGAAGTAATTCTTTTCCAGTATCGCTCTGCTGAAGAGCCTCCTTGTGACGGCCAACACGGATTTCCTGCTGTCAGCTTTACAGCTGACATCAGGAGAAGGGAAGCTTTACATGCGAATATCTCTCAAACCATAAAGGTTTGAGAGAGAAGATTTGTGCATATCATTTATTTTTTAAACACTGCAAAACACAGAATTTTTTTTTATTATGGGACATTACTGTCCCTTTAAGTCTCTTGAGATTCTGCGCTCTCCTATAGTGGTAGCCTGAAGATAGT
Source organism: Rhinophrynus dorsalis (assembly GCA_037306005.1). Classification (NCBI taxonomy): domain Eukaryota; kingdom Metazoa; phylum Chordata; class Amphibia; order Anura; family Rhinophrynidae; genus Rhinophrynus; species Rhinophrynus dorsalis. The sequence continues at coordinate 331,603,806 of CM074719.1, read as the reverse complement.
AGACTGGTAAGTAACCCTTTGAGTGCCTAGGACCACTGTCTGTCCCAGTTTGTTACCTCTTCCTACAGAGGCTGATGTGAACATGTTTGTGCTCTGGGTCTCTTTATTGTGCTCTGAAGGACTTTGGAGTGAGGGTGGCTGCTATCTTCATGTTATTGTATATAGTTAATCCTTATTATGCTACTTTTGGGCTTTTTGGGTGTATTGAGTGCTTTGGGGGGCTTATTTTTTTGCTTCCTATTCACTTGAATCTTAGTTTCTTTACCCCCAGTATTTTCCTGGGTTTTGAGTTGCTTGCAAAACTTTAGTGTGTAGATCGAATTTAGAGTGGCGTGCCCTTTAAGATGTGGAGCCCGCCCATGGCTATCTTTGCTCCATTGACTTCTGTGGTGTACTCTTCTCTGGGACATATCTCTGTAACTGTTTGTGCTACAACAGTCTGAGAGGGCTCTCTCTTCCTCTCTCCTCATGCCCCATCATCCGGTCCACTAAGTGTCCAGGGAGCACACTGCAGTCTGCAGTTGGATTTGTAGGCGTTGCTATGCAACAGAAGACTACAGTATCCAGAATGCCCATTTTGCAGGCTTTCTTCCAATCGGCTGTCACTTTCTTGTGGCCATCTTCTCTCTTGCTTATTCTACGCTGAGGCTTGCTCTCCTCCTCCAGATTAACCCTTCACATACCAGTGCATTTCTTGGTATTTAGGGATACTGTCTCTATTCTGGGGATATTTATCTAGTTTTTACTAGGTTCTAGACATTTTCTCAGAGACATGTCAGACAGTAATGGACCTATGGGGAAATCCAAGGCAAAAGATTCAGGGACTTACCCCAACCCCCCCTCAGTTACTGTTCTCCTACCATACAGGCCTACCAAGTGACTATTAGGGGTTTCTATGCCCCTTGTGCTGTGGCCCCTACTAAACCCACTGAGTCCCTCTAATACTGAGCAAGAGCCTGCATGGGTTAAAACACTACACTATTCAGTGGCACAAATACCTTCCTGAGTTCAAGGGGTTCTGCATTCCTGGATACCTATGCCAACCTTTAAACAGGTTGAAACTGTATTCAAGGGACATACTCAGGTTATTGGGGTATCCTCTGAGAAAGAATTTGCTGCAGAGGATGAGGAGGAATATGAGGATATGGATTCTTCCTATTCTTATGGAGATTCCTATGAGGCTGATCCACTCCCCTCTGCTGAGGGGCTCATCAAGGCAGTGCTGGAGACTCTTCAGGTCTCTGATGCTGTTGATGAGGGATCTCCCTCTCTGGATATTTTCCAGAGGTATAGAAAGACTTCATCTGTATTTCCACCCAAATCCTTATGGTTGAGTGGAAAACTCCTGACAAGAGACTTTTCCTTAACCAACTCTTTGCTAAGCTATACCCTTTTCTCTGTTGTCCAATACAGGTTACTGGTAACTCTGGGAGGCAATCCACCCCTTAGTAGACAGGAACAATTCTAAAAGTGTATGCAGGGGGTGGAGCCTCCCTTCCCTCCTTGGCTGCAGCTAGCCAATCCGCTCCAGAAAGATTTGTTCCTTGGTGAAGACCACACCAGGCTGAGAACAGTTCTGCTATAGTTTTAGAATCTTTTTTTATTTTCTGTTAGATATGGAATACCACCATTAGGCGGTTTACCATGGCTGACAATGTCCTTAGATGTGGCTAGCTCAGTGTCCAGGTGCTTCTTGTGGACCTTAAGCCCTGAGGGGGAAAATCTTTATTCCAAGTGCTTCCCCAGGAGTTACCCACTGAGGTACTTCTTGCTACATGGTAATCTGAAGACAGAAGATCTGCAGGAAAGGTGAGCAACCCTTTGAGTGCTGCAGGTCCACTTGTCCCACAGTGCCCCTCTGCACAGGGGTGTATTCCTAGAGTTCCTATTGCACACTCCTGCACTCATTGGGTATATCTGTATGTCTGTTGGGTGTTTGGAGCAGGTTTATGTGGTAACTTAACCCTTAACTGCTGGTTTGGCACTTTTTAGGGGGTTTTCTAACACTTTTCCTACTGGATTAGTGTTTTTGGGTATCCTCACGTGTTCTATTGATGATTTACTTATTTTTATGTTTTACTTTAAAATTTGTTAAAATTGTGTACTGCGCCTTTAAGGCGTGCTTTACCGCATAGACATCATTGCTCCATTCACTCCTATGGGACTGTACTGTTTGGGATGTATCTCTGCAACCGTTTAACCTAGCGACTTCAGAGATAGCTCATTATACTTGTCTGCCCTTGCTCTATCATCCGGTTCATGTTTCTAGTGTGTTGGGGGGCTCAGGGGGCTTCGGGCACTGTTTAGGGTACTTTTTGGGGAAAACTACATTTCACATGAGCATTTGCTTCGTGCCCTTGTTTCTGATTGGCTCCTGCCGTGGCAGCCATTTTGTGAGCATTTCTGGGTGAGTATCCTACGCAGGGCTTGGACTCTCCTTCTCTTCTCTGCAGATTAACTCTTCGCCTGCCAGATAAGTTTAATTTAGCTATTTCTGGGATGATAATTGGGTGATTTATTGTACAGTAGGTTATTTGACACTGTGAGAATGTCTATACCACTGGAGCTTTGGGCTAGACCTAAGACTAAGAAGGCTGGGGTCTCTGTATCCCCCATTGCGCATTGCTCTTCCTGTCACACAGGGCTACCTAGAGAATTCTCAGGTCACTTATGCCCAGCATGTTCTGATGTCCTTGATAGCATTCCATGGACCTCCAGCCATGCACTAGAGCCAGCTTGGGTGCAAGAGTTCAAGGCTGCAACTAGGGACCTTAGGTCCACATTGCAACTCTTTCCATCCCAGTTACAGGGGGCCTTTCAGTCCTGGCAGGCCCCCTCCTCAATCAGGTATTCCCTGCCCAAACCTCAGGGAGTACCTGATGTGTCAGATTCCTCTGAGGAGGAACTGCTGGTGGATTCGGATGTTGAGGAATGTTCTGTGTTGGGGTCCTCTCAGTTTTTTGGGGACCCTTTTGAGGCTGATCCTGAGCCCTCCACTGAGGGCCTGATCAGGGCCGCATTAACTACTCTTAACATTCCCTTAGTTCAGGAGGTTCCTTCTGATCCCTCTGATGTGTTCCGGGAGCCTGCAAAGCCCCTTACTTTCCACCTAATCCCACTCTTGACCGCCTTGTGTCTGAGGAGCTGAAATCCCCGGACAAGAAACCCTCTGTGTCCAAGAAATTTGCCAAGCTTTATCCCTTTTCTGAAGCTGCGCATGCTCAGTGGGTTCATCCCCCCCAAAGTGGAGGCTCCTGGATCTAGGCTATCTAAATCTACTGCTCTGAAGGACTAGACAGACAAGAAACTTGAGGTTTCCCTCAAGTCCATTTTTGCCTTCTGGTTCTGCTATGCATCCAGCTTTCGCCGATGCATGGGTGAACCGGGCCATTGCAGGCTGGACTGAACAGCTCACCAGTGCTGTCCGTCTGGATGTGCCTACTTCAGATATGTTGCGCATTCTTGCCAACATCTCTGAGGCACAGCACTATGTTTCTGCTGCCTTATTTGATTCCATCAGTTTGGTGGCTAGGGTTTCCACCATGTCTGTGGTGACCAGATGAGCTCTTTGGCTCAAGATCTGGTCTACTGACACTGCTTCTAAGAGCCTTACTTTCCCTACCCTTTCAGGGTACCTCTTTGTTTGGGCCGGATCTTAAGGATCTGATCAGTGAGGCCACAGGAGGTAAGAAAGGGGGTACGCATAACCGGTATTTTCGTTCCTTTCAGAATGACACGTCCGGCGAACCAGACGGTTCCCTCAGCCCCGCTTTCTTCCTCCAAGCCCAAATAACAATGGAAGCCCAAGGTCTCCTCCAAGCCCAAGGCTTCCAAGACTTCTTCAGCATGACTCGCCGAACCTGGGTCCGCACTCCGCTGTGGGTGGTCGTCTGTGACACTATCACAACATTTGTGAGAACTCCGTGGTGGACCCATGGGTTTTACAGGTGGTGACGGAAGGGTACAAGATCACTTTCATTTCTCTTCCTCCCTTTCGCTTTCGTCCTTCTTATACACCTCAGGGTGCAGAGAAACGCTGTCTGTTAGACAGCGCTGTTTAGGCTCTTCTGGACAAGGATGTTCTAGAGCCGGTACCTTTTCAGGACAGGGGTTCGGGTTTCTACTCAAACCTCTTTGTGGTAGCCAAAAAGGACAGCGGTTGTCGCCCTATTTTGGACTTTAAGGACATCAATTCCTTTGTGACCCGGTATCATTATCATCAGGAGTCTCTATGCACAGTGATTGCTGCCATGTCCCCGAGGGAATTCCTTGCATCACTGGATCTTCAGGACGCGTACTTACACATTGCCATTCATCCAGAGAGCCGGCAGTACCCCCGGTTTGCCTGTGACAGGGGACATTTTCAGTTCTCTGCTCTTCAATTGGTCTGACGACGGCTCCTCAGGTCTTCAACCGTGTCCTGGGTGCCTTGATATCTGTCCTCCACCGGGATGGCATCAGAGTTACTCCTTACATGGACGACTTGCTTCTGAAAGCCCCCTCTGCGAACCCTCTTCATCAGCAAGTTCAGAACTGCATTCAGACTGTCACCCATCACGGGTGGATCATCAACTTGTACAAGTCGGATCTTCCTGGGCCTTCTCTTCGACACTCAGAAGAGCATGGTGTTCCTCCCAGATGAGGTGGCTCACCAGATCGCCCACAGGGTTTCCGCAATTCTGTCTCAGGATCCTGTTCCAGTCCAGAAGCTATCCTCTCTAGTAGGAAAATTTATCTCCACCATAGAAGCAGGTCCATTGCCATGGCACACACCAGGGAGCTCCAGAGGTTCGTGATCCAGGTGTGCAAGGGCCAACCGGATCTTCTGAAGACATCTGTTTCTCTTCCTTTTCATGTGGAACTGAGTTTGTCATGGTGGCTCGACCTTTCCAACCTGCTGAAGGGCAAGTCCTTCCTGGTTCCCTTCTGGACCAAGGTTACGATGGATGCCAGCCTCTCCGGCTGGGGTGGTGCTGTCCTGGATCGCTTCAGCGCTCATGGTCAGTGGTCTCCGGAGGAATCCCTCCTTCCGATCAACATATTGGAGCTTCGGGTGATATTTCATGCCTGCAACATTGGACATGTCAGTTGGAGGACTGTCCGGTCCGAGTGGAGTCGAACAACGCCACGGCCGTGGCTTACATCAACAAGCAAGGTGGAACAAGAAGTCTTGCTGCTTTGTTAGAGGTCCTGGGCAGAAGAACTTGTTCTGGCCAGATCAGCAGTTCACATCCCAGATGTCATGGCGGACTTCCTCAGTCGACACACAGTGGACAGCGGAGGGTGGGAGTTGCACGCAGAGGTGTTCCGACTCATTGTTCAGCGATGGGGTCCCCCTTACATCGATCTGATGGCGACAAGACACAACAGGAAGGTTCCACTGTTCTGCTCTCGGTGGCGAGACCCTCTGGCTCTAGCAGTGGGTGCAGTGTCCATTCTGTGGTTCTTTCCTCTGGCTTACATCTTTCCTCCCCTTCCCATGTTGCACAGGGTGTTACGGAAATTACGACTGAAGTGTTGTCCAGTCATTCTGATTGCTCCGTACTAGCCTTGTCAGTCTTGGTTTCCGTAGCTTCTGGATCTGTCTGTGGCGGAGCCATTTTGGCTCCCTTGCTGTCCGGATCTTTTTCTACAAGGTTACCTGTGGAAGGAGGATGTTCACCGGCTAGCTCTGATGGCTTGGAAGTTGAATCCTCCATATTGAAGAGGGGGTTTTCTTCTAGTGTGGTTGCTACTATGCTTAGTCCCTGCAAACCTGTTTCTTCCAAGATCTATCACCTTATCTGGTAGACCTTTTTGTCTTGGTGTGCTGACAGGGACCTGTCTCACGAATTTGATCTGCCTACAGTCCTGGCCTTTTTGCAGGATGGCGTGGACAAGGGCCTCAGTTTGAGTTCCCTTAAGGTTCAGACTTCTGCGCTTTCTCTTTTGTTTCAGAAGCGCATTTCCATCCTTCCTGATGTCAAGGTTTTCTTCCAGGGCGTTGCTTATGTTCGTCCTGCTTTCAAGATTCCTGCTCCTCAGTGGGATCTTAATTTGGTTTTGGGTGTTCTTCAACGTCCCCCTTTTGAGTCCTTGGCTACTATTCCTTAACATCTCTTGACGTGGAAAAAGGCCTTCCTCCTGGCGATTGTGTCTGTTCGCCGTGTTGCGGAGTTGCATGCTGTATCCTATAAACCACCCTATTTTACTTTACTTTGGCTCTTTTGATACATGAATTCTTGGAGTAGGTGGGAGTTTGAGCTGAAGGAAGAGGAGGGAGTCTTCATCCTGAAGACCCTGTTTTTTGTGATGTGCCCTGCCCTCCAAGTGGAGGGACTCAACCCTATGGTACCCGTGTTCTATATGTAATAGAAAATAAGGCATTTAACAGGTAAGAACATGAAGTTCCTATTTTATATGCACCTCTTGAGAAGGGAATGTGCCATTAGTGCTGTATTCAGGGAGCAGAAAGGTGTAATTCTAGGACAAAACAAATACACTATAGGTGACAAAAAATGTCCAATCCCTATTGATTGCTTCAAAATACTGTACATCTGAGGCATCTGTCATTCACTGGGTTAAAAGCCCTATTTAGGAACATTTTGGTCTAATTTATGCTTGAGATAATCCGAATTGGCTACGATACTGCCACAGATGCTCAAATTTACATGACTGTGATTATTATGTAAGTTATTACAGTATTTCAAACTTATAATGATACTTCTGTATGTTAATCTAAACTTGAGTTGAAAAATAGCTTGGTTTAAGTCAATGGGGATTTTTATTTGTCACTACGGCCCAGTATAACAATCCAGACATAATTACATGTAATGCTTGTTTTTCCATGCAGGTTCCTTTCGGTTTCAGTGTGGCTGCCAGTGTCCGAGTTGGAAATGCTCTTGGAGCTGGAAATATTGAGAAGGCCAAAACTTCCTCTAAGGTTGCCCTTTTGTGCACAGGTAAGAGCAAGAGCGATTAACTCCTGGGGCCATGAAAATGTCTCCAGTGTACTGGAGACCTCTCCAATATTCAGTGTATTAATATGTATAAAATTGCCTTTCAGACTTCTCCAAAACAACCACTTTTTATGACCTCGGAGAGATGATATGCATATCTGAAGGGATTCTCTCTTTATTAATCGATTGAGTGCCAGAGGGGTATGCAGGGCATCTCTATGCAATGCGTTGCATTCCTCTGTTATAGAGACCTGTTGCATTTAATGGCTGATTTAGCTAGGTCTGTAAACGGCCGTGTTTCCTAGTATCCGGAACAACAGCAGGGAGATGTTGTTCCACCCTTAAACAGGCACTGGAATACAATTATTGCCATCTGCCTAACATCTATGTATAAACTATCTAGGCCAAAAATTCACCTTTTTACACCACTTGTGCCAAAGCGAGGGTAGTAGGAGAATTTATGACTGGGGAATGCTGTTCTCTGCTCTTTGCTTAAAGGGATAGTAATACTTTTGAATAAAACCCCTCAGCAACAGGAGTACTATCCCTTTAAATCTATGTACGAACAAGGCTCTGAGAAAATCAGCATAAAATGATGGTGTAGCCCCATTCCCACAAAATGTTTTGATTTTATTTTTGTAATTCCCTGCAAATATATACAATTAAGTTGCATTTAAAGTTGCTTTCCTGGCTGGTCCAGTGTATTTCTCTCCCAGCTTCACCCAGTCAATGACCTTAGAAAATTAATGCTGGGTTGAGGCATATGCTGTGCACTTCATATAATTATGCAGGAACAATGCAAATATCTCCCTGACCCTTGCAGACTATGAACAAGAGACTGTTACATTGTGTGAGGTGAGGGAGGGTCAGGGGCCATTTTGTAACCCACGCGAGTGTGAGAGGTCTGGGTTCAGCCACAGAGACGCAGGTGGACATATGGGCTGCAAGGCCTGAATTGTACAACAGTATGAGTCAAAAGCCAAAATGATCAGCAGCTATCAGCTGGCTGGGAGCAAGATTTGGAGTATCAGAAAAGCTTAATGTTTCTTCAAACTTCACCTTACAGAATATCCTAACAAATACAGGAGCAAATGCCAGCTCCTCACAAAAGCTTAGGTTCACTGTGTCATCGGTTACCTTGTGGAGCAAGCTTCAGCTAATGGGGCACAGCATGAAGGTACACAGTCACAAGAAGATTCCCTAAGGTGATCAGGAGTGAAGATGGATTTATCTAATCTCCTCTGCATTTTGCCTTATTTTTGGATATTCAATTTCTCTCCCTCCAGCCCTCCTGCCTTTGCTTTTCCCTCCCAGTTCTCTCCCCGTTTCCTTTATTTCTCACCTCTTTCTCTCCTCTACCTCTTTGTCACCTCCGTGGCCCCTTCTCTCCACCTCTTTTACCTCTCTCTACCTTTCTATTTTCTCTTCATCTTTCTCCTCCACCCACTGCTCTCTTCCTCCCCTACCTCTTTTTTTCTTACATTCTACCTTTTTGTTCTCCTCTTTCCACTTTTTCTCCTCCCATTTTCTCTCCACTCCTGCTTCATTTTTTCCACCCCAACTTCTCTTCCTCTCATTTACCACACTCCTGCTCCCCCGTCTATCTTCTTTCCCCACAATTTATGTTCTCTGCACCTCACACTACCTTCTCCTTCCTTCCCGCTACCACTCTCTCATCTCCCTCTACCAATGTCTTCTCTTAACTCTTTTCCCACCCACTACCTTCTCTTTCCCCTCACACTGTCTTCTCTTTCCTTTCCCTCTACCACAGTCTCCTCCTCCCCACCTCTTTTCCCACAAATGACCTTCTCTTTACCCTCCCAATGCTTTCTCTTTCCTTTCAGGCTACCACTTTGTCTTCTTAATCTCTTCTTTTCCCACCCCCTACCTTCTCTCTGTCTTCCTCCCCACCTCTTTCCCCCTCCTTCAACCTTTTCTTTTCTCTCCCTCAACCTTCCCTCTCCTCTCCCTCTGCATTCTTTCCCCTCCTTCTTTCACTCATTCCCCACCCCCTTGCCTCTATACCCTTCCGTCTACCGCCTCTTTCCCCCTTTCTACCACTCTCTCCCCACCTCTTTCCTCACCACCTGCCTCTTTCCTTTTTGTCTACTTTTCTCTCCCTTCCATCTACATAATTTCCTCCTCAACCTCTCTTTACTCTCTACTTAACGCTCTACTTCTTTCTTTCCATTTCCCTTTGTAGCCTCCTTTCTCTCTCCCTCTTCTACTTCTCACTCACATCTACCTCATTCTCTCCCAAATCTACCTCTCTTGCCCCTTGTTCTATTCCCCCCCACCTCTCTTCCTCCTCTGCTTTCTCTTTTTCAATTACCTTTTTTGTCTTCCTCATTTTTTTCTCTCCAGGTTTCTCTGTTGATCTCACATATTTTTGCATTGCCCTGCTGTATACACACATACATATACCTGGGTGAAGATGCATGATTTTATGGCCATTTTCCCCACTATGTGGCTGTGGATGAATAGAAATCCAGAAAAATGGTAGTGTGTAGTACAGGCTGGACAAGACCTGATCCAAAATCAGTGCTGGAATACAGTTTTTTTAACCTTCAACCAGGGCTGGTGCAAGGATTTTTGCCAACCTAATTTTGCTGCCACTTTGCTCTGCCCCTTGTGTCCCACCCCTTTATACCCTGCCTACTTATACTCCACCTCTTTTCAAGATTGTTACCTTAGCACAATTTAATCCATCTGCACCATAGCAGAAAATAAAGATTCCCACTGACTTAACTGGGACTTTTAACCCCCTTGAATGTTAGAGAAGATTATATTGTAACAAGTGCAACTGGTTAAAAGTCACATAAATGTTTATTTCTCCTGTATGTTGTTGGTTTGTTGACCTAGTATGAATATCAAAATATCTTTCAAAGACCTCTTCTACTAGTAAATACCGTCATCAGGAAATAGTATCTGATCTTTTGTCTTACAAGGAGCTAGGTTACAGTGCTTTTTATAAGGTGAATCTTAAACAAAATTACACTTTGTGAAATGTTAGTCTTCCACATGTTCTCTGGTAGCCACAGAACCACAAATACACTGCCTGCCAATCCAGGCTTTTCCCCCTCTCTGCCATAAATACAATTCTGCCTGTGAAAGCCCTTAAAGTACTTGAAGGTTCAATGTACCAGTCTGAGAACCAATGAAATATCATATTACAGAACTAGCATCGTGAATCAAATGAGTGCTTTATTATGACCATCTCTGGTTTATCCAAAAGTAGTTTACAGGTTTAGGAATATACCTAGCGTGGATGTACTAAAAACATGAAAGACCTCTCAAAGTAGGGGGGAAAAACTGTCAGTCATTCCACTGACACTGTCAATTTGAAGAGGTTTTAGAAAATAACAAAAAAGGCATTCATATCATAACACAGGAATTTGAGAGCTTTTATACTCACTAAACCTAGGACCTTTTTAATAATTTGCAGGTCCATTTCAAAGACAAATTTTTGTACTGGACCACTACTTGACTAACACTAACTTGGTTTGGAGTTGAATTAATTGTTTCTCTCACTGAATGGCGTAATTGTGCCCCGGGGGGTTAACCATTTGAGTGCTATTGTGCTAGAGAGGAATCCAAAGCATTATGGAGGATATTTTTCATGTTATGGATAGGTTAACCCTTTGAGTGCTAATGTGCTACAGAGGTATCCAAAGTATTATGACGCTATGGAGGATATTTCTTGTTATGGACAGGGTAACCCTTTGAGTGCTACTGTGCTAGAGAGGTATCCATAATACTTTGGATACCTCTCTAGCACATTAGCACTCAAAGGGTTAACCTATCCATAACATGAAAAGTATCCTCCATAACTCTTTGGATTCCTTCCTAGCACAGTAGCACTCAAAGGGTTAATCTATCTATAACATGAAAAATATCCTCCATAACGTTTTGGATACTTCTCTAGCACATCAGCGCTCAAAGGGTTAACCTATCCATAACATGAAAAATATCCTCCATAATGCTTCGAATACCTCTCTAGCATAGCAGCACTCAAAGGGTTAACCCCTCTCCCAGGGGCACCATCGCACTGGGAGAAGAATAAATTCAATTCCATTCAAAACAAATAGTGACGTGCCAACGGCCGTATTGACAAGCTTAACCTGAACTTACTACTAGAGTGTCAGACACGGCGACAGCGACACCCCAAGTTCCAACAGACATGACGTGTGACAGCGCCTCTCTCCTCAGCAGAGCCGGATTAACACTCCACGGGGCCCTAGGCAAGGTATCAATTTGGGGCCCCCCTCCCCCCATATAATAGCCCCCCCATACTTCTCTAACTTTGGCTACCTACACATTGTTTAGTTTATACTGCAATTTTGTGGGCACTATCACTCAAAGGGTTATACTACAGTTTTGTGATTACTATCACTCAAAGGATTATCCAATGACTGGATAACCCTTTGAGTGCCTGTGCCCACAAAACTGTAGTGTAAACTAAATACAGTGTAGGTAGTCAGGGTTAGGGAGGAAACCCTGGATAAATTACTTAATTAATTTTTGTTCTCTTTCTGCCCCCTGGGCCAGTCTGCAGTCTGCCCCTGGTCTGGAGATGCCTGTAAGATGCCCCCACCAGCTCCAGCTTGCCCCCACTGGCTCCACTTTGCCCCCCAATCAGCTCCAACGTGCCCCCAGTCAGCTCCAACATGTTGACTCCCATCACGCTCTGCATTACTAAAGAGCCGACGGCGATGAGGGAGCGCAGTAGCTACACAGACCTGACTGTGTTGCAGTGCCCGGCGGAGTAGTTCTGCTAGCGGGAACGGCCGGCCCTGGGCGCAACTCTTGTCTGCTGCATGCCTGTGCCCTAGGCCAGCTCCTACCTCGCCAATAGGTGTAGCCGGCCCTGCCTTCAACATATAATTTTGCAATGTGGTGGAGCAGTGGCTAGCATGCAAGGGATTACCACTAGTAGGTGGGTATCATTTCACAGTAAATGCAGAACAACCATTGGTTAACTGAGGATGATAGGAGTTGTAGTCCAACAACAGATGAGAACCACCTGTTGGTCACTCTTGTTTTGCCCAGTGTAGATAAATTAAGTTTGGAACTTGGAGGTACTACATGAATATATTATGAACTAATATTTGCTCATTATAATGCAATTTTACTATCTTGGAGATAGATTCGAATAGAATGCTTACATGTGAATCCACCTCCGTGCTCCCGTCACTGCATTTTAACAGATATATATATATATAGTATATATTTCTTCTATATGAAGTCTGTAGTTACAAAGCTGGATAACTGATTATTTGCCCCCATGTACAAAGAATTTTGCTTGTCAAAATGATCTCTTTGTGTCTTCTGACTCTTATATAGAATGTCTGTGGCTGGGGGTCATAGGCTATAGACTAGATGGTCCTTTCTGGTCTCCTTCACATTTTCCATTTCTATTTGAATGCCATTTTAAGAAGGCTGAAAAGTTAACGCACATTTTGACAGTCATTATCTCTTGGACGCTAGAGACTTCTCCAATATATTGCTTTACAGTGTGTTTGAGTCGTCTCTAGAATCCAAGCAGGAATTATTCTAATGTATTATTTCAGCTATCTATCTCTGACTTCTTGATTTTCAGTATTTTTTGCTGTTCTGACTAGCATTTTGGTGGCTGGACTGAAAGATGTGGTTGCATATATATTCACTACAGACAGGTTAGTAATGTGTGTTTTTGTGTGTGTTTGTTTTCATTAAAAAAAAAAATCTATCTATCTATCTATCTATCTATCTATATATATATATATATATATATATATATATATATATATCCCATAAAAAAAATCTTCTGCTTTTATAGAGCTTAAAAAATAAACTATGCCTATCTCTCAAACCGCTATGGTTTGAGAGATATTCGCACTGAAAGTTTCCCTCCCCTTATCCTGATGCCAGCGTCTAGCTGACAGCAGGAGATCGCGGTCTGGGAACCAGTCGGCGGCTCTGCAGCAGAGCTGAAATCACGTTATTTAAAAAGAATTGCTTCATTGGAAAGGTCTACAAAGTGTTCCTGGTTTGCAAACACACTTTGTAGACCTTTTCAATGAAGTAATTATTTTTAAATAACATGATTTCGGCTCTGCTGAAGAGCCTCCTCGAGTCGTACAACGCAAATCTCCTGCTGTCAACTTTACAACTGACATCAGGAGAAGGGGAGGGAGATGGGAACTTTCAGTACGAATATCTCAAACAATAGCAGTTTGAGTGATGAGGTTTGTGGGACATAGTTTATTTATTTTTTTTAAGCTCTACAAAAGTAGAATATTTTTTTATGGGACATTACTGTCCATTTAATACCTACAGCTATACTGCAGCCTGACATCCCAAACATGTAATCACTCTAGCACAGGTTCAGGATGCAGTTCATGTGCAAATCTATAATGGTAATAGTTAGCAGTTTATCTTTTAAGACAACCTTTCAAGACATCATCTCTTTTTCTTAGGTCAGATGGTACTAATTTTGCCCTAATCACAAAGTTTAATTTGTTACAGCTGTCCCTGCTTGGCATTCTGTATTGTTTCAAATGGCCAATATCACAGAAAACGAAAAGGGCTCAGATATATTAAACATTATGTACATATAGACTGCCTTGTTTTAAAGGGATAGTATTACTTAAAATGTAAAAAAAAATATATGTTGTAGGGTTTATCTCCCTGAGTAAAACAAGGGTACTTCCACTGCTGAAAGGTGGTTTATGCAAAAGTTATTACAGCTCAAACTGAATTTTTAGGTGCAATATAACAGCGGCCTGAAATTGTACAGTGGCGCTGTTGCTACACCATCCTCTGGAGATTTATGGTCCCGGGACCAGAGCTGTCCATAGGATCGTGTAGCAACAGCGCCACTGTACAATTTCAGGCCACTGTGATATTGCACCTAGAAAATTCAACTTTGAGCTGTAATAACTTTTGAATAAAACACATTTCAACAGTGGGAGTACCCTTGTTTTACTCAGAGGGATAAACCCTGCAACATTTTATTTTTAGTATTACTATCCCTTTAATACTTTTCTTTTGTTGAGAATGGTAAAGTGACCATTTTTTGGTCATTTTTTATCAGCTGTTGGAAAACTGATGATACCATAAACAATGATAATTGTTTAGAGATTAGAAACCACTCAGTTTTCTTATCACAAATTTTTGTTTGCCTAAATCATGCCTTGTATCTGACTCCTAGTATCCATCCCCATACTTCTTCCCTCTCCTTCTGTGGTATCTGGGCTTTGGGAAAGTGTGTGTTGAAGTAGGTTTGATAGACCAGGCAGCAAGTTTGAAACTGCTACCTGCTTTCATCTCTAGATAAACTCCACATAATAGTGCTCAGAGATTCACATTGATTCATGACACATTATGTCATGTTGTATCCATGTGAGTTTCTGTGCACTGTATTATGGGGCTCTTAACTTGAAGCATGTGAGTGCAAATTCAAACTTGTTGCCCTGCCAGATCAGATCTCCTACTTGTACTTCCACACACCGTTCCCACAAAGCCCAATTAAAAGATGATATATTTAATATAAGGCATAGATTTTTATTTTTTCCAGACTGAAATTGCTGAAATAAAAACTGCTCAATATTCGAACAAAGAACTGGCCAAACAAACGGCAACAATCAAAAATTCCAAGTGATTTAATTGGGGTTTTAATCCCTTGATTGCTAGAGAAGTCTCCAAAAGAGTATGATGCACACTTAGGAGATTTCTTTAGCATCCAAGGGCTTACATGTCCTATTTAAATCACAGGGAATATATTTGTCCCCTGTGGTACAGTTGGTTTGCTTCATAATGACTTTGTTTCTTCATAGTGCATCAGTCTCATTTTATTTCCCTATGCAGAGAGATTGTTGTCCTGGTTTCACAGCTGATGCTTATCTTTGCTCCATTTCATTTATGTGATGCCATGGCTGTAAGTATTCCTTTATACAGACTGCTCACAGTATAAACCACTAATGATCTGGTAACTTATCACAACTGCAATGTTCTTTAGTGCACCTGTGGAGGAGTGTTACGTGGAACAGGAAGGCAGAAGATTGGGGCAGTTATGAATGCAGTTGGATATTACCTCATCGGTTTCCCAATAGGAATATCATTGATGTTTGCAGCAAAATATGGCGTTGTAGGTATGAGAAGAGACTGATCAGTTTATATGCTTATAAAGGAATTGCTTAGATATTTTAATATACTAAATGCATGTTTCACACATCAGCACTTTGGAATTTTCAGTATTAAAATGTTGGATACTTCATAACCCTTCAGTTGTTAGAGCAGTGTTTCATGCATTGTTCTGCAATACATCACATACCACTCTGCCCTTCCCAGGACTCCATTAATGCCCCAAATGGTCTGTAATGCGGGAAAGTAGCATGTTAAGTCAGAGAAAATCCCAGGGCAGTATAAATGGAAGTTCATGGGGAAAACTGAAAGAAACGGGCCAAGGACAGGGCCGATAGCAAGCAGGAACAGATACCTGGAATAGGCTGTGAACAGGGCAGGCATCAAGCAGGAACAACAATTAACAGTTTAAGGACAGAGCAGGCAGCAACCACAAATACAAATTATGAATGCCTAAGGACAGGGCAGGTGGCAAGAACCAACAAAAATGAACAGT
Organism: Rhinophrynus dorsalis; assembly: GCA_037306005.1. Taxonomy (NCBI): domain Eukaryota; kingdom Metazoa; phylum Chordata; class Amphibia; order Anura; family Rhinophrynidae; genus Rhinophrynus; species Rhinophrynus dorsalis. The sequence goes on along the minus strand of CM074719.1, from coordinate 331,588,248 downwards.
ATAAGGACATTGCAAGCATCAAGCAGGAATGAAAACTGTGACCAGCTAAGGACAGGGCATACAGCAAGCAGGGATAAAACACAGGCTGAGAACAGGTCAGACAGGAAACAAAACCAATAACTGGAACCAGCTAAGGACAGGGTGGGCAGCAAGCAGGATTAAAAGCGGGAACCAGCTAAGGACATGGCTGGCAGCAAACACAAAAAAAACGGAAGCAGCTTCTGATTCTTAAAGGCCTAAAGTCTAAACTCAGGGTAAGTAGCAGGAAAGAGCAAAAGTTAGAACTGGTTAAGGTCACTTTAGGAGATAGGATAGTGTAAAATATTAAGAAGCTCAGGGCAAGTGGCTAAAAAAAAGCAAAAACTGGAACAGATAAATCTAAGTTAATGCAGCATAAAAAGTGAATCAAACTAAAGTAAGCTAAAGAGACCAATCAGGACAGAAACAGGAAGAGACTAAAGTTACAACAAGCTTAAGGTCAGTGTTCTCAGCAGATCAGAGGAAAACTGAATGAAATAGTCTTTTAAAGCAGCTGGTAAAAGACAACTCAAGAAACAAGAAGTGGCTCCAGGACATGTCCACATACCAAGGCTGTTCATAAAGTAAATGTTTATTGTGCCATTATAGTCACTTACCCTGTTTCCAGACCTGAGGTGCTAGACCATAAGTGTCCCAGGCCCTTCCAGTTTTCTCAGAATTGTTGGCAATTTTATATAGTCACTGTTCTTTCCTTTGTGACATTTGCTTGTTTAACGCCAGTGTTCTCTTTATAAGGCCTTTGGTCTGGATTGTTGATCTGCGTCTTCTTACAAGCCTCTTTCTTCCTGACAATCATTGTACGCTTAAATTGGAAGAAGGCATGTGAAGAGGTAAAGTTTTAGCTTCTTTTTTTCTGCTAATTTACAGATTTCTCATGTTAACTTTTTGACAGCCAAGAGTTAAGGGATTGCATTCCTTTATTTTGGAAAACCAAGGAAACTTGGAAATCTGTCTTTGTTCCCTAAACCCACCTTCATGTAGTCTAGATATTTTCACCCATGTAATTGCTTTAATTCTGTCTTAACATCTATCAATAGTTGTGGACCATAAATTCCATCATATCAAACCAATCATTGAAATAGTAGTACTAAGCAGTGGGGATGGTCACATGTTGCCAGTCCCTAAGCACTGAGGCGTTTATTTCCCAATCTGATGGAGTCTACTTTCAATGTTAGGGTTTTCAGATACTTGATAGGAAACTCCATAAACAGGGGTAGATTGTGGCAAATTTTTTAAACTGGCCCACTAGCTAGTATTTCTCTCTCTCTCTCTCTCTCTCTCTTATTCCTGTGTGTGTGCGTAAATGTATGTATGTCATTTGAGTGAGTGTTAGAGGGGTACACAATGCATTGCACCCCATCAAACCATTTCCCTAATCTCCCCCCCCCCTTTCTGCCTGCAGCCCACTTGGCAGAGCCTGAGCAGTCAGAGCTTCTGGGTCCTAAATACCCAACAGTTTAAACGTGCATTGACTTCACAGTATAGCAATCTGTAAACTCTGACTAACCCCCTGTATGCATTGCTCGAGAGGCATACATGTTCATCTGTTAACCCCTCCTTAATCCATTGTATGCTATAAAGAGGGGGAAAAAATTGTCATTTATTAACCCCTTGATTGCCAGAGAGGTGTACAGCAATATTTGATTAATCCATAGGTGCATAATAAATTGCTGAGGACTATGTACCTCATTGATTAACTCCTTGTATGACAAGGACTTTGAAAGAAGGTAAAACCAATACAATGTAGAAAAGATAATACAGAGCACTTGGTGCTGCAAGGTAATCGTTACATTGCTGGTTTGATGATCAATGACCAGATTAAAAAAAGAAAAAAAAATATGTTTAGGAAACTTGACTTGTGGATTTTATTCCCTTGGAGGATATGTAAAGTCAAGATAATGAATTACTAGCCCTTTAAGTTCAGGTGCAAGTTTCAAAATGTGGATTTTGAACATCTCTAAGGTGTGTTGTCTGTTATCTTAGTACATCAGCCTATGTCTTCTCTGTTTATAATTAACTGCTCTGCACGCTGTGCTGTTGTCTAGTAACATAACTGATTAGGTTTTTATGTTTATTAGGCTCAGGTCCGAGCAGGAGTGAAAGCAAAAAAAGAAGAGGTTAACCTCAGCACATCCCCTACAGGCAGCTCCAGTAATGGTTTTGTTTTGGTTGCACCTGGTAAGTGATTATACATAACAGTTGGTAACATATAAGGCCATATGTTCAACACAAAAGTTGGGAAGTTCTGGCGCAAACCGTTACACTACAGGGCAACTAAACATTCCAAAAATCCCCCTTGATTTAAATGGCGATTTTAACCTATTGCATGCTAGAAATGTCTCCAGTGCATTTTGAGGCAATACATTAGAGAACTCTCTAGCATTCAAGGGGTTAAAATCCCCATTTAAATCAATGGGAATGTTTAGTTCTCCCCTATGGTACAAATGGTTTGCCCCAGAAATCTTCCACTTTTCTTATGAACACAAGTCCCATAGTCTGCTGTTTATAAGATGTTTTGGTTTCCCCATAGCCCAGGGATAATATCTGGCCAGATTCAATAACCTAAAGAGGTGTAACTGCGATATAGGGGACAAATTTAATTTTTTTTATTGGTTATTTATTATTAAGGCATAACAATGTGGTCTAGAGAAGGTCCTGAAAGGGGGTTAAATGAAGCAGTCAAGTTACTCTAACCCGGGGCTGTCCAAGTTCAGTCCGCAAGGGCCACCAACAGGCCAGGATGTAAGGATTTCCCTGTTTGGGTCAGTCAACATGAATGAGCCACTGATTAACTCACCTGGGCTTAGTCAGAGAAGTCCTTAAATCCTGGCCTGTTGATGGCCTTGGTGGATTGGACTTGGAGAGCCGTGCTCTAATCCAAAACAACCCTCCATAGCACTGCGTCCCCGGGGGCAACCACAGGTGATGTATCATTGATGAGCTGAATCAGTGAGAAATACATATTGTACTGAGGGTTTAGCAAATTATTAAATGTTCAGTTTTATCTTTATAATAACAAATATATTTAAAAACAAAAAGCAAGCAGAAACTAAAAAGAAAAGCGCTAACCTTATTCGACTGGGCTCTCATAGGCAGCAGCCCCCCCCCCCCCGAGACACAAAACTGTCACCACAGCAACCACATATCTCGTTTATGTACATGTATTATGAGAATGGGATAGTATCATTCTGGGATGGACCCTGATATGAGAGAGGCGGTCTCCATCACTGTACCCTCAACTGTCAAACCACCTAGTGTGTTTAAAATGTTAGTTTTTGAGCTGGGTATATGGAGATTTTAACCCCTTTATTGTTAGAGACCTCTCCAGTGCATTGCTTCGCAATGTGTTTGAAACTTCTCTAGCATTCAAGGAAGTTAAAAAAAATAAATAAATAAAAAAAATAACCCTTTAAGAGCCAGAGAGGTATCCAGCACATTGCTTTGTATACTCCTCTGTCACTCAATGGTTTAAAACTCTAAAAATGTTCCTTTCTCCCCTATGGTGCAATTGATTTTGCTCCAAAATATAGCTTATTAAATCTGCCCCTTTATCTTTTATAGAATTAAACATTTAGTGGATCAATGTATCTGCTAAACAAGGTGATGGGTATCATAAGGCTGTATTCAGCTAGCATTCTGTAGTCAACCAACTGCATCTTAGGGGAGAGATGAAAAGTCACTGTGCATTAAAGTGGAACTTATACCATAATTCAAGTTTACATATTTGAAACCTGTATTAAAAACTGCCTATATGTTCTGTTAAAGTGATAGTAATGTCTTACCTAAATAAAGAGTAGCAATGTGGAGAATCAAAAAAGAAATTGATCAATGCAACTCCAATCTCTCAAATCTTTGTTTTGAGAGATAAAACACTTTAAACTTCCCCCTCCCTCCTTGTAAAGCTGACATCAGGAGATTCGAGTCAGCCTACTTGAGGTGGCTCTTCAGCAGAGCCAAAGTAGAGTGATTTAAAAAGAAATACTTCATTGGAACGGTCTACAAAGTATGCTTGGTTTGCAGTCACACTGTGTAGACAGTTCCAGTTAAGTATTTATTTTTAAATCCTGCTATTTCGGCTCTGCTGAACAGCTGCCTGCCAGTCCCGGGACCAGGATCTCCTGCTGTCGGCTAGATGCTGACGTCAGGAAAAGGGGAGGGAGGAACTTTAAAGCATTCTAAAAATTAATCAATGCAACTCCCATCTCTCAAACCTTTATGGTTTGAGAGATGGGAGTTGCATCGATTGATTTTTATTCGCTATATTACTACTCTTTATTTAGGTAAGACATTACTGTCCCTTTAACCAAAAGGCCAGCAAACATACAGTTAAGGAGATATTCACTCTTCTTTCACAAGCTAATGTATGCTAAATGCAGCAATGACATTTTCATATGCTAATTAAGCTAATCAATGACGTTTCATATTCCAATGAAACCTTTCCAATGACGTGTCCGATAATGATGGCTTCCATGATGTTTCATATGCCAATGAATCTCTGTGCAGTACCAGGAAGTGTTGAGTTTCACTTTGCCCAGAAACAAAAAGTATGATCTCTTATGAACTATACATCTGCTGGAATTTTGGCTGACAAGACACATAGGCAGTTTTTAATGCAGTTTTCAAATATGCAAACTTGAATTCATGTGAAAATTATACTTTAAATGGGACTTTTAACCCCGTGAATGCTCTGTCTCCACTGCATTGCGAGGCAGTGCTTGAAAGACTATAGGGATAAAATGACCATTTAAACCAGTGGTGAATTGAAAGTAGTCTCTCAATCTTTTTATTAAGCTGTGTAAGGAAATGCATACAGACTGGATGTTTTTTTTTCTCTGCAGAAGGATTTAGATAAACTAAGTGAATGGGTAGAATGTGGCAGATGACATTTTAATGTAGATAAGTGTAAGGTTATGCATTTGGCTGTAGAAACAAACATGCTTCATATACACTAAATGGGAAGCAACTTGGGGAATCCTTATTCGAGAAAGATTTAGTAGTACTGATAGACTTAATAACAATGTGCAGTGTCATGCTGCTGCTGCAAGAGCAAATAGGGTGCTATCCTTTATAAAAAGAGCCATAGATGCACGGCATGCTAAAATAATTCTACCTCTATATAAATCCTTGGTTAGTCCTCATCTAGAATATGGAGTACAGTTTTGGGCACCAGTTCTTAAAAAAAAAAATACATTTTTAAACTGCAAAAAGTGCAGCGATGGGCAACAAAACTGATAAAGGCACTGGAAGATGAGTTATAAAGACAGACTAGCCAAACTGGGTTTGTTTACATTAGAGAAGTCTTTTGGGTGATATGATTACCATTTACAAATATATTTGAGGTCAATACAAAGAACTCTCCAATTAATTATTTACTCAAAGAACTGTGCTGCGAAAGAGAGGTTAGCCATTAAAGGAACAGTAATACTTAAAATGTAAAAAAAAAAAAAAAAAACACATTCGTTGTAGGGTTTATCCCCTGAGTAAAACAAGGGTACTCCCACAGCTGAAAGGTGTTTTATTCAAAAGTTATTACAGCTCAAAGTTGAATTTTTTTTAGGTGCAATATCACAGTGGCCTGAAATTGTACAGTGGCGCTGTTGGTACAACATCCTATGGACAGCTCTGGTCCTGGGACTGTAAATCTCCATAGGATTGTGTAGCAACAGCGCCATTGTACAATTTCAGGCCACTGTGATATTGCAACTAAAAAAATCAACTTTGAGCTGTAATAACTTTTGAATAAAAGACCTTTCAGTGGTGGGAGTACCCTTGTTTTATTCAGGGGGATAAACCCTACAACAAATGTGGTATTTTTTTTTTTTTTTACATTTTAAGTATTACTATCCCTTTAAGACTAGAGGAAAGGTGCTTTTGACTAAAACAAAGACAGGGATTCTTTTACAGTAAGGGTGGTAAAGCAAATGAATTCTTTTCCTCTGTACTCCATTTATAGTCAAGAAGGATTCTTTATTATCCACTTGGCCATGTATTGTAAATGGCTTCAATGTTTTTGTTTGTTTTTTTTCCTCTGAATCAACAGGTGTGATTTGGAAACTGCTGAACTGTATGAACTCGTGACTCTTTTTCAGCTTTATCAACTGTTGTGAAATTTTATTTGTCCCCTATGGTGCAGTTGGTATGCCCCAGATTGCTGAATATCGGCCTCAAAGGTCCATTAGACATACATTATTGGGTTAATTCCATTAGCTAAAACCATTTTGTGGCAATTTTTCTTGTGTTATTCCTGCAATAAAGCCAAGTAAAATATGACATTCAAGTAAAAATGTTTTTATCAGTTGGTGAGAAAGGGTGGACTCCTCCTTTGTGGCCCCTATTAGATCTGACTGAATTGGGCTAGTAAATCTGATAGGTCAGTGCAATAGAAACATTGTGAGCTTTGGATTATTTGCAGGATAAAGGTTTTCTGATCTGTTTCAGACATGTATTTGTGCACTCAAATGTATGTATACACACTCAAACAATAGTTCATACACTTTAAAGTAAAAAAGAAAATAAAGTCTTGCTTTGTTTTAATGCATAGCACCCTGAATCTCTCATGTCATCTATGAGAAATATATGATTGTGCTTAACAGTAAATTGTCATTTTCTGTACTGCAGGGAACACACAAGCATCTGATCCAGAGTTTCCTCCTGCTCATGAAGAGATTTCAGGTGGAGTTATCTTACCAGATGTTGCTGGTGAGAACCGTATGGACGAGTTGGTTTTGCAAGAAGATTTAACCAAAGAATCTGTGTCCGTAGTAGGAGACGTCCTCTCGGTGAAGCAACTGGTTCTGTGGCGTGGGCTGGCTGTGGGTTCATCTGTTCTTGTGCTAATTATTGGAGTTGTAATTAAAGTTGTGACTGGCAATGGTTAGAGTATTCAGCATGGATGGAAACAAAGTGACACCTCAGTCCATTCTTTTGGAGGCAATACCTTAAGAAGGATTGTCTCAATGCTATAGTCAGGTGACCACAACGAAATGGCATTACTAGACTTGAAATATTACTAACGGGAAACCGTTTTCTGGTAACTTTTGTGATAAAATACATGCCACTTCCAAGAAAAACTCTTCAAACGTGAATAATTTTAAGATGTTATGTACGGTAAATTTCTAATTATGGCTAGATGAGAGAAACCAGTGTTTTTACAATGCTATTCAATAAGTTACTGTATATGCACAAACTTAAAGATACAAAGACATGTTAAAACTTTGAGTGCAATGTGTTGGCTAACCCTCTGGCACTCAAAGGGTTAAACCTTTTAGGCCCAGAGGGTGTGCATAGCATTGCACAACCCTCTAGCCCTTAAAAGGATAATAGAAATAGCCAAGGAAACACAGTTATTGACTCATAAGAAACTGAGAATAGTAAGACATTTCTCAAGAAAAAGGTGAGCAGTATAGTCAACAGGTCATGGCCCCTTGGCACTGTTACTATTGCAGTCTGTGGCAAACTCGATGTTCAGATAAGCCCTCTGTAAATTACAAGAGAAACAGAGCAAACTGTCCACAAAACATGGAACTACCAACTTTCAGTTAAATGCATGTTCGTAATAACTAATGACAAGTATTGCCCAGCAGCAGGTATGCCTTGTTTTGCTCAGCAAGATTTTTTTAACCCTTTGAGTGCTAGAGGGGTACACAATGCATTGCAAATCAATTTGTTGAGCACCTCTCTGGCACTCAAATTGTTAATGTCCTATATTCTCATTAAGATCAATCTATGTATGACCCCTAAATCAATCCATTGTAGTTTGTTTGGATACCTGCCTCTAATCTTCTTTAGGGGGCATTATAGGGCTATAAGACCCTCATTCGGATTTTGAGAAATTATTTTATGTTGTGCGACGCTGAGAATAGTCCATTATGTATTTTTATGAATGAACAATAAAGGTTATATTTTAAGGTTCTCCCCCTTTTTTTGCTACTTTGATGTCTGTCTGGAGATAGGCCATATAGAGTGCTAACATTGTAGGTTTGTTTTTGTTTTTTTTTGTTGTTTTTCTTAATTTTGTTCACTTCACTTTCCCCTGTAGCAACGTTAGGCTCTCCTTTTACCTGAATATTATTATGATTATTTAGGCGCTAGTATTAGTTGAGTGTGTGGGTTCTTTTCTTTATTTGCCTGTATCTTAAATTGGATTCACATTTCTAGTGCGCATCACAAATTTCTTTATAATGGGGAAAACGTCACTATACCGACAATAGTGTTGCAATCCTGCCATCAGTTTATTACTACATATGTTATTGAACAAATTGTTAACCCTTTGATTACCAGAGGATACGCAATGCATTGCTTTGCACACCTCTGGCACTCAGAGTTAAAGGGTCAGCTAGTTATGCTCCTTATAATGTGCACTATTGCTCCACTATTTTGCTAATGATGAAATTACTCTGTTCTCTGAGCTTGCATCAGAAGTTGTCTCCCTCCCGCCATTCATGCTGACATTATTCTTTGTGCCTCAGAACTGGAGGAGGATCACGATGAGAAACTATCTTCATTCAATATAAGACAAAACCTGCCCTCCTTGTCCTACATTGCAGTCTGTAAGGTCAAGTGACCGGCTATAAATGGGCAGGAGGGGGGACAATTAATAATATAATATCAGCATTAGCAACATAATGGAGCGATAGTACACATTATAAGGTGGGATCCTAGCTGAACTGTAAATGAAACATTACTAACCCTTTGAGTATAGCAGCTTCTAAGACAACATTTACAGTTGTTTTTGCTGAAACCACACCCAGTGTTAGTAGACCCTGCCTTCTCCCAAGTTTGTATTAATGGACCGGTTGTTAGTTGAAGAAAATAATTTTCTTATCAGATAGCAATACAATTTTAACTATTCTAAGATGGGTTTTTTGTTGTAGTTTTCATTTTTAGCTTTAAAATGTGAACTTTAGATGGCTTTTTTTTTTTTTTTTTTTTTAATTTCTTATGCTTGGGGGTCCGACATGTCACTCCTTGTTGGTTTAACCCTTTGAGTGCCAGAGGTATCCAATGCTTTGCAACACAATGCATTGGATACCTTTCTGGCACTCAAATGGTTAACACGTGTGTGTGTGTGTTGTTTTTTTTTGTTTGTTTGTTTTTAATTAAGGTGACATACACTATGTTGCAATAAACTCTTTAATTCTTATGTTATTCTATGAAGCCTATGCATTAAGATCTTTCCAACATCAGAAATGTTAGTTCATAGTCTCCACAGAATAACACTGGAATTGGAGAGTTTATCACACTGGAGTGTTTTTCTCCCCTAGTCTCACCTTGGTGCACCCCCCGGTACTGTATGTACTTCTGAGAAATAAATATTCAGTGTAACAGTAGATGCAGTACAGGGCGAGATGCACTAAGGTTTGATCAAGAGAAGATAACTTCTCCAGTGTGATAACTCTTCAATCCCTATGTTTTTCTATACACTATATGCACTAACTTTTCTAAAGCCAGTGAGAGATTCGTGCATAGACACCATGCAGTAACATCAGAACTGAAGAATGGAATACGCATTTCAAACTTAGAGATAGTAATGTTTCACAATAAAAGCAGCTCCAACTAATCTTCATAGTATTTGGGCCATAGAGGGTGTTATTTTAATACTGTCAGAGATGTAGTACAAGAGTAATTGAATGATAAAGTATCCCCCTCTCTCCCCTTTTACTGATGTAACACTGCTCAGCTCAGAGCAACAAGTCAGTCCTGATGGAGAGGGACAGTTTTCAGTTGGCAAAAGGGAAAAACCTGTCAAGGGTACAGGGCTTTCCTTATGTTCATAGTAAGAAGATTGTCCCTTGTTGTGATCTGTCTGGTCCCAGGACCAGATTCCACATCTGAGGGCAGGTGGCTTACACTAGGTTAAAGGGATGGGAGGAGGGTACTTTATCATTCAATTACTCTTGAACTACAGCTTCAACAGTATAGAAATAACACTCTCTATGGCTCAAATACCATGAAGATTAATTGCTGTTTTTGTTAAACGTTACTATCCCTTTAAAATCAAATAAAACAGTGAGTCTTTTTTATTATTAAGAGGCAATTTTGTTTTTCAAGTTACAGGTCCAGTTAATTAAGAATTAATACCCATGCTGATAAAAATCCACAAACAGACTTGCAAAAAAGTATATGCCCCTCTCCCTCCTGGTCCTGATAGCCACGTTAACTGTGTCCCGGTCTCCTTCACTATCACCATCATCCTTCTTCACGACCAGTTCTTATATGATATAGCTCATAGTTATCCTTTGTGCCAATGGTTGTGGCCACAGTATTAATAACATTAGGCCTGTGGTCTGTTTCTACCTCTATGGGAAACATGCTTTCCAAAGCTCCGAGTGGAGTATAACTTAGACCTCTAATTAGTGGTGTTCACCGTGAGCATAATAACCCACAAGGGGTGTGACCAGGAGGGTCTGTCTGTTACAGCAAGCCTTTTAGAATGCTCTACGTGTATCACGGATGCCAATGTCCGCTTTCTTCCTTGAGGCATATCGTTTTTTGCAAGTCTGTAAGTGCATTTTCTCTATCGTCCAATACAGGTTACTGGTAACTTTGGGTAGGCAATCCGCCCCTTTAAGTAGGCAGGAACAATTCTAGAATTGATTGCAGTGGGTGTAGCCTACCTTCCCTCCTTGGCTGCAGCTAGCCAACCAGCCCCAGAAAGATTTGTTCCTTGGTGAAGAAACAGGAAAGAGAACAGTTCTGCTATAGTTTTAGACATTTTTTATTTTTCTGTTAGAAATGGAATACCACCATTAGGCGGATTACCATAACTGACAATGCCCTTAGATGTGGCTAGCTCAGTATCCAGGTGCTTTTTGTGGACCTTAAGCTCTGGGGGGAGAATCTTGGGTACAACTTCTTTCCTCAGGTGTTGCCCACAGAGGCTTATTCTTGATACATGGTAATCTGAAGACAGAAGATCTGCAGGAAAGGTGAGCAACCCTTTGAGTGCTGCAGGTCCACATGTCCCACAGTGACCCTCCGCACAGGGGTTTTTTCCTTGGGAGTTCTTATTGCACACTCCTGCACTCATTGGGTCTATCTGTATGTCTGTTGGTTGTTTTGGAGCAGGTTTATGTGGTACTTTAACCCTTTAGCTGCTGGTATGCATCTTTTGAGGGGGGTTATTGTCACTTTCCCTACTGGGTTCAGTGTTTTTTGGGTCTTCTAACTTGTTCTAGTGATGTCTCATGTAATTTTATTTCACAGTTTTAACTTTGACAAAATTTGACTTCCGGCGTGCTTTATCACATAGACGCCATTGCTCCATTCACTCCTATGGGACTGTACAGTTTGGGACATATCTCTGCAACCGCTCAAAGTAGCGACTACAGAGAGGGGTCATTTTAATTGTCTGACCTTGCTCTATCATCCGTTTACCATTGCGAGTGTGTTGGGGGGCTCAGGGGGCTTCGGGCACTGTTGGGGTACTTATTCTGGGAAAACTACATTTCCCATCAGCGCTTTCTTCTCGCGCTCATTTCTGATTGGCTCCTGCCACGGCAGGCATTTTGTGCTATTTCCAGAATGAGTATCCTACGCAGGGCTTGGACTCTCCTTCTCTGCTCTGCAGATTAACCCTTCACCTGCCAGATAAGTGCATTTTAGCGATTTATGGGGTGAAATTTTAATCTTTCACACTGTAATTGGGTGATTCATTATCTAAACATTTTTGACACTGTGAGAATGTCTAATCTGTTGGAGCTTGGGGCCAGGCCTAAGACTAAGGACGCTGGGGTCTCTGTGTCCCCTATTGCGCACTGTTCCTCATGTCATTCAGGGTTACCTAGAGAATTCTCAGGTCATTTATGCCCAGCATGTTCTGATGTCCCTGAGTCTCTCCCAGGGACCTCCAGCCATGCAACAGAGCCAGTTTGGGTGCAAGAGGTTTTTTTTTTTAACATTTTGCTATAGTTAATGACTAAGATGTGTTGTAGTTAACCCTATTGAAGCCGAAAGTATCCCCCTCCCTCCCCTTCTGGCTACCACCCATTAGATTTGAAATCCGGTCATGGGAGCCGATGGATGTAGTGAAGGGACAACCTTCATTCAGTAAGTATAAGGAAAACCCTGCCCCCCACCTTCACGAAGGAGGGCAATATTTTCCTTTTGCTCACTGAAGATTGTCCCTTGCCGCGTTCCATCCAGACCAGACTGATAGGCTGCAGGGAAAGGAGCAGGAGGGGGATCCTTTTGGCATGAATAGCATTTGAACTACAACACTGTAAGTAAGTAAATATAGCGCTACATGTTAAAAAAAAAATATAAAGAAGACTTGGAGCTAAATTTTAATAGAAGTATTACTATCCCTTTAACCCTCTGTGTGGCAGAGGGTTTCTCAACGCATTGCAAAGCAATGTTTTGCATACCCCTCTGGCACTCCAAGGGTTAACCTTTTGAGTAGCATAGGCGTCTGACATCCCTCTCTCAGTTGTACATTACTTCCCTGCAAGTTGTCTATAAAGGTTTTAGCATTTGAGAGCCAGACTGGTTTGCAACACATTGTAAAGAATGCGTTGCATGCACCTCTGGCACTGAAAGGGTTAACAGGAGAAGTGCAGGTTAGGGCAGCGTGTGTGTGTTGTGTGTAGAGCATGAGGACATTTGGGCATAGACGAGGCTCAGGTGAGGGCTGTGTGTATGTCTCTTCTGCATCTGCTCAGTAAGTTTCTTGTATTCCAATCCTCTTTTTCATGTTCTGTGCATGCTCATTAGTTCCTTGAAGTCCAAGCCTCCTTTTCACATCCTGAGCACAACCACACAGTTCTAAATAGCCTAGTAAGTCCTTTAGAGACCCACAACAGAGAATATCCAAGGGGCTACATATATGTATGTGTTTGTGTATGTGTTACACTGTGTGTGTGTTTGTCAGCCATTTATTTATTTTTTTATTTTGAGGAGGAGGAAGTTGAGGGCGTGATAACTCCTTGTAGAACCCTGCTCACTCCTGTCCAAATCACGCACCCCCTGTATCTCCAGTGCTTGCAGTAGGGAGGAGACATGAATATACCCTCCTTACTCCTTATGCTTCAGACAAGTTTCTCAGTCACATGATGCTTTCCCTTTTATTTATAGATAGATATAGATATATACTTTTATGCCATAGTGTGTATACCTCTTTCATTATAGTGGGAGGTTTCTGTTATACTAAGCAGTTTGGGTTAGTTCATTACAGACAGATTATCCCTTTTGAGCGCTACCCTGTTCTTTCCCAGAATTATATATAAATATTGCAAATGTGTTTGGACATTGTGTGGCTTGTTTTGACAATTGCAAATGAATGCATTTAATTACTGGTGCTAATCTAAACATACACTGAGCCATATGTACAACAACAAAAAATTCTGCCATCAACTAGCGGCACCTTATGGAACAAATAAAAAAAAATAAAAGCAGTGCCAATTAATCTTCATAGTATTTGGGCCATGGAGAGTGTTATTTCAGTACCGTCAGAGTTGTAGTTCAAGAGTAATTGAATGATTGATAAATTATTCCCCTCCTGCCCTTTTTACTGATGTAACACTGCTCACCTCAGAGCAGCAAGACTGTCTGGATGGATCGCAGAGAGGGACAATCTTCAATTGTCAAGACCAGATTCCACATCTGAGGGGAGGCAGCTTACACTAGGTAAAAGGGGCGGGAGGGGGATACTTTATAATTCAATTACTCTTGAACTACAACTCTGCCAGTATTGAAATGACACTCTCTATAGCTCAAATACTATGAAGATTAATTGGAGCTGGTGTTTTTGTGAAACATTACTATACCTTTAAACTTTTATAACTACCAGAGACAATCTTACACCCATTTTAATGCCGCTTTTCCATTAAATCCACTTTTATAAATCTCTCCCATTCTCTCCCATAGGGTCTTATATACTAAAGTATAGAGGAGTAATATTGGGCACCACAGGGGACAAATACAGCTTGCTAACATTCCCATTGATTTAAATGTTAGTATTCAAAGAGCTTAAAAGCTCAACTTGGTCAATGGAAATGTTTATTATCAATTTTATTATCCCTATGGTACAGTTTGTCTGACCCAGAATTGCTCTACTTTGTTTTTATACATAAGGCTCATATAAGGCCCATATTTATAAAAGCAACTGGAGTTATTCTGGAGTAAACCAGCTGCACCGTAGGGAACAAATAAAAATTCCTAAATTCTGCTGTACTTGAATAGATCTTTTTAACTAGAATTGTATTTGTCCCCTATGGTGCATTTGGTTTACTCCAGAATAACTTTTAGTTTGCGTTTATAAATATGGGACATACGGCCTTATACAGAAAGCAAAAGATAAGCAATTCTGGAGCAAACCCACTACACCATAGGGGATGGATAAACATTTCCATTGATTTAAATAGGTATTTTAGGCCCTTGGATGCAGAGTGGTGTTCTGTGCATTGTAATACAATCCACTGTAGACTTCTCTAGCGTAAAAGAGGTTAAAAGCCTAATTTAAATCAATGGGAATAGTGGGAATGTTCATTTTCACCTATGGTGCAGTTAATACGTTTCAGAATTGCTTACCTTTTTTCTTTCTGCACAAGACCCACTTTTATAAAATGTTTGCTGTTTTTCATTTGTCTTACAATTTTACTGTGTGCCAGTACAATGTTAACACCTTTCATTAAAAAATGGAAAGCTCATAATGTGTGTAGTGTGGGTATTTTTGTGAATATCTGCATCCACCATTTTCAGAAATAAGCATGTAGAAAGTAGGGTTGTACCGATACCAATACTGGTATCGGTGGTGATACCGGCATTTGCGCGAGTACTTGTGCTCGCGCAAATGCGGCCAATGCCAGCACCGATACCCTGTGTCAGGGTCGGTGCTGCACAGAGGGAGTCCGGGGAGCTGCTCATAATGCTCCCCGGGTGCCTCTCTCCCTCCTGCAGCGTTTGGAGCGTTGCCGCGGGTTACCATGGCAATGCTCCAACGCTGACCTCTGCCGGGGCTCACGAGAGAACAGCGAGCACCCGGCAGAGGAGGAAATTACAGCGGGTAGCTGGAGGGTAAGGCAGGCAGAAGCTGCAGCTTGGAACAGACTGGACAAGCTGTAAACTTCTTTGCAGCTTTCCAGGGAGACCCTGGTACAATCTCACTGTTCTTTTGCAGGAAGCCATGGCTTCAGCCCCATTGCCATGCATCAGCCCCATTGAGAGCCCCCCCATCTCCCACTCAGCCCTCCTACTTCTCTCACTCAGTTCTCACCAGCCCCCCCACTTCTCCAGTTCAGTTCTCACCAGCCCCCCACTTCTCCAATGCAGTTCCCCTCAGCCCCCCACGTCTCCTATTCAGTTCTCCTGCTTCCCCTCAACCCCCCCTATCTCCCACTCAGTTCCACTGCACCCTTTGGAAAACTGTCAAATGGCATTGCAAAAAAAGTATCGGTAATTGGTATTGGTGAGTACTTGGGGAAAGTATCAGTACTCGTACTCAGTCCTAAAAAATGGTATCGGTGCACCCCTAGTAGAAAGTCTAGTGTGCCTCAGTGGATTGATGCCTGCACACCATTCTCTAGCAGTGGTGGTGGGCAATGGCTTCCTGTTCTTTTCTCTAGCAGTTTGTCAGCCATCTTCCACATTCCATTGCCTAAGTATTGTTCCTGTATGCACTCTCTAGTGATCAGATTGCAAAGTACTACCTGCAATAGTATGCCCACATTCTCTAGCATCACAAGGTGATGACAATGGCTTTTACCGCTCATTTTTGAACTCACTGTGCTTGGATAGTCTCATGTTACTGACACAATGGGGGGAGTTTTTTCCCACAATGCTACTGGCACAACAAGCATGTCAGTGCTGTAAGCTAAGAGCTAATAAGCACTTTTCTAATGAGCAACTAACAAGTGGTACTACAGTCCTGTCCTGTCTTGCTCTGCACAGAGGGTTCCTCTGACTCTCTCTCCTGATATGTGGAAGAAGGGAAACTTTTACACAAATGTCTTTCTTTTCACACAAGACCAAAACTGCACCACGAAAATGAACCACTTGAGAACTAAGCAGCACTCAAGGGGCTTGAATCTATTACCAGCGGTAAAACCGGCGTTACAAGAAAAGCAAGCAAACGTGTTACGTCGGTATTCTATTGCAGAACCACAGTAAAACAAAACTGGCGTAGATAGCACATTTCAGAGCAGTAACAAAACTGGCGCTGTCTGCTTTTATTCGACTACCGCCTGAAAAAAACATGCAAAGGTCAAAGTCCAGGGAAATAGGTGTACATTTGATGACAGACAGGTCAAGTTCAGTGTTAGATGTGTTCCCCACATTATCAAAATCCGACACAGAATGCCCCCCTTCACCACTTTAATTCGACAAATATTGTACATTTGACATTTTAAACCCCCCCTTTAAAATTTGACTTAAAGTGCTCCTATGACTTTTTCAACCATTTAAATCTGACATTTTTCTTCTCCTATTTTTTTCGACATGCCCTCATATTTTGTATTGAAAGATTAACCCTATGCGTACCAGAGAGGTAGCAACACATTGCAATGTGTTTGCTACACCTGTGGTACTCAAAGGGTTAATGCTAGGATGCTCGTGTCAGATAGTGTGTTTGATAAAACTTTATATTTGATTAGCAATGATTATCCTCCGCATGAGTACCCCATGAAACTTTGTTGTATAGTAAATCCATGGAGGCTGATATTTAATTCACTCGAGAATATGTTTTATGTTCCCAGTAGTTTTGAAAATTAGCCCATCTCAGGTGAAATAGAGTACAGTGCACTCTTCTCAAATGTCTTGTCTCTGAGAGACATAACAATTTCACTTTATTAGACCTGGGACCTGCAGTTGGAATTGGTCTGAATACAATATGAAATGTCTGTATATAAATAAAACTGTGCACGATTCCCGATCTGTCAACACTATCAGTGAATGAAAGATGATAATTGAACAGGTTTTCTGTATCCGATTTAACCCTTTGGGTGCCAGAGGGGTACGGAATTCATTGCTTAGTTAATGCCTTTCTTGCTGATGTGGTCTTTGATGCTGGTAGGTTTTCTGGCAAGGCCTCAGCATTTTCGCTAGGTGCGTTTTGCTCTGTATGGCTTAAGATATGGTTGGCTTACCAGTCCTCCAAAAAGTCTGATTTCTCTCCCTTTTGTAGGTAAACAAATGTTTGACCCTTAACTGGAGAAGGTTATTAGTCATGCCACTGGGGGCAAGAGTACCTTATTGCCTCAGTTCACTCCTAAGTATGCATTCTTTCCGAGGAAGATGATTGGTTTTCATTACCCCTGCCAGTTTGGGTATGCATCTAGGGGTCTGCTTCCCCAGCAACACAGGAATGCCCTCCCCCCAAACCCAAGCATGCTTGGGCAGGCAAGAAACTTCTCAGAAGCATAAGGCTGACAAGTCCATCTCTGCAGGACTCATGGGGGTCTGGTATGTCTCTGCCCATAGGAGGTTGCCTTCATTTTTTTACAAACATAAGGACCTTTTCTATGATGGATCAGTGGGGTTTGAGGGTCATTTCAGAAAGGTATCATATGGATTTCAAGTCCCTTCCTACTCATTTTTTTTGTTCAGAGTTCCTTGGGATCCATATTGAGGTTGTCTAGTTTTAGACAAAGTTCCCTCCCCGTTAGACATGAAGGCTGCTAATCTTTGTTCTGTCACAGTTAAGATTAACCATGTTTTATTCTTGACTCCCAAAGAAGCTGGCACTGGCTGATGCCGTCCTATTCTGGACTAAAAATGTATCAACCATCCATTTCAAGCTGGCCCCATGGTTCAAGATTGCATCTTTGTGCTCCATCATCACAGCTATGGCCCAGGGGGGTTGCTAGCCTCCTTGGACTTGAAACACTCTCATCCTGTGGTAGGTGCAGTTGCCATTCCATGGAATCTTCCATTGATGTATGTGCTTCCTCCAACCCGACTGATTACCAGGGCGCTGAAGATAGCCAAGATGGTGCAAGGTAATATCATCCTGATAGCTCTTCAGGCTAGAAAGCTGGATTCTTTTAAGGCCTATCATAGGGTTTGGTCCTTCTTCTCCGTGGTGTGCAGACTGTGGCAACCTTTTCAGCTTCCAGTAGTTTTGGTCTTTTGAAGGGAGGGTGTCCAGAAAGGGCTTAGTCTTGGTCCCATCAAAGTTTAGATTTCAACTGTTCTTCACATGACATGACATTACACCGTGTCATGATTTTACAAAAAAAAAGCCAAAATGGAGAAGCCATGTGTAAAAAACTAAGTATACCCTTATTGCTTCAATAGATAATAATGTTTCAAAGTAAAAGCAGCTCCAATTAATCTTCATAGTATTTGGGCCATGGAGAGTGTTATTTCAGTACTGTCAGAGTTGTAGTTTAAGAGTAAATGAATGATTAAGAATCCCCCTCCTGCCCCTTTTACCTAGTGTAAGCCACCTCCCCTCAGATGTTGAATCTGGTCTTAAGACCAGACAGCTCACAGCAAGGGACAATCTTCTTACTGTGAGAACAATGAAAACCCTGCCCTCATTGACATTTTTTTTCAGGTTTTTCCCTTATTTTAATTGAAGATTGTCCCTCTCTGCAATCCACTTAGACACCACTCTGCTGCTCTAGGCTGAGCAGTTACATCAGTAAAAGGGGAGAGTGGGGGATACTTTATCATTCAATTATTCTCTAACAACTCTGACCGTAGTGAAAAAACAAGAGTTACATCTCAGACTCTACAGGCCTAAGTTAGCATGTTAAATGTTAACGTTCATGACAATACAATCTGACTGAAAAAGTATGGTTTATTGGGAAGAGTTGCTAGATGAAAGTCTCGTCTCTCTAAAAAGAACATTGCAGCACAGCTTCAGTTTGCAAAGTTGCATTTGGACAAACCACAAGACTTCTGGAACAATGTCGTTTGGACAGATGAGACCAAAGTGGAGATGTTTGGCCATAATACACAGCGCCATGTTGGCAAAAAGTAAACGCAGTATATCAGCACAAACATCTCATACCAACTGTCAAGCACGAGGGGAAAGGGGTGATGATTTAGGCTTGTTTTGCAGCCACGGGACCTTGGAACCTTGCAGTCATTGAGTCAACCATGAACTCCTCTGTATACCAAAGAATTCTAGAGTCAAATGTGAGGCTTTTGTCCGACAGCTAAAGCTTGGCCGAAATTGGGTCATGCAACAAGACAATGATCCCAAGCACAACAGCAAATCTACAACAGAATGGCTGAAAAAGGAAAGAATCAAGGTGTTGCAATGGCCCAATCAAAGTCCAGACCTCAACCCGATTGAAATGCTGTGGCAGGACCTTAAGAGAGCTCTGCATAAACAAATGACCGCAAATCTCAATGAAGTGAAGCAACATTGTAAAGAAGAGTGGGCCAAAATTCATCCACAACTATGTGAGAGACTGATAAAGTCATACAGAAAATGATTACTTCAAGTTATTGCCGCTAAAGGTGGTTCTACACGTTACTGAATCATAAGGTGTACTTAGTTTTTCCCACATGGCTTCTCCATTTTGGCTTTATTTTTGTTAAATAAATCATGTCACGGTGTAATATGTCATGTGTTGCTGTTCATCTGTGGTTGCATTTACCTAATTTTCAGACCTACTAAGGAACAGATGATTGTTATTATGTCCTGATATGTAAAACCAGAGAATTTAAAGAGGGTGTTCTTTCACATGACTGTATATACTTTGCCCTCTTCCCAGTATACTACTTTTCATAAGCCTCGTAAGACATCACAATCTGTATGCAATATTGATCATGGTTGATTTAACCCACCCAAGAGACTCTCGCCTCATGAGGATGGGCAATTGAGGAGTCAGACTCACAAAAGGCTAAACCTGATTCATTTTGTTCCTCCAGAAATGAGGACAGTGACTGATGTGAAATGAATCAATATGTTTACCTTACAAATCCATCATCAGATTCTTATTGTGAGGAAATAGGGAAAAGAAGTCTAATTAATTCTGAAATTAAATCAGATATAAATGTGATCCTAGATGAACAAGGAGAACCCTTGTTTGACCCTGAAAGTATCAAATATCCTAGGTCCTCCTAATGGACACCTGTGGAGCATGTTACTAAATAGATAGAGCTTTGGAAGCCATTGGACAAGGCCATTCGAAATAAATTAAAGGCTGAATGCCCCACACCCTCTGTTCTTAGTAAACTATGTGACACCCTAGGACTGGACTCTTGGATGGTACAGTTCTTGAGTAAATCAGGTACAGATCACAAGAAAAGGGATAAGCTCTTGGATGAAGTTGGTCCTATGAAATTTTTTTTTAATTAGCAGAGGTGGTTTAAGGGTTATCTACTACTACACCTACTAATTTAAATACAATGATGGGTTGGATCCAGAGGGACCAATGTCTTCTGGGAAATACCAACTCAACCTTAAAGACACAGAGCTATATTACTTAAAATAGATCCAAAATTGGCAGACATGGCATCTTCTGAAGCAGCCCCTCAGCTCAAAGCCAACTCTTTGAGTCTTCATTTATTATATTATCAGCACATTTACAGCTCTGGAAAAAGTCCAATCTTCCATTACAAGTGTTTTTGCTAACAAGGTTTTAGGGAAGGCTGGGAAAGGTAGAAGTCCCTTCCCCAGCCGTAACTTTCAAGATTCATACAAATACCAACACAGGTATGATCAATGCCCTCTTTTAAAGCACCAACAAATCAGGACTTCAGATCTAACCCGTTTCTCCCTTAAAGAGGGAGGGTGTGGAGAGGAATGAATTATAGGGGGCAATTCCGTTCCCATCCTTACAAAGGCAAGTTTTTAATTTTTATCCCCATTTTTTCCCCTCAAAAACTGGATGACAGACTGAACCAATTTTTCCATCAAAGGTCAATTCTCACTTCAGATCAATTGATTTTACAGATTCACAATCCAATCCCAAATTCCCAATTCTTTCCTTTTCCCAGAAGAGGACAAAACCTTAATAAGTCAAGACATTTCAGATCTTTTGTAAAAAAAGGTATTATCAAGAGACGTGATGGAAACTCCAGGATTTATAAGAAATGCCTTCCTAGTACCAAAAAGAGGATCCGTCTTTCATCCGGTGATTAATTTGCTCATGGTCAACTCTCGGGTTCTGTACAAGCATTTCAGAATGGAAGGAATACATTTCTGATTGGGATCTCCTCCTACCATCTGGATGGATGGTCAAAAACCACCTCAAGGATGCTTATCTGAGAGTCCAGATGTCTCCATTTCGACAACCATTGTTTCAGGTTCTCTGGGGAAGCCAAAAGTAGCAATTCACCTGTCTCCCCTTTGGTCTCCCTGTCCTTGGTATTTCACAAAATTAACAAAACCGGTCGTGATGCTCTTGAAAAGCAAAGAAATTGGCATGTACATTTATTTGGATGACATTTTTAATGTCTCAAGATCTGGACATGATGAACCTCCATATAGAATGCATGATATGCATTATCTTTCCTAGATTTTCTCATCAGTTGGGAAAAATCTATTCTAGTTCCCTCAAGAAATCTAGAATTCCTAGGTTTTCTGCAAGATTTAAGTCAATTGATAATTCACCTCCCAAAGGCAAAGATTAAATTAATTTGCAAAGAGATTTTATCAGTACTCCTCAAGGACAAAATGACCTAACGAATGCTGTCCTGTATATTGAGACTCCTAATGGCATCAATTTAAGCCATTTTTCTTGGCCTTCTCCATTACAGGGCTCTTAGAGACTCAAAGCATAGCATCTTCACAAGGGTCCAAGATACACAGATCTGTTCCCCTTGTCGCCTAATGAGAAGGAATAACAAATATGATGGCTAAAGAATATGGAGGCTTGGAACGGGAAGTGGATTATATAAGTGGATCAAATACATCAGTGCCGAGAGGTGGAAAAACTTTAAAACCATTTTCATGAATGGTAGGCATCTCAACTGGATTATAGTTAATGCTGAGAGGACAGAATGGTTAATGTTAAAGGGATAGTAATTGTCAGTCTCTGAGTAGGGTCAAGAGATTAGCAAGGTAAAGGACTCAGGTTAACCAGTTCACAGTTCCTCTGAGTTCGAGACTGGATCAGCAGGTACCAGGAGGCTCGGGAAGGTTCAAGACCGTAGTCAGACTGCAGGACAGAGTTCCCTTTAATCGAAGGTCTCGAGGTTAAGATAAGGTTCGAGGCAGGTTCGAGGTCTTGGGGTATCGATGAGGTTCGAGGCAGTTTCGAGGTCTTGGGGTATCGATAAGGTTCGAGGCAGGTTCGAGGTCTTGGGGTATCGATACGGTTCGAGACAGGTTCGAGGTCTTGGGGTATCGATAAGGTTCGAGGCTTATGGACTACGAATCCTCTATTTTCTGCTGAATCGAGTTTGGACTCAAGGCCCAGGAAACTGGAAGCAGGTAAGGGGAATACGAGTTCCTACACTGTCAGTCTCTGAGTAGGGTCAAGAGATTAGCAAGGTAAAGGACTCAGGTTAACCAGTTCACAGTTCCTCTGAGTTCGAGACTGGATCAGCAGGTACCAGGAGGCTGGGGAAGGTTCAAGACCGTAGTCAGACTGCAGGACAGAGTTCCCTTTAATCGAAGGTCTCGAGGTTAAGATAAGGTTCGAGGCAGGTTCGAGGTCTTGGGGTATCGATGAGGTTCGAGGCAGGTTCGAGGTCTTGGGGTATCGATAAGGTTCGAGGCAGGTTCGAGGTCTTGGGGTATCGATACGGTTCGAGACAGGTTCGAGGTCTTGGGGTATCGATAATGTTCGAGGCTTATGGACTACGAATCCTCTATTTTCTGCTGAATCGAGTTTGGACTCGAGGCCCAGGAAACTGGAAGCAGGTAAGGGGAATACGAGTTCCTACACCCTCGACTGGCCGGGGCAGTCACCGGAGCGGCCGGTGATGGCAACCCAAACCAGTCGGAGCCCCAGAGGTGAAGGAACGGTAGACTGGAACCAAACCTTGAGAGCAGCTGGAGGGACTCTCGTTGCGAAGCAGAAAGTTCCGAATGGGAAGCGTAGTCCGAGAATACTGGGTCAGGCCAGAATCGAATCAGGAACCAAAGGGACAGACAGAGACGTGGTCAGGCAAAGCTGGGTCAAGATCCACGGGCAGAAGACAAGACTAGGTCGGTATTCAAGCAGGGTTCGGTACACGGAATCAGCAAACACAGGAACTCAACGACAAAGGTTTCTCTCAGACTTTTGGCGCTAAAATCGAGCAAGGGTTGATGGAAGATCCAGGTACATAAAGCCTACAGCCGCCAATAGGATTATAGGTAGGAGGAGCAGTCAGGAGCAGCATGACAGTAATACTTCGTTTTAACTTTATTTTATTTTGTAGGCATTAAAAAAACATGAAGAATGATATAAGTCTTATCTCTCAAACCTTTATAGTTTAAGAGATATTCACAAGCAAAGTTTCCCCCTCCCGCCCCTTTTTCCTAGTGTAAGCCATCTCTTCTCAGATGTGAATCTGGTTGTAAGACCAGACAGATAACAGAAGGAGACAATTTTCTTTGTATGAAAAGAATGAAAGCCCTTCCCCCCTTGACAAGTTTTTCAGCTTTTTCCCTTATCTTAATTGAAGATTGTCCCTCTCTGCAGTCTACCTGGGCACCTCCCTTCTGATCTGACTGAAGGGGGGGGATACTTTGCTTGTGAATATCTCTTAAACCATAAAGGTTTGAGAGATAAGACTTATATCGTTCTTCATGTTTTTTTAATGCCTACAAAATAAAATAAAGATAAAACGAAGTATTACTATCCCTTTAAGTTTCTGTCTTATGTCCAAGGAAGTATACGGGCAACATTCTTAATTTCACATAAGTTCTTTCACGTTTCTAAATGAATCCTTAATGTATCTTTCTATTGTGACGATCCATGGAGAAATATATGTGCTTCTATAGGTTTCACTGTAGAGAATATATATGTCTCTGTTGAGTTAAATCATTTTGAGACAGTAGGAATACGTTTTACCTTACATACGCTCCTACTGTTCCTGTATAGCCCCTTATATTTTCATGGGGTTTGTAATCTTTTACCTTTGATGCACAAAATATATAGGTTTTATCTATGTCATATAATGGTTTTAAATATTGTGAACTATGTCAGAGTGTTTCTCCATCTATTCATGTAGATGTTCTTTCTTGGATACAACCCATCTATAGAGAATGGTTACTGTTATTTCTATCAAACATAGTTAATCAATTGTCTCACTAAAGAATCCTACTAGCTGCAGTTATATTGAAACCTCATCCCGCCAAATGAACCGGTTTGACAGTCATACACTTGTTTCCTGATGAAGGGACAGTATGTCCCGAAACACGTTTAGTGTGTTTAATCACTATTAGTCTATTTCTCTGCCAGAATAGATGGTGGGTCTACTAATACTTGCGAGACAAGGAGAAGCTGACTTCGGACCATTTATAGAGATAACTATGGGCTAAACAGTCAAGCATTTATCAAGTAAGAGTATATAGACCGGGGCACTCTTATTGTGGGAGACCGGAATTAGAGTGACTAGTTGGACGTGTGTAGAGACACTCTGGTGTGTGCCATCTACTATCCTGTCTGCGCCATATTTTATATTAATCTAAATTTGTTTTCCACTGCACCATATTTATTCTAACTTATGTCTGCCCCGACAGCCAGCCTAGCACTCCATGGTATACTCTCACTAGATCCGACTAATCATTGGAGTCTTTTTTTTATTTTGTTATTATGTATTTTTTTATATTCATCTGCCTTTTTTATTTACTGTTATTTTATATGCCTTTATTCTATATTAGGGATACTTGTACTGAGCGCTCTTTCTATTTTTACTTATTGTTTATAAATAAATCAACACCAAATGACCTGGAAAAAAATGTATGTCCTTTAATTTATATGATCCCAAAGACCTCTATTACTCTTAGCCAGTGAACCTTTTTTGGTGTTGCCCAGTTGCAGATTTAATATAATTGACTGGGTATGGTAGCAACAGGAATTTATGGGAAACTGCAGTGAGAAATAACACATTCTGCTTGGCATCCACCCAGTTTGTGAACTTAGCCTTATTATCAACCACTCAGATTCCAAAATCAGCAGATAGGCATAAGTCATAAATAGAGACTGGTGGAGCAGGACTGAAGTCAAGGACAAGCCAAGGTCAGGGGATGGTAGCACAAGCTAAAATTAAAAACTGGTAAACAGAAAAAGTCAAAGAAAATATATGCTGGGGAAGACTTTCAATGCCCTAATAACATTATAATGTATGTAATGCACCAAGCCTGATTACATGTAACTGGTTCAGTATGCATTTTTAGTATATTTACTTTTCTCTTTACCAAGAAATTGTTTGGGAATGTGGCATGTGTTTTCCATAAAAGCGAGTTGCCAAGGTACAGAAACGGAATTATTTTTATGTGTTCTTCTGAGCTGGTGAAATTTGGCATCACTTTTTCCTCTGCTGACCTTGAAAGTGATGATAATGTGTGTGAGAGTTTAAACAGGAGCCCAGACAGCTGTTAATCAGTTTTACTAATGGTTGATGTATAGTTGTTAAATAATACACTGTCAGGTTATTTTTTAAGCTCTTGCAAGGATAGTTAGGTTGTGCCTGTAGTTTGGTTATTTTAACCAAATGGATCATGGTCCTAGTTGTAAGACGGATCTAGGAAATGCAATAAAACCAAGATTTCTTCCATTTCTTCAGAACAACTATCACAATTTTTTGCAAAGAATCCACCAGATCAATCCACGTGATTATGCTGAAGAAGCAAAGCAACTATGTGGGTTAGCAGGCCCACTGGTAAGTGTCTGTCACTGTTCCTTACAGATTCACATATCCTTTTTCATTGGCTTTACAACAGAAAATTATTTTTAGAGAGAGATTATGATTTTACAAAGAAGGTAAGTTAAAATAAGCTTTATGGACTTGCAGTGGTCTTGTTAGTGAAGATAACTTCTGATTAATCTTCATATAGCCCCTCTTCTTAGTGTGGTAAACTTCCTGGTATAGTCTGGGTCTGTCTTGCAAATGGCATCACATTGTCTTCTTCCCAGCCTCGCCTTTGTAGGATTTTCTTGCAGCATTGTAGTAAAAATTATGAAGGGATGGAACTTTTCTTCTGAAATTTCCCAGTTCATACTGAGATTTCATGAAAATTAAAACTCGCCATTGCAAAAATATTTACTATTAATAATAATAAAAACAATAATAATAATTGGGCATTATTAAGGCTTTTCATATTCCTTCACTTTGCTCCATTTAAAGCAACAAACAGCACTATTATAACTTTCTCTAAACACTTAAAGGACAACTAAAACTTGTTGTATCTTATTTGAAATAGTTATCAAAGATGTTATTAAAATTTTAAAATGTGATGTCTATAAATAATGTGGTTTTATGTAAATAGTTACTTAAACAGTTGCCATCATAAAAAATAGCTATGGAATGTACCCTACAGGCAGTTTTGTAGGATTAGGAGTAACTGCATGTTGTTGTCAGATTATGATGAGCAATCAAAAGTGTTGATTGTTTTTTTGGAGAAATCCTATACAAAAGATTTGGTAATTATTTCATATAAAAAAGAAAGAAAGAGAACAATGAAGAATGGTAGATTAGTTATAAAGGATATATCTAAAAACAAACAATATATAATAATATAATAAGAAGCAGAATCATGAAAGTTTCCCTCATTTGTGACCAAATATAACAATGAGGCAAACTCAATTACAAATAATAAAATGGAGGATATTAAAGATGGATCCAGTATTGGCACATATGATTCCAATACATCCCAGAACAGTTTTTAGAAGGGCTCCTACCTTAAAAAAAAAAAAAAAAAAAAAAATAAATAAATAGTGTATTCATATATAATATCATTTTTTGGCACACACAAAGTAAACACAGAAAAAGGTAACATATTCAAAGAATATTCAAACTACAGTTAAAGGTAATTTGGAGAATATGTTAACGTTAGGAACACCATTGAAAGGGTCATTTTAATGTGGGGGTCAATAAGTGTCAGACGTAATTTTTTTTAGGTTATAGGATCAGTCAGTTTAGTTCTTTTATTACTGCGAAAACCTTTGAGATCAAAACTTTTATGAACTACGGATCTAGATTTGTAATTTATTTGTTATCATGTGAGTGCTGCTTACAGTATGTGGTCATAGCGTGGGATAGTCCATATTTTGGGACCTAATTCCGGTGTATTAACAGTGTCCCAGTTCTCAGGTTTATGCCCAGCCACCTTGGCATTCTATAATCACTTTACACACTATTACCTCAGACTTGTTGCTCAAGCAGTGGCGAGATGACAAAAATTGAACTCACCATGAGCGTCACTTCTATATAAAACTCACATTAATGTTTGTGTAACCTTTAATATAGGTGTTTATAAATTAGTCTGTATAAATAAAATAGTTTGATCTTGCTCTACAACATTTATTCAGTTACACAAAGAGGCGTCAATAGGTCATAGAATAACCTACAAATTCTCAGTAATGCCCCACCCACCAGCTACACCCCAGTCACACTCCCTAAAACACAAGTGTCCTCTATGGCCATTTGAAATGTTGGGAGGTATGATGTGGGCCGCAGCACACAGCACCTAAGATCCAGATTTGGACAACACAAGACTAATATTTAAAATGGTTTTGAACACCACAGTGTGACTAGACACTTTTTAGAGTGTCATCAAAAGAATTTAAAGGGGCTCCAGATGATCTCTATTGAGCATATTGATTTTTCACCTAGAGATTGACACAGGGTATTAGCTGTGAGGGAAGAATTTTGGATTTTTAGGTTGTCATCTTTGTAGCCACACGAATTAAACGAAATACTGGATTCTCAGTAGTAGTAGTTGTTTTTTTCTTTTGTTTGTTTATTATATTATTTTAATTTATATAGTTTTTTCATATTAGTCACTTTTTATATCACTTAGACACTTTATACACAAACTCATAGGTGGGTATTTAGTTCCACACACTTAGGAGTAGTAACAGGGCATTTTTTTGTACACACCCATATATTTTTATGTCTCATATTAGATATATGAGCATACAGAATAGGAGTAATTCTTCAGGTTAGATCACACTTAGTTGATATAAAATTTTTCATATTCATACACTTAAGGGCAGTATAAGTTGATTTATTTCATTATTTTTAGGTTACCCACTATCAGTCACTAGCTCATACTTTTCACAGTATCTATTACAAAAGTGTCACCTTAGTCTGATTTCACTTTGTTAGGTGCCACTTAGGGGTTCATAGCTCAGGGTGGGAGTCAAAAGACTTTAGACTCTGTGTGGAGCGTGGTTTTGCTAGGCCTGGTAGCATGTTCAGGTACCGATTTCTTATATTTCTCCACTTAGGAACAGGTTTGATGGGGAATAACACATGCATTCTTCTGTAGGCATTGTGGGTTTTATGGGAATTTTAGGCGTCCGTCCACCCAACCGGTGGGATTACTTTTGGTCACATATTTTAGTTAAATTGCATACTACTTTTAAGTATTGAGATTATTCTTCTCATCACCACATTCAAGAGGTTTTCATATTTTTAAATAAATAAATATATATATATATATATATATATATATATATATTTAAAAAGGTGAAAACCAGGGGTGGACCGAAACGTAGCACTTTTTTTCTACCAGTAAAGTAATTATTTTTTTTTAAATCCACAAGTGCACAGTTGTTTATCTATGTATTTATTGTTCTGTTGCGCCCAGTTTGGATAAAAACTGTTTTACAGCGTGCATACTTTTCCTATCATATATATATATATATATATATATATATATATATATATAATTTTTTTTTTTTTTTTAAATTAGGAATCTTCCATTGAGATATATATATATAAAATATATATATTTTTTTATCATTAGGGATTTTCCATTGGGATGTTTTGTGGTGCTTATGTACCCATTTAGGTTTTTTGGAATCACAGATTTTTTTGAGGGGGTGATAGGTTATATATATTTTGTTATAGGGTATATTTTATATGTTATGAACTATTTGACATTGTCTTGGGAATCATCTGTAGTCAGTCGTTGTGTGGGGTATTTTTTTTTTTACTTCATTCATTATAGCGTATGATAGTGCTCGGAGTGGAGTTGCTTCTCTCCCTGGAGTTGCATCTGTGGGGAAGGTGCACTCTTTCCAATCCAGTGTGGTGTTTACCGTTGTGATCACCTGGGATACTTTCATGGTGGTATTAGCTAAAGCTTTTTATGTGGGTGCTTTGGGTGGTCGTGATTATGCTTACTCATATTAGGGTTGGGAGTGTTTTGCCCTCACTGTGGGTTAATTGCTCTGGGGTGTTACTTTCTGTAATGGCATATCTGTCTTTGATATTTAAGACTCTTTTTTTTTATTCTCTGCAAACTTGTACATTTATTTTTTGTATATTATAAATTATTGTTATTGTAAAAGATTTTAAGGTGCCTTTTCTCCCATGTAGAGATAAGTAGTCGTTGAGGTCTCTAGGTGGTTCTCAATTGGACCTCTCCTTGGTTTCTTGTTAGCTACTTGTACTACCTAGTGGGTTGGCTTTCTCCATACACCAGGGGTGTAGCTGATCTTCTTTGCTCTTTATACGCTTGGCTTGTTACTGCACTGCCACTGAGGTTGGTCTCCTGGGCGCCTCAGTTAGTTATCCACCACCTAGCAGTCGCCATTAAGCCTAAGCATCTATAACCCTTTATGTCCGGTGCTCACCCGGGTAGGAGCTATTCTCATTGGCACACCATACGCTTGGCTTGTTACTGCTCCCCTACTGAGGTTGGTCTCCTGGGCTCCTCAGTCGTCTCTACCACCTGGCAGTTGCCATCGAGCCGAAGCGTCTGTTAACCCTTGTTGTCTGGTGCTGTTATCCTTGGGTCGCAGTTCATGCTGATTCCGTTTGGCGCTCCACTGTTCCTCCGGTTACAGTACTGTCCGGTAGTCTGTGATTCCTTCAGGGCCTCGCTCACCCTTTGGGGGCACAGTCGCTATTATGTCACTCTCCAGTAGAGAGTGCTTCTTGGGCCTCGCTATTAGGGCCTACCAGCCTCCCGGCCTAATAGCACCTTCACATCACTGTCTCACTGATTCACACGAACTGTCACCTGACCTGTGTCAGTATATGTATTTGTTCCCTGATATATATACTGGACCCATGTGGGTTAATGTTATTTTGTAACCTGTCCTGTGTCAGTATTAAGTGTTAACTATTGCTGGACCCTCAAGGGTTACTTTATTCTGTCTGGTTTCAATAAAACTGTGTTTTACCAAACTGCCTGCCTCTGAGTGTCCTGAAAACCGTTACAATGACCAGCAAGGTGCTTTCTTGAGGGACGTTTTGACCAAACCTGACTCCTTCAAAGAAGGTGTACTAGTGTTGGGGGGAGACTTAAATTTCCCTCTGAATCCTTCTCTGGACTGTAACCCTCCCCACTCCTCATATAAAAAATCCATTGTTAAGCAATTTAATGACACTCTGACCCGCTTCCACCTACTAGATATTTGGTGATTGGAACACCCTTTTGACAAAGATTTTTCTTTTTATTCTAACCCTCATACATGATACTCTAGGACTGATGTTTTCCTCTGCGACCAGTACTCCTTGGGATATTTGGGGTGTTCGGAGGTGGGGGTTCGGACGTGGTCGGACCACAGCCCTATCTTTATTGATTTATCTGTACCGGGGGGAAGGAAAAGATCCCCTATGTGGAGACTGAATGAACTACTCTTGGAAGATTAGGGAGGGATCTCCTCTCTGACCAAGACTTTAACCCAATATTTTGTAGAGAATGTTACTGAGGAGGTGACCCCTGGTTTGATGGGAAGCTCATAAGGTGGTATTTCGAGGTGAGCTTAATAAGATCGGGGCTCAAATGAAACTGGAGAGGGAAAAGTTTCTGAAGGAGTGGTTGGCATGGTTAAAAACACTGGAGAGGGACGTGGGCAAGGAATTGCAGCGGCTTCAATCCGATGTTGCGGCCCTCTTGCGCTCTGCCTCGTTTGAATCCTTTTGGTGGTATAAATATCGATCATATCTACAGGGGAACAAGTCGGGCAAACTGCTGGCACGGGGGGTGCAGAAACAGCAGCGTGTGGCAATGTTTAGATGCATCCGAGACGCCGGGGGAACCAACTTATTAAAAATGATCAGATTACAAATGCTTTCCAATCTTCCTATGCTTCTCTGTATAACCTGCTGAAAGATCCTCGGGGCACTGGTGGTGATTGTGAAGGACTCGCCTCTTCTGCGCTTTTTGGACTCACATCTCCAGCAACGTTTGACACCATCTGCTATCGTTTCTCTTGAAAAAGATTTTGAACTAGACGAAGTGCGACAGGAGATCCGTACTCTGTCCTTGGGTAAGAGCCCGGGAGCGGATGGACTACCCTCTTACCTTGGCTAACCATGACTTTCAATTCCATTGCTGACTCCAAGGCATTTATGCCTCAAACTTTGAAGGCACACATATCGGTTATAACGAAAGAAGGGAAGGACCCAGAACGTTGCACAAGCTACCGACCGATTTCACTTTTAATGTGGATCTGAAACTGTTTGCCAAGCTGTTAGCTACCCGCTTGAAAATACTATTGCCTTCTCTTATACATTCATGCCAAGTGGGCTTTGTGATAGGTAGGCAGGCCAAGGATAATACCTCCTGTATTGTTGCTTTACTCCATGAAGTAGCAAGATGTGGTGCCCCGTCTGTTCTGCTTTCTTTGGATTCGGAGAAAACTTTTGACCAGGTGAATTGGCCCTTTTTGTTTGGTGTCCTATGCCATCTAGGGACAGGCCCCCGTTTTCTGTGGATGGTACAGGCGCTATACTCTGCCCCACGTGAAAGGGTTAAAGTAATGGGACCTTATTGGATCCCTTCACTATATCCAATGGCACCAGGCAGGGGTGTCCCCTCTCTCCTTTGTTGTATGTCTTGGCCCTTGAACCTCTGTTGTGTGCCATTCGGTCACACCCTGACTTTCTGGGAATTGGAATGGCGGAGAGGGAATTTAAGGTCTCCGGTTTTGCAGATGATGTGCTCCTCACACTCTCCGACCCCGACCGGTCTCTACTGTCTATGATATGATGTGGCTTTTAGAGGACTATTTAACACTATCAGGATCAAAAGTGAATGTTGATAAGTCTGAAATCCTTAATGTCAATATACCCTCAGATAGGTGCAGTCAGTTACAGTCCAGGTTTCCCTTTGCTTGGCCAACTGAGTCAATTACATACTTGGGTGTCAAATTGACCCCAGATCTGGCTGACCTCTATGCCCACAATTTTCCACCTCTCCTCAAAGATATTTCTGATTCTTGGCGGACTTGATCTGATCTCGCAATCTTGTGGTTTGGCCATCTGAACCTGATCAAAATGATTGCTCTTCCTTGCCTGCTATACTTATTTCAAACCCTACCAAGATTCATACCTAAATACTTTTTTAAAAAAATTGCAGAACATGTTGGGGAAATTCATTTGGCGTAATAAGCTGTTTCGCTGTAGTAGATCCCTTTTGTCCGCTCCCAGGAAGGCGGGTGGTCTCTGGGTCCCGGATTTTGAGCAATATTATGTGGCAGCTGTTCTGACTAAGCTGGTCAACTTTTCTTGTCCAATTGCAGCTGCCAATTGGCTCTGAATTTTGTTGACTAGATACCCGGACGTAAGTCCTGGTTCATTGCTTTTTGCACCTCAGAAGTGTATACTGAGGGATCTTAGGTTATTTCCAAATATAGGTAGAATTCTGTCACTTTGGCATCGATGGGGAGGCCTTCCACAGTGGACTATTTACCCATTGCCAATTATGGACTTCTGTGGGAACCCGAATTTTCAACCTGGATTGGAGAGGAAGGCATGTCGGGCTTGGGCTGGTGATGGTTGGCTCCTTAGTGCAGGACAATGTAGTTCTCCCATTCATGGACCTGGTGGCCCGTTTTAATGTTCCTTTGCGGGAATCATGGAGATATATGCAACTCAAGCATTACATTGGTAGGCTGCAACAAATGGGTTCCCTATCCTGTCCTAAAACCAGGATGGAGGAGTTTCTAACCTCTCCCCCAGACTGTATGAAGTCACTTTCTAAATTGTATAGACTTTGCAATATTCCAGATGATGGGCATCTCCCCCCCCCATACAAGGGCTTGGCGGAAAGACCTGGATTCCCCAGCACTGGAAGAGGAGGAGACGTGGAAGGCATTTTTGGGCATATGCGTTTTCTACCTAGGGATGTATCCTCTCAGGAAGGCTTTTATAAATTAGTCTCCAGGTGGTATCTTACACTGGCGAGACTGGCGAAGATGAATGTTGGAGGTGTGGTGAGTCCAGGGGGACGATGGCTCATATCTGGTGGAGTTGTAAAGTAATTCAGGAGTACTGGTTGCAGATTGAACTGATACTAGGGGATGTTCTAGGGTTCCCTGTGCCAAAAGACCCTTGTCTCTATTTGTTTTCCCATCATAGCACCCTTTCCCCGGTGAAGTTTAAGCTACTTCACTTTTTAATTACTGCAGCGAGGTCCTGTGTGGTGGGATGTTGGAAACAACAGTCTGTCCCGGCGATTGAGATGTGGAGAGGGAGGGTGAATCACTTCAGAGACATGGAAAAACTACATGCTTATAGTACTCCCTCTTTACACCTCTATAGAGAAAAGTGGTCACATTGGGACATTTCCAGATTTTCCTTTGGATTGGAGTTGCGCGCTTGAGCTTTGACCTGGAGGCTGGATTGTTTGAGCCAGGATGGTGTTGGCAGATGGTATTTGTCTAGTTGGGGGCAAAAGCCGGATCCCTATTCCCCCTTTTCCCCTCCCCACTTCCCCTTCTCTCTCTCTCTCTCTCTCTACTCCTTTCTTTCTTTTCTACTTGTGTCATTTCTCACTCTTGATTACTACCCCTCCTCTTAAGCCTGCTCGGTGAGCAATCTTATATCTGACAATCTGGGTAGGATGCTTGAATACTGTTTGATGTTTGAGGGGAGCACTTATGCCTTTACTTTGCATTTTGTGCCTTGCTTATTTGTATGGAAGTATGGATCATACTATTCTTTTATGACATTACTCTGTATATCTTTAATGTTTCAATAAATATTGAATAAAAAAAAATAATAAATTCTTTCAGGCAAAGGTTTTTCATTTTTTTTTTTATCCTCACGCTCTTGAGAAAGCGTGTTGCTGAGAAATGCGTAGAACAGTGGTATATATTTTTATTGTTTTAAGTGTCTTTACACATCAATACAGATTTAACTGTTGAGGATCAAGCTTGCCATTTGGAGAATTCTTCACTCTGAAGGGTAACTGAGCCATTGGAAAGACCAAGCAGAGATGGTAGGAAGTTCTCTGCATACTGTTTTTGCTGTGTGTATTTGTAAGTCTACTATACAGACACTTGTCAATGTGAATGTCATTCTTATGGATTCTATGGTCTATATTTAGTGTGATAAGGCACTATTGGCACCTCCTTTTTTGTTTTCTTTTGTTTCATGTGTTTGGCTTTGTTAGGGAAGTTTTTTGGGTGAGTGACTAGATCATCCCATTAGAGGAAGAACTACAAATACTGTTATAGGGAACATCTTCAATTCCCTGAGCTTGTGGGCTGGTATGCATATATGTGCAAATTTTGCGAGTAATGTTTTATTGGTGGTGGTATGGTGATGTCCAGGGGTTAGAAGATATCCCACAAGAATAACAAAGATCTGATGCTCATTTTTTGCAGTAAGCTTTACAGATCTTTGTTAAAGGGATAGTAATACTTCATTTTATCTTTATTTTATTTTGTAGGCATTAAAAAAACATGAAGAATGATATAAGTCTTATCTCTCAAACCTTTATGGTTTAAGAGATATTCACAAACAAAGTATCCCTCCCCCCGTTCAGCCAGATCGAAGGGAGATGCCCAGGTAGACTGCAGAGAGGGACAATCTTCAATTAAGATAAGGGAAAAAGCTGAAAAACTTGTCAAGGGGGGAAGGGCTTTCATTGTTTCATATAAACAAGATTGTCCCCTTCTGTTATCTGTCTGGTCTTACAACCAGATTCACATCTGAGAAGAGATGGCTTACACTAGGAAAAAGGGGCGGGAGGGGGAAACTTTGTTTGTGAATATCTCTTAAACCATAAAGGTTTGAGAGATAAGACTTATATCGTTCTTCATGTTTTTTTCATGCCTACAAAATAAAATAAAGATAAAATGAAGTATTACTATCCCTTTAATGTATAGCAAGACTTTTTGTTTTATTTGCTGGGCATGAGATTTCCGCTCTGCATAAGAACTGGCAAGCACAATATACCCTGGCATAATGTATGAATGGCAGAATGGGAGCTCAGATTAATCAATACCTGTCATCGTTATATATTTATCCTAACACCATCACTGAGAAACTATTCAATGTTAAGCCCACCCAGGCAATGTCAATGATTACTACAGTGTATGTCCCAGCTTGATTCAGAATATTTATTTCCACATGTGAGTCATTGTATGCTCTATGGAAAGGCATTGGTCTTGCTCAATTGAATTTAACCTTTTGAGTGCCAGAGGAGTTCCCAATACATTGCAATGGGTTAAGAGTGAGTGCATTAATTTTAAGAGTGCTCACACCAGTATATGTTGGACATTTACAAGTGAGACGATTTGGTGTTTTAATTGTTCGTATTAAGATTGTTTTGAAATTTGTTTTTGAGGTTTTTGTTTTTTTACTCCTTTTGGATCCCTAATCTTGGAGAATTCTGGTTTGATTCAGGAGTGCATTTAGGTCATTCTTTTCTCTCCGTCAGTGGGAAGATATATTACTATAGGTCTGGTCCTGCCCCTATCTCTGCCACTGGGGCATGCAATACACATCCCTATGGCACTGAAAGGGTTAGAGAGCAATGCTATTTGTGTTACTGAAGTCTGAACACATCCTCTCTACTCACCCAGTGGACAAATGGAGGAAGTAGAAAGAATGTGCTTAGATGTCAGGGTTGTCAAACTGCTGACAATGTGTAAAGGAGGGCATCCCTTCCACATCTCCAAAGTTTGGCAACCCTCTGTGCTAATGAGGAAATTCTCCCTCCTCCCCTTTATGGTTTGAGAGATATTCCCTCCAACGTTCCCCCTCCCTCAGCTTTCCCTAAAGTCAGCGTTGTAGCTGACTGCAGGGTAAGCCTGTCCTACGATAATCCGGTGGCTCTGCAGCAGAGCCGAGATCACGATAATAAAAAAGAAATCATTCACTTAAAAGGTCTTCTACGTGTGCTTGGTTTGCAAGCACACGTAGAAGACTTTTTAAGTGAATGTTTTCTTTCTTATTAACGTGATATCGGCTCTGCTGCAGAGTGGCCGTATGGTCATACAGCAGGCTTCCCCTGCATCACTTTTGACCTTTTCTACAGACCCAGTCTGTGCTATCAAACCTTGTGCTTGGCACCTTTACCCAGCTTTGGACACAGCAAGACTGATCACTCTTCTGTCAATGTACTCCACATTCATGCATTGATCTGCAGCATCTTGTGACTCACAATGGCAGTTTAAATTTGAATCTCGGTAATCATAGACAGATATCATGACATATATCCACCACCAGTGGTTATCACCTCCAGCAACGAAGGGGGTTAACTACCATGTAAAAATAAATAAACCCCTCTCACTCCACTTCCAATCACCCCATCCATTTAATCCCTCCATTGCAGGATTACAGTGATCTCACTGCCACCTCCACATTGCCCCTTCAGCAATGCCCCCATCACAATGCCCCTTCTACATTGCCCCTCAATCTCCACAATGCCCCCATCACAATGCCCCTCATTTTCCACAATGCCCCTCATTCTCCACAATGCCCCTTCCACATTACCCCTTGATCTCCACAATGCCCCTTCCACACTGCCCCTTCAACAATGCCCCCATCACAAAGTCCCTCATTCTCCACATTGCCCCTCAATCTCCACAATGCCCCTACTGACCCCCCCTCCTCCTACCTCGAGTCCCTGGTGGTCTAGCGGTGTGTGACATAACAGATCTGTGCCTCAATCGGCACAGACCTCTGACTGCAACTCAAGCTCCCACGCGGTTCTTAGTAATGCAGAGTGCTGGGAGATGATGTCAACATGACCCCTGAAGAAATGGGGGGGGATATCAGGACCTCACCAACTCTCCATCCTGATGAGATAAAAATGGAGAGTCCAGCCACCCCATATTAATTTTTATAGTGCAAGAACCTCCCCCTCAAAGAATAATTTCCAAAGCCCCAATATTAATTAAAAAAAAAGTTAACGCATTTGCTTTCCTGGATGTCAGAGGTCCTCTGGTGACCTGACCACAACTCCCTGGTTCTCCAGTGCAGAAAATTACACAAATAAAAAAATAAATTCACTAAAAACCCACTGGCACTTTTGCCACTGCTAGAAATTTAAAAAAAGAATTACCTCCCCCTCATGCAAATAAACAAGCAAATGCAAATAAACAAGAATTGTTTTATATATATGACCAATCCCTGTTTAAACATATTTTTCTAATCTTCCTTTAGCTTGATGATGGCGTTATACAGGGCATTAAACATGCCCTGGAATAACTAACATCGCCTCTCAGCCAATCAATGACAAGCAGAAGGGGTCATGCATATACAAACATGTTCCCTTAATCTAGTCCCTGATTACCTGGAGAAAGGGGGCATATATAGTGCATTTGTGACCCTCTTCTTCTCATCAGTGATTGACTGGAAGGTGAGATTAGTGTAGGGTATGTTAAGTGCCCTGTGTAACCACACCTCCTGGCAGACAGGATCTCTGGAAAATATTTGAATAGGGCTTGGGCAAATGTAAGACAATCCATGTTTTTGTTTTTTTTCACAGTGACTTGGACAATAGCCCAGGAAGGGCTTGTTTGTGTGTGTGTGTGTGTGTGGGGGGGGATTTTAGGGATGTTTAGGGCTTTTATTTATTTTTAATTGTGTAGGTATCTGGACTGGTAGACCAGGGCATTGTGGACACTGCTGGACCTCCAACATCTAGGTGAGTATGTGTTTTTACTTAAACAAACACATACACTGTACACAATAATGTATTTGGGACTAGACTGACTAGGCCTTGCCTTAAGGTGGTAGGGAGAGGGAAGTGGTGAAAAGTGCTGTTTTAATCCATTAATCCACAACATTGTGTCTGTTGTCTTTAACTCAGCTGCTCATTTCATTGCATGGTTGCTGCATCATGACATCACAGAATGATGGAGATGACAAACCATGGATAACTGCATGGAATTCTTGAGCCTGTGGAAGGTGCCTGTTTTTATGAATGAGGGATAGGGGAGATAGGCATTGCACTTAAATCTTTTAACGCTTTGAATGATAAAGAGGTCTCCAATGCAATCATTGTAGACCTTTGGAACTGAACAGATTAATCAGACCTTTCAAACACAGTTTTAAAGAGTTTGGTATATGGAAGGAGCCAAAAATATTGAGTGCATGGCAAAGTATGTATGGGTGTGTGTGTGTGTGCATGCACATAGTTAGCCCTTGGGCAACAAAGTCTAAATACATGACTGACTGTACCGGGGGGGGCGAGCAGTCCAGAGGGAACACAACACTACAAGTTACCAGGAGTGCTTTATATTTATCCCAATCACCTCCAAAATAGATAGCTGGCCTTCAGCGCTCTAGGGCAAAATAAAGAGTGGCAACTTGCTGGGGGTTTAAATGCTTAAATATTTTTGTTAAGAAGAGACAGTAATAAGTACACTTTTGTGAGAAAATGGGTAGAATCATTCAAAAAACAAAAGAGCAACGCTATAGCAAATCAACTGCATCAAACAGGAAAAATACATATTCCCAAAAATTCCAGTGAAAGGGTGCTTTTAGCATTACAGGAGTTAAAAGGCCCATTTTCATCGATGAGAAGTTTTTTTTCCCTTTTGTTGCAGTTAATTTGCTCCAGAATTTCTTTTCTTGTCTACATAAAACCCAATATGTTAGAACATAATTGTCTGTAATGTGTACATGCTTTACAACTACTAAGGACTATATTTGTAAAGGCCAAAGTGAAGTCCTTATGGTACAACTGTACTGTAGTGCGCAAATACAAGCTCAGACTGGTTTTTACTCTTTGAGTGGCAGAGAAGTATCCAACTCATTGCGTTGCAATGAATTGGATACCTCCCTGGCACTCAAAGGGGTTAATCTGATTATAAACCCCTCCAATGCTAGGAAGTCTCAAAGCACTGTGAAGTAACTCAGTCTGAATTTTTATTTGTTTACTTTGCAGTTGGTTTGTGCATATGGACCAAAGATAAATATGGACCACTTGTTTAATATCTCTTCCTTTCCACACAGATTCTGTCACAAGTACTATCTTTTATGATCAATGTTGTCAGCTCCATATTCTGTGGGCATCTGGGGAAGGTGGAGCTAGATGCAGTCACTCTTGCCAATGCGGTAAGTCTGTCAAAAATAAGCAAAGTACTGCAGGTCTACGTGATATTTGCTTCAATAAATAATTTAGCTAATATTAAAATGTATCTGACAGTTTAAACAAGCTTAACTAGTTGGGTAAGGATAATTATTTTTTTTATATGTCTAAATCCAGGTTTTCAAGAGTTACTAATGGTACATATTTTCAGGAAATTTCTGATTGTACACAGTTGGATTAATAAAAATAACCAAGACAGTGACTGATCTGTCCATCTTGGTAAACATCCTATATAATAATTCGCTAAAACGCGTGTAACGACAAAGTCATGCGCAGTAGAGACTGCCCGCGCCGCGGCTGGGCTGGCAGTGGCACTGTGGCCCGTGTAACGGGCTCTTCAACTAGTTATATATATATATAATGGCCAAAATGATGGCCACAGCGTTGGTACAATAAACTTCACCTGATTCAACTACCAGTTAAATAATACCTGGGTGCACCGCAATGACATATGTAATAAAGTCCTAATGGCATATTTACCATTAAGCAGGCATTCACTTATAGAGATTTATTTTTGTGAAGGACATGTTTATTGTCAAAACATATCGCCCCTATTTAGGGCCTTTATTAAGACAACCAGAACACATAATATGGTGGCTTTATATAGAGTGAAATCCTTCAAATGATATTACAGAGCAAACTTTTATTTTGTTTAGTGGTTAACATGGGCGCTGTTGATATTTTCACCTATGGAGAACTCGCATTGCACATTTAGGTGCCTCAGGTTGCCCACACAGCCAGATGGGATATCTGTCCATACCCCTTAAAATTCCATCATTTCATCTGGGATCATCATGATGTCTTAGAGTAACCATAGTGCACAGGAGTTTCTATATAAAGAAATCCATGCAACCCGGTTATTGACCAGACCCCTCCTCTGCTATTCCATGCTGTTAGCCCAGGACAGAAAGGTACCAGTGCAGCATGATTACCCTGTTAAGGCGGCTTGAAATAATGCCTTCTTCCAACTGGTCAGTCTGAAAAGTTGTTGTTGTTCCTGCTGGAAAGCAGTAAGTCACAATGAATTAGATAAGTATTCATTCATTTCTTATCCATCTTTTCATACAGATAAAGTAACACATTCCTTCTCTGTTTTACAGGTTGTCGCAGTCACTGGGCTTTCTGTTGGACTGGGACTTTCTTCAGCCTGTGACACACTTGTATCGCAGGTACGGTCCTTGCAATATTAACGCTATGTAGTGTAGTTTTCACTGTACAACCAGGGAAGTCTTAAAAACAGGGAAGATGCAGAATTGTTCCACTTTCTCTTTATACATAAGGCCCTCAGTATTTTGTCAAGCTACTATTTGACATAAGGGTGTACAAAAGAGGTACAACTTTACATTTAACCTTTGATTGCCAGTCTTTTACTCAAAATACATTGGAGACCTCTCTAGCATTCAAGGGGTTAAATGCCCTTTTCTGGTTAAATGGGATTTGCATCTGTTCCCTTTGATGCATTTGGTTTGCCTCACTTCTGTTTTATGCATAAGATTGGTAGTGTAGCGCAATATGCGTGGAATCTGTGGCTCCATATTATCAGTCAATACAGAGCTGATAGTGATCCTTATGGAATGGCACAGGTCTGAAATTACATAGCTAATTGCATGAAGTTACTTACTTTAGATTTGGGTTACTTTAATAAACCTGCATTATTGGAATGATTCTGGTTATTCGCTAAAATGAGTCAGAAGTGCTTTGCTGCTCCGACATTAAACATGCCAAGAGTACATCTATTCTTCTACCGCTGTATAATTATGTGTAATCTGTTTCAGATATTTGGAGGTAAAAATCTAAAGCTAATTGGCATCATCCTGCAGCGTGGGATTCTTATCTTGTTACTGGCTTGCTTCCCATGTTGGGCACTATTTATAAACACTGAAAACATTTTATTGTTCTTCAAACAAGACCCAAAAGTGGCTCGGTAAGACTCAGTCTGTATTGAAAAAACACATAGAAGATGAGAAACATAGACACAAAGACTAAGGCAGATAAAATAATTTGGTTCATCAGGTCTGTCCATTTTTACTACTTTAAAAAGCTCAGAAATTATTTGGTCCCTGGTCTAGTCTTTTATTCAGGATAGTCTTATATTTATCCCATATAGCTTAAAGCAGAACTACCACCCAATATAAAGTCGCCCCCCCAATAATAGGCATATGGCGACTAGCTTCTTAATGGTGTTATTATCTGCCACAAGTACCAAGAAATGAAGTTGTGACGGGGTGTACAGGGTTACATATTGGTAGACCGAGGGTTAAGTGATTTATCCAGCCAGACAAAAAGATAATAAATTGCATTTATTAGAGTGGTCACGGCACAAAACATAGGACAACAATTACAGGCAAACAAACAGGGGTAAAACATAAAAACTAAACACTTCTGCTGTTCTCTTCTTAGTTGCATAACTTGCCAGGGGTTACAAATAATACTCACAGTCCATTTTAGCTTAATGCTGGAGCTTATTCATAGTCCCACTAAAGGCAAGAGTAGGCATCCTGCCCACTCCACATGCTGCTGGATTACATGAAGGTTCCTTGTATCTTTTAGTCCTGGCAGAGGAGTTGGGGAAGACATCCTAAGATGCTTGTGGTAGGAACATCAGGGTACTCTCTCTGTGTCTGAAGCTGCCTTGACTTACAGCCCACAACTGAAAAGGGGACCTGGCCTTACAGTGTCCACTCACTCTAACTCTTCCGGTGAGGGCACTCAACAGTCCCTTAGAAAGCACCTGGACCAGTCCAACTCCAGGCTGGCCCCAGGCCTCCCCCCATTCTGGAGAGGGGCTCTCTCTCTGCTCCTACATTCTGCAAGTTTCTCTATCTCACATTCTCTCTCTTCTTAGGCTTTTTTCCACCCACCCCCTACAGGATGTGATGTCACAGTTCCCATCTACCAGGTCTCTTTCTGCTTAGCCTAATGTGAGGGGGGAAGATGCCCATCCCACACACAGAGTTGCCCTACCCCCCCTCTATCCAACCAACACTGGTTATCTCATAACACAATCTCTGGGTTTAGCTAGACTGGATGACACCATCCCTCTGTCTATCATACACACTAACCAACCCATTCACTGCTGGTAACTGGACAACACTCTCTAATGCATGCACACACAGGGGACATTAATGTTTCAAGAATGGGAACACATGTTAAGAAAATGGCGATCATTGAAAACAGACACATTTCTTTCTCTGGGTGACAACCATTCCGTCACAGTCGTAATCCTGTTTCTTCAGAGACTGACCGCCAGGCTTCTTGCTGTAGAGCCGCCTGCGCCGTCAGTCCCTTCGGTGCCGTTCGGCTCCATGTAATGCCTCCTAGAGGAGATTGGGATGGACAGTACAGGCACGCAGATGTCTCTAAGCCAAGATGTCTACATGCAAGCCTGGCCGTTGGTCTCTGAAGAACAGGATTACTTCAGATCACGGTACTTGTAGCAGATAATAACACTGTTAGGAAGCATGTTGCCATATACCTAATTATTGGGGGGGCGACATTATATAGGGTGGTAGTTCCGCTTTAAAAAAAAATATAAAATAATTCAATGTTCTTGAATTGCATCATTTCTAACACTTGACCTTGTTTCATGTCCCAGCATCAGTACCCAAGGTTTCCTCCTTAATTGGTCTAGTGACTAGTGGCTTTTTGTTGTTACAGCTTAGCAGAAGACTATGTTCTCATTTTCATTCCTGCTCTTCCGGTAAGTTCTGATATCCTCCATTGTTATGGTCTGTGAAACATATAAGGGTGCAGTGTGGTCTCATTTTCTTTGGGAACATAAATGGTTATTTGGATTTGGGAACATAAATAGTTGTTTGGATTGAAACATATTTATCCATTTTGATTATCCTATACACAGTTATCATAAAGGGTAAGCCCCCTCCTTTTTTGTGCCAAGCTCAATGGGCCTTATTAACAAAAGTAAAGAGGAGCAATTCTGGGGTGAACCAACTGCTTTCAATACAAGAAAAAAGCACTAACTTGATAAGAGGCATATGGTCAATGGTTCCTGGAAATTGCTTGATCCCTATGGCAATTTAAGTGCTGATTCTCAAAAGTAGGAGAGGCAGGCTTGCACTACATTTATATTGGATTGCCTGCTTCGTCTTCCCCTTTTCCCTAATCAAGAGAATAAACACCATTAAATATATATATATATATATATATATATATATATATATATATATATATATATATATATATATATATTTAAATGTAACCCCTTGAATGTGTTGGAAACCTCTCTGGCACTCAAAGGTTTACTACTAAATTATGAGTAGACCTCTAGGGTATAACCCAACATATAAAAACCTAGCAGTTCCACTTGCTGAAGAGAAATGGCAGATGTTTTCCATGCAGAAATCCTATAGATTAGACTCTCAAAATTAACTACAAAAAAATGCAGAGAAATAAGTCAATATATTTATAGGATAACTGTATCACAAAATATTACATGATAAATAGTAAATAAAAACAATGTAAAATTACAGGGACATCAACTATGTACCAACAAAGAAATAACTGGAAATTCATGGAAAAATAAACACATTATGAGGGAGAGGCACTAAAGGTAGAAGAGGGCTCATAATGTTGATGTCCTGTTGGAGAAGTGTTGAAGGCATGTAGACAGTATGCACTAAATTGTCTTCGACGTCATTTTCCATCAGTCAGACAAAAATCTGTCAGCATCGACATCCATCCAACATGCCTTCACCAGGTTTACAAATTTTCACTCATCACATCAACAATGGCCTATTTCCATATGGAAGTGCAGTATATTGAGTAATTTCCATATGGAAATGCAGGCTATTGAGCCATTATCATATTAATGGGGGTGTGCTTATATGTTAATGTGGCACTTCAGCACATTCACTAAACTCCGAAAGAAGCCTCTGCTATCAGAGTTCACAGTCCCAACTTCTTCTACCTGAGACTGGCAAAGTTGGGATCTCCCTGTAGTTTCCTATGCAGTAACAACCCTCAATCAGTCATAAGCAGGGAGGGTTGTCAAACTGCTGGCAATGTGGAAGGCATGCCCTCCCTTACACATCACTAGAAGTAGACAACCCTGTAGTTGGAGAGCATTCTCTCTGCTTTCCCACTTGCTCAGTAGGGGAGAGGAAAGAATTCTTTCAGCACCATGAACAGCATCACTCCCTAACCCTTTCAGTGCCATATGGCTATGCAGTACATACCCCTGTGGTGCTGAAAAGGTTAAAAGCCATACTATTAGCAGCAATTTATTTCTTGTTAATATTTCTGTAATTTAAAATAATACAAATTGTATGAGGAGGATTTGAAA
This sequence comes from Rhinophrynus dorsalis, assembly GCA_037306005.1. Taxonomy (NCBI): domain Eukaryota; kingdom Metazoa; phylum Chordata; class Amphibia; order Anura; family Rhinophrynidae; genus Rhinophrynus; species Rhinophrynus dorsalis. The sequence continues at coordinate 331,543,567 of CM074719.1, read as the reverse complement.
CCTGGCCTCATGGTATAAAGAAGTAGCCCCTTAATCCTTTGAGTGCCAGAGGGGTACGCAAAGCATTGCAAAGCAATGTGTTACAAAGCAATGCGTTGCGTACCCCTATGGCACTCAAAGGGTTAACCACTACACTACAGAATAAGCGTGTAACTAGTGTAACTAAACAGACCCCTTTACTTTTTTTTTGCGCTTGGGGTTTACAGCATTGAATATGAGCTTTTTAAAGCCGTTAACATTTAACAACTTTATATAGTTTGTGCAAAACTATATATAATATACTAAAAAAAGGAATCTAGTGAATAAAATATACAAAACAGAAATAAATGCATAAATAAATCAACACAATAAATATGAGCTGAAACAGAAATATATCAACCTTGTAAAAATGAACTCAAAAGTTAAATGTGTCCACAATTTGAACATGTGAACCCTATGTCCCATTTGAGTGCCAGAGGGGTTTGTGGAGCAATGCTTTGCATACCCCTCTGGCACTCAAAGGGTTAACGGAGGCAATCCAAAAAATAACATAACCCAGTACTACATGAGATTAATCCTCAGTCATGTCCAAATAAGAGAAGTGCCCACATTGTGCTTGTGCCAGTGTTCTTCTCATCAGGCACCCCTCTTGGTGAAGCATCAGATGCCAGAGAAGACCACACTTGGCTAAGCAGCAAGTGGTTCACCTGATATAGTTTACTGAATACAAAAGATAAAGAGGTCTGTTTCTGCAACCTTCTGTGGTGTACGGGTTAAGATAAATGTCTCATCTACCTTTAGTATCCACTTCACAAAACTACCGTTGCACACGCTTCAACTTAGTCGGGTCCCTCCAGGCTTACAAAATGATCGACAATCCACATACATATGTAAGCCGAGCTCCCTTGTGTAAAAAGTATTGCTTTATTAGTCCACTTAAAACATATTAAAACAGCATACTGCCGGACTCGTCCGACGTTTCAGTCCACTCTGGGACTTTGAACAGGGACAGTTTACTTTACAGAACTCCGCATATGCTATTGTTTAAATATCCAGCTGTAGCACTTGGCGCCGAAAAGGCGCACCACCGCTGCCTAGGCAACCTTAGACGCATTCCCGTGCTCCAGCCGCAACAACTGGATACATAGTTACACTGCATCTTTTACTTACATAATAACCAAACATAGCAGCCACATTGTATCAACCGCTACTAATCAAATATAATCTATTAAAGTAAACTGATCATTGAGACCACCAGGCGCTAAGGTCTTAAGCGTGTATATCCAGAACATCTCTCTCTTGGAAAGTCTGGATACTCTATCTCCACCTCGTGGTCCCTGTGATACATGCTCAAATGGAAAACATTTAAGATCCCTTATCTTATGTTTCATTTGCACGAAATGCCTTGCTACTGGTGATCTTGCCATCTGTTGGTCAGTCAATGTGTTGTTAAGTCCTCTCATAATAAATGAACGATGTTCACGTAATCTTTCTTTAAAAGGTCTGCTGGTCTTACCAACATAATATTTAACACACAGACAGAACAACAGATACACTACATAAGATGTTGTACACATTATATGTCCCTTCACTTCAATAACATAATGAGCACTCGGGATGCTAAGCCTCAATCCAGTTACCATGTGGGAGCAAGTGACGCATCCTGTGCATCTGAATACTTCCCTATTGTCACTTGTTTTTAAAACGTAATATTTGTCAATTGGATCAGAGTTTACTATCTCATCCCGTATTCTCCTTGCTCGCTTATATCCAAATCTTGGGGGTTGTTGAAACATGTGACCTATCTCCGGATCACTCGACAACAACCCCCAATTTCTTAAAGCGATATTTCTGAATTCAGTAGACATATCCGTGTACGTTGTAGTGATAGTCATCCTCTCCTCCTCTGTCATAGTTTCTTTCTGTGAAGACAACAATACATGCCTATCTAATGCTGTAGCCTCTTTGATACATCTATCCACATTACTCTTATTGTACCCCCTCACTATGAACTTGGCGCCCATCTCAACCAACTGCTTATCTGATTATAATGGCTCTGATACTATGCGCTTAACTCGTGTCATCTGCGACTTTGGTAACCCTTGTTTTAATGCAACTGGATGTTGACTCCTGGCATCTAACAGGGTATTTCGGTCAGTCGGTTTAACATATAAGTCCGTCTGGAAGCCACTGATTGATTTTTTTAATCAAGACATCCAGATAATTAATCTCACTATCGCTATAGCAATAGCATACGCGGAGTTCTGTAAAGTAAACTGTCCCTGATGAAAGTCCCAGAGTGGACTGAAACGTCGGACGAGTCCGGCAGTATGCTGTTTTAATATGTTTTAAGTGGACTAATAAAGCAATACTTTTTGCACAAGGGAGCTCGGCTTACATATGTATGTGGATCATCTACCTTTAGGCCAGGGTTGTTCTCCTGTCTTTCCAAATGTTTTTTTTTTCATCTGTATGTTACATTTTACATTAAAGAAAACTTAACAACAAAAACAAATTGTTGTTAATAGTGCAGGATTTAAAACTTTCAAGGCCACATGGGTGTGCAATGCATATCCTATGGCACTGAAAAGGTTACAGTAGAGATGCTGTTTGTTGTGCTGATTGATTAAGTTTGACAGGATCTTCTCTGCTCCCCCAGTGGAGAAGTGGGGAAGCAGAGAGAATGCTCTTACACTTCAGGTTTGTCAACTGTTGGCAATGCGCATTGGGGAGAGCATCCCTTCCACATCACCAGCAGTTCGACATTCCTGCATGCTAATGGGGAACTCCTCCTCTCCTCTGTTTGCATCCCTACTTCTTAGTGCTCCTAACTCATCGCCAGACACACACCGCCACTGCATCGACACTTAGCACATCTCCCACCAGATGTGTTCAAACAAAAATGCCAAGCAAACCTATAGATAGATCCCAATGAGTCAATATAATTTTTAGTCTACTCAAAAATATATTTTACATACACTTCTGTCAAGAGATCACATCCTACATAATAATTCGCTGGGATGTTTGTCAGAAGCCGTCATGCGCAGTAGAGACTGCGTGCATTCGGGCAGTCTCTGCTGCGCAAAACTACATCGAGTGGAGAAATTAGATAGCGGCTGCTTTACCCTTTGAGTGCCAGAGGGGTACACAACGAATTGAGAAGCAATACATTGCGTACCCCTCTGGCACGCAAAGGGTTAACATTACCCGGATCTTGGCCTGTGTACACGGGCTTTTACACTAGTATGTGATAATTTGTGATTATGTCTCATCTATAGGGTTTCTGTAATTTCTCTGCTGCTGTATTTTTGTTTTTCTTCTACTTAGAGAAAACCAAATACCCCATATGAAGCATACTATTGTTTTAAATGAGGCTTTCTATTCCTTGAATGCAAAGAGATCTTCAACTCATTGTTCTGCAATGTAATGGAGACCTCTATAGCATTCAAGGGATTAGAACTTCCATATTAATTTTTTTAAAACCTGGAACCCCCCAAATATGGTGTGTGTGTTAAGAAACACATACTCATCTGGATGTCTGTATAGCTAAAAAAGAAAATGAAAACCCTAAAGTCTGCTGCCATGTTCGCCACCACTAAAGAGAAAAAAAACAGTAATTGGTTTATAAAGAGGCAGACCCTGTTTAAAATGTTTTCACTCTGCTAAAGGCTGGGAGGTGGGGATATACAGAAACTAAACATGCCCTGGAGTAACCTCACAGCCCAACCAACCACAGATGAGAAGAGAGGGGTCCACACATGCTCGACATGTAACCCCTTACAACATGCCCTGCCAATCACAGATGAGAGGAAAGGGTCACATGGTGTGGCCCCTTCCACTGGTTGCTGATTGGCCAAAGGAAGGGGTCCCATATCGTGCCTGTGTGACCCATTCTTCTCACCAGTGATGGGATGGGAGGTGAGGTTACTCCACGGCATGCTGAGTGCCCTGCATAATCCCAACTCCCAGCCAATAGGCATGAGGGAAACATTTTAAACAGGGACTGGCCATATATAAGCATGTCCATGTTTTTTTCCACAGCCAGGACTACAGGGATACATTTTTTTCCAATTTTTAACTACTTCAAACATGGTGGTAGGCTTTTACTTCTTCATTATTTGCTTAGGATTACTGAGCAGATGACCAGAGTGTCGTGGGCACTGCTGGACCTCCAACGTGCAGGTGAATGTGTTTAAACATATGCACCATACCTGGGGAGGTGAGAGATGAAGGGGTCCTGATGATCCCCTCCAGGTTTTAAAAAAAATCAGTATAGAGGCACCATAGTCAATATTAATTATAATTATAATACAGACTGTCCCTCAAGGGGGTTAGATGAAAGTTTTCCTATGGAGTTTCATAGGTTAATATAGGGGGCTTAGGAAGGGCAGAGGAGGGGTCCCAGACTCTGGTTTCCACATCATTCTTTTGTCTCCTTACTACCTAGGACAGTGTATAACTCAATATGGGACCTCCAAACCCCATATAATTGATGCATTGTCTTCCATTTTTTGTCGGGTTTTATATCTGGTTGTTTTAATATGGTAGATAGATAGATATCTGTGTGTGTATTACCATGTAATTTATTTTGCTATAGCCTAAGAAAATGTAGGGTGAAAATAATAATTTTTATTTGACTGTTCAGTATGACAATGGAAGGGATAATGGTGGGTCTGGTTAGGCTAGAGGGGTTTGCATGGTAGTGTATGTTATTTTTGTGGACAGTTAATCCCTCCAATGTCAGATAGCTAACAGTGCAAAGGAGGGGACTGGTATGAGTGTGATTTGTTGCAAATGGGGACACTAGGCTGTCCATTTCCTGTTTCTGGGCTGGTAAGTTGTGGAAGGCCTGTCTAGTTGTAAAAGGGAAAGTTACAAACATCATTCTGCTACAGTGTAATAGCATAAAGGTCATTCCAATGCTTTTTTTTTTTTGCCATTTTTGTGCGTATCCCAAATTGCCAAATTTAGGATACATTCTTCCCATAATGAAACGGCCAGAGTTTGGAAAAGACAAAGAAAAGCATTTTTCTACTCTTTTGTCATGTGATCAGGTACAATGGAATCCAGCCCTTGTGTTGTGCATGTGGCTCTTCGTGTTTCAGGTTTAAAAATATTGCTTTTCCCAGCCTAGTGCGCCACACTGAGTATGGCTCACTAGTGACATAAATCTTTTCCTGAAAGTCTTATCACTGATAATGTAAACAAAAAAATGTATCCCAGATGGCTGCATTTTTATTAAAGGAGAATTTTACCTTAAGAACAAAAATCTGTTTAACCCTTTGAGTGCCAGGGAGGTATCCAATGCACTGCAACGCAACGTGTTGGATACTTCTCCAGCACTCAAAAGTGTTAACAGACTTACCTAGGTAGGTGTTCGTCAAACAGCAGTCAGTTGTATCTATATACTATTTTTAGTTGATTTTGATCACTCTTAGTTTCTGCAAATCACTCTTAGTTTCTGCAAATGGTTTATTTAAAGGGATAGTAATGTTTCACAAAAACAGCAGCTCCAATTAATCTTCATAGTATATGAGCCATAGAGAGTGTTATTTCAATACTGTCAGAGTTGTAGTTCAAGAGTAACTGAATGATAAAGTTTCCCCCTCCCGCCACTTTTACTTAGTGTAAGCCATCTCTTCTCAGATGTGGAATCTGGTTGCTAGACCAGACAGATAACTGCAGAGGGCAATCTTTTTCCTATGAGAACAACGAAAACTCTGCCCCCTTTGACAAGTTTTTCAGGTTTTTCCCTTATCTTAATTGAAGAGTGTCCCTCTCTGCAATCTACCTGGGCACCTCTGGATGAGCAGTGTTACATCAGTAAAAGGGGCGGGAGGGGGATACTTTATCATTCAATTACTCTTGAACTACAACTCTGACAGAATTGAAATAACATTCTCCAAGCTCCAAATACTATGATGATTAATTAGAGCTGCTTTTATTATGAAACATAACTATCCCTTTAAAGCCGCAAAAATCAACTTGGGTCCCTTACTAGGCATTATATAGAAACCTGTTGTTTACCGAGGTGGTATAATCTAGAGGGATATCCTCTTGAAATGTCGCACGCCACATCGCTCGTCTTAAAATGTCGCATTTGTTTGGTCACGTCAATGCGAATGACGAATTCACAGTGTCGCGAGTTAAAGAGTTGCAAATTCAACATGTTGCCTTGCACAACATGTCGTCTTCTATTTGCCGCCTGCGTCAAAATGGCGATCATATCACTAACTGTTCAACAATAATAGTTGTCTAATAAGGACGTATTAAGAGTGAAATAAGGGCGCAATAAGGACGCAGTGAGCAATAAGGCCGCAATAAAGGGCACAATAAGGAAGCAATAAGGGTCCATTAACAGCGCAAATGTGATGCAAATGTCTAATAAGGATGCAATAAAGGGCGCAATAAGGACGTCTAAAGAGCAAAACAGGGACAGAATAAGGACGCAGCCCGCAATAAAGGCCGCAATAAGGAAAGCAAGAAGGGCACGAATGTGACATATACACAAATTACAAAAACATTAATGGAAAAATAATGGAGCAATAAGGGAGCAATAATAGCGCAAATGTGACATGTATACACATAACAAAAGGTATGGGTGCATTAACAGTGCAAATGTGACATTACAAAAGGAGGGCACTGCAGTGAAGCATAGATGGCTCAATAATGATGCATTGTGTCAAAACCGCATCATTTATTCCATGCACTAGAATCAGGAAGTTCATCACTATTGAAAACAAAACAGGAAGTACAAAAACATTGCGCCAAACGAGACACAGGTGACGCAGCTCACACAACAGCATACAAAATGCCTAAAGAACCTTCCTTCACAAATTCGGAGCTGGGGATATTTGTCCGCTATATGGACAAGTATCTCCCAGATAAGCTCAGGGTCAAAGTGGACTCTGCATTTGCAGGTGCAGTTTAGATAAAATGGCCTGCAAATGCAGAGGTCCAGTGGCATCACAAGCACCAGGAGGCAGATTATTCAGAGGTGGTCTGTCCTCAAAAGACATGTTTACACACTTTGCTTTTTCACTTCCCTCCTAGCACGCAACCCTTGTATGCCTTTAAAATGTAGCTCACAAATTACTATCTAATAACGACTATGTATTGGTAACCCTTTGTACCACTTAATTTGTAGCATGAACACCAGGACATGGAACGCCCTCTGCAGCGTCTTCACCCTCTCCTCCTCCTAAGTATCCAATAAGTTGTCTACCCTTCTGGCACTCAAGAGGTTAAGTAATATACTGGGTAGCCTGTAAAAATTAAGCACACTACTGTGCACACTACCAAACACATAACTTGCTGATATTTTTCACTACTAGATATTGTATCTTATTACAGCATGTAGCAAATGTAATTACTAGATGTAATTACTTTGCATATTGGGTATTTTGTCCTATGAGTTTCTGTACAAGTCACACCTTAACATTATTTCAAAAGGACTAAATGTAACAGATGTAATTACTAGATGTAATTACTTTGCATATTGTGTTAATGTCCTAAGAGTTACTACATTCAACACATGTAAAAAATGCAATTACTAGACGACACACCCATCCTGTAATTAGTATGCACATTTTCTTTCTTTACAGCACCAATATAACAAACACAGCAATTCTCCAAGTACCTCTTAGAATTACTAAAATAATAATACATACAAATAAAAATAGAAATCAAAAATTATAAAGCATATAAAACTAGATTAATAATTACGTGTCCATACAATAAAAGTTCTTTTGTATCTTTCTACTCAATCTTCCATATTCCTCCGTTTTTCAGAAGTTTTCAGAAATTTACATCCCGATATATACAATAGAAGAAACGAAATATATCCAATTAATATGTAAACTTCCACAAAATAGAAAGATGATAATATCCACTTACTGGTCAGAAGGCTTGCTCTCTCACACCAGTAGGGATTCGCAATCAGATAACGTGAAAGGTTCCACTTCACAAATCAAGCTTCTTTCTTTCTATCTTCAAATCCACATCTCCTCCATCATATTGAAAACAAACAAGAAACAGTTGATCAGGATCACACCGTATAATCTATTTCAAAAGGAAATAATATCCACTCACTTGTATAGTAATCTGTGTCCTGCACGGTTTCTTCTGAATCCAATATCACCAGGATAAAACCGCAACAATGTCCAGGGGTATTAACTCCTTCTCTATAAACTTCAAAAATTATCTTTCTCACGTAATCCACAGATGGAAAATATGACCAATAGAAATTTTTAAATTAAAAAGGTTAAATTTTCTATTTTCTATTAAACATGTTAAACCTATAAGTACTGTTAATTCATACACTTAAAACAGTACAATACTATTAAAATGACTTATGATACAGTAAATACACAAATAATTTTATATAACAAATAGTTACAACATACAATTATTTGCCCCACTAGTGTGTGTCACTCCAACCGTAAGCGTCTCACCGGGATAGATATCTCTACATCCACACTGGAAAAATCCTATATTCCTCAGAACTGGCCAAATTCTGGAACAGAGCTAGAAACACCACACTGAATCGAGTGACCCACACAAGCACAGCGTCAAATAACCACCCTACGCGTTTCGTGCTATGCACTTCGTTGGGGCAAATCACAAACCATAAAATCTGGCTTTTTATTTAAAAAAAAATGTTAAACTCTCTTAAACTCTCTAAATATTTTTGGTTTTTAATAATTACAATTGGTTATACTGTGGTAGTAAGGTTCAATGAAGATTTAGGGTTAAAAATCTTGAAGAAGATGATTTGTGAGTTGTGAGGGACTGATAAAGTTACAATATATGAAGAGAGTTTATGACGTTATTTTAATGTTTTTTGAATAAAAAGCCAGATTTTATGGTTAATTTGTGATTTGCCCTGACGAAGTGCATAACTATCACGGTGCCCGTGCTATTTGGTAACATTCTGTCAGTTTCCACTCCTTCCTAACGCCTATTGGCTGCACTGTTATTGTCCCGCCCAGTATTTGTCTTAAATACTGGCTTCTGGCACTTCTCCAGTGCCTTTTCGTGGTGTTTCAGTACCAGTGCTTGTTCCTGTTATTTGTGTGATCTCAGTGTATCGACTCTACCTGCCTGACAACTCTGCATCTTGTTCCTGCCTGTGTACCGACCCGGACTGTCCGACTATTCTGCATCTGGATTGGCTGACGTTCCTGCTCTGTGTACCGACCCGGCCCGGCTGACGTTCCTGCTCCGTGTACCGACTTGGATTGGCTGATGTTCCTGCCTTGTGTACCGACCCGGCCCGGCTGACGTTCCTGCTTGGTGTACAGACTTGGATTGGCCTACGTTCCTGCTCTGTTGTGGACTCTGCCCGTCTGGGCTACTGTGGTGGCGTACCTCCAATGCATGCATTATCCAGTCTCCGGTTAGTGGGGTGTTTAGATCTTCGCTGTCTCGCTGCAGTCTAGTCTCCGTTGCATCAGTGTCGCCCAGGGGACATTTTTATGTTTCCTCTCTCCCGTGCAGTCCCCGGTTGGGTGCCTCTCAGGGCAAGTTGCTCATTTCCGTTACTGCTACGGCAGTGCCCAGTTGCTCAGTCTCCGTTACTGCTACGGCAGTGTTCAGGTTGCTCAGTCTCCGTTACTGCTACGGCAGTGCTCATGTTGCTCTGTCTCCGTTACTGCTATGGCAGTGCTCAAGTTGCTCAGTCCCCGTTACTGCTACGGCAGTGCTCCGTTGCTCAGCCTCCGTTACTGCTACGACAGTGCTCAAGTTGCTCAGTTTCCGTTACTGCTACGGCAGTGCTCAAGTTGCTCAGTCTCCGTTACTGCTACGGCAGTCCACAAGTTGTTCTGGTCTCCATTATCTTTGGGTGTTACTCGATTTGCTGCTCTTACCTTTTGTTTGAGCTTCTTAAAGGGCCTTGCACTATTAGGGCCTGTCAATACTCTCAGCCTAATAGTAACTCATTCAGTACTGACCAACTGAGATTCACACAAGAACTGCCTGACCTGTGTCAGTATATTGATCTCTGGACTACCTGCATATACTGGACCCGTGTGGGCCTACCTCTGTATAACCTGTCTTGTGTCTGTACTATATTGTATATATATTACAGGACCCGTAAGGGTTATTGTTATTTTCATTGTTCAATAAAATTGTGTTTTATCCAAACCTACTGTGCCTGTGTGTCAAACAAACTGTTACAATAGCACAAAATGCATAGGGTGGTTATTTGACGCTGTGCTCGTGTGGGTCACTCAATTCAGTGTGGTGTTTCTACCTCTGTTCCAGAATTTGGCCGATTCTGAGGAATATAGCATTTTTCTGGTGTGGATATAGAGATATCTATCCCAGTGAGACGCTTACGGTTGGAGTGACACACACTAGTCGAGCAAATAATTGTATGTTGTAACTATTTGTTAAATAAAATTATTTGTGTATTTACTATATCATAAGTCTCCCATTCTTCGTTTTAATAGTATAGTACTGTTTTAAGTGTTTGAATGAACAGTACTTACAGGGTTAACCCGTTTAATAGAACTTTAAAAGAAAATTGAACCTTTTTAATTTAAAATTTCTATTGGTCATATTTTCTATCTGTGGATTACGTGTGGAAGATCATTTCTGAAGTTTATAGAGAAGGAGTTAATACCACTGGACATTGTTGTGGTTTTATCCTGATGATATTGGATTCGGAAGAAACCGCGCGGGACATAGATTACTATACAAATGAATGGATATTATTTCCTTTTGAGATAGATTATACGGTATGCTCCTGATCAACTGTTTCTTGTTTGTATTAAATATGATGGAGGAGATGTGGATTTGAAGATAGAAAGAAAAAAATTTGATTTGTGAAGTGGAACCTTTCATGTTATCTGATTGTGAATCCCTACTGGTGTGAGAGAGCAAGCCTTCTGACCAGTAAGTGGATATTATCATCTTTCTATTTTGTGGAAGTTTACATATTAGTTGGATGTATTTCCTTTCTCCTATTGTAAATATCAGGATATAAATTTCTGAAAACTTCTGAAATACGGAAGAATATGGAAGATTGAGTAGAAAGATACAAAAGAACTTTTATTGTATGGACACATAATTATGAATCCAATTTTATATGCTTTTATCATTTTTGATTTCTATTTTTATTTGTATGTATTATTATTTTAGTAATTCTAAGAGGTACTTGGAGAATCGCTGTGTTTGTCATATTGGTGCTGTATTGAATCTAAAAGAGTTGGATTGTTCACTAGCTGAATCACCTAAAGTACCATCCCTTATATTTTTAGATATACAATTTGAGTGATAGAGCCGAAATTTATTATTTCTATTTTATTTACATTTTCTTTCTTGCTTGGAGTCACACCTTCATATTTCACTAAATACACACCCTCACATTGGGGGAGCTGTTAAAAATAGTCTTTGATTATTTATAAAAGTGGGCACTAAAATGATAATTAAAAAAAACTGGAAGAAAATTGTTTTACATCTTCCCAAATGTGTGCTGCGTATATTGTATAGTGTATGTGTATATGGGGTTTGTGAGTGTATGTATGTATTGGGTTTGTGAGTGTAAATGAGTATTGGGTGAGTATTGGGTTTGTGATTGTATTTGAGTATTGGGTTTGTGAGTGTATGTGTGTGTATTGGGTTTGTGAGTGTATTTGAGTATTGGGGTAAAATGGTATAATGCTGCATAGATCCAAACTGATATAGAGAAGCAGAGAACAGAGTATAGAGCAAAGTATTTTATTTGCACGCACTAATGTAGACATACATCTAGAGAAGTTTCAGCAGACATTAATGTAAGATTTACTGTTGTAGATCAATGTAATATATTATCTTATGTAGAAAAAAGTGGTTAAACATATATTAACATTAGACTACAACAGCAGCTTTGGGATACCTTTCTTTTTCTTTTTTAATCTAGTAACAAAACAAGAGCAAAATATTACATTTGCACACACTAATGTAGACATACATCTAGTGAAGTTTCAACAAATGTAAGATTTACTGTTGTAGAGCAATGTAATACCTTATCTTATGTAGAAAAAAGTGGATAAAAATATATTAACATTGGATTAAAAGAAGAGAGGATTAAAGGAAGAAAGTGTTTCAGCCGTGTCAAAATCTACATAACAATGTTGCCTGTGCTGGGCATCATATGGGCGTCAAATGGGCAGCGTTTCATGTCGCAACCGCGTCACTGTGTATAAATTTTCCTGCTAATGATTGAAGCTCTATTGCCTATTTGGAACTTGGAAGTCTACTTGTCTGCACTGCAAGCGTCAATCCTGCGACATCACAATGCCTTTGAAATTTATTAAAAGCAATAAAGGAGCAGAATTGCTGCTGGTGGAAGGATGCACCTTCCGCCAAGAGAGAATCATCAACGGATTATGGAAATGCATTAAGTATAGCAGAGGACATTGCAGTTCAAGATGCCATACCAAGGATGGCATAATTTGCAAAGGCCCAGTCGAACACAACCACATACTAGACATTGTCAAAGTTAAGGCAAAGAGATTAGTTGGAGATCTAAAAGAAATGGCAGCTAATACACAATATAACACACATGAACTGGTGGCTGTGACTTCACAAACAGCCGCACCTGCTGTTGCTGCACAATTGCCTACAATTACTAACTTAAAGCAGGTCATTAGAAGAGTGAGGAGAGGTGCCGTGGCTCCACTTCCAAACCCAACCTATTTGGAAGAGCTGAGGATTGGTGGGGAATATGTAAAGACTGCAAAGGGTGAGAACTTTATGCTTCATGACAGCAGACCTGGATTACTACGATTTCTAATTTATTCCACTCTGGCCAATTTAAAAGTGTTGTCAAACAGCCAGAACTGGTATGCTGATGGAACTTTTAAACGCTGTTCAATGCTATTTCAGCAAATATACACCATACACGCTCTACAGTTTTGTACTGTTATCCCACTTGTGTTTGTCCCCATGAGTGAGAGGACAACAAACATGTACACGCATGTGCTAACTGAGTTGAAGAAGCCTTGCCCTTTGTTGAACCCTCGCACTGTGATGACAGACTTTGAAACTGCAAGCATGCCGGCGTTGAAAAGGGTATTTCGGAATTACACACAGCAAGGATGGCTGTCCCAACCCAGCCAGTGTGTTTGGCGAATAATGCAACAATTACTGGATGTGGCCAAAAAATACATGGAGAATGCACTGCAAGTAAGGAACCTGCTTGCACTTTCTTTTTTCTTCATCACAGGATGTGGTAGAGACTTTTGAAACCCTAATGGACTCCACCTTTTTAATTGAACATGTCGATGAACTACAATTGCTTCTGAATTATTTTGCGGACACTTAGATCTGCAGACCTGGAAGAAGAAATAATAGGTGCAAACCACTGTTTGACTTTGACCTCTGGAACTCTTTCCATTCAGTTTTAAATGACCTGCCTAAAACAAATAACACTGTAGAAGGATGGCATATAGGATTCAGCCATCTTTTAGGGGCATGCCACCCAAGTATTTGGAACTTTATAAATGGATTAAAAAAGGAACAAAGTTTGACGGAATTAAAATTGGAACAGTATGCGGCAGGACAGGAGCTACCACAAGCTAAAAAAGTGTATAGGGAGAATGCAAGAAGATTGAAAGTATTTGTTACAAACTATGCAAACACACAGTTGTCTGACTACCTTAGCGCTGTGTCAGAAAATTAGCATTTTAGATAGACTTCATAACTTAAAATATGTTTGTTATGTTATGCTGTATAAAAAATTTTTGTTTTCAAAAAAGATTGCTACAAAAATGTGTGGTTATTCCTAACTTGAATTGTTATGCTATGTTTGTTATGTTATGCTGTATTATAAATTGTTTTCAATAAAGGTTGCTACAATAAATGTGTGGTTATTTTGTTAAATATACACACATATATATATATATATATATATATATATATATATATATATATATATATATCCACTGTCATTTGTTATGTTGTATGAAAATTTTCTTTCCAATTAAGATTACTAATTTTTGTAGTTTATTGTAAAGCGTTTTGTATATTATTGTAAATACTTTTTGTTACCAATAAAGATTGCTACATAACTTTACTAGTTTTTGTTATTTGTACTTATTGAGCCCTTATTTTGCTCTGAATGCTCCCCTATTGCATCCTTAATGCATCCCGTATTGCATCCTTAATGTGTCCTTACGTGCACCTTACTTCAAGATGAGATCGACATTTTGACACAGGCAACATATAGAAGGTTACATGTTGTGCAAGGTGACGTTCAATTTTCGACTCTTTAACTTGTGACATAGTGAATGCGTCATTCTCATTGACGCGACCAAAGAAATGCAACATTTTAAGATGCACAATGCGGCTTGCAACATTTCAAAAGTGAATCATCTAGAGGAATACTTCAACAGAGGTCTCTGTGTACAGGAAACTGCAGCTATGCCAATAAATATATACCTGTGAACTTCATCCTTTTGAGTCCCAAGAAAGGCCTCATGTACTGCAACCAGGTATATGCCAATGACACGATTTGCTTCATAAAGGGGGAGGGGCTTCATCTGGTGGGTGGGGGTACAGTCCTTTCTGGAAGAAATTGGTGCAACAGGGTGGGAAGATGGAGAAGTGAACAGATTTTCACAGGAAACTCACCACAGCCGGCGAATGTGCCACTGTCCCGGAGACCGTTAATTAACTCTAAAAACCAGAGTCTCTGGTATGAAGGACACCTACCTTGGTACCTTGGTAAATTCATGTGGTAAATTAAGAGCCACTTATTTATAGGGTACAGTTCTTCTTTAAAAGGGAACTTTCCCTTGGGATAAGGCATAATTCCTCCCGAAAATAGCATAGAATAATAGTAAAGCCCATTATGTACTTTAATGCAATACAATGATTTTAGCATGAGGGTTGGGACACATACTTTGTTACACAAAATAAGAACCTCTTATTCCTACAGCTATTACACAACCTGTTTTTTGTTCTATTGGGATAGCAATATACTGTATATTACCACTATCTGTATCTATTCCATAATTTTTCTGTTATCAGAATTGATCAGTTTTTCTGTGTTATTATCCCTATTTTGAAATGTAATGTATGCTCTGGAATTCTGAGTACTGATATTTATTGAAAAGCTACAGTAATATTTACAAATCATAAGCACATCCTGCCATGTTTCCATTAAAGCAAAGCCAAATGTGTCAACCTCTATAGTTGAAAGATGGCTCTCCATTTTGTTACCTGTACATGACATCTTGTTGGGTGGAAATTATTGAGTTTTGATAGACATATTTAGCCTTCTGACTTCTATCTCCCTAATAACAGTGATGTTTCTTTGTAGGCTGCTTTTCTTTACCAGCTTGAGACACGGTATCTTCAGAATCAGGTATGGCATGTCTATTTTTTTATAATACACATAAATACACATAATTATAACCCCACACTTACCTTACTATGGACAAAAAATCCTTATTGCTTTTGACCTCTGTTCAAGATATATTTTCACTCAGTCCTGAATGTCCTGTTCATGGAGATGGAAATGACTGTTAACAGCAGGACAACAGGACCTCAGGCTCTATGGACGGGACACAGGATTACATGATAATTGAAGATGTGATCTCTTGAACCAAGAAGAAAGGGCAAATGTTAATGCTGCCAATAGGATTTTCATGCCATAATCAGGTCAATGAGCTTATTATTAAGAGATGTTAATATTCCTTCAATGTATTCAACCACTTTGGTTGGAGCTGATATATTCTAACGGCCTCAAAAAGAGGAGAGAGGAGGTACAAAGCAATTTCAGGAAAGGTGAGTAATTAATTATACAGGGTGTGCTGCACAGGTCAGAGTGCTCAGCTATGCAGAGGTTAAATAGTCCATATCTACTATACCAATAATCTCTAAAACCTTTACAGTGATTTAAAAACAAATATCACATGCAGTAGACAGTTTAAATAGATACTAGTACAGGTGATCTAACATGGGTTTATATCAATTTAAATATCAGTCAGTTATATCTAGCATAGTCCTGTTCATCAGGAATTTATTTAATCTTGTTTGTGCTTTTTGTGTTGATAAATAAGACCTATAGTCATGTAATCCCTTGCACTTAGAGCACTCTGCTTTTGATTTCAGAAATGCCGTTATCTTATTTCAGCCCATTTACAGATAATCCTGGATAATCAGTGGGGACTCTGGAGTCCTGGAAAAGCCATGAATGCCTCCTCCACTGAGCATATATACGATTAGATTTTACTGATGCTAGCATGAAGTACAGTGTATTTAACTCTATATAACCCCAGTTCATTTCTAGATGTTACCATTTCTTTAATGAAACTAAAAGTTGTAAAATGATAGATGCAAAGTATATTCTTGATTGAACATATGCATTTATTTCTAAAGTATGGAGATGTTAATTAATACCAAGCTGCTGAAGTAGAGATGATGAAATGTGTATTGTTTATCAGACAGTGAAACCTAAAGAGTGTTCTGTTGTATATTTCAGGGAATAGTTTATACCCAGATTATCGTCAGCATCGTAGCAAACATTATAAACGTATTTGTGAACTACATCTTCCTATTTGTGCTGAAACTTGGAGTTGTGTAAGTAAATTACTAACAAAAAACACAGAATGTTGCAATGCTTCCTAGATTCCTTACACAATGCTAAGATAAGTATAGATGCATGATTTAGGAAGAAATTAAAACAGAGATCTGTTTCTATTTTTGTCCTTGAGTCTCATTCACATACAAATATGAAAAAACTGTTTAAATGGTTTCTTGTTTTGTAATGGCAATGGGAGAGGAATATTCCCTCACTGTCTCATCTTATCTTGTGAAACCAGCCACTGAAAACACATGCACTTCCTGCTGCCACTTTGCATTTTCTTCATTATGTATATTTTTTAATTTGCTGTAGTGTCATTTTACTTAAACCTGTATTCATACACTTTACTGCAGTTTAGTGTTGTTTTAGTTTTTCATTGGGTTGGGCATCTTTATTAGACTAAATATTCTGTGGTTCTGAATCCTAATAATCCAGTATAGGCCACATCAGCTTTCAAGGGGTTAAGCATTTTTCTGTAATATAATAAAAGCAATTATATTTTCTTGCAAGTCACAAGACATTAAGGCCTCAATTTGATTTACCCAAATAAAACACCCGGCAAGGCAAAAATGGCTATCGACCCGTACACAAACTGTGTCACAGTCGGTATTCAATTGTCCTACCAACGGAAAACACAACAAACGTTGCACCACATAACTTGACTTGTTACCAAACATCTGTTGTGAGTTTAAAGTTCCCAAAAACCCACGTTAAATAGCATGTGTAACGGGAACATCAAAGGAAAATGGCTAATGCTTGGTGCTTGACACACTGTCAAGCACCTAGTGTGAGAGCAACATTCAGTCACCCTCCAAAACACTAACTCTACACTACCACTAACATTAAAGTGCAACAATATTAGCCCTAACACTAGCCTAACACCCAGATCTGTATAATACTTACCGGTCATCCACTGTCCATCTTCTTCTGTCATTTTCTATCTTCCTTCTTCTTCCTTCTCTTCATCTTCTGTCTTCTTCTTGTCTGTCTTCTCATCTTCTGCTGTTTCGAAAAGATGTCCCTGTAAAAAAAAAATACAACATTAAATATGGTTTTAAAAATGTTTTCCAAGTTAAGCAGTCGTTAAATCTGTGCCGGCAGTTGGATAAGAAAAATTATTTTTAGAGCTAATCCAATAGAGTTTCCCAATCCTATTTGCCAAATAATTTGATCTAGTCCCCATAGTAAATATATTTGTTTGCATTCCAAAAAACAAATTTTAAAAATCAGTGTAAGGGTTAAATCATGCTGCTGCCACCGCTGCTGTTGCTAGCGGTGGTGGCAGGAATGCAAGCCAAAAATCCCTCCCCCTTCATACCTCTCAGGCCATTGCCCATGCATCTCTGTGAAAAACGTGAACAGACACTGGCTTTAATATGGCTGTCTCTGTTCAAAGTGGTTTCCAGCCTTCGATTGGCTGGGATGTGTGCATGCGAACCTTCTAGTGGGTTTTGTCATCCCCCAGCTAGAATCTGATTGACTGGGAGGTATGTAAGCATACATCCCAGCCAATAGGAGCCTCAAAACCATCTAAATTTATTTCACAGAGATGCTCGTGCAATTGCCTGAGAGATATGAAGCAGGGAGGAATTTTTGGCCTGAATTCCTGCCGCCACCACCGGCAACATCGGCAGCATGATTTAACCCTTATACTGCCTCTTAAAATTTGTTTTTGGAATTATAATTTACTATGGGCACACAATCAAATTATTTGGTAATATAGACTGGAAAACTCTTTTTATCGGATTGGGCCTAAAAATATTTTTTTTACTTAGTCGGATTAACTCTGCGTCGGCAGGATTAAACATACGTTAGGGGACTCTGCCTTTCTGTATTCCCCATAAGAATAGATGAGTATGTACTGTTCCTCCAGGACTTCATTCCATCCCCTTTTGTACCATCAATAAGTATATTCTTGTATAAAAATACATTTTAGATTCTATAATTTCATGTTTCTTCTTTTCCAGAGGATCTGCTTGGGCTAATACCATTGCTCAGTATTCCCAGGCGCTGCTTCTTTTCCTTTACATTCGTGTCAAGAGGCTTCATGTAAATACGTGGGGAGGTATGGTGAATTTTTGATTGTTACAAATGGATCATCTGCATTCTGAGTTATCCTCATATCATGACATGGCTGATAATCATCCCAGTCTGTAGGCAGGATTTCCCAGTACGCAGAGTAGGTAACTGCCTAGTAGTGTTGAGCGAGCATGCTCGGCCGATGCTCGGATCGGCTCGAGCATCGCTCTGCTCGGCACATGGCGGTACTCGTACGAGTACCGCATGTGCTCGCCCGCCATGTTCGGGTCTCCTCCCCGCACGTTTCGCGGCTGCTGCGCAGCCAATAAACGTGCAGGGAGGCTCTGACATCAGTGTAATGCCAGCAGCCATGTTGGCTGCTGGCATTACACTGATTGGCTGGCCAGAACCCGTGGTCGGGTGCTGTATAGCACCTGACCAGCGAGTTCGGCTCAGTCTTAGCCAAGGAGAGATGAGGATAGGAAGGGAAAGTCAGTGTAGGGAGAAGACAAGCAAATTTGTGAAAAAAAAGACCCAAAAGTCCTTTTTAGGACTACTGTGTGTGGGGGCAGCAGTTTATTTTGTGTGGGGGGAAAAAAACAAAAAAAAAAAAAAAATTCATATATTCTGTTTAGTGTGCAAAGTTGCAGATTAGAGCACATTCTGTTTAGTGTGCAAAGTTGCAGATTAGAGCACATTCTGTTTAGTGTGCAAAGTTGCAGATTAGAGCACATTCTGTTTAGTGTGCAAAGTTGCAGATTAGAGCACATTCTGTTAAGTCTTCAAACTGTAAAATATCAAAGTCACATATTCCATTCAGTGTGCTTCGCCGCAGTTTAGCAGCACATTCTGTGTACTGTGCAGAGTTGCAGAATAGGAAGAAATACTGTTAAGTCTTCAAACTAAAATATCAAAGTCACATATTCCATTCAGTGTGCGTCACCGCAGTTTAGCAGCATATTCTGTGTACTCTGCACAGTTGCAGAATAGGAAGAAATACTGTTAAGTCTTCAAACTAAAATATCAAAGTCACATATTCCATTCAGTGTGCTTCGCCGCAGTTTAGCAGCACATTCTGTGTACTGTGCAGAGTTGCAGAATAGGAAGAAATACTGTTAAGTCTTCAAACTAAAATATCAAAGTCACATATTCCATTCAGTGTGCTTCGCCGCAGTTTAGCAGCACATTCTGTGTACTGTGCAGAGTTGCAGAATAGGAAGAAATACTGTTAAGTCTTCAAACTAAAATATCAAAGTCACATATTCCATTCAGTGTGCTTCGCCGCAGTTTAGCAGCACATTCTGTGTACTGTAAAGAGTTGCAGAATAGGAAGAAATACTGTTAAGTCTTCAAACTAAAATATCAAAGTCACATATTCCATTCAGTGTGCGTCACCGCAGTTTAGCAGCACATTCTGTGTACTGTGCAGAGTTGCAGAATAGGAAGAAATACTGTTAAGTCTTCAAACTAAAATATCAAAGTCACATATTCCATTCAGTGTGCTTCGCCGCAGTTTAGCAGCATATTCTGTGTACTCTGCACAGTTGCAGAATAGGAAGAAATACTGTTAAGTCTTCAAACTAAAATATCAAAGTCACATATTCCATTCAGTGTGCTTCGCCGCAGTTTAGCAGCATATTCTGTGTACTCTGCACAGTTGCAGAATAGGAAGAAATACTGTTAAGTCTTCAAACTAAAATATCAAAGTCACATATTCCATTCAGTGTGCGTCACCGCAGTTTAGCAGCATATTCTGTGTACTCTGCACAGTTGCAGAATAGGAAGAAATACTGTTAAGTCTTCAAACTAAAATATCAAAGTCACATATTCCATTCAGTGTGCGTCACCGCAGTTTAGCAGCATATTCTGTGTACTCTGCACAGTTGCAGAATAGGAAGAAATACTGTTAAGTCTTCAAACTAAAATATCAAAGTCACATATTCCATTCAGTGTGCTTCGCCGCAGTTTAGCAGCACATTCTGTGTACTGTGCAGAGTTGCAGAATAGGAAGAAATACTGTTAAGTCTTCAAACTAAAATATCAAAGTCACATATTCCATTCAGTGTGCTTCGCCGCAGTTTAGCAGCACATTCTGTGTACTGTGCAGAGTTGCAGAATAGGAAGAAATACTGTTAAGTCTTCAAACTAAAATATCAAAGTCACATATTCCATTCAGTGTGCGTCACCGCAGTTTAGCAGCACATTCTGTGTACTGTGCAGAGTTGCAGAATAGGAAGAAATACTGTTAAGTCTTCAAACTAAAATATCAAAGTCACATATTCCATTCAGTGTGCTTCGCCGCAGTTTAGCAGCATATTCTGTGTACTCTGCACAGTTGCAGAATAGGAAGAAATACTGTTAAGTCTTCAAACTAAAATATCAAAGTCACATATTCCATTCAGTGTGCGTCACCGCAGTTTAGCAGCATATTCTGTGTACTCTGCACAGTTGCAGAATAGGAAGAAATACTGTTAAGTCTTCAAACTAAAATATCAAAGTCACATATTCCATTCAGTGTGCGTCACCGCAGTTTAGCAGCATATTCTGTGTACTCTGCACAGTTGCAGAATAGGAAGAAATACTGTTAAGTCTTCAAACTAAAATATCAAAGTCACATATTCCATTCAGTGTGCGTCACCGCAGTTTAGCAGCATATTCTGTGTACTCTGCACAGCTGCAGATTTGCAGCACATATTCCGTGTAATATGAAGAAGGCGGGTAAAAAGGGATGGGGAAGTGGACGTGATCCTGATAGTTCAGGGCGCGGGTCAGGACGCGGAGAAACTGTGCCTGGTGCCAGAGCACAAGAAAGAAAGACATCCACCATACCTAGCTTCATGTCTCATTTTACAGGGCGTCGCAGGACATCACTCTCGAGGTCCGACCACTGCGAACAGGTGGTCGGTTGGATGTCAGCTGATACTGCTTCCAGTCGGTTAAGCACCACCCTGTCTTCCACCAAGTCCACTCTCAGTAGCCAAGAGTCTGGTCAACATAATCCTCACTCTGATCATCCTTCCTCCCACCATAGACGGTCTGGTCAAAGAAGTGATCCCACACTGGGATATAGTGAGGAGCTCGTCTCATCACCAATCCTTCATTTGACCCTCTCTCCAAGCACGCTTGCAGAGGAACATGACATCTTATGCCCTGATTCACAACCTCTAGAGGGTACCCAATCACAAGAAGATGACAGATGTGAACGGCATTTAAGGTCAAAGGAAGTAGTGGATGATGATGATGATGAGACACAGTTGCCATTAAATCAACCACTATTACTGTCTCAAGACCTTGTTGAGGAGGATGATATACAGTTGTCAATGACTGAGTATGTGGTGGGAAGTGGAGGAGGACTTGGTGGACGATGAGGTGACTGACCCCACCTGGGAAGGTGTAGAGCCGAGCGATGACAGCAGTCCTGAGGGTGAGCCATCTGCAGCACCGCAACAGGCTGGAAGAGGCAGTGGTGTGGCTACAGAAAGAAGGCGGACCGCACCAAACCGGCCCGCAAATGTTCCACGGAGCACCCCCTTGCGTAAATCTACCTTGCCAAGGGGTAGGTGTTCCGCGGTGTGGCGTTTTTTTAAGGAAAGTGCGGACGACAAAAGAATTGTAGTTTGCAACCTGTGCCACACCAGAATGAGCCGAGGCATGAACACTAGAAACCTCACCACCACCAGCATGATCCGACACATGGCATCCAAGCACCGTAATAAGTGGGAGGAACGCCTGGATCGCCCATCTGTGTCTGCAGGCCACACCACTGCCTCCTCTTCCCCTGTTTTCGGTGCCGGCCAATCGCCTGTCGAAGGCGCAGGCCCGCATACCTCCCGCCCTGCACCTGTACCATCTGAAGCACCATCAGCGACCACATCCACTTCCCTGTCCCAGCGCAGCGTCCAAATGTCGTTACCCCAGGCATTTGAGCGCAAGCGAAAATACCCAGCCACCCACCCACAGGCCATAGCACTAACCTCACACCTTTCCAAATTACTGGCCATCGAAATGCTGCCATTTAGGCTTGTGGAGACTGAGTCCTTCCGCAGCCTGATGGCAGCAGCTGTCCCTCGGTACGCGGTCCCCAGCCGCCACTACTTTTCCCGGTGTGCCATCCCCGCATTACACCACCATGTGTCCCGTAACATCACCCGTGCCCTGACCAACGCAGTTACTGGGAAGGTCCACTTAACGACTGACACATGGACAAGTGCTTGTGGCCAGGGACGCTACACTTCCCTGACGGCACACTGGGTGAATGTCGTGGAGGCTGGGAGCGACTCGGACCCTGGGATGGCACGGGTGCTACCCACGCCGAGGATTGCGGGCCCTACCTCCATCAGGGTTTCCGCCAGCACCTACGTTATTGGCTCCTCCTCCTCCGTTTCCACCTCCGAATTCTCTGCATGCAGCGCCACTCCCCCATCAGCCGGTAGCTGGAAGCAGTGTAGCACTGCAGTGGGGAAGCGTCAACAGGCCGTGCTGAAGCTGATCTGCCTTGGGGACAAACAGCACACGGCCTCAGAGCTGTTGCAGGGGATTAGTCACCAGACCGAGCAGTGGCTCTCGCCACTCAACCTGCAACCAGGCATGGTTGTGTGTGATAATGGGCGTAACTTGGTGGCGGCTTTGGAGCTCGGCAAGCTCACACACGTACCATGCCTAGCGCATGTATTTAATTTAGTGGTTCAGCGATTTCTAAAAACCTACCCCAATGTGCATGATCTCTTGACCAAGGTGCGCCGCGTGTGTGCACATTTCCGTAAGTCATCTACAGCTTCAGCCGGCCTGTTGAAGCTGCAGCAGCGCTTACAATTGCCAGCTCACCGGCTGCTGTGTGACGTGAGCACGCGCTGGAACTCCACCTTCCACATGTTGGCCCGGCTTTGTGAGCAGCAGAGGGCAGTAGTGGAGTACCAGCTGTTACACGGTCGTCGCCTCTCCGTTCAACTTCCTGTAATCAGAAGTGAGGAGTGGGAATGGATGTCAGACCTCTGTGAGGTTTTACGCAATTTTGAGGAATCGACACAGATGGTGAGCGGCGATAACGCTATTATCAGTGTAACCATCCCACTTCTGTGTCTACTGAAACGCTCGCTGCTCACAATTAAAACTGACGCTTTGCATGTGGAAGAGGTGGAAATGCGGGAGGAAGAGCTTACACAAGGTGATAGCCAGAGCACCCTCACTTCGTCTTCTCAGCGACAATTGGAGGAGGAGGAGGAGGAGGAGGAAGACACGGTTGCCTCCGCTACAGAGGGTAGCCATGGAACTTTAGTTCCATCTCTTCAGCGTGGGTGGGCAGAAGAGGAGGAAGAGGATGAGGAGATTGAGAGTCATCCTCCTGGTGAGGACAGCGAAATCTTGACTGTTGGTACTCTGGCACACATGGCTGACTTTATGTTAGGCTGCCTTTCCCGTGACCCACGCGTTATACGCATTTTAGACAACACGGATTACTGGGTGTTCACCCTTCTGGACCCCCGCTACAAAGAGAATTTCTCATCTCTCATTCCTCCGGTGGAGAGGACAAGCAAAATGGTGCAATACCAGAAGGTTCTTGTTGAAAAATTGCTCCAAAATTTTCCATCTGACAACGCTGGCGGCAGAGTACGTGCTACCTTGGCCAACCGAGAAGGGGAGAAAAGGGGAGCACACAGCAGTTCCGACAAAGGCAGGGCAACACTCTCCAAGGTGTGGGACACCTTCATGACACCCCGCCAGCACCCTCACCCTGATTCGCAGCCTAGTGTCACAAGGAGGGAAAAGTTTTGGAAGATGGTGAAGGAGTACGTAGCAGACCGTGTCAGCATCCTCAATGATCCCTCTGTGCCTTACAACTACTGGGTGTCCAAGCTGGACACGTGGTATGAACTGGCACTCTACGCCTTGGAGGTGCTGGCCTGCCCTGCCGCCAGCGTTCTGTCTGAGCGGGTATTTAGTGCTGCTGGTGGCATCATAACAGATAAGCGTATCCGCCTTTCCACCGACAATGCTGATAGGTTGACACTTATAAAAATGAACAAGGCCTGGATTTCCCCTGACTTCTCCACTCCACTGGAGGAAAGCCCCGGGGGAACATAAACTCACTTTATATATGTTATTTACAATGATGGGAATACTCTGTATTCCCATTCACCCCTTCCACCCAAAAAACGGGTATATGGTTGACTCTTAATCTTCTCATCCTCCTCCTCCTCTTCCATATGCCCTGTGATATAATTTTTATATAGGGCCAGCTCACCAGCGGGCCCTGTGATATAATTTTTATATAGGGCCAGCTCACCAGCGGGCCCTGTTTGACAATTTTTATATAGGTCAGCTCACCAGCGGGCCTTCTCATATAATGTTTTATTGGGTCAGCTCTCTAGCGGGCCCTCTCATATAATGTTTTATAGCGTCAGCTCACTAGCGGGCCTTCGCATATAATGTTTAGGATGGTCAGCTCCGCAGCAGACCCTCACCCATAATGTTTTAGATGGTCGGCTCAGCGCACGTTTCCCTCTTAATCATGGCCCCAGTTCAGAAAAATCGAGGAAATTTTTGGGAGAATTTGCTTTTGCGCACGTTTCCCTCTTAATCATGGCCTCAGTTCAGAAAAATCAAGGAAATTTTTGGGAGAATTTGCCTCTGCGCACGTTTCCCTCTTAATCATGGCCTCAGTTCAGAAAAATCGAGGAAATTTTTGGGAGAATTTGCAGATGATATACAAGTAAATATACAGCAAATACTGTTTGGTAACAATTTTTCGCCTAAAGTCGTTTTTATTTTCCTTTTTGTGTGTTTTACGGTCAGTCTGTAAAAATGGCGTACTACGGGCGAAAGATCGTTCCCAGCAGCGATATTGGAGTCCAAGATGCATCCAGACATCCTCCCTATGCTGTCCCTGAACCATTTCTGTGGTGTTTCCATCTTTTTCTGCCCTTTTCCTATGGACCAGACACCCTCCCCTCATCAGAGCAGGGGGTGCCTGGTGTAATGCTCGAGTCCTCCCATTGACTTCAATGGGGCTCGGGTGCTCGGCCGAGCACTCGAGCCTCCGGGGGTGCTCGGTCAGAGCACCCGAACACCCGAGCATTGGGGTGTTCGCTCATCACTACTGCCTAGATCTCCAATTTGTAAGGGGTGCCTCAACTGTGCTGGACACATCCACATTCTGAATTGTGGGTGTGGCCAGATCAATCTCAATGTCACTGCACTAGTTTTATACCCCTTTGCAAGATATTATGCAACCCCTCGGATACTAGAAATATCCACCATGTGTTGAGAATGTGTCTAGCAACCAATGGGTTAAAACCTTTTTTTGGCTTTTCTTGTTATTGGTCAAGGGTATTTTTTGTGCCAGGAAATAGTGGATGGGTCTGGGGCCATGTGAGGAGTGGGGGTGTGGTCATGGGTGGAGCTAAGGGCACCTAGAGTGCCTTGCCTTAGTATGCGTGGGATATAATTCCGGTCTTGGCTGCAGATATCCCATCCCTGATCTAAAATATATTTATCTTCCTAACAATTAAGTAATATTAACTTCTTCCATCCTAATTCTAAAAGTCTAACATCTCCTTTGGTTTGAATCAAATGTAAAAGCAAACCAGGTGAATCATTGGCTAATCTTTCATCAGAACATCCGCTCTCCTCTATATATTTCTGGACTTTGACCCAAATAACTGCTTATTGATGCACAAAAGTAACTAAACTATACAGATCAGAAGGTGCTTGAACTCAGGCTAATTTGTTCTTGAAGTCATTGTTGTTCTTATTCATGTTGGATCATGTTAACCCCTTTAACAGGAATTTACATCTGTAATCAGATACTGAAAGACAGTGAGAACATCCTACCTGTGCAACCCAAATACAATCCTCTCATCCTGTTCCCATCCCCAATGCATGGGATGCATGTTCCACACTGGCTGATGTTCCACACGGGCCACTCATGCACATCAAACAGATAATCACACCAGAGTGCTGCTGCTTAAGCATTCACAGTGAATGGTTAAACTCTGCTAAAAAGAATAATGTTGCTACAGAACAATATCAATGAGATGGCAACATATCTAGAACACTATGGGGTCTACTTATTAATGTACATAACATGTCAGGAAATGCACCAGTATTCAATTGTTGAGATTTGAATATTTACTAAAAAATGTGTACTTCTTTATAAATGAGCAAGTACAAAACTACTGTTAGATTGTACACAAGGGCACTTGGCTCTGTTTGTATGGTCGTTTATCTTGGTTCATCTCTCTTCCAGGTGCTCAGTCAGTAACACCTCACCAATGCAAGATATAGTCAGTGAATAAGAAGATTGCATATAGAGTCAATGAAATGCTTCAGCTCATTTATTAAGTGCAGGGACAAGATAACACAACTTTGAAATGCATTTTTAACTAGCAATGTAGAGACAGCTTTGCCTGTTTTGTGTATTGTTAAGTGTATATTTGTGAAGTGCATTACACAGTGACCATGAGTAAGACATACACACATGCAGTAAGTCATATACACACACACAAGCAAACACACACACAGTAATAGACATACATGCATAGTAAAAAAAGAGTCATGTGAGAGCCACGTATATGAGTTTAGTGACCTTTGCTGCCTCCTGTGTGAGGCAATGAAAGGGTTAATGCCTCAAAGTAACGTTAATAAAAAAAAAAAAAAAAAAAAACAGACCTTGAGAGATGTGGATCACTTGATGGAGGTACACCTGTAATGAACAGGGCCCTCCCCTGAAGGAAGCGTGTGGCATA
The DNA here is from genome assembly GCA_037306005.1 of Rhinophrynus dorsalis. Classification (NCBI taxonomy): domain Eukaryota; kingdom Metazoa; phylum Chordata; class Amphibia; order Anura; family Rhinophrynidae; genus Rhinophrynus; species Rhinophrynus dorsalis. Next base: position 331,516,249 of record CM074719.1, on the reverse strand, counting down.
CTTAAATTGGCAGGCTCTACCTCCACTGCTGTGCCTCCTTTGCAGGACCTCTTCAATGAAGATAAATTTGTGCCGTGTGAGGACCTTGAGGTCCTGACAGGGCACTACCAGAGTAAAATTCTGCACATTGAAAGTATGGTAGTGACCTGTCAGGTCCTTAAGGGTCACAAATGAATCCTCATTGGAAGAAGTCCTGCAATTCCCTTGCAACAGTGGGTGAAGAGGGGGGTAGGCAATGATGCAAGGACAGAGGCAAAGAGGAGGAGGAGGCAATGAGGTGAAGAGGATAAGATGTGAGGCAGGGGAAGCAGAACAGAAGCAACGATGAAGATAGTGAACAGAGCAAGGCAAGGCGGTAGGCAGGAAAAGGGTGCGATGATGATAGTGGGAGGCAAAGAGGAGGAGGGGCATTGAGGTGGAGGGGAGGTGATGAGGTGAAGGGTGGGAGGGGAGGTGATGAGAGGGGAGGTGATGAGGTGAAGGGTGGGAGGGGATGTGAAGAGGAGAGGCAGGGAGAACAGAGGTAATGGACAAAGGAATTTGACAGTGGGAGAGGGATGTGAAACTCCTCTCAGAGATTTTGACAGGAATAGCCCCCCTGTCAAAATCTCGCCACCCAAATGTTCTGCAGAGGCACTGAGAATTTTGGTAGCATGACGTGTTCCTCTTTTATATATAAAAATGAAAAACATGCCTTTTTAATCCTTATGATTTACATACAATGTATGTTAAATATACATTCTTTACATATTATGTTACCCCTCCATCCACTAGAGGGCATGTCACACCCCAAAAAGTATTTCACTGATATAGGGCTCTATGTTCAAAAGAATAGTGGAAACATTCTAGAGCAAACCAGCTGGACCATAGGGGATAATTACAAATTCCTCCAAATCCCCATTGATTGACATGAGTATTTTAACCCCTTGAATGCTAGATAGCTTTGCAATGCATTTCAAAACAATGCATTGGAGAGCCCTCCAGCAAACAAGGTATTAAAAGCCCATTGAAATCGATGGGAATTTGTGTTTGTCCACATTGTTATACTTGGTTTCCCCAGAATTATTCCACATTTCCTTTGAACATATGGTCCTTAGAATGGATCTTATCCATTAACCCTTAGAGTGCCAGAGGGGTATGCAATGCATTGCTTTTCAATGCGTTGTGTACCCCTCTGGCACTCAAAAGGTTAAATTAAATTTTAAGTACAAGGCTATACCAGTGAAATTATCTATTTAAGTGCACCAAGCTTTGGTTTGCTTATCTTATATTAATCATTGGGGAATGACATTCAACATATAATGTAAGTGTTCATGCATGTTTTAGGGTGACCACATTTCCATTCTGCCAATCAGGGACACTGAAGAGACGAGAGCAGCAGAGTACTTGTCCTAAGCTGCATAGTGCAACTAAGTGGGAGGGGTCAATATACATCACTGGATATCACTACGCAACCTGCTTTTTCTCTTGCACACCACATAATTCTAAACACCAGTAGAGGGAGAACTGCCCATTGACTGGTGTGACAGAAAGAGATGCAGTGGCGGGTTAAAAGAAAATGTGCCTCACACCCAAAGCCATAGACTAGCGTTACACTACAACAAATTGCACTGCAGCTCCTGTTTGATGTCAGGATCAAGTCTCAGTTCTCTCTGTAGAATTTAGAGCTCTGTCTGGAAGCCATTTTTTCGTAGCCAGGCACAGGCATCACTTTCTGTTGCAGTAAGCAATGGGCAGTACTCCATCTAGTATTTAGAACTCTGTGCTCTGGAATCTTCGTTCCAGGATTTTGTATGGTCTCTGAAGGGGGCTGCCCGGGACATGAGACACATTTAAAATCCAGGACTGTCCTGGGCAATTTTGGACACCTGGTCCTCCTATGTTTTCATGTGTTTAAAGTCCTTCTTTCACCGATTTAAATACATTTCTCTGAGTAGGCAGGTGAATATGTGTATCACTTAGAAATACTGAAAGTTATTTATGAATGAACTCATATGAGTAGTTTCAAAGTCCAGAGGATAAGATACACTGCTCCCCTCACTGTGTGATAATTGCAGATAACAGATATATGTAACGATTGTTAATTGCACTGGATGTTACAGGCTCATTACATCATAAAGACATTTTACGAGGTGGAATCCAAGTTAACCCTTTGAGTGCAATGAAATTGACTATTCCAAGACTGGAGCGGTCATCATCAGTTCCCTGTTCTGCGTGCCGGCACACGTGATCATTCACATGTGCTGGCATGTCAGACTTCTCTATGTGGTCCTTAACCTCTTAAGGACCAGAGGTCCCAGGATATGCGGTCCTTTAAGGACCAGATAGGGAAGTTCAACGTGCTGCACCATGTGACTGATCACATGTGCCGGCACCCGAACGAGGGACTGAAATAGATCGCTCCGGTCTTGGAGCGATCAACTTCAGTCCCCGGTATTACTCACCTCGCTCCTGCAGGAGTGCGGTGAGTAAAAGTATGTGACATACCAGGACCATCACTGGTGCTTAAGTGCTGGACCAGGGTGACGGTCCGGGTACATCAATGGACACGAAGGGGTTAAAGCACCACACACCCTGGGACCTGTAGTCCTTAAGGGATTAAACCATGCTGCATATTTTTTTTTTTTTACGTTTTATCCCACTGTGTAAAACACTGCTGAACGGTGTTGTATTCAAAAGTTATTACAGCTCAAAGGTACATTTTTTTAGGTGCAGTACCACAGTGGCCTGAAATTGTACAGTGGTGCTGTTGTTTCACCATACTATGAAGATTTATGGTCAATTGCCAGAGCTGTCCATAGGATGGTGTAGCAACAGCACCTCTGTACAATTTCAGGCCACTGTGATACTGCACCTAAAAAATACAAGTTTGAACTGTAATAACTTTTTAATAAAACACCTTTCACCAGCGGAAGTATCCTTGTGTTACTCAGGGGGATAAACATTACAATATATTTTTTAAAATATTAAGTATCCCTTTAAATATAAATGTATCCTTTATACCACAGTTTTGACTAACATTAACTCATATTAGTATAAATAATGTTTTAATTGTTGCTATATACTCTCTGAGGTTGGTCCATTGAGTGCTTACAAGACTGGAACTCCTTTATATCACTGGCTATACCGAGCATGCTAATGGTATGCATTGAATGGTGGACATATGAGATTGGCAACTTCTTGACAGGTGAGACAAGCAGCAGTTATAAGGATGACTTCCAGAACATTCGTGATATAGAAAAAGTCATTTATTGGGCAAAACATATTAACATTTGTATAGATAAAAAAATCCAGTGGTAAATTTATAAACATTTTATACATGGATATTATTTTCACAGAACTGCACTTCCATCTTAATACTGTACATAGGGTATATGTATGAAACAATGATGGGGAGTTAAAAAAAAACAAACCTGTAATTTAGAATATTAGTATTTTTGCATGTCTGTAACTGAGTGCATTGGGTCTGATTATAATGGGCGAGTGCTGTGGCTTTAAAGAAAGATGGCTCTGATATACTTGCATATGATTAATCCTTTAAGGACTAGAGGTTGTACAGAGCAGTGCTGCACACCACTCTGTTAATTAAAGGGTTAATCAGTAGAAAATAGCCTAGAAGAAATTAAGGTGGCAACCTTGTCATTAAAACACAAACAAGGGAGGTCACTAACACAATGCGAGGGGGGGGGTCTGAAAGAATCAGAGTGTTTCTCGGCTACCATTTAGAAGACAAAATGGAAGAGGGCTGCTAAACAGATGGAAGCCTATATTGCATTCCACCCTGAGCACATAGTGTAGTGCATATACGTCAAAGCAACGATATTACAATGCAATGAGGAACATGGAAGCAGACTTGCCAGTCTCCTACTGGATCTCTGTCTCACTCTTTTGCAGGTTTGATTAATGTGGTAGAGCTTGGAGCCCAGTCTGTTGTATATCAGGTGGTGACCATTGCATACATGGTAAGGATAACCAGATCTAGTATGAACAGATTGTTTTTGTACAGCAATAATCACCTACTGAACAATACATCTACTACCCACAATATTCCATCATTCTGAGTAACTTAAAGCGGAACTACCACCTGAAATACACTTTAGCTTAAATAACTCCCCATCTGGCGACTAGCTGCTTAGTAGTGCTAGTCGTCAGAATTATTACATTGTTAAACAGATTTAAAAAAAACGAGAAAAAAAAGAAGGGAGCTCCCTAGTGCAATATAGATTGCCAATAAAAGACCTCCACCAGTACACCACTGTACTCACAATATTCCAGACCACTAGTAGTGATCAGCGTACACAAATGAGGGAATCTAACTGCCCCCACTCAGTCTCTCCAAAGGATGGTAGCTGCGTCTTCAGAAAGGACTCCCCCAATCTCGACTGGGGACCTTAGAACAAAAGAGATACACAAACAGGAAAAGCGCAAACCACCACCGGTATATCCTAGGACTATCGGATGTCAGAATAAGACCAATAGTATACAGGTACTCACAATTCCTGGATAGAGTAGCTGGTAAAAGGTATAACCAGCTAAAACAAACGGGGATATGTAACCTGTCCCATTACAGTTACTCTCTCCAATAGAAGAAATGGATCCTTATAACTTCATAGAAAATGTATTAAAAATACATGTATATTGCCATAGAGTAAAAAAGGTCAATACGTGTAATAAATATACGAGCCTAATGATGCGTTTCGGGGTTCAACCCCTTTTTCAAATCTCATAGGCATAAAAAATTGAAATCATCACCTACCCTCAAGCCTCTCACCTCTTAAATGCCATAGTGTTTGGAGTCTCACTTCCGTTGGCGAAATCTCGCAAGAATGAGTTTAGTATCCAAGGCAACTTTCCAATGCCAGAAAACTATCACGAAAAAGAGACAGCATATCCCACACATCAGTTACCTGCTGAATGTATGGGAAATAACGTCATTTGAGTTCCATAAAGCTGGAACGCACACACAAACGAACGGAAGGGACCTACCTAATATCACATGGTCTGACAGAGGTTATCAACATTGGGAGGAGGGGATGATAATCCAATCACACAACTATACAATACTAAAAAGAAGAAAAGGATCCACTAATAATGGTATACGTATACACAATTACAAAATACCACATTAAACAATATTAAACATTAACATTAAACAATACAAAATAATAATAAAAAAATAAAAATAATAATAAAAAAATTATATTAACAAAATTAATAAATAAAAATAAAAAATATAATAGGAAAATAAAATTATATATATATATATATATATATATATATATATATATATATATATATATATATATATACACATATAGAGTTAAAGCAGCACTCACAGGGCTTCTTAAATATGAGAAAAACATTTTTTTTATTGGTCAACGTTTCGGCCACATAATTTGGCCTTTCTCAAGAAACGTTGACCAATAAAAAACATTTTTTTCTCATATTTAAGAAGCCCTGTGAGTGCTGCTTTAACTCTATATGTGTATGTTATGTGGCATAAGCATTGCACCCAGGCACTGGATCATTAACTGTGAGTGCTTCCTATACACAAAATGTACTCCTTTGTTACTGGTGATATATTTGAAATCAGAACTTTCGTGAACTGTGGAACCACAAATGTAGTCTACTTGTTGGACTGTGTCTGTGGTCTACAGTACATAGGAAGGACCACAAGGACCGTTCGTGAGCGTTTCAGTGAGCATCGCTGGAATGTTGAACGGGGTTTTTTGGAACACAGTGTGTCACAACATTGTACATTAATACATAATAAAGACCCAGCGTGTTTGAAGATTACCCCTATTGAATATATTATGCCCTCTAAGGGGACTACAGTATTAAACCATCGAGAGTCATACTGCATGTTTATGTTGCAGACCATGGTACCTAGTGGACTCAGTGAGACCACTGAGAATATATATTGATATATTTTTGAGATTAAAATTAGATATTTAATTTTATTCAACTCATTTTTCACCACTACTATTAATAATATCACATATATATAAGTACATACACACATATATGTATATTTAGTTATTTGAATTATAATTGATTCATTTATATTTGTTCTTTGAATGCACTGTAATCTATATCACGTAATTATTTATTTATATCAATAACGTATATATATTTTTCATTATTGGTTGTTTTAATGTTTTTTTACTGGTCCCCTTGAGTCTGGAATTACATGGGACTATTACAAGCATGATTTTTATATATATATATATATATATATATATATATATATATATATATATATATAATATATTTTTTTTTTTTCGGTTATATTTTTTATTTTTATTTATTAATTTATTATTATAATTTTTTATTATTATTTTTTTATTATTTTGGATTGTTTAATGTTAATATTGTTTAATGTGGTATTTTGTAATTGTGTATACGTATACCATTATTAGTGGATCCTTTTTCTTCTTTTTAGTATTGTATAGTTGTGTGATTGGATTATCATCCCCTCCTCCAATGTTGATAACCGCTGTTAGACCATGTGATATTGGGTAGGTCCATTACATTTGTTTGTGTGTGTGTTCCAGATTTATGGAAAGCAAATTACGTTATTTTCCATACAGTCAGCGGGTAGCTGATGTGTGGGATATGCTGTCTCTTTCTCGTGATAGTTTTCTTGCATTGGAAAGTTGTCTTTGATGCTAAGCTCATTCTCACAAGATTTCGCCAACGGAAGTGAGACTCCAAACACTATGGCATTTAAGAGGCAAGAGGCTTGAGGGTAGGTGATGATTTAAATTTTTTATGCCTATGAGATTTGAAAAAGGGGTTGAACCCATAAAGCGTCATTAGGCTTGTATATTTATTATACATATTGACGTTTTTTACTCTATGGCAATATACATGTATTTTTAATACATTTTCTATGAAGTTATAAGGATCCATTTCTTGTACTGGAGACAGTAACTGTAATGGGTCAGTTTACATATCCCCATTTGTTTTAGCTGGTTATACCTTTTACCAGCTACTCTATCCAGGAATTGTGAGTACCTGTATACTATTGGTCTTATTTTGACATTAGATAGTCCTAGGATATACCTGTGGTGGTTTGTGCTTTTCCTGTTTGTGTATCTCTTAAATAGATTTTCCCTTTTTTCCCAGGCTGACAGCAGGATGGAGCGCAGACATCTTGCCATAGTGATGTCTACTCGCCTGCATTGGCAGTACCTTTCCGGAGCCGAGCGGCTCCTAGCAATGCCTTCTAGAGCCAGCTGGGACTGACAGCGCAGGCTCGTAGACGTCACTCTGGCAAGATGTCCGTGCTCCATCCTGCTGTCAGCCCGGGAAGAAAGGGTAAATCTATTTAACAATTTAGTGCTACTAAGTAGCTAGTTGGCAGATGGGGAGTTATTTAAGCGAAAGTGTATTTCAGGTGGCAGTTCCGCTTTAAAAAATAAGTTCTAGGAGAAAAATAATGAAGGTGATATTGTTAAAGTGGTAAGTTTGATCATATTTATTATTAAATTTACAAAACATACATAGATTACAACAGAATCCAATCCTATTGCTTGGATGGAAATTGACTGGTTGGTCAGCAATGTCTCTGAGGTGCCATTTATAGTCTCACTTCTATCGTTGGAGCAAACTACCTAAAGGAGATACATCCTCTAACTAAGGGTAGTGTCTACTCCAGCTATGGTAGAACTGCAATTCAAATCATCCTTGACTAGCTGTTGGCAAGCTAAGGATGATGGAAATTGTACTCCAACAATAGTTGGAGGATTGAAAATGTCCCACTCCTGTACCAGCAAGATTGACAAGAAAGGCAACCTGAGCTCTCCAGCTGTTAAAGACAACTCCCCTCATCCCCAACCAACCAGTGGGGATAATGGAATTAGTAGTAGTCCACAGCAGCTGGAGAGTCAAAGAGTGCCTACCCCAATCTGCCTGTCATAAAAGGAGAATAATACCTAAATAAAAATGGGTTATATACCTTTAACACTCCTGTACCCCCACCCAGCAAAGTTCCTGCTTCATATACCTGCTTCAGATTGTGTTGTAGTAAACCTTTGTTAAGAATATATATATATATATATATATATATATATATATATATATATATATATATAGTAGAGCTTTTCCTGTTGAGTAAAATAAACTTACACCCTTTTCTGAGAGAGATGCATATTTCCACAGTTATTACAACTTAAATGCTTGTTTTTTTACATTAACAGTGCCCTCTAATGTTCAAATTTCAATTACCTATTCCATTACTTTCTAATTGAGAGGAAAGCAACAAACTGTCCTCCATAAAATGTTATAGAAACTTCTGCCATGCTGACAGCGGTAGACCCAGCCTTTGTTTTACGCAACGGAAAAAAGCTCTATAATATATATATGCATTCATTAAAAAAGTTTACTGCTCCTTTAAGTTAACAAGTGCGAGTAGCAATGCTCTATAAATTAGAAAAGCAATTTGAAAATAGATGTTCTTGCACCAATTAAATTAAATGTATAGTAGTGGGCGGGTACTTCATGATATGTGAAAGCATACCTCCCAAGTGTCCCTCTTTAGGAGGGACAGCCCCAGACCCAAATCGTGCCATTAGGCAATGAAAAAAAATATGAATATCTGGAAAAAAATAAATAGTCTCACATTTGAAAGGTTCATGTTGTGTGCCAACATTCATCATGACTATAGCCAAATCTACTTAAAGGGATAGTAATGTTTCATGATAAAAGCAGCTCTAATTAATCATCATAGTATTTGGACTTTGGAGAGTGTTATTTCATTTCTGTCAGAGTTGTAGTTCAAGAGTAATTCCGTAATCCAGCTCCTTTTCCTGATGTAACACTGTTCAGCCAGAGCAGAAGGGAGGTGCCCAGGTAGATTGCAGAGAGGGACAATCTTCAATTAAGATAAGGGAAAAACCTGAAAAACTTGTCAAGGGGGGCAGGGCTTTCATTGTACTCATAGGAAGAAGATTGTCCCCTGCTGTTATCTGTCTGGTCTATGGACTGGATTCCACATCTGAGAAGAGATGGCTTACACTAGGTAAAAGGGGCGGGAGGGGAAACTTTGCTTGTGAATATCTCTCAAACCATAAAGGTTTGAGAAATAAGACTTATATCGTTCTTCATGTTTTTTTAATGCCTACAAAATAAAATAAAGATAAAAGGAAGTACTGTTACTATCCCTTTAACAGATATCCATCAGTTTTCACAAATTGTTTTTGTTTAACACTGAGAAATAAAAATGAGAATTAAAATGTATATCCCAGCTCTCAATAGTGGACAGAACCAAAATGATCTAAATAATCATGATAATAAAAATTACAATGAAAGGCGACAATAGGATTAATAATTTAAACCATATTACTTTACCACAACTTGTCTAGTTTCAAAAATATGGCTGCTAGGAAACACACTTAATATACCCCACCTTAAAAGTATATTTGTAGAAATAGTTTAACCACTCATACATAAATTCCACATATGCTAACTGAAATAATTCTGGGGTAACAAAGAAATAAGTGATTAAACAAACATTAATATCTAAGTTAATTTAATATATAATTCATTCTTAACATTAAGCTTACAAAAAATCCAATATTAGGAGTATATAAAATCACTTCTCTGGAGTTTCATTTTGTCCTTAAATTACTAGCTCCTCCAAAATTCCCTAATCAAGAATGAAGTGAATGAGTGATGGAATGAATGGAGATTAATATGGATGTTGGAAGGATGGTTGTGCTGAAGAAGAAGAAAATATATTGACTCAACGCAGACTCGATATACATACAGTAATGAGCAAAAGTTTTAGGCAGGTGTGAAAAAATGCTGTAAAGTAAGAATGCTTTCAAAAATAGGCATGTTAATAGATTATATTTATCAATTAACAAAATGCATAGTGAGTAAACAGAAGAAAAATCTAAATCAATACTTGGTGTGACCACCCTTTGCCTTCAAAACCACACCAATTCTTCTAGGTACACTTGCACAAAGTCAGGGATTTTGTATGCATATAATCAGGTGTATGATTAAACAATCATACCAAACAGGGGTGAATGATCACCAATAATATGTAGGTTGAAACACAATCATTAACTGAAACAACTGTGTAGGAGGAATAAAATTGTGTGAGGAACAGCCAAACTCGGCTAACAAAGTGAGGTTTTTGAAGACAGTTTAATGTCAAAAGTCATACACTATGGCAAGACTGAGCACAGCAACAAGACACAAGGTACTTATACTGCATCAGCAAGGTCTCTCCCCGGCATAAATTTCAAGACAGACAGGGGTTTCCAGATGTGCTGTTCACGCTCTTTTGAAGACGCACAAAGAAACAGGCAATTTTGAGGACCATAGGCGCAGTGGTCGGCCAAGAAAACCTAGTGCAGCAGATGAAAGACACATCGTGCTTAATTCCCTTCATAATCCAAAAGTGCCATCAGCTCAGAATTGGCAGAAACAGTGAGTCCATCTACTGTCCAGAAAAGTCTGTTCTGAAGTGGACTTCATGGAAGAATTGTGGCCAAAAAGCCATACCTCCAACGTGGAAACAAGGCCAAGCGACAGACCAACTCAACTATGCAAAAAACACAGGAACGGGGGTGCAGAAAAATGGCAGCAGGTGCTCTGGACTGATGAGTCAAAATTTTAAATATCTGATTGTATCAGAAGGCAGTTTGATGTCTGCAGGCAACAATGAAGCATGGTAAAGGTTCCTTGCAAGTCTGGGTCTGCATTGCTACAAATGGAGTTGGGGATTTGGTCAGAATTAATGGTATCCTCAATGCTGAGAAGCACAGGCAGATACTTATCCATCATGCAATGCCATCAACGAGGCATCTGATTGGCCTCAATGTTTAATGCCAAAGGCATTAAGAACTATCTTCAGCATAAAGAAGAACAAGGAATCCTGGAAGTGATGGTATGGCCCCCACAGAGCCCTGATCTCAACATAATTGAGTTTTGTCTGAGATTATATGAAGAGAGAGAAGCAACTGAGGTTGCCTAAATCCACAGAATAAATGTGGTTAGTTCTCCAAGATGTTTGGAACAACCTACCTGCTGACTTCCTTATAAAACTGTGCGCAAGAGTGACGAGAAGAATTGATGCTGTTTTGAAGGCAAAGGGTGGTCACACCAAATATTGATTTGATTTAGATTTTTCTTCTGTTCACTCACTATGCATTTTGATTGATAAAAAATAAACTACTAATGTCAATTTTTGAAAGCATTCTTATTTTACAGCATTTTTTCACACCTGCTTAAAACTTTTGCATATTACTGAATATCCTTTCCACCTTATGTTGCTGGTTTTAAATACACCAGGATCCATAAGTGTCAAATGATTAACTTTGTAAGAAATGTGCTAAAAAGAACAGGAAAAGAATGAGCATCAAAGTATAGTAAATAATCTAAAATGATAAAATACAAAATAAAATAAATTACAAAATACAATTATAAAATATAATTGTATGAAATATAGATATCTACAAAAAATATTCCCCTCATGCTCTGTAAAATAAATAGCGTCTATATAACTGTCACTCTATCAAACAAGTTTCCCCACTTAAAAAAACAAAAACACCTGACCGTGTGTGCGTGTTGACGTCACCATCTTCCCACGGGCCACGAGCAGCTTCCATGTATATCTATAAATAAACGCCATTGCTGTAAATTATTTGTCTTGATAAAGGTCCCTATGTGGGACCGAAACGTTGACCCTGTTTTCGCATTATTGCTCAATAAAATTATTTAATACAAGACCCACTGGTGCTGCCTCTTATCTACAGAACTCTAATTACATTTTGGGGACTGTGCACCTGGGCACATAAGTTAATTCAGAGCGAGTGCTTCCATTCCAATGTCTGACTTGTATATTTTATTTTTTGGAAAGCACCCTCAACTATACAGTTGACTCCTCAGCAACTTGTTTATTCTGATACTAGTTGAACAGCCCGTTACACGGGCCACAGTGCCTCTGGCAGCCGGTCGCGGGGCAGTCACACGAAGTGGAGACTGCCCGCGCCTCGGCTGATACAGAGCTGGACGCTCCTTCAGAGCGCCCAGCTCTGTATCAGCCACGGCGCGGGCAGTCTCCACTGCCTGTGAGTGCCGCACGCGCAGCAGTGTCTACTGCGCATGTCGGGCGTTACACACAACTTGGCGAATTATTATATAGGATACATTGGAATCTTCACGTGAGATATTTTTATTCCTGTGAGAAGTGATGGAAGACCCTCCTGCAGTCACCATCATAGAACAGCCCACGGAACCTCTTGCTTTTACTGCTGCCCAAGCCTCAGAAATCTTATTTTCTGAAACTGCTGTGGATCATCTTCCAGGTAAGGTACCCGCTGATATATATAACAATTTACTTAAACTGAAACAAAGAGAAACTGATCTATTTTTACATGGTGTGTATCTATCAGATTATTACAGAGCACAACATATCCCTAGAGGCTTTAGAATCACTAATATACCCACCACAGGCAGAACAAATCCTGAATTCTGCCGCAAATGGTGTTGTATATTAAATAAATGTTCACATGATTTAATGTTATTAGTGATTGATGAAGTCTCTAGGGAATTGAAAATAACACGATCTGAAATTCAAAGTTTTGAGGATGCTCATTTGAACACTCTCATCACAGATCCTGATAACAAATGGCTTGACAAACTGACAGAGGATATATCCACTTATAAAAGTGAACTACATAGATTTAAGACAGCAAAAGTTCAGAAAGTCAATTCAGATTATAAAGACAATAGGGTATACAGATGGCTCACTGGCACTCAACCGAGAACCAGTAACTTATTAAGACCACCTAAACGTAAAATTTCTAAACCCAATCTGAGAACTGTGGATACATCCTCTGGCAACTCGTCAGAGTCAGACACTCCCTCCACATCAACCACACGTAAAAATACTACCGACACTTTTTTAGGAGTCACCACGCGGTCCGCCGCAAAAGACCGCACACAAGAAGGAGCAAAAGAAAAAGACATAATCACTACGAAACCCCCAATGAAGAGAACATAGTTTTTAATCTCAGTAGTCACCAACTATCTACTGAAGAGATATCAGTACTTTCTAAGGGTCTCTCTTTCGTGCCGACTCCCAGGAGTGATGATTTTCAGCTTAAAGTTGACATCAATCGTTTCCAAAGACAAATGAAATTAAAAGATCACTTTGGTGATGTCTCGACAGATTCTTCTTATTCTCAATTTCATGCTAAAAGCACGTTTGAGCCCATACAAACTAATCCCTCAATCAAAACCTTCACACGTATGATTTCTAGTGACTATGTCTTGCAATCACCCCAATTTATCCACAAGAATCTGAGTAGATTAGAAAAACAAGCTATCACCAATTTGGCCACTAATCCATCAATTGTCGTTCGTCCTGCTGACAAAGGTGGAGCTGTGGTCATACTAAATTACAGTGATTACAGGGAAGAGATTCTTTCCCAATTGAGTGATAAGTGCACTTACCAATCTCTACCATCAGACCCTCTAATTAAATTTAAACAGGACATTGATAGCAATCTATTAATGGCATTGAACAATGGCTGGATAGATGAGCCCACTTATGGTTTTCTTAAGGTAGAACACCCGGTGTGCCCTATTTTATATACTCTGCCTAAAATTCATAAGGATCTAAATAAACCACCTGGACGCCCGATAGTATCCGCAAGGGGCTCTCTATTACAGCCATTGGCTCAATTTTTGGATTATTGGCTCCAACCAGCAGTGAAACTAGTACCCTCATACATTCAGGACACCACTGATTTTATTAATAAGATCAGTGAGTTGAGCCTGACTGATGAGAATGTACTTCTAGTAACTATGGACGTCAATTCTCTTTACACCATCATTCCAATTCAGGATGGTATTGATTGTTCCATCAAGGCATTAACTCAATTATCTCCTACTCACAAACGACCACCCCTTGAGTTCCTGAAGATGTTACTTACTTACTGCTTAACATATAATTATTTTCGGTTTGAATTCAAATTTTATCTTCAGATCTAGGGGACTTCTATGGGTTCTAATGTGGCCCCTGCCTTTGCCAATCTTTACATGGCAGAATATGAGAAGATTCACTTTGCTCCTCACTTCAATTCACACATTCTCTTTTATGCACGATATATCGATGATGTGTTCCTCTTGTGGAAAGGAGATTCGAATAGTTTCATTACATTTGCGAATCAATTAAATTTATTTAATAATCCTGTCAGATTTTCTTGGGATATTCATCCAAAAGAGGTACACTTCCTTGATTTAACAGTATATCGTGATTCTAATCGTTTAGGTACCACTAATTACCGTAAACCTACGGATCGCAATACTCTGCTTCATTATCAGAGTTTTCACCCTAAACACACCAAATCAGGGGTACCTTACTCACAATTTCTACGTATTATACGCAATAATTCCAACAGAGAACTAGCCTCCATTCAAGCCAATGAACTGTTTCTACGTTTTTTACAAAGAGGATACAAAAGGACACATTTACAACAAGCATATGATCGTGCCTTTACATTTTCACAGACTGACTTACTCATTCCAAAAAATAATAAAACTAAGGAGGATAGACTAGTATTTACATCCACTTTTACTCCTAAAAGTACTTTTGTTAAACAAGCTATTAGCAGGCGTTGGGACATTCTCGCAGGAGATCCTACATTACCAAAGATATTCAAGACTTCGCCAATACAAAGTTACCGTCGTAGCTCTAATTTACGTGACCTCTTGGTCCTCACAGATCCCTTACATTGCTATACTAGTTCCTATTCTTCATGGTTACCGAAAGAAAAAAATGGTTGTTACAAATGTACTGGCTGTATCACCTGCCGGAGCTTAATTACCGGAGATTCTTTTAACCCCTTAGGGACCCTTGACGTACCAGGACCGTCAAGGGTAAACTTGCTTGAAAGACCCTTGACGGTCCTGGTACGTCACGTACTTTTTACTTACAGCGCTCTACCGGGAGCGCTGTAAGTAAAAATGGGGCATGAAATCGACCGCTCCAAGATCGGAGCGATCTGTTTCAAGCCCCATAGTGACGCGCCGATACACGTGACAGGTCACTTGTACCGGCGCGTCCAAGTGCCCCTATGCGGACGTTATGGGACGGAAATGTCCCATAACGTCCGGTCGTTAAGGGGTTAAACATCCTCACACTAGTAAGAAAATCCCTATAAAATTTCGTCTTACTTGTACCAGCAGTTTTGTGATTTATTTCATAATCTGCCCCTGCAGTTTGATGTATATTGGTAAGACAATAACACCTTTTAAGGAAAGAATTGCCAATCATCGCACAACTATTAGACAAGCAATTCAGACGCGTCAAAGTGACAAACCAGTCGCGAAACATTTCGTGACGGCTAATCACACTTTAGCTGACCTTAAATATATGCTCATAGACCATCAGCCTAAATTGCGTAGAGGAGGAGATAGGAATAAAAAGTTGATGCAGAGGGAAGAACGTTGGATACACAGATTAAACACACTCACCCCAAGGGGTTTGAATGATAAAACTAACTATTCCTGTTTTTATTGACAGACTGGGATAGTAGACCTCCTGGAAAATGGGAGAGTTGAATCTTTGTCCCGGTACTGAGCCTTATCTTGTCCTCTGGATTAAACAACTGACACTGCACAGTACACTCTTAGACATGTCTCCAGGGAGGGGTGGGCATAGATCCCTAACAGGGTGTTGCCATATCAAACACCCCCCCATAATAGGACTACATGTCTGGAGTTTTCACACAGTTACTTTTGTTCTCCTCCCTGTTATTACAGATATAAGTGGGTATCCATATTCAGCCCCACCAGGGTGAGGTGGGCATAGATCCCTTAAGAGTATTGGGTGTTGCCTTTAACACCTCCCCATAATAGCACTGGGCTCTTTGGACCCCTATATCTGGATGCACATTATTTTGGAGTATGATTATTGACAATATATCTTTCTACTCCATTTCTGAATTTATTGTTAGATTAGAGACATCTATGACATGGTATTGTCGCTTGATGCTTTCACCACTCTTGTTCAACATCTTTGTATCGCAATTGGTTCATTGACTTAAACCACCATTTATTAAGTTAAGTACCGCATCGGTGGGTGATTTATTAATATCGCACCACTGGAAGCACAACGGACTAGTCTAACTATATTTGTTTCTGGTAGTTGGTTATGTACAGGTTTGTTATTCATTCCAATATTCATGTAATTGTTGTGGTCATGTTTTCTATAACTGTCACTACATCGTGTCATTTAATGTTTGCATATTGGCTACATCACTGCTGTTCTTTGTATTACATCTCATTAGCAACTCAACATGGATCGCATAGCAGTCTGATTGGACTAGGACACATTTATCTCCAGCGGTAATATACGATTATATACATGTAATGTGTTTGATATAACTACCCGGTATGTGTGTATATGTTTAGGCGTATACATGTGTTCTTTATATTTCATCAGAGTTCGTTCTTTCCATAATATTTCTTAACACGGCTGTTCAATTTGCAGCATTCTGATTATTTGTTACCACATCTGAGAATTCTAAGGGCTCCGTATCATGTTCTTATTCACAGTGTGTTTGAGGACCTATTAATATACATTTGACCATTCGGTCAGCTTTGAACATATTTATTTCAAGTCATTTAGAACTACAACACCAGTGGCTACAGGTTGATGACGCTGACCGTGCGTGCGTGTTAACGTCACCATCTTCCCGCGGGCCACGAGCAGCTTCCATGTATATCTATAAATAAACGCCATTGCTGTAAATTATTTGTCTTGATAAAGGTCCCTATGTGGGACCGAAACGTTGACCCTGTTTTCGCATTATTGCTCAATAAAATTATTTAATACAAGACCCACTGGTGCTGCCTCTTATCTACAGAACTCTAATTACATTTTGGGGACTGTGCACCTGGGCACATAAGTTAATTCAGAGCGAGTGCTTCCATTCCAATGTCTGACTTGTGTATATATATATATATATATATATATATATATATATATATATATATATATATCAGGGCTCAAAATTTCCACTCGCATTTTGCGAGTAGATATTTAGTGAGGGCGAGTGGAAACTGAAGCCCTGTATTCATTATGAATATAACCTTTCCCTGTAATCTCGCGGTGCTAGTGTCCCCCCTCCTCCACTCTGCAATTTGGCGACATGAAAATCTCGCAACGGGCCAGCGCCAATATGACAAGTTCCATCCTCCCGCATCATCACGCGCCCCTGCGGGCCGTGATGACATAACGACAGAGAAGAGGAAGAGGGCGGAGGCCCTGGAAGAGAAGCGCTTGCTGCCAGCAGACTGATCGTTACTGTCTGGAAGCAAGCGCTTCTCTTCTGGTGCCTCTGCCCTCTTCCCCTTCTCTGTCTGTATGTTATCACGGCCCGCAGGGGCGGGCAGGAGGGATAAAGAGAGGTGCAAGGGGGGAGAAAGAAGTACAAGGGAGGAGAAAGACACATGGGGGAGAAAGAAGTACAAGGGAGGAGAAAGACACATGGGGGAGAAAGAAGTACAAGGTAGGAGAAAGAGACACATGGGGGAGAAAGAAGTACAAGGGAGGAGAAAGAGACACATGGGGGAGAAAGTACATGGGGGAAAAAGCGAGAGACATGGGGGAGAAAGTACATGGGGGAAAAAGCGAGAGAAACATGTGGGAGAAAGTACATGGGGGAGAAAGCGAGAGACACATGGGGGAGAAAGAGAGGCACAAGGGGGAGAGAAGAAGTACAAGGGGGAGAAAGAAGTACATGGGGGAGAAAGAAGAGGCACATGGGGGAGAAAGAAGTACATGGGGGAGAAAGAAGAGGCACATGGGGGAGAAAGAAGTACATGGGGGAGAAAGAGGCACAAGGGGGAGAAAGACGTACATGGGGGGGAGAAAGAGAGGCACAAAGGGGAGAAAGAAGTACAGGGGGAGAAAGAAGAGGCACATGGGGGAGAAAGAAGTACATGGGGGAGAAAGGGAGGTGCAAGGGGGAGAAAGAAGTACATGGGGGAGAAAGAAGAAGTACATGGGGAGAAAGAAGAAGCACATGGGGGAGAAAGGGAGGCGCAAGGGGGAGAAAGAAGTACATGGGGGAGAAAGAAGAAGTACATGGGGAGAAAGAAGCAGCACATGGGGGAGAAAGAGAGGCACATGGGGGAGAAAGAAGTACATATGGGAAGAAAGAGAGGCGCAAGGGGGAGAAAGAAGTACATATGGGGGAGAAAGAAGAACCTGATATGGGTGGAGTTAAAGGCGGGGACATGAGTGGAGTTAAAGGCGGGGCTATGGGTGGGGCTAGGAGTGGAAACTGGTGGCGAGTAACTTTTCAGGCCTGGCTAGTAGCTCAGGACTTGAAATTTTGAGCCCTGTATATATATATATATATATATATATATATATATATATATATATCGTAAGAAGCATCAAATTCATTGACACCGGGGGGGGGTGGAGCTAGCTGAAAATTAAGATGGACATGTTTTCTTACAGCTCCTAGTGCCACAAGCAACTGAACCTGCTCTACTAGCTACAATTGCTATCAAATCGCTGCTATTCATAACAGTCATTTTCCCTGTGAGACAGGGCATTGTTTCATAGCTCATGGCCCACGGTACTCAGCCCACCAAGGGGGCATTAACGAGTTGCTTCTTCTTGCGCCATTCTGATCAGAGGACATTACCAAATGCCATGTTGGATGGTGGTCTGATTGCACAGAGGAGCGCAGCGCCCACACACTCGCCAATACATGCCTGTGAGTCTGATAATATAACTCATGAGATGCCTCAACACTTACCGTTATCAACTCAACTCCTCCGTTTCTTACTGCAGCAGAGTCACAGCACCCATTGTCACAAGGGGAGATTCGGGCCTTTGTGGTAGAGATCCGAGGTTTCATGCAAGATGTATTTGCAGGCTTACACACAGAGAATAGGCGCCTGAGTTGTTGCGCATCACTGGAGAGTCGGCCTGTGGCTGCACGTAAGGAGAATATGACCGCACCTATCCTGAGCTACACAGACCCAAGACCACAACAGGCCATTGACTAGGATATGTATGAAGTTACACCTCTCAACGTTACCTTCTGTGACAAGGACCCACCTAGTTTGATCCCCAGGCAGATGGTGTTGAGGACTTTGGAACCAGAGCTCATTTATGTTTGTTTCCGAACCAGTTTCTCGGGTTAACCTCCTACTCCCCTCACGGGGCATGGTATACAACTGGGATGGCCCACCTTGGGACCCAGGAATTATGCTGCTACACTGCAGAGTCCAGTTGCGGTTCTAGATCTACAAATGACTTATGGCTTCTCTTGACATTTGTCTTAAACATGATGCTTTTATGGGGACTATGGACTTTTTTTTGTCCCTTCATACACTGAGCATATACCTTTATGCCTCATCTCTCATTCTGAACACCAAATCCGGTTCTCTCCCTTGGGCCCGGGGAGGGTCAACTGGAACACTGGAACTGCCTATAACGGGGCGAAGGTTTGTTACTAGACTGGTAGTATTGGAGGGACATTTTTCTGTAATTACTCAAGCTATAGCATCCGGTAGCTCAAGCTGTTTCCCCAACCACAATGTTATCTCACAAGTGTGTATTGTGTCTTACATCCTGATATTTGTTGAGGTTCAAGGAGCAGCACCGGTTATGTTGCACTATGAAACCTATAGCCTAATATCTACAGTTAAATGTACATGTATTTCTGCTTTAATACTAAGGTGACTGTTTATGTCTATCTGCTTATATATGGTTCGCTTACTCCTTACGTGAAACCCAGTATTATTTTGAGACTGCGTTCCTGTTATACCATTATACTCTCACTCCTAATGAGTATAACCTAAATCGTAGATCTCTTACTGTGCCCATCTCCTATATTAATTTGCTGATACATACCCCCCCAGTGTCTTTTGGCCACTACGTTCATGTTACACGGGGAATCGGGCCTGACGGCCTGATTTCTTGGTTCACATTTACTTCATCCTTTCTTCTTTTTTCTTTCTCTTTTTCCTGTACTCTTCTTCCTTGCAGACTCCATCTCCTGTAGCTCTCCGTTGTCTCTTTTTACTTACCATCTCCGCCTTTTCTTTCTTCATATGCTGGACTGTCCTGTTTCTCATTTGTCTGTCTTTGTTTTTATATGTTCCAGTTCCGATACTGCCATTCTTAGACTTGCTTCCCCACTTCCTCAGAGAGATTCTGTAACATTTCCTTTATCTTTCTGTAAGTTCTCTATTACAGGAATATGGAACTACGTGGGGGCCACATGTTAGCGGATTTATTTCTTTATACTTCTTAAATGGCCAAGCATCTCCGCTGTTGTAGTCTTTATATGTCTTCCTTCTACCTTTCTTATCAGTTTTTTACCTCTGTCTACCTTTGACCCTTCTATATATGTACGGTCCTTTGCCTTTCCCCTTTTTATTGGCCATGATTCTGGTTATTTTGGCCTAGTTTTGGTTGGACTACACATACAGTCTCATAATATTGTAATACAATATCACCGATACGCAATTTGTTCAGTACTGATATACAGAGATGTTTTGCTATGCTACGAGTTATAAAATATGTGTATCTTTGTAGTCGTATACTGTTTGCATTCACATGTAATGTGCATTGTCTCAATAAAGCTTTGAAAAAAAATTAATTGACACCAATTAATAAGGGAAAGTGTCAATACCCTGCTGAATGATATATCACACTATAATCTTTAAAAATGCAAATAATGTATTAAAACTATGTAGAATATGCACTAATAGCACAAAATATACCATAAAATAATAACTCTACAAACATCAAATTAATCCAGCAGTATGTCAGTGATATATTGTTGGATTCACTTGATGTTTGGAAACTTATTATTTTAGTGTAATTTTGTGCTATTAGTGCATTTTCTACATAGTTTAAATAAAATATTTGCATTACCAATATAAATATCTGTACATCCCAGAAAATAGAGCAAGATCAAAGTATTTTATTTACACATATTTATCTATAAACACATAAACTGAAGCTGAACTAAACATTAATATGATTTTTATTTCTGTGTAGCAATATGATACACTTATATACATACCACAGTCTGATCTCCTAAAAAAGAGGGACATCAGGGTACGAAAAAGGGACAGAGGGATTTGGGTCTCAAAGAGGGACTGTCTCTCCTAAAGAGGGACACTTGGGAAGTATGCAACCAATAAGTATTTGAAAAAAAACTGACCAAACAAAAGAGTGGTGTGTGATTGAACCAAACAAATAACTCTGAAAACAGTCTGAAATTAAAAGACTAAAAGAAAATGAAAAAACAGTGATATATTCACTCATGGACAAAAGCATTAACATTTTGGTTGTAGTCCACTGATCTATATAGCACCTCAAACCCCTGTGCTTTGTTGATGACATGACAGACAGCATAAGAATAGATTTAAAGGGATAGTAATACTTCTTTTTATCTTTATTTTATTTTGTAGGCATTAAAAAAACATGAAGAACGATATAAGTCTTATCTCTCAAACCTTTATGGTTTGAGAGATATCCACAAGCAAAGTTTCCCCCTCCCATCCCTTTTACCTAGTGTAAGCCATCTCTTCATAGATGTGGAATCTGGTTGTAAGACCAGACAGATAACAGAAGGGGACAATCTTCTTCCTATGAGAACAATTAAAGCCCTGCCCCCCTTGACAAGTTTTGCAGGTTTTTCCCTTATCTTAATTGAAGATTGTCCCAATCTGCAGTCTACCTGGGCACCTCCCTTCTGATCTGGCTGAACAGTGTTACATCAGTAAAAGGGGCAGGAGGGGGATACTTTGTCATTGAATTACTCTTGAACTGCAAGTCTGACAGAATTGAAATAACACTCTCCAAAGTCCAAATAATATGATGATTAATTAGAGCTGCTTTTATTATGAAACATTACTATCCCTTTAAAGCAAAGCAGAGAGGGAGCAAAGATAAACTTCAACAGCATTTCCATACTCGTTCTCATGTATGAGAATTTTAAATTTGGCTTTTCAGGGTATTACATATTGAGAAAATATTACATTCTTTCTAATTGTGCTTAGTAGTTAATCAAAGTCTATTACTCACAATAAGATTTAGTTGCATTGATTTTTTTTTTTTTTTTTTTAAGATTCCCTTTGGTATAGGTATGGCAACCAGTGTTCGAGTTGGCAATGCATTGGGTGCTGGCAACATTGAACAAGCAAAGGCAGCAATGACAATTGCTTTCATTGTCACAGGTACACTACATACTAATTGTTGTTGAAACAAACATCTGAAATTATTTAATGTATTCTGTCAGTGCATAATATATAGTAAAATTATAATTTTTATTTTTTCATTATCACATTCTTTCACTTTTATTTCTCTGGCAGTAAGCTCCCTGAATCTCTATTTTCAGAGAGTTTTCTGGTCAGTCGGCCATCAAAGCAGGATATTGATACAATGTAACATGAAGCTGAATATGGAAATCAGAAGAGGAGAGAAAAGAGGTGACTCCTTGTGTAGTTGTTAAAATACACAATCCACCACCTCAGCAACACCCAATACGTATATACTCACAAAATAAAATGGCTGTGGATCTACCTATATAGTACACAGCTAATGAGCCTGATGGGAAGCCTAGCTATCCCAGAACCAGTAGATCTCAAGACACTCAAAATGGGCTGCTCCTGGAAGGACTCACTCTCCCAAAATGGCCCCGATAGTGTAAATCCGTAATAGTGAAAACGTATGCAACTGATAATAATATACTCACAAATACGATGGTCAGAAATAAATCTAAATAAATAAATACATTTAAAAAATATTTTAACTAAAATGAAAAACAACCAAAGGGCTAAAAAGAAATGGCATAAAGTCCATATAATAATAATTAAATAATTAAACCATATATATGGTATTAAAATAATAAGTCTAAAGTGTTTCACAGTGTTAACCCACTGCTTTATCAAAGACAAAAGATCAAAAAGCCCTTTGGCTCTTTTGCATTTTATTTAAAAAAAAATGTTGTTCAACAATTTTTTGTTTATAACCATTGTCAATTTGGAGAGAATCAGTCTTCAATGAGAGCACAGAGAAGCTGACTTCTCAGTATATGTCAGTATATGTATATCTCCACCTGGTGGTTGAGTCAGATTTATTTTTGACATCATATTTGTGAGTATGATACTATTAGTTGCGTACGTTTTCACCTTTACGGATATACACTATTGGGCGCCCGTTTTTTTTTTTATGAAGATACTCTGTTTTATTATGTTTATTTGTTGTTCATTTGTTTTTACACAAGATTGTAAGGCAGGAGTGGGTAAGTTTTTTTCAGTTGTGGGCAAAATGATCAGAAACCATAACTGTGGGGGCCAGATTATTTTATTTATTGGTAATGATGGCGAATTATAGCCTGTCAGCTATTCAAAAATATGGATTTAATTATGTATTGATGAAGTCACTGACAATTCTGATATATAACAGACATCTATTATTGAACTGTACAGTACTGGCAGGCAGGCTGGGATCGGGTCTCCCTGGCCTACTAGTTCACCTCTGCTATTTAATAAGGTATAAAAATAGTTTTTTACAGTTTTAGTCAGGCTGCATCCTGGGGTCAGGTGGGCTACATTTTTTGGTTTGTTTGATATATTACCATTGATTGTGTAATAATAACATCTATTATTCATCGGTCGATTTGGTTAATTATGAGCGTGTGCACTAAAAACGCTTTGAGTCCTGCTCCACAGGCACCCCTCCTAGAGAGGACCTGGGGCTCTATCAGACTCTTAGACTGACTGCAGGCTGAGTCAGTGCTAGTCCTTTGGGCGTTCGGAATTACCTCGAGGTTCCAGTGGGCTGAGGCCTAGTCTCGGACAGTGTGGTGGATCTCTTGGCGGACTGCTACAGTGCTTGCCTCTTTGATTACCCTCTGTGTGTTATCTGTATACGTGCATTACTGTTATTATTCTAATAAAAGATTGTTTTACTTTACCGTACTGACTCCTGGTTTATTCCTGGGAACTGTGACAAAGATCCACTATTGAAGGGATTTTTGGATGAAAACCCCAGTGTAATATATACAAGGAACAGCAGTTTGAAAAATATATTTTCTAAAAAGAAACCACCAGGAAAAAAAGTTAGTAACAATTTTTTACAACAGCATGTTCTATATAAATGTGGTGTTAAACGCTGTATCACTTGCACATTTATTACACATCATATAAAGGAGTTCAAAGATAACAAGGAACATACGCATATAATTAAAGATCATATTACTTGTAATTCTAACTACGTTATACAGAGTATTATCTGTCCGTGCAATAAAAAATATATTGGACGCACTAAACATAAATTAAAAGAGATTCCTTGAACACAGAAGAGCCATTTTGAACAATGACAAAAAATATCCGTTAGCAATACATTATAATCAGATTCACAATAGAAATATGGAAGGAACTAGGGTTATGCCTTTGGAAATCATCTCATCTGCTTTGCCTAGGGGACAACGATTCCATAGGCTTTGTCAGAGAGAGTTATTGGATTTATTATTGTGATACCCTAGTTCCGGGAGGTCAAAATGATACATTGGACATTGGTACTTTTATTTAATTAGTAGTTTCCCCTTGTTTTAGGGTTGCGGTCATATTACACTTGTGTTTTTTATTGGGTACTTTTATTTTATTTTAATATATTTTATTATATTGTATTTTATTATTACTCTTTCTTATTATTCTTATTTTTATTTTTAATTTTTTTCAGTTGATTTTTTGGGATCATTTTTATTTAATTTTTGTATTGGGTAAGCTTAGTATTCATCACATATATTTGTAGGATAGTTATTTTCTATTTTTCATGGTGCTCATCCTCATATCTTATTATTGTTATTTATTTCAATATAGCCAGTTGATTTGGGGTCAGGCCTTTAACAGAACCTCTTTTCTGGGGAAATAGACCAGAAGGTGTTCTGATGACGAGGAGTTATGAATACTTTTTGTATATCCCTTTAAAGAATCATCTACTTGGTGATTGGAGCGCTGAGTTTTAGAGCATATATTTAATTCGATGCCAAAATACTTTCCGGTCATTGCCCTGAGGAAGTATCGTAGATACGAAACCCTTAGCCTTTTTTGGTTGCACCTACTTGAAGATTTATACTATTTTATGTTACATAAGTGGATGCGGAGTAATAGGCTGTCTTACCTGTTTAAGAAATCTTGTAATGAACATATATTGTAGCTTTGTCAGAAGCAGCCAAATAGTCAAACAGCACAGACGCTATCAAGCGCCATCAGGTCAGTTAACAGTGTCTGACAGAGACCGGCTTATCAGCTCATACACTAGCTGAAGGAGCAGACAGAAATTAGCCATAGAGGTTCTCTGGCTATTATACCAGGCGTTAGCGTGTGATCAAGATTACAGCTTTAAGTGGCTAACGGAGACCGGCCATAGAGGTGGAGCATCCAACACGGAACCAGGTCAGTTACATCTGACTTTAACACCGAGGACCGATTCCTAGTGACCGCTAGATAGAGAGGAAGAAGGCTAAACACTCGAAGGGTTAAAGATCCATAGCCAATATAGTGATCACACAGACGAACAGTTTCAGCGGCAAGTATAGTTGAATCTTGGAGACTGCTACATTATTACAGGACCCGGCTACATTATTGCAGGTGACTTTCCTATTTATTTGACGAGGCCGATGATACTATAGCCTCATTTTAACAAACTGAAAGACTCTGGTATATCCACTATGTCGATTATATTGTGATTATATTGTACAATATTACCAGTAGATTTTAACAGTTATATTGGATCATTAGATTTTTTTACATTTTGTATTTTATGTCTAGGGTTCATTTTTAGGTGCCTATACAGTTTCATTGTATACATATATAGCATCTGTAATAGGGTGTTTGCGGCACATACTTGTATTCTATTTTAGTGTATCTGTGTACTGTGCCGGAATGCGCCTGTTCGGATGCTTATATAAAATTGTTGTTATTGACTATTGCTTGTTTTGTCTGAGGTGTCTTGTACTATAATAAAGCTTATTATCATTTTTATTTTTGTAGCACCATTAAGCACTTTTCCTTATTTATATATATATATATATATATATATATATATATATATATATATATATATATACATACATACATACATACATTCAGTGGGGCAAAAAAGTATTTAGTCAGCCACCAATTGTGCAAGTTCTCCCACTTAAAAAGATGAGAGAGGCCTGTAATTTTCATCATAGGTACACTTCAATTATGAGAGACAGAATGACACAAAAAAATCAATAAAATCACATTGTCTGATTTTTAAAGAATTTATTTGCAAATTATGGTTGAAAATAAGTATTTGGTCAATAACAAAAGTTCATATCAATACTTTGTTATATACACTTTGTTGGCAATGACAGAGGTCAAACGTTTTCTGTAAGTCTTCACAAGGTTTTCACACACTGTTGCTGGTATTTTGGACCATTCCTCCATGCAGATATCCTCTAGAGCAGTGATGTTTTGGGGCTGTCGCTGGGCAACACGGACTTTCAACTCCCTCCAAAGGTTTTCTATGGGGTTGAGATCTGGAGACTGGCTAGGCCACTCCAGGACCTTGAAATGCTTCTTACGAAGCCACTCCTTCGTTGCCCAGATGGTGTGTTTGGGATCATTGTCATGCAGAAAGACCCAACCACGTTTCATCTTCAATGCCCTTGCTGATGGAAGGAGGTTTTCACTCAAAATCTCACGATACCTGGCCCCATTCATTCTTTCCTTTACATGGATCAGTCGTCCTGGTCCCTTTGCAGAAAAACAGCCCCAAAGCATGATGTTTCCACCCCCATGCTTCACCGTAGGTATGGTGTTCTTTGGAAGCAACTCAGCATTCTTTCTCCTCCAAACATGACGAGTTGCGTTTTTACCAAAAAGTTCTACTTTGGTTTCATCTGACCATATGACATTCGCCCAATCCTCTTCTGGATCATCCTAATGCTCTCTAGCAAACTTCAGACAGGCCCGGACATGTACTGGCTTAAGCAGGGGGACATGTCTGGCACTGCATGATTTGAGTCCCTGGCGGCATAGTGTGTTACTGATGGTAGCCTTTGTTACTCTGGCCCCAGCTCTCTGCAGGTCATTCACTAGGTCCCCCCGTGTGGTTTTGGAATTTTTGCTCACCGTTCTTGTGATCATTTTGACACCACGGGGTGAGATCTTGCGTGGAGCCCCAGATCGAGGGAGATTATCAGTGGTCTTGTATGTCTTCCATTTTCGAATAATTGCTCCCACAGTTGATTTCTTCACACCAAGCTGCTTGCCTATTGCAGATTCAGTCTTCCCAGCCTGGTGCAGGTCTACAATTTTTTTTCTGGTGTCCTTCGACAGCTCTTTGGTCTTGGCCATAGTGGAGTTTGGAGTGTGACTGTTTGAGGTTGTGGACAGGTGTCTTTTATACTGATAACAAGTCCAAACAGGTGCCATTAATACAGGTAATGAGTGGAGGACAGAGGAAACTCTTAAAGGGATAGTATTACTTCAAAATTACAATCCCTCATATTGTAGCCCTTAATAAACTGAGTTAAATGACACCAGTGGCATCTCTCAGACCTTTATGGTTTAAGAGATAGCCGCTTTCAAAGTTTCCTCTCCCCTGCTGTCATCGTTCTGCTGCCAGCAGGGAAATCCGGTCCCGGGACAGGCGGAGGCTCTTAACCAGAGCCGATATCTCGATTATGGAAGGAAAAATGATTCATTGAAACAGTCTTCTACGTGTGCTTGGTTACCAAGCACACGTAGAAGACTGTTTCAATGAATCATTTTTCCTTCCATAACGAGATATCGGCTCTGCTGAAGAGCCTCCTCTTGATTCAGAAACCGGATTCTCCTGCTGGCAGGAGGTTATGCCTTTGGAAATCATCTCATCTGCTTTGCCTAGGGGACAACGATTCCATAGGCTTTGTCAGAGAGAGTTATTGGATTTATTATTGTGATACCCTAGTTCCGGGAGGTCAAAATGATACATTGGACATTGGTACTTTTATTTAATTAGTAGTTTCCCCTTGTTTTAGGGTTGCGGTCATATTACACTTGTGTTTTTTATTGGGTACTTTTATTTTATTTTAATATATTTTATTATATTGTATTTTATTATTACTCTTTCTTATTATTCTTATTTTTATTTTTAATTTTTTTCAGTTGATTTTTTGGGATCATTTTTATTTAATTTTTGTATTGGGTAAGCTTAGTATTCATCACATATATTTGTAGGATAGTTATTTTCTATTTTTCATGGTGCTCATCCTCATATCTTATTATTGTTATTTATTTCAATATAGCCAGTTGATTTGGGGTCAGGCCTTTAACAGAACCTCTTTTCTGGGGAAATAGACCAGAAGGTGTTCTGATGACGAGGAGTTATGAATACTTTTTGTATATCCCTTTAAAGAATCATCTACTTGGTGATTGGAGCGCTGAGTTTTAGAGCATATATTTAATTCGATGCCAAAATACTTTCCGGTCATTGCCCTGAGGAAGTATCGTAGATACGAAACCCTTAGCCTTTTTTGGTTGCACCTACTTGAAGATTTATACTATTTTATGTTACATAAGTGGATGCGGAGTAATAGGCTGTCTTACCTGTTTAAGAAATCTTGTAATGAACATATATTGTAGCTTTGTCAGAAGCAGACAAATAGTCAAACAGCACAGACGCTATCAAGCGCCATCAGGTCAGTTAACAGTGTCTGACAGAGACCGGCTTATCAGCTCATACACTAGCTGAAGGAGCAGACAGAAATTAGTCATAGAGGTTCTCTGGCTATTATACCAGGCGTTAGCGTGTGATCAAGATTACAGCTTTAAGTGGCTAACGGAGACCGGCCATAGAGGTGGAGCATCCAACACGGAACCAGGTCAGTTACATCTGACTTTAACACCGAGGACCGATTCCTAGTGACCGCTAGATAGAGAGGAAGAAGGCTAAACACTCGAAGGGTTAAAGATCCATAGCCAATATAGTGATCACACAGACGAACAGTTTCAGCGGCAAGTATAGTTGAATCTTGGAGACTGCTACATTATTACAGGACCCGGCTACATTATTGCAGGTGACTTTCCTATTTATTTGACGAGGCCGATGATACTATAGCCTCATTTTAACAAACTGAAAGACTCTGGTATATCCACTATGTCGATTATATTGTGATTATATTGTACAATATTACCAGTAGATTTTAACAGTTATATTGGATCATTAGATTTTTTTACATTTTGTATTTTATGTCTAGGGTTCATTTTTAGGTGCCTATACAGTTTCATTGTATACATATATAGCATCTGTAATAGGGTGTTTGCGGCACATACTTGTATTCTATTTTAGTGTATCTGTGTACTGTGCCGGAATGCGCCTGTTCGGATGCTTATATAAAATTGTTGTTATTGACTATTGCTTGTTTTGTCTGAGGTGTCTTGTACTATAATAAAGCTTATTATCATTTTTATTTTTGTAGCACCATTAAGCACTTTTCCTTATTTATATATATATATATATATATATATATATATATACATACATACATACATACATTCAGTGGGGCAAAAAAGTATTTAGTCAGCCACCAATTGTGCAAGTTCTCCCACTTAAAAAGATGAGAGAGGCCTGTAATTTTCATCATAGGTACACTTCAATTATGAGAGACAGAATGACACAAAAAAATCAATAAAATCACATTGTCTGATTTTTAAAGAATTTATTTGCAAATTATGGTTGAAAATAAGTATTTGGTCAATAACAAAAGTTCATATCAATACTTTGTTATATACACTTTGTTGGCAATGACAGAGGTCAAACGTTTTCTGTAAGTCTTCACAAGGTTTTCACACACTGTTGCTGGTATTTTGGACCATTCCTCCATGCAGATATCCTCTAGAGCAGTGATGTTTTGGGGCTGTCGCTGGGCAACACGGACTTTCAACTCCCTCCAAAGGTTTTCTATGGGGTTGAGATCTGGAGACTGGCTAGGCCACTCCAGGACCTTGAAATGCTTCTTACGAAGCCACTCCTTCGTTGCCCAGATGGTGTGTTTGGGATCATTGTCATGCTGAAAGACCCAACCACGTTTCATCTTCAATGCCCTTGCTGATGGAAGGAGGTTTTCACTCAAAATCTCACGATACCTGGCCCCATTCATTCTTTCCTTTACATGGATCAGTCGTCCTGGTCCCTTTGCAGAAAAACAGCCCCAAAGCATGATGTTTCCACCCCCATGCTTCACCGTAGGTATGGTGTTCTTTGGAAGCAACTCAGCATTCTTTCTCCTCCAAACATGACGAGTTGCGTTTTTACCAAAAAGTTCTACTTTGGTTTCATCTGACCATATGACATTCGCCCAATCCTCTTCTGGATCATCCTAATGCTCTCTAGCAAACTTCAGACAGGCCCGGACATGTACTGGCTTAAGCAGGGGGACATGTCTGGCACTGCATGATTTGAGTCCCTGGCGGCATAGTGTGTTACTGATGGTAGCCTTTGTTACTCTGGCCCCAGCTCTCTGCAGGTCATTCACTAGGTCCCCCCGTGTGGTTTTGGAATTTTTGCTCACCGTTCTTGTGATCATTTTGACACCACGGGGTGAGATCTTGCGTGGAGCCCCAGATCGAGGGAGATTATCAGTGGTCTTGTATGTCTTCCATTTTCGAATAATTGCTCCCACAGTTGATTTCTTCACACCAAGCTGCTTGCCTATTGCAGATTCAGTCTTCCCAGCCTGGTGCAGGTCTACAATTTTTTTTCTGGTGTCCTTCGACAGCTCTTTGGTCTTGGCCATAGTGGAGTTTGGAGTGTGACTGTTTGAGGTTGTGGACAGGTGTCTTTTATACTGATAACAAGTCCAAACAGGTGCCATTAATACAGGTAATGAGTGGAGGACAGAGGAAACTCTTAAAGGGATAGTATTACTTCAAAATTACAATCCCTCATATTGTAGCCCTTAATAAACTGAGTTAAATGACACCAGTGGCATCTCTCAGACCTTTATGGTTTAAGAGATAGCCGCTTTCAAAGTTTCCTCTCCCCTGCTGTCATCGTTCTGCTGCCAGCAGGGAAATCCGGTCCCGGGACAGGCGGAGGCTCTTAACCAGAGCCGATATCTCGATTATGGAAGGAAAAATGATTCATTGAAACAGTCTTCTACGTGTGCTTGGTTACCAAGCACACGTAGAAGACTGTTTCAATGAATCATTTTTCCTTCCATAACGAGATATCGGCTCTGCTGAAGAGCCTCCTCTTGATTCAGAAACCGGATTCTCCTGCTGGCAGCAGAAAGCTGACAGCAGGTGAGAGGAAACTTTGAAAGCGGCTATCTCTTAAACCATAAAGGTCTGAGAGATGCCGCTGGTGTCATTTAACTCAGTTTATTAAGGGCTACAATATGAGGGATAGTAATTTTGAAGTAATACTATCCCTTTAAAGAAGAAGTTACAGGTCTGTGAGAGCCAGAAATCTTGCTTGTTTGTAGGTGACCAAATACTTATTTTACTGAGGAATTTACCAATGAATTCATTAGAAATCCTACAATGTGATTTCCTGCATTACCTATGATGAAAATTACAGGCCTCTCTCATCTCATCTTGCACAATTGGTGGCTGACTAAATACTTTTTTGCCCCACTGTGTGTGTATATATATATATATATATATATATATATATATATATTCATTCATTCATGTTTTTTTACTATATGGCTAATTGTTTTTATATTTCTAGTTGGTTTCATCATCGTGGACACAATCCTGCTTGCCTCTTTGAATAATGTATTTGCATACATCTTCACCAGTGATCAGTAAGTGTTCAGAGATAATTAGGATAACCTTTGTAAATATAACACCAAAAAAGAAGGGTTTATATAAGACTATGTACATATAATGAAAATGAATATGCAAATATAATAACATTATTGGTTTTCTAATTGTTACTGAAGGTTGTTAGCTACAGAGTATGGATTTGCAGTGTGACCTGAGGTAAAACTAGGCTTTTTGCTGTCTGCCCAAAATTACAAAAGCAGATATAACTATTTGTACACAAGTACAATGTACAATTACAGATTGATCTGTTGAAATGAATGAGCGACTACTGATTGATCAAAAGATAAGTGAATTCATTGTCCTCAGGGATGTGACTGTTTCTGTGAGCGCCAACAGCATTGGCAGCTCTCAGAATTAGCACATGTGGCCAATAGCCACATTAACCTAAAAAACACACTGTTGAGTAAGAAAATGGCTCATTAAGCTACCTTTCAATATGTGAATGAGCCACTGGCTAAGGAGACACTGCAATATCATAAACCTGGTGAATGCATTGAGGAAAAAATGAAGAAATGGGCATATTTGAAGTGTCATCACAGAGATGAGATGGTGAAGACACCTTAGTGCATTCCACAAGATGGATTTGGGTCCAGATTGTTACCATATGGATAAATTGGGCCCTTACCGAATCTTAATCATATTTTCTAGAGGACATATCTACATTTTATATTGTGGGCAATGTAAAACTTTGTTTTACTGGTCCTTGAAAAAAAATGTATTGCCTTTAAAAGATAGATTGGGTAACCTTGAAAACGTAACTTTGAAAACCCTGATGTAGAAATTTAGGGATGTTATTGTTGATTTATCGTAATGTATTTTTTTCTTGCAGGGAGATAGCTGTTCTTGTTTCTCAAGTGATCCCCTTATATATTTTCTTCCACATCTTTGAATCGATTGCTGTAAGTGGACTGTGTGTGATTTCAATTTTCTATCAGTTTTGTTGCTTGCCCCTTTATACAGTATCTTAGCTATTATAAAGTACACATTCATTACTGCAGAAAAACTACACTGTGGTTGAAGACATTTTGCAGTTCCATTACAGTGGAAAATACGTGACTGTTTCTGATTTGTTTTACTTTTCTTTTTTGTGACCCCCTCCCCAAGACCACTAATACATACTGAAATAATTGGCTACTGAATTTGATTTATGTACCGGTGCTGTTTTTTTTCATGTGCATAGCATTAACTCTTGTATTGGTACTACTAGGTTCCTTTCAAGAATTCTTAGTTCTGTCCCATAATCCCCCCTGACTTTCCCCAAGTAAGTGAAGGTCCCGCAAATGTTCCTGATGTTTACAGCAGCCTAGGTAAGCCTTGGGTGAGCCTTAAGCTTTTGAGTGCAATGCAGTGCATTACACAGCACTCCTGTGGTTAAATAATGACTAAATATGTGGGTCTTAAGACCCCACAATAAGTACAATCTATAAAGAACAAAACTGGGTTACTAGATCCTGGCATCCTGTTCTGGAATGCAGTCCTTGGGGATGGGGATGCCTAATTTGAAGAAGGTCTCATTATTCTGGCCCCTTCTCCCTAACACTTCGGTTGGTTGGTAAAAGTATTATGTATTAGTATAATGGAGTCCATTTGACCATAATAGCCCCAACCAATGCCCAGTGGTAGGGGAAAAATTGGGGTGGAGTGTGTGTTTGTGGTTTAAACTATTTAATGATCTTTAATCTTTTGTTGAACATAAGGAAATGTAAGGCCCCTTTCTCATGGGTGACACTAACACAATGCTGCACTGGTGTGGTCCGCTTTTGTGAATGGTCTTATACTGGGCTATGGTGACTTTCGCACAGACAACTATTGACTTGTGTAATGCACCAAGGTCCTTATAGTGCATCTTTACTGTGTTCCCATAGGGATGCTGTAAAGATATAACAAGGAAGTTATGCACTGCAGCCTAAGGAGAAACTGGCAGACATTTAATATGAATTTTGCTAGAGGTCATGATCAATGTAACCTCCAATGATTGGCCAAATTAAGTGGGCCAATAATACTGGCTAGTGCTCACATGAGCTGTCCATCAGATATGCCCCATTTGTGTTCAGATCACTGTTGGAATGTATGAAAAGGTGAGTGAAATAACATGGGTGGCAGAAAAGTAACAGGGGGCTGCTACAGTTCTGCAGCCCTTGGGAAAAACTGAAACCCCCCCCCCTGGACCACCACCACCACCACCACTACCACCATCTACTGGTGATTATACTCATGAGATAACTTCCATGACAATAATTCTATTATCTGTCCTTTATCCAGTGTGTTTCAGGAGGAGTACTCAGAGGAGTAGGCAGGCAGAAGATAGCTGCCGTTATAAACGCCATAGGCTATTACGTGATTGGATTGCCAGTTGCTGCGGCCCTAATGTTTCCAGCCAAAGTTGGCATTAAGGGTACTTTACATCCAATGTTTTTATAGCTAATAATCACCACGTGACCTGTGCCATTGTCAGTGGCTATAAAATAAAAGATTTTTTCATTTTTTTTCAAAAATTTTTTTTATTAAAGAGTTTTAAAAAGGTAGTAACACTTAATATTGAAAACATATATACTGAAGGGTTTAATAAAAGAGTACTTCCACTTCTGAGTGGTGTTCTAGTCAAAAGTTATTATTCTATTCAAAAGTTATTGTAGTTCACCCTTGCATTTTTGGGTACAGTACTTCTATGACTTGAAATTATATGATGGAGCTTTTGATAACTATGATCAGTTGAACATACACAATTCAACTCAACTATAAAAATGTCAGGTACTGCACCCCAAAATTGCAGGTTTGATCTGCAATAACTTTTGAATAAAAAAACTCTCAGCAGTGGGTGTACCCTTGCATTACACAGCGGTACACACACTGCAATACATATATATATATATAATTATTAAAGGGGATCTATCACCCCTATACAGGTTGGTCTCAATAGTTAGTTTATGTAGCAACTAGCTGATAAAACATTTTAATTTTTTTAAATAATATCGCCAATGAGAGCACTCCAGCTTACATGCAGAAAGCCTCTGTCATCGGAGGAGGATGGATAGCGGGAGGGGAGAAAAGGAAGAGTAACAGTTTGCGGTACAGAGCTGATAACTGCAGTCTGTCTGGAAGTAGGGCGCAGTGCAATATTTACTTGATTAAATTCAGCAAAATACTGATTTTATTAAAAAAAATGAAAACGTTTTACCAGCTATTTGCTACATAAACGAACTATTAAGACCAACATGTATAGGGGTAATAGATCCCCTTTAAATGGATAGTAATACTTTGATAAAAGTAACTTCAATTGTGTAGGTATTAAAACACTATATTAATTCCACCGAGTCCTAAATTAATTCCACCCAGTCCCAGCGCGCTGCTGAAGAGCGCAGGACGGTCTGTTCAACAGGATCTCCTTCTCTGACACGGAAAGCTGACGGAAGTGCAAGGGAAGGGAAAGGGGAACTTTCAAAGCTTATATCTCTCAAACCATAGAGGTTTGAGAGAT
This sequence comes from Rhinophrynus dorsalis, assembly GCA_037306005.1. Classification (NCBI taxonomy): domain Eukaryota; kingdom Metazoa; phylum Chordata; class Amphibia; order Anura; family Rhinophrynidae; genus Rhinophrynus; species Rhinophrynus dorsalis. The sequence continues at coordinate 331,480,917 of CM074719.1, read as the reverse complement.
AGGACTGGGCGGAATTAATTTAGTTTTTTAAAACCTATACAATTCAAGATAATTTTATCAAAGTATTACTAACCCTTTAAGCATTAGTAGCCCTTTACATTTTTTTCATGCAGGGATATTTCTGAAGTGAGAAATTGCATCCTATTTCAGTTGAATTTATATTGTAGTCTAAATGGTAAAAACTAAGGGTCGTATTCAGGTAGCTAAATTCAGGAATTCTGGAACAAATAAAAGTCACACTTGATTTAAATGTGTTTTTAATCCCTTGAATGCTAGAGGTGTCAAACCGATTGTTTGCAATGTACTAGAGACCTCTCTAGCATTAAATGGCTAAAGGCCCTATTTAAATCAGTGGGTATTTTGGTAACTTTGTATTGTTTTGCTCCAGAATTGCTCCTGATTATTTTCCTGAATATGACCCCAAGGAATTCATACAGAAAACATGAGCAATACGGAAGCAAATCAAGTGCACCAAAGGTGGGAAAAGAGCATTCCTTCTGGTTTAAAATGGGGTCTTTAACTCTTTGAGTACTAGATGGATACGAATGCATTGTGTACCTCTCTGTCACTCAAAGGGTTAACCCTCTGACTGGTAGAGAGATCTCGAGCACATTGCAAGCACATCTTTAACACTGAAGGGTTTAAAAGCTCCCATTCAAGTCAATGAGCATTTGGCAAATTGTTATTTGTCCTATATGGTGCAGTTGGTTTGTTCCACAATTTGTAGGGTATACCAAAAATACTAATGCATTGCAAACCCATCTGGACCATAAAAGGCTTATTAATCAATAAGTAAATAAATAACACATCACAACATCTAGAAGTTGTTTTGTGTAATTCTACTTCTAAACCCAGTGAAGTTGCCTTTCGATAGGTCAAAAGTGGACAGCCTGTGACCCTTCCATCTGTTATTGGACAGAGGATATGAATTGTAGTCCAACAACAGCAAAGCAGCAAATATCTCTCATTATCGGACTACTAAAGCTCTCACACTCTTTGATCTGACAGAGGGTAAATGAGAATGTAATGGGGGATTCTGGGTAACTGGAATCCCCCTCTCAGTTTGCTCTTGAATTGCTCATAATTTGCTTTTGCATAAGGCCCTAAAAAACCCATTAAAACCTGTGCTTTATTAAAGTTTAACCCTTTCAGTGCCCTTTCAGTGCCAGAGGGGTAACCACCACGTTGCTTAGAAAAAGTGTTGGTTATCTGCCTGGCACTGAAAGGGTTAAAACAACTCCTATATAATAAATGGGCTTACTCGGGGGGTTATTCACAAAGGTGTGATAAAGCGGTGATAAAGTGGAGATGACTTCTCTAGTGATATCATTTCTCCAGTTCCTGTTATTCTATACAGCCTATGTACTAAGATTTACAAAGATGGAGAAATCGTAATGCATTGGCTCCATAGAATAACATAGGAATTGGAGAAGTGATATCACTGAAGAAGCCATCTCCTCTTTATCACCTCTTTATCACTCCCTAGTGCATAACCCCCCAAAACTGTTCATTGAATCTTAGTTTTTATGCGTTATATAATTATTGACTGGCAGAACCTGGTACAATTTTCTACTTCAAAGACATTTTTTAAGCAAACTATATGGTTCATAGTATAGTAATAAAAATAATTGATTTAATTTGTTAATTAAAATAATGCTTAAACATTTTTTACATTTTATTATCTCTCTTTTTATATACACAGGCCTTTGGATTGGAATGATCTTATGTGGAATATTTCTCTCGACCTTCTTTATAGTTTATCTCCTAAGGATTTGTTGGAAAGATGTGTGCCTAGAGGTACGTGTCTTTTATTAACCCCTTGGATGCTAGAAACATCTCCATTGCATTACTTTTAAGTATACAAGTGGTTCAAGCAAAAGAAAAGTTATTGGTTCGTTACTGACATCAGTGAGGTGAAATGTACTAAAGCACAACGCTGCTCAGACCTATGCTTGTGCAAGTTTTATGTATTTCCATCCCGTGAATACAGATGAATCCACCATTGTTTTTATTATTCTGAAGGATCTGTCTGAGTTAACATTTACTTATGTTCAGTTGAGGAGATCCTGGTGGGGGGTGTGAGGACAGGTTGGAGATCCTCTGTTCTAACGCATGGGTGAGCAACCTGAGTAGGCTGACCACATTTTCTTGAGACAAAAACGGGACGGGGTGTGGGACAGACGGACAGTGGGACTCCGTCAGTCTCATCGTAGTAAGCGGCAAGCAGCAAGAATGCGTTTGCTCCTTCTCTTACTAGCAGTGTTCTCTCTCTCTGACCAAAAAGCCTGTCCCTGAAGTAAATCGGAAATTCCTCTCTTCGTCACTCACACTAGTGGTTTTACTGTGTTTACTGTACACATTGATTACCATAGAGTCTTTTGACTCATCGTCATATCACTAAGAGACTCTATGATAATTTACCATAGACTCGAGAGTCTTAGATAGTTATGAGTCACTCGAGTCATGAGACTCTATGGTAATCGGTGTGTACAGTAAAACCACTAGTGTGAAGAACGGAAGTTCTGATTTACTTTATCGTATGCGAATTAAACAAGCCGCGTTCAGTTTTTTACAAAAAATGAAAAACTATATATGTTATATTAAAAAACGGGACAAAATTGACAGTTATATTAAAAAGACAGAACAGTTCGGAAATGTGAAAAAAAATGGTACTGTCCCATTTAAAACGGTACATATGGTCAGCCTAAACCTGAGATATTCAGATGTGTAGGACTAAAATTCCCTTAGTTGGAGGCCTCAAATTGCCCCAAACCTGTATTAAAGCTCTGTGAGCATATTTCAGATGTACATTGCCATCTATAGGTGCTGAGCTGTCACTGCATCTGTTTTGTGCCTGTGTACTAGACCAGAAGTAGCCAGCCCTTGGCTTCAAGAACTACCAACAGTGCCTGCTTTTAGAATATCCCTACCTTAGTATAGGCCAGTCAGTCAGTAGCTCAGTCACTTTAATTGATCCACTTGTGTGGAAGCAGGGTTATCCTGAATATGTGTCCTGTTTGTAGCTCTTGAGGACCAGAATTGACTACCCCTGTAATAGACTATTTTCTCCTAAGAATCCCATGATAAAGTCAGGGGAAGTCTAAATGGTGCATTTCCTGTGTAACATGCAACCTGATAGAGGCCATACCTTCATAAATAAAAATTTGAGTGGAAATAGATCTTTTCAAAATGCACAGACAACTGAAGTTGAAAGATTTTTTTTCAGATAGTCAGGAGTGTAAATCAGTGACATCTAGTAAGAAGCTTATGAAAAAGGCACATTTGATCCGGTATGCTCCAATCCCCATATAAGTGCCTTTATGAATACAGTCAGTAATGACACAAGGAAAATAATAGCCCATAACCAAATCAGCTTTTCTAACCTTGAATTTCAAGCTTTAAATACATTAGCTAATGATAAAGATGCTATAATTAAAAAGGCTGACAAAGGTGGGGCTATTTTTTTTATCATAGACTATGGACAATATAGGGATGAAGTCTTATTGCAGTTATCTGACTCTAATTGCTATAAGTCATTACAAAGGGATCCCACCTTCAACTGTAAGACAGAGATTGATGGCATTATTAATTTAGGATTAAATAACAGATGGATATCAATAGAGACAAAAACATTTTTGACATAGAGACATCCAGTTACTCCAGTATTATACTGTATTCCCAAAATACATAAGTCCTTAGAACATCAGCCTGGGCGTACTACAATATCCGCACAGAATTCCCTTTGCCAATCCCTGTTGCAATATGTTGATTTTTTTCTGCAAGCTTTTACACCTAGATTTAAGTCCTATATTAGAGACTCCACTGATTTCATTAGACAATTACCTAGAACCATTGGTAATGACATTATTTTGGTCACCTTTGATGTATCCAGTTTGTATACTAGTATTCCACACGAACTTGGTAAGGAGGAGTTAGGGTGATTATCTCTGAAGATGGAAAGTATAATGGCCCAGCTATTGATTTCTTGCTGCTTTTGATTGATGTAATACTTAAGAAAAATTATTTGAAAATAAATATTACTTACAGTTACAAGGGACAGAAATGGGGTCTAATATGGCCCCATTGTAAGCATCCATCTTCATGGAGTATTATGAGAAATTACATGTATTCACTAACCCCCAATTTGTGCAGTTCATTATGTTTTTTTTAAAAGATTTATTGATGATATCTTCCTGTTGTGGCGTTTACCACCTCCGAGCGTTTGTGGATGTGCTCAACTCTATACCATGAACAATAAGACTTACTCTCAATTTTGATGCAACAAGCATCAACTTTTTAGATATGACAGTGTACAAAGATGGGGATATATTGAAAACAAAAATCTATCAAAAACCCAGGGATCGCAACACTTTGTTGCATGCAAGTAGCCACCACCCTGTGCCTTTGAAGAGAGGATTACCATGCTTTCAAATGGTCCGAGTGGTTCAGACCACTTCTGATCCAGCAGAAAGGGTGATGGCTTTGGATGTAATGAAGGATAGGTTCCTTAGTAGAGGTTACAGTAGTGATGATTTTAATTCAGCTTTAAACAAGCCTTGAGTTTGGATAGAGATGAACTCTTAGTCCCTCCAACAGAAACTGTGAAGGAATTGGATAGGTTTTGCATTCAGACACAGTACACAACAGCATCACCAGCAATGAGCAAATTGTCAAGGATAATTGGCATATTTTAGCAGGTGACACTAAACTAGGCCCTTTGTTTAACATCTTAGTGACAGGCTGCGTGTGCACGCGGCCGTCACTTAACGCCGGGCTAACATTTTTTTTTTTGCAAATTAATCCGGAGTCCCCGGACAGAGTGCAGCCACGCAGGGACCCAGATTTCCGGGATGCACAGGTATGTCCTCTGTCATTAAGTGACAGTTTTTACGGGACATACCTGGTAAGTCCTTTGTCATTAAGGGGTTAGGAAACCCCTGTTATTTTGCTACCATAGAGGGAAAAATTTGGGAGACTGGCTTATGCAGTCAGATCCTGTCAATAAATATGACACTGGCACCACTTGGTTGACACGTCCTGTAGGGGTATTTAGATGTAAAGGATGCTCTAATTGTGCACATATAATCACTGGTAAAACATACAGTGCTCCTAATACAGGCAAAACTGTCAAGATTAAGGACTTTCTTAATTACGAGAGTAAATATGTGGTATATATGATTAAGTGTCCCTGTGATCTGTGGTACATTGGTAAAACCACAACAATGCTTAAGGAATGTATGAATAATCATAGAGCTGCCATAAAAAAGCAATGGAGGGAACTATGGACACGAAAGAGTGAACCAATCAACCAGTTGCAAGACATTTTGAACTTGCTAAGCATACCTTGAATGACTTTCGTTTTATGCCCCTGCTTACCATCCCAAAAAACCAAGAGGTGGTAATAGACATAGGGCTTTACTACAGTGGGAAGCCAGATTGATCTTCGAGTATAACATACTTACACCTAATGGTCTTAACCATGAGCTGTTGATGTCCTGTTTTCTTTGAAGTTACTATGGCTTTTTTTTGCAGCTGTGGGGTGACAGGGTGGATCACCGCAGGGTGATCTACACTGTCCCCTGTGTAAGCTGTGAGTCAGGTTAGGATTTGTCATAATGTTTCATACATGATTTTTAATTTCCATATCATCAGAGTGATGCATTTATTCCTAGCCACAAGAGTAGTATATGTGTCACAATATCACAAGCATCCAGGCTTAATTATATGCACTATGACTTTTGCCTGTGGTCCCTTGCCATGCTTGCCAGTCGCACCTATGTTGGAAAAGTATTTATGGATTTTGTTTTGGGTGATCCCTATGGGCTTTTCCTGTGAAGGAATCACAGGAAACTGCACCTAACATCCTTTGTTATCTGCATTTGGTGGATCCCTTGAGGACTATGCACTGAGAAGCCGAAATGGCCATGATTTTGTTAATTACCGATATGATTGAAGCGGGTGAATTCTTTCTGCACTGGTATTCTAGCCCTGAAGAGGTCAGATCGGGTGAAGATTTCCCATATGCCCTCATGGTAGAGCCTAATATTGTGATGTATAGCCATGTGCTGGGTTAAGCCGGCATACCACAGTGGACTATTACAAGCTGGCATACTACAGCGGAATCTATGGAGGAGACAGCGCCGCGATGCGCAGGAGTGCAGTGGACTAACAGTATGGACTATTATATATCGCAGGATAGCTGGGAGCGTTGGGATATAAAGATGGGCAGTCCTCTGAAATTGTGTAGAACATTATGGGATTTTCGTAAGTTTGGACATACGTTCTAGTGCCCATTGGATTATTAATAATCTACCAGTAACTGGCCTGTTTAGCGCTGAACAGCGATGCGATGCAGTGGAGAATTGAGTGCAGACAAGGAGGAGAATTAATACGCAGGTATCAGTAAGACATTATATCTTATATATGCATGCCATTTTTCAGTTGTGGACTGCAATGATTATTGACTGATATATTATTTTACTTAAGTGACACATTAAATCACTCGGGTTGGCAGGAAAAACTTATTATTGATGGATTATGCTCTGCATTCAGCCCGCAGAGCATTGTGCACAATATCTATCTTTATTGATATTGTGAAAATATTGCGTTTAGTTGCGTTTATTTTATATTTATTTTGGTTGCTAAGCGACCATAGGGTATCCCCATTACATCATCCACCTGTGCAGGTGAGTACGCCGCATTTTGGCACCTGTATCACACGTGGATGCGCCAAGAACGGGGTAGGTTTATTTTATGTATATATAGTTGTATGTGTGGATTCAGTAACCATTTGCCCTGAGGTAGGTCCATGTAGGACCGAAAACGTTCAGCATGGATGCAATAAAGTGATTACTATTTTTTGAACATCATAGGATTAGTGTGCTGTCTTACGAGGCTGAGGAGCTTCTCCCAGGCTGATTACATCTTTATATCTTTCTTTAATAAATAGATAGCAAGGTGAAATAGGCTCATAAGTTTCCCTTCCATCTAATTTAGGAATGTAAAACCTGGGGTGACACAAGTTTTCCTGTACCCCAAGTAACACTTGTCACCTTCCCACCACCTTCAAACGCCTCATTTAACCTCTGCCTTACAAGTGTGCAATGTGTTGCAAACCCCGTGGCAACAGATGGGTTACTAGTGTTAAAAATATGTAGTGTGATCCATATGGAAATGGAAGTTGCCTGTGGGAATCTAATAATACCCCATCTCTCCACAATCACACTGGGATGGTGAGGGCTAAAATTAATATTTGATTGAGATACCCCATATTAATTAAATATGCTCAGGTAAGTCCTTCTGCTTAACCCCCTTTAGGACCAGACAGGGTATTTATAACAATATGTTGCACATCCCTATGGTCTTCAAGGGGTTTAAACAAATAAAAAACTGTTTATCCTAAGGGCATAGTTCCCCTTCAAGCATTGATGTACAAATGGACCTGTTATAATCCAAATAAAAGTCCAACTTGCCACAGGTTTAAATCGAACTACCACCTTGAAAACACTTTATCTTCTATAACTCCCCATCTGGCGTCTAGCTGCTTATTAGCGCTAGTCGCCAGAATTATGACCTTATTCAAAAGAAATATGCATTCTTACCAGGCTGACAGCAGCATGGAGAGCGGACTTCTTGCCATAGTGACGTCCACGTGCCTGTGCTGTCAGTCCCAGACGGGTCTAGGAGGTGTTGCTAGGAGCTGGCCGGCTCCAAAAGGGACTGACAGTGCAGGCGTGCACACGGACGTCACTATGGGAAGAAGTATGCGCTCCGTGCTGCTGTCAGCCCAGTAAGAATGCATATTTCTTTTGAATAAAGTCATAATTCTGGCGGCTAGCGCTACTAAGCAGCTAGTCGCCAGATGGAGAGTTATTGAAGATAAAGTGTTTTCAAGGTGGTAGTTCTGCTATAACACTAAAACTGCACATAAAGTTAGCCAACTGCCTTATGACTCCAAGAAAGAAGTCCCCATATAAGATGAAAATGGTGTAGGAGCACACTCTTGTGGTCAGGAAATTAAACTGCAGTAATGAAAGGAGAAAATGCAGTAGTGATTTTAACCTCTTGAATTCTAGAGATATCTCCTACACATGGGGGGGATGCCCAAAGGCATACTAAAGAGGTGATAAAGTTGAGACAACTTCTTCAGTGATATCACATCTCCAATTCCTGTGTTATTCTATACAGCCAATGCACTAAGATTTCTCCAGCTTTGGAGATCTTAGTGCATAGGCTCCATAGAACAACATAGGAACTGGAGAAGTGATATCACTGGAGAAGTTATCCCTGCTTTATCACCTCTTTATCATGCCTCAGTACATAACTCACATTGCTTTGCAATGCATTGGAGACATCTCTAAAGGACAAGTGGTTAACCCAAAATTAAATTAAAATTAAATAACTCATCCCTTGAGTAGTACATAAATCATCATATCTGAAACATAGGACATAATAAATTCCCTGTAACAGCACCTAGTAAATATTAAATTAGTAAGTGGGTGTAGACAAACACAAAATCAAGTCCACACTTGAAAATAGTCTCTGATGGCTTTCTGTATAGAATTTATAGAAGGCAAAAAAAAAAAAAAAGAGCTCATGTCCTCTTGAATGTAATAAACATGATTGGGAACAGTGATCCATATATAAAAGTAAACTGGAGTTATTCTGGTGTACACCAACTGCTCCACTGGGGACCCAGATCCTGTTATATTTAATTGGACGTGTAACCCTTTGAATGCTAGATATATCTCCATTGTATTGGAGGAAAATCACGGACAACTATCGGTAAGTAATCATACTGTTACTCACTTCCTGATTCCTGTTTTAACTTTTGAATAAAACTGACAGAAGTGACAGTGCCCTTGTTTTACTCAGCAGGAAAAGCTCTATAACTTATAGATTTTCATTAAAAAAAAAAAAAAAGTTTACAGCTTCTTTAAGCACTAGAATGCACTAAACAAATCTATGCATCTTCTGGTCTTTTGACCTTTGAATACTCCACTAATCTGCCACAATCCACCAAAATCTCCAGAAATGTGTTATATCGACAGGTTTACAGATTTGTTCGACAGTGGCTCATTTGCATATGGAAATGTAATGAGCCATTTTCATATTCATGTGGTTGTGTTTACATGCTAATGTGGCACTCTGCCACACATACTATTTTCTGACAGCAGCCTTTGCTGTTGGAGTTCACAGCCAAAAGGAGGATGGCAATAATAGGATCTCTCTGTGGCTCTCTTTCTCTCTAAAGAGCAGAAACAGCAGCTGCCCTCCTGTAACACTTTCATTGCCATAGAGATGTGCATTGCATTGAATACCCCTCTGGTACTGAAAAGAGTAAAAAGTTGTGTAAAAAATATGGTTAGTATTTTTAGATATATCCTTTGAGTGCTAGAGAGGTATGGAACTCATTGCTCTGCAATGTGTTGCATTCCCTTCTGGCACTCAAGGGGTTGAGGATATCAAAAATGTAAAAGACCCCACCTCTCAGGAGAGAAAATGTGGGCCTGTTGTACATTTAGCTATATCTCCCAACATTCCAAATGTCCAAAGAGGGACACTTTTATTTTAGGGGGTGTGGCTGGGGTGTGGCTGGTGGGAGGGGCATTTCCAAGAATTTTTAGGTTATTTCATGACCTATTGACATCTCTTTGTATAACTAAATAAATGATTTAGAGCAAGACCAAAGTATTTTATTTACACAGACTAATTTATAAACATATATACTGACGTTTAAACAACCATTTATGTGAGTTTTATTGATGTAGAACAATGTGATATACTTATATACACACCACACAGTCTGATCTCCTAAAAAGAGGGACCCCAGGGTGGGATAGAGGGACAGAGGGATTTGGGTCTGAAAGAGGGACTGTCCTTCCTAAAGAGGGACACTTGGGAGGTATGCATTTAGCCACAGCATTTGGAAGTCAAACTTCATCCAAATGCACTCCTTGTATTGTGAGATGACGAATAGGGACAAAGATTCCTCTATCACTGCTTTTTTCCCATTGTTAGAAGAGCCTCATCAGACACAGTCTTGAAAACCAACCTTCTGCCCCCAGACAGCATGGTCATTCCTGCAAAAGGGAACGACAACATGCAGTTAGACTTGTCATGGTTCATTACAAAGGAGCAGTCTAAAACTGTATGTTATTAGATAAAACAGAGTAGCTCTCAGGTGCTCCTATTGTGAGTGGATGCTTTGACAAGCAAGTATTTCAAGTGCATTTTCATAAACACTTCATATTATATTTTGTCAAATATTAGAAATGAAAAGCAACCACATTATAACATTTCACTTACACTTTATTTTTAGGCTCAAAAACGAGTAGGAATGCCTGACAAAGAAGTGGTTATCTCAGGTTTGTATCTCAGTTTTATATCCCAGCACAGTCTGACACAATGTGCAATTGAAATCCCATCTTCCTGCTCTTACATCACTGTAGATGGGTTTACAGCCCAATAATTGCTTCACTTTTCATAGTATATCAGTGGTTCGTTGACTGATAATTTAGTCTTAAAGGGATAGTAATAGCTATTTTGCAATGCAGCTCAGTTTGTTCAACATAAGGAATATTACTGCTGGCTGATGCTCTTATTCTTCACAACTGTACAGTTACAATGTAATTTTATGCTGAAGTTGATCCCTCTGCCCCTTTTCCTGACGTCAGCATTTCAGGCTGAGATTTGATAGTGGATCACAATGAGGGACAATCTTCAGTTAGTATTGGGAAAAACCTGCCCTCCTTCGAGAAGGAGGGCAGGTTTTTCCTTATATGAATAAGGGAAGATTGTCGTGATTTGTAAAGTCAAGAGACCGGACTTCAGATATAAGGGGAGGCAGCATCAGAATGGGAAAAGGGGCGGGAGGGATCAACTTCAGCATAAAATTACATTGTAAGTGTACAGTGGTGGAGAAAAAAAGCAGTACTTTAATTTATGTTGAACAAACTGTTTTATGTGCAAATGACCTATTACTATCCCTTTAATCCTACTTTTAGCACAAACTAGCATTTGATACATTTCATTCAGGATAACAAGATAACCACTTGCATTTTGGAGAGGTCTAAAGTGCATTGTGAAACAATGTGTTGGTGACCTCTATAATCTCAGTGGTTAAAGGGTTTAGTTGTTAGGGTTCTACCAAGATTCCAAGTGAAACCATAATGTTCCACCATCACAAATAGTTTGAGAATCACTGATGTATTACATAAATATGTGAACTGTTTTTTAGGAAAAAGGATGGATTTAAACCAGGGAAGTAACCAAGTAACTACAGGGAGTGTAGAGGGTGCAAATGGGACACGGCCTGGCTCCGCCCTGTTCTGTCACCCCTTATGATTATAGTTTCCTATCTTAGTTGGTGGCTGCTGCCAGCCAGTAAGATAAGAACAACATTGGTGAGCCCCTTCCCTTTTCTTCACTAACCCTGTGAGAATCAGAGAGGTGTCCAACCCAATGCAAAGCAATTATTTGGACACTGCCCTAGTGCCAAAATGGTTAAATGCTAGACTGTGGGTCATTAACCATGAAGCAACAGCTCCCTGGCACTGCAAACACATTGTTTCTCCTATCTGTCTTTGCACCTTGGGTCTATGTTGGTGCCTGATTCAAACTTGCTCCAGGCCATAGAAGGATGCAGCCTCTAATTTCATCCTAAGGTCTAGTAGATTCTTGTTATGCCCCTGATTTACAATTGAAATGCATGTTTAGCTCGTTTTCAGCATATTATGAATTATGATAGTGTTTAAACTATATAACTTGTCAGCCTCCATGAAACAAGCATATTCTTCTTTCATGCCTATTGTTGATATGCCAATTAAAGGAGACACAAGAAGTAGAAGTAATCAAACAGGGCAACAAAACAGTACTTAAGAGGTGTATGCAAAGCAATGTGTTGTGTACTCCTCTTGCACTGAATGCGTTAAGTATCTATAAAAAAAAAAGTGTGTGTGTGTATATATATATATATATATATATATATTTCTATGTTTCTTATTATTTTTCTCATTTTCAGCACCGAGGACTGTATCAACCAATATAGAATTATCAGCCGTCTGTTCTACACAGAGCAAGACAAGACAGATAACATCACAAGAGGAGCAACCTAACCCTGTAAATGTTCTACCAATGAGCGAGGTTATACTGCATCGTTGCCTTGCCCTGTCTGGGGGGATTGTTATACTACTAATTGGAGTTCTGATAAAACTATGGATAACCAAGGACTAGATTAATACATAGAACAGGGCCTTATACATGAAGTGAAAGAGGTGCAAAGCTGGAACAAACCAAATTAATCATGTGGTGGAAGTGACCACATCCATTGATTTGAATGTGCATTTTAACCCTTTGAATGATAGAGGTCTCCAATGCATTGCAAAGCAATATACTGGAGATCTATATAGCATTCAAGGGTTACATTTGAGAAATTGTAATTTCTTCCTGGGGTGAATTTGATTTGCCTCAGAACTGCACCATTTTAACTTGATGAACAAGGCCCACAACATGAATATAGTTACTGAAGAAGAAAATGTGATGCTAAATAAAAACAAATGACACCATCTTGCCTGCCCATTTATTTATTACTTGGATGAGCTCAGGCTTCCTCACTTCTTCCTCCATTTTGTTTGAAGGATAAAACAAATGCAGAAATGAAGAAAAGGTTTGAGATGCAATGTAAAGCATGCTCACTCCCACTGAATAGCAGACACAGGTAGAGGGCAGGATTGGATTTACATCTCTGGTGAGCCAAGGCAGGAAACTCTGGGTGCCCTTAACTTCAGCACGTGCCACACAGCTTCTCTTTCCATTACCCCACCACTAGCCAACTGTTATTTGACACGGAAAGTGCACTAACCTATAACACACACAGAAACAAATCTTAAATTAACTGCTCCAAAAGAGGTATATAAACTGGCCACATAAATCTATAAAATCCATGTTTTAATGAAAACATTTTACCAGGTATGTCCTACCTCAGAAGGTGGTGACCCAGTGCCAGTACTAGAACCTGAAAACCTGAGGTTTGAACAGATTATACAGCTGGTGCAGTAACACTCTACAGCTGGTGCATTGCGCAATGTGTTGCATACCTCTCTAGCACACAAAGTGTTAACCAACTATCTAATTACACCAATAAATACATAAACAGTTAATTCGGGTATATATAGCTATTGCAGAAGAAATGAGAATATTTTGGGCACACACCCACACCTCAGCTTAGTGAGTGTGGCAAGCAAGGTTGATGAGTCTTCAGAATGTGGCACCCCAGATGGCTGTTTATTATGCCTAATGGTAAATCCAACATTGCATGGGGCCTTAGGTTTAAAAAATAGAACTTTTAGCCCCTTTTATGCCAGAGAGTCATTGGAGACTTTTCTAAAATTCAAAGAGTAGAATCCCTATTTAAATCAGTGGGAATTGTGGGGATTGTAATCTGTTCCTTATGGCATAATTGGCATACTCCAGAATTACTCCAGTGGGGAGATGTACTAAAGGCCTATCATATGTTTAAGTGTCACTTTGCCATGGAGAATACAACACACAGCCATGTGCACTACAAATTAGGGATACAAGGGTAGGAGGAGAGACTATGGTCATTAGCCTATTAATCTGTCATAAAAGTGTTGATGTTTTCGGGAGGGCAGAGAGACTTTAGCATCAAGAACAGCAGCAACCCTTTCTCATCCCTTTGAGTTCAAGTAGGGTAACCAACACATTAAAGTGCAATGCATTGCTCACCACCTCTGGCACTCAAAGGTTTAAATGATGAGTGCTTCAATAATAGTAGCAAATTTCTGAATTAAACTGTGCAATTCTAATATGACCAAGTGTCATGAGATTCCTGGTGAATGAGAAGCGTGCATTGTCTGCTTAAATTAAAAACACAAATCATTGTGTTTTGCTGAATAAGCATATTGCTCTGCACTGTGTTGGTTTTCCAGCTGGTACTCAAGGCATTGTAGAGGGTGTGACCATGGCTGTAACTTTATAATAAGCTGCAGATAGATTCCAGCTTCGTCATCCTCAGGTTGGAGATGTTGGGACCGTGAACTCCAACAGCATAGGCAGCTTTCGGTGCTTAGTGCATGTGGCAAAGTGCCACATTAAAGCGGAACTTTCATCAGATGAACATAGAGCCTTAAATCTTAATTACATTAGCGATATGCCTAGACATAGCTGTCTTTTCCAGAATAATTGCTGCATTAAAGTGTTAGTAATATCTAAAAAAACTTTTTTGCATTTAGAAGAGCTTAAAAAGCTGATCTAAATGCAAAAAAACATATCTCTCAAACCGCTATGGTTTAAGAGATACGGGCATTTAAAGTTTGATTTCTCCTACTGACAGCTGTAAAGCTGTCAGCAGGAGATTCGTGTTGGTCGACACGCTGGCGCTTGAGAAGTGCCGGGATCTCGTTCCTTACACGGAATCCCTTCATTGGAATGGTCTAAAATGTGTGCCTGAACACTAGGCACACGTTTTAGACCATTCTAATGAAGGGATTCTGTGTAAGTAACGAGATCCCGGCACTTCTCAAGCGCCAGCGTGTCGACCAACACGAATCTCCTGCTGACAGCTTTACAGCTGTCAGTAGGAGAAATCAAACTTTAAATGCCCATATCTCTTAAACCATAGCGGTTTGAGAGATACGGTTTTTTGCATTTAGATCAGCTTTTTAAGCTCTTCAAAATGCAAAAAAAAAGGTTTTGTTAGACATTACTAACACTTTAAAGAAAAATAAAACCTTTTCGGCAGGCAGCAGCAGGGAACAGCGCAGACGTCTCGCAGAGTCGGCAGCTCTGAGTCTGTGCTGTCCATCCCCTTCAACTCCATGACTGGCAAGTTGGAAGCCTTTGTGCCTTAAGGCACCAGAAGGGACTGACAGCGCAGGCGCAGTGAGCGCCTAGAGCAAGATCCGAGCTGGTGACTATTTGCCGAAAATGTTCTATTTCTCTTTAATGCAGCAATTATTCTAGGCATATCGCTAATATAATTATGATTTAAGGCTCTGTATTTGTCTGATGAAAGTTCTGCTTTAACAAATTAACAGACCTATATATACAACAATGGGTTATTACACTGTATTTCAATATGCAAATTAGTCACTGCAAAATCAAAAACCTGGCAAAGGCATTGCAGACTCACTGCGATTTTGGTGTATTTACAGGAATATGATAGTGAAGACATCTTAGTGCATATGTGGGGGATTCATTAAAGCAGAACTACCACATCTAAGCAACTTTAGCTTCAATAAGTCCCCATCTGGCGACTAGCTACTTAGTAGCGCTAGTCGTCAGAATGATTACCTTGTTAAGGAGAAATAGCCATTGTTCACGGGCTGGCAGGCAAGATGGAGCGCAGACATCTTGCCATAGTGACGTCTGCGCGCCTGCTCTGTGTTCTAAGTCCAAATATCTACCCTACCAGTACCACAGCTTCTCTGACGTATTCAACAAGAAGGGTGTTTCTATCCTATCCCCGCACAGGTCCTACGATTGTCCAACCGATCTTCTACCCGGAGCTGTGATACCTTACAAGCACATCTACTCGTTGTCCGGGCCAGAGTCTCTACATCTAAAGAGGTGCATCACAGGAAGCCTTAAACAGGGTTTTATTCGTCCCTCCACATAACCCGCATGAGCAGGGATATTCTTCGTACCCAAGAAAGGTGGTGGGCTACGACCCTGTGCTGACTACAGGAAAATTAATAAAATAACTATTAAGAACAGGTATCCTCCTCCTTTAATTCCTGACCTCCTGGAACGAGTGTCCACAGCACGGATTTTTACTAAAATTGATCTAAAGGGTGTGTATAATCTCGTCCACATCCTCAAGGGAGACGAGTGGAAGACAGCATTCCGTACCCGATATGGTAATTTTGAATACCGAGTAATGCCTTTTGGGCTTTGTAATGCCCCAGCCATATTCCAACACTTCATCAGTGATGTGTTTAAAGACCTCTTGGATGTGTTCATCATCATATACTTGGATGATATCCTTATATACTCTACCTCTTTTCTGGAATATCAAAATCACATGAAGACAGTTCTAGCCTGCCTTCGTGACCATGGGTTGTATGCGAAACTAGAAAAATGCATATTCGAAAGCAAAGAGATAAGGTTTCTAGGATTCCTTATAGCCTCTGGCAAAATAAAGATGGATCCATGAAAGATTACTGCTATCTTAGACTGGCCCACTCCTACAGACAAAAAGGCAATTCAATGGTTTATTGGCTTTGCCAATTTTGTATCGAAGATTCATATGGGGTTTCTCCGGTCTCATAGCCCTTTTGACCGTTCTAACCCGAAATGATACCCGTTTCCTATGGACCCCCGAGGCTCAGTTAGCCTTCGACTCTCTCAAGACAGTCTTCACTCAGGCCCCGATCCTCCAGCATCTGGATAGTATCAAACCTTTTTTCCTAGAAGCTGACGCCTCGAATATCGCTACCAGAGCAGTACTCTTGCAATGGGCAGAGCATGACGACCGAGACCACCCCGTCACTTTCTTCTGCAAGAAACTCAACACCACCGAACAAAACTATGATATCGGGGACAGGGAGTTATTGGCTATAAAGAGAGCATTGGAAGAGTGGCATCACTTGCTAGAGGATTCTCCAAACCCTGTCACTCTTTTTACAGAGCTCCGCAATCTGGAATATCTCCTGGGGGCCCGAAGACTATGCCCACACCAGGTGGGCTCTCTCTTTCTACCAATTCCAGATGCACATAACAGACAAACCCCAAAATAAGAATGGGAAGACTGCTGACTTGTCAAGAATTCACTGCCCTTCCACCATACCCACTGAACCACCGGACACTATACTTCACCCCCATCATTTCTTAATACTGAACAGTGCATGTGTATGTGCCCTTTTCCTTCTGCCAACAAGTTCTTTGCCTACACCACGATATCCCCGCTGCTGGTCATGGAGGTGTCAAACAGACTTTGGAAAACATACAGAGACATTTCTGGTGGCCCAACATGAAAGCTGATGTTGTATCCTTTGTTGCCTCTTGTGATACTTGCAACCGGTTCAAAAGCCGACAAACCTACTGGACTACTCCTTCCACTTCCTATTCCCGAGGGGCCTTGGCGTGAGGTCTCCATGGACTTTATAGTGGACCTTCTACCATCTGACAGTCACAATACCATATATGTGGTTATGGACCATTTCACGAAATTATCACATTTCATCCCTGCTACTGGTCTACCATCCGCAGCCCAGAGTGCAGAGTTCAACCTGAAACACATCTTTTGCCTTCACGGTGCACCACACACACCATCATATTTGATCTGGGTACCTAGTTCACCTCGAAATTCTGGGAAGTCTCCTGCTCAAGTCTACAGATTAAAAGAAGCCTGTCCTCTGGGTACCATCCCCAAACGAACGGACGAATGGAACGCACTAACCAATCCCTCAAATAATATTTAAGCTGTTTTTCCACACAGCTACAAGATAACTGATCACATCTCCTACCACAGGCAGAATTTGCTTAAAATAATCACTATCACTGTACTCTACACACCTCACCATTTTATGTCACTTATAGTTACCACCCTGCTTTCATACCTGACCTGCCATCAAGCACTTTTGTTCCTGAGGCCAACCAATGGATACAAGAACTGCAACAATGTAATCGGGAATTACGTTGCTTACTCCAGCAAATGCAAACAACCTACAAAAGACAAGTCGACAAAAAAAGACAGGAAAGCCCTTAATACTTCATTGGAGACAAAGTATGGCTATCTTTGGATCATGTCCGATTGTCCTGCCCGTCCAAAAAATTAGGTCCCCGCTTCTTAGGACCTTTCTGCATTACACAGATCATCAATCCCATAGCCTACCGTCTTGCCGTACCTCCAACATACAAGATACACCCAACCTTTCGTGTCTCACAGTTCAAACCTTGGATTCCTAGCCCTTTTCTGGACAGAGAACCTACACATCCACCCCCATTCATCGTGGATGATGCAGAGGAATTCGAAGCCCAGGAGATCTTGGATTCTCGATACTGGTGCAGTAGACTGGAATAGCTAGTCCATTGGAAGGGCTACGGTCCTGAAGATCGTTCTTGGGAACCTCACTCCAATCTGCATCCCTAGACACTGAGAGCAAAGGGTCCACATCTGGATTACCCTTTGCTCTTAGGGTTACAACTTAAGAGTTTTTCAAACAAAAAGCCAAGAGATGTGAGAGGCTCTGTGTTACAGCTTACCTTGTTTTCAGCATCATCTGCAGGAACGAGGCTTCAAGCATGCAGCAGGCCTCTGTTTTATATGCCATGCTTCCTGTAGTCCCCTCCTACCTACTTCCTTCCTCTGAGCTGCTCCTCCTAGCTACTTCCTGAGGAGGGGTTTAAAGGGCAGTTTGAGCCCTGACTCAGTTGCCCTTGCGTTGTTGTTCATAGCAGTTCTATTACCTTGGGCTCTGTGTATAACCTGGCTAGTCTTCCATCCAACCTGGTGCTGACCTGTGGCTCTGTCTGACTATTCTTTTATCTATCCCTATAGTGGACACCCAACCTGGTGCAGACCTGTGGCTCTGGCTGACTACCTGAACTGTGTATGACCTGGCTTGTCTGACTACCCCCTCTGGTGCTAACTTGTGGCTCTGTCTGACTATTCTTACATTTGTTCCTTGTACCTAGCAGACACCCAACTAGTGTAGACCTGGGGCTCTGGTAGACTAGCTACGATACTGACTGCAGGCGTGAGTCAAGTATCCCTTTCTTTATACTGACTGCAGTTGTGAGTCAGTTATCCATTTCCTTATACTGACTGCAGGCATGAGTCAGTTATCCATTTCCTCATACTGACTGCAGGTGTGAGTCAGATATCGCTCCCTACTGACGTCAGGCGTGAGTCTGTACTCTCGCTTTGTCGGATCAAGATCCAGTGTTCCTGTTCCTGCTCCTGTTCCTGCAGAGACTACCAGTGGCTGAGGCCTAGTCTCCAGCAGAGTGGTCAAGCTTGGCAGCCTATTATTCCGGAGAGCAGTGCTCGCTGGCTTGTAACCCTCTGCTTGCTACTTGTGTATATAGTGTGCTCTACTTTTCTATTATTAATACATTTTGCATTTAACTATACCGTACTGACTCCTGAAAGTTATTGGTAAACTGTGACACAAAAACAGTATTGCCTATTCAGCTTCTAGTCACCGCTCAGAGCATCACATTTTCGCTCTCTAGTGCCATTACAGAGGAGAAATTTCCAAGTACGTAGCCTATTCCTGCCCAAAAAAGGCGGTCTCATTCCAAAATGACAGACTTCCTTTATGGGCGTAACTAGTATAATATGTATGTGGAAATTTCTCTCTGTAATGGTACTAGAGAGCTAAAATGTGATGCTTTTGAGAGGTGACTAGCAGTAGAATAGGCAATATGCTTCTGTTCATACTCAGATCCTCTTGCATCCTTTGGCGTATTAATTCACTTACCCTGCAGCAGGGCAGCCTGATCAGCATCTACCAGGAGATAGACTTTTAACAAGTTTGAATCTACATATGCCATGCACGACAGCTTATTGCATATCTCAACTAATCAAATGATAGCAAGCACATAAAACAAAAAAATAAAGAGAGAAACTATCCAATAGTGTAGTATCGTCAATATTGCATTGATACTCTAAATAAATGAAATATCATTCACAATTGGACATGGTCAGGGGGTGTTACCAACAACTCTGACTGACTTGCTCACAGAGAATTTCACCACGTCTCTATTCGAGTAAAACCTGGGTGCTTATTGAACCTGGAGCTCCTTTGGATGCCGTTCTCCAACTATATTGGTGATCACGGACTTCCCATTACTGTTTAATAGCCTGTTTTAATGTTCATTCGAATGTGATTTTCTATTAAAGTTTTAATTTTTAATTAATCCTCCGCCTGACTAGTTTAATATCACATTTTATCTTGTTCTTTGGCCACCGCTCACAGCTGAATTTTTATGACATCCCTTGAAGTTTTATTGGGGATTTTGCACCTTGAGAGGTTTATTAATAACTTGGTGACACCTGAAACGCGTCAAGCAGTTAGCCCCTTTTGCACCTTTCTGTTGTGGTAAGTCCATGTTGTTATTCAAGTGTATGTTTCTTGAAGGATCTTCGCATATCCATTAAAAGCGATGGGGAATACATTCTTTGCTTGGCCTCCTCTTTCCTCATACAATTGAAATTGTGCCAGTGCTTGAGAAGCACACCTCTATGAATCGAATTCTGTGAGACAATAAGGATATGTTTATAGACAGAGTGGAGGCTGCAATTGAGGAGGATAAGAGAGAAAGGTAGAGCTAAAAAACTAACAGAAAGGATAGCGAGAAAAAAGTTAACAAAGAGTTTATACCATCAGCAGCATCAATATCCACATCATCCAGAACATCCAAACAAGCATTTTTCTGATCACTTCATCATCACAGACAGCAGTTCATGTGCCTCAGTTGTGGCATTCTAACATTTGTAGTGTTGGTGGTGGTGATGGCACATCTCTATGGGGCTTGCTTCTAGAGTATGAGTTGGTAACTGATATACGTGATCGCAGCATAGCTCCTAGGAATGGTTCCACAGCAGGGGAGATTGTTATAGCATACTTGCATGATAACTATGTTATACACCAAAATGATAACTCAATTTACTACTAGCAAGCAAAACAGTGCATGGCCAGCACTAACGAGTACTGCTGTGTAAACACTTAGTTGCCTACCAGCAACTGTACAGTATGAGCAAGTCTTCATTGCAGAGAAGCCCACAGCACATATACTATTAACAACAGCTCTAAGGAAGAGAAGGAGGGATTTGAAGGGTTGCCAACATCTACCACAGTTGGAACCACTGGTAAGACCACTGATTGTTTGACAATAATCTGATAATCATGCAAGGTTAAATTGAATTCAAACATAATGCAAATACTTTGTCTAGCATTCATAATCATCAGGATAAATATACATTAATCACACCACCACCACCATACACTTTGCCACATTAAGTGTTACTTTTTATTTATTTATTTATTTAAAATCTCTTTGAAAATAATGGTTAGCATAGTAGCAGGTTTACATAAAGAAAAGCTCTCAAACTAATTTTTTTGCAGGCTTTCTGAAAGACAACTAGGAGATATCAAATGGATGAATTCTCATTCTTAGCTCAGCTCTCTGCGTAAATAATTAATTGGAGAGCTCTTTGTATTGACCTCGAATGTATTTGTAATGTTAATCATATCACCCCTTAGACTTCTCTTCTCTAATGTAAACAAACCCAGTGTGGCTAGTCTCTCTTTATACTCAGATCCTCCAATCCCTTTACCAGTTTTGTTGCACTTCCCTGCACTTTTTCCAGGTTCAACAATGTATTTTTTAAGAACTGGTGCCCCAAACTGTACTCCATATTCTAGATGAGGCTTTACCAAAGGTTTATATCATTATTTTCTTCATGTGATCATCCTTTCTAGTAACATTTTCCATCACATCATTTTCCTACACTGGATTGGTAACTTTTTGTATTTACTTTTGGCTGTTTGGATTTATTATACTTTTATGCAGATGGTTTTTATCTACTTTTTCTCTCTCCTATATTATGAGGTCTTGGGAGTGCTACCATATACATTTCTCCTTTTTCTTACTGAAAGTCATAACTCAGAATTGATTAGAGGCTTCCAAAAAGGCAAGCCCTGAAAGAAAAATTGTTTGTAGGTGTCAGACTTGCAAAAAAAAAAAAAAAGGCCTGTCTGAAATATGTTTGTATGCTTGGCTTTTCTTGGATTAGAGGGCTGAAAAATATGTTTGCAAGCTTCAGTCTTGCAAAAAATAACATCTAAAAAAATTTGTTTGCAAAAAACAAGCGCTGAGAAAAATTGTATGCATTACTGGCCCAGTGCCGGCAGTGCTAGATGGTGGTGGCAAACCACCAAAGGAAACATTTTATGTCCCAGTGTCCCAGTTTTGTTGCACGTCTCTGCACTTTTTCCAGGTTCAATAATGTATTTTTTTTAGAACTAGTGCCCAAAACTGTACTCCATATTCTAGATGAGTCCTTACCAACGGTTTATATTATTATCTCCTTCATGTGATCATACTTTCTAGTAACATTTTCCATCACATGCGTCACATAATTTTCCTACAATGGATGGGTAAGTTTTTATATTTACTTGTGGCTGTTTGAACATCTACAACACCACTAACCACTCACCCAACAAATATAACAATAGACAAAGAAATAATACAGTGCCCCATAGCCAAATCCAATGCATTTAACATCTGCTTTGTTGGGTGTGCTACCACCCTGATTACACAAAAAAAGGTACCTCTGAAGTTCAACCATGTACAGACAGTCACTGGCATCTGTTGCCTTGTCCAACTGTGCAAATGAATTCAATTTCATGCCAGTAAATGAAAGCGACATATATGATCACCTCCTCAACCCAAAAATTCCAATCTTGCCCTGACCAACTACCAGCAATGTTATTAAGGCTCAGTGCCATGGTTGCAGCCCAATGCATCTTTAATTAATGCCTCTTTGGCATCAGGGTATATGCCCAAACCCTGGAAGGTGGCTGGAGTTGTGCCTATCTGCAAAAGTGAGGATAAAGTAAACTCCAAAGCTCAGGATTGGGTAATAATTCTCTAAACTGGTTCTGATCCTATTTATCAGACAGAATGCAGTATGGGTCAATTGCTGACAATGACTCCCTTCCACTCAAAGTAACAAGTGGAGCTCCCCAGGGCTCCATTCTTTTTATAAATGATCTGCCCAATGTTTGCAAATCATCTTCACTAAACATGTATGCATATGACACCATAATCTATGCTAAAAACTCAAACATATCACAACTTGAAGCCATATTACAACATGATTTCTGCAAAGTTGAAAGATGGATAGCAAAGAATAAACTGTTCTTAAACACAGACAAAATGGTCACAATGATATTTGGCACAAAGCACAAACTGTGTAATCTTGACAATATCCACCTATCCATTGTAACAGAGTCTAATTGTAAATTGGTCCCAATGGACTCCTACAAATATCTCGGTATGTGGCTTGACCCCAGCCTCACTTTTGGTCTTCATATTGACAAATTAACCTCTAAACTTTTTCCCAAAATAAGTGCTCTTTTTTTAGAAACAAATCATGTTTAAGTACCCTGGTGAGAAAAAGTATTGTATAAAAGATGTTGCTGCCAGTCATAGACTATGGTCAAGTAGTATATGCTCCAGTGCCAGAAATGCATCTTTGTAAACTTGACACTGTATAATTAATTATGCTGCTTTATCCACCAAAGTAATTACACTACCCATCATTGTGATATGCTTAAAGAACTACATTGGTTAGCACTCAAATCTAGACGTGCTCTTCAACTTTCTTGCTTAGTACACAACCACTTCTCTGGAAAACTACCAGACTACCTGAGCAGTATGCATTACCAAGAATTTTTTGCCTATTTCATGTCCTTTTGACACCAATTTGTGTAACCTAATAAATGATTTATAACAGGACCAAGGTATTTTATTTGCACAGACTAATATATATGGATGTATACTGTGTAAACAAACAATGTTAGTTTTATTGCTGTAGAGCAACATTATACACTTAATATAGATGCCACAAAGTTTGATCTTTTAAAAAAGGGACAAGAGGGAGGGAAAGAGGGACAGAGGGATTTGGGTCTCAAAGAGGGACTGTCCCTCCTAAAGAGGGACAATTAGGAGCTATGTATGTTGATGATATCCAGTCAGAATAGGGCTAGCTAGCCTGCTTTCATCTGCCTGCTACTTGTGCCATGCTGTGGTGCACAAGCAGTCTTCAAGAAAATGGCTTCAAGACAGAGCTCTAAACACTAGAAAGAAAAGTGATCATTGAACCCAACATCAAACATGAGCTGTTCTGCAATTTTGTTATAATGTAACTAGTTTTAAAGCCTGTGTACACGGGCAAACAGTGGCGACGTTCAGGGCCGGTGCAAGGATTTTTGTCTACACAGGCAAAAGTGCATTTTGCTGCCGCCGCCGCTGCCCGCCCCCCCAGGTTTGCCACCTTTTCTTAAAAAAAAAATATATATATATATATATAAATATAAATAAAAAAAACAACAACACAGCATTGTTACATTATCTAAAACAAACAGATTAAGAGAAATGTTTGGAAAGGTGATATATCCCCTTTAAACAGAGACAATCTGGGTGCTGAAGTAGAGTGGAATCCTCATAAGTGTACCAAAAGGATGAAATCAACGAGCACTCGCACGGTTAAGTTCAAATAAAACAGTGTTTAATGTGATGTGTCAACATTTCAGTGCAGCCATGTGCTGATGAAAGTGAACATGGCTGCACTGAAACATTGACACATCACATTAAACACCGAGTTATTTGTACTTAACCCTGCAGGTGCTGGTTGATTTTGGTATATATATATATATATATATATATACTAGCAATGTGGGACGGCATTGCCTGTCAGGATATATAGAAAATTAATGCACACACATGGATGCAAGACAAACACACACAGAGACACACACGCAAATGCACACACATTCACTGAGATGCATAAAGATCGACACAGTCATACATACATACATACATACATACATATTTGCAATGCACAACATGCAGACGCATAGAGTGTGATACAGACATGCAACACACATAGTGAGGAACACACAGGCACACACAGAGACACACAGGCACACACAGAAGCAAGTCATAAGGGGGTGACGTGTCATTGTAATGAGTGTGTGTTTGTACTTATGCCTCCACTGTGGCATTCATTCATATAGTTGAAATGCATGTGGAAATTGCACATACTATGGTGGAAGGTGGATCGTGCTGGCTCCCGGGGTGTGAGTGAGTGTGTGTGAGTGAGTGGCATTCATTCATGTAGTTGAAATGCATGTGGGAATTGCAAATACTATGGTAGAAGGTGGATCGTGCTGGCTCCCGGGGTGTGAGTGAGACTATGGTGGAAGGTGGATCGTGGTGGCTCCCGGGGTGTGAGTACGGGAGTGAGTGATTGTGTGAGATTGAGTGAGAGTGTGTGAGTGTGTATGAGTGTGAGGGTGTATGTGTGTGAGAGAGTGTGAGTGAGTGAGTGTGATTGAGTGTGAGTGAGAGAGTGTGAGTGTGTGAGAGAGTGTGAGTGTGTGGGATTGAGAGTGTGAGTGAGAAAATGTGAGTGTGTGAATTATTGTGTGTATGACTGAGTGTGTATGACTGAGTGTGCATGAGAGTGTGTGTGAGAGAGTGTGTGTGTGTGTGAGTGTGTGTTTTTTGTCTGATGTACGGGAGTGAGTGATTGTGTGAGTGTGTGTGTGTGATTGAGTGAGAGTGTGTGAGTGTGTATGAGTGTGAGGGTGTATGAGTGTGAGCGAAAGAGTGTGAATGAGTGTGAGAGAGTGTGAGTGTGTGAGAGAGTGCGAGTGTGTGAGAGAGTGTGAGTGTGTGGGATTGATAGTGTGAGTGAGAAAATGTGAGTGTGTGAATTATTGTGTGTATGACTGAGTGTGTATGACTGAGTGTGCGTGAGAGTGTGTGTGAGAGAGTGTGTGTGTTTTTTGTCTGATGTGTTTGTGTCTGTGGTGTAGGACCGAGTGGCAGCCATTTTCTTTTTTCAGTTACTTAGATAGTGGTGGGCAGGCTGGATAGTGGGGCAGGTCAATTCCCTGCATGATTTAAATCACTCCCCCATTGAATCACCCAAAGGGAGCAGTAACTCCTCCTTACTTAAGCCTTTGAGTGCCAGAGGGGTACGCAACGCATTGCTTTGCAATGCGTTGTGTACCCCAGGGGCATCTTTAGGGGTGGGCTAAGGGGGCTGAAGCCCCAAGTGTGTCAGTGGGCAGCCCCGAATGTCAGACAATCAGCAGACTCACTCTTCCTGCTGTTTATTCTGAGGCTGGCTGGCTGCTTCCCAGCAACTTGTGGGCATATATAGCTTGGAACAGCAGGCTGCTGCCTTACTCTGTTCTCAGCTTCAGCCCAAAGCCATCTGCTCCACACTGGCTCTTCTAGCACTTCCTGGTGCTTTGCGATGAGGTCATCAACATGCACCTGAAGTACCAGAGGAGGTAGTGTGGAGCCCATGGCTCTACACTGAAACAGAAAGCAGAATGGGGCAGAGCAGAAGAGAAGGTATGAGGGACAGTATAGATGGGGGAAATATATGGCTACCAGTGGCAGGTAAACAAGGCTGGTGGGTGTCACATTGTATATGTGGAGAATTTGTGGGCTGGCTACAGGAGGGCAGGGGAACAAGGCTGGTGGGGTCACACAGTTTATGTAGGGAATCAGTGGCTACCAGTGGGTATTGGAATAAGGATGGTGGTGGTCATATAGTGTATGTGTAGACTCTGTGGCTTTCAGTGGGCAGGATAATAAGGCTGGTGGGGTCCACAGTGTATGTGGGGAATCAGTGGCTACCAGTAGATAGGGTAATAAGGCTGGGGGAGGTCACATAGTGTATGTAAGGAATCTGTGGCTACCAGTGGGCAGGGGAGCAAGGCTAGGGGGGTTATATAGTGTATGTAGAGAATCTGTGGCTACCAGTGTTTAGGGGAATAAGGTTGTTGGGGGGGTCACATAATGTATGTATGGAATCTGTGGCTATCAGTGGGCAGGGGTAAAATGCAGTTGGGAATCACATAGTGTATGTGAGGAATCTGTGGATACCAGTGGGCAGGGGGGGCACACGCAGTGTATGTGGGGAATCTGTGGCTTCCAGTGGGCAGGAGAACAAGGCTGGTGGGGATGCACAATGTATGGGAACAATGTATGAGGGGAATCTGTGCGACCAGTAGGCAGTTATAGAAGGCTGGTGGGGTAACACAGTGTATTTGGGGAATCTGGGCAGAGAAACATGGCTGTGGCTACCAGTGGCCAGTGGAACAAGGCTGTGGTATCATAAAGCTTATGTGCATTGTTCTGTGGCTACCAGCGGCCAATGGAAAAATGCCGGCAATCAGACGGTGTATGATTGGCTACAGGTAACCAGTGGAACAATTATGGGGTATCACACAGTGTATGTATGGTTCTATGGATATTAGTTGCCAGTAGAAGAAGACTGAGATATCAGTTCATGTGTGGGCCTGGTGCTACCGGTGGCAAACCACTGGAGTATCAGACAATGGATGTGTGGCTAATAGGGGCTAGAAGTGCAAGATTATCAGGCAGTGTATGAGGGGTTCTATGGCTATCAGTGGGCAATGGAACAATGCTGGGTATAAGCATACCTCCCAAGTGTCCCTCTTCGAGCCCCAAATCCCTCTGTCCCTCTTTCACACCCTGGTGTCCCTCTTTTTTAGGACATTCGACTGTGTGGTGGGTATATAAGTGTATCACATTGCTCCACAGCAGTAAAACTCACATTAATGTTTGTTTAAACATTGTTATATTTGTTTATACATTTTCTGTGTAAATAAAATACTTTGGTGTTGCTCTTGATAATTTACTCAGTTACATCAATGGCTCATATGTATTAAAGCAACCTGGTTTTATTCTGGAGTAAACCAACTGCACAATAGGGGACGAATAAAAGTTCTTAAAATCCACTGCACTTGAATAGAGTTTTTAACCTCTTGAATGCTAGAGAGGTCTCCAATGCATTGCTTTGCAATGTATTGAAGACCGCTCTAGCATTCAAGGAGTTAAAACCCCTATTAAATGTGACAGGAATTTTGATTTGTTCCCTGTGGTACAGTTGGTTTACACCACAATAACTTCAGTTAGTTAGAACAAAAAACAATGGCAAGAGTTGAACATAAAAT
The DNA here is from genome assembly GCA_037306005.1 of Rhinophrynus dorsalis. NCBI lineage: Eukaryota > Metazoa > Chordata > Amphibia > Anura > Rhinophrynidae > Rhinophrynus > Rhinophrynus dorsalis. The sequence continues at coordinate 331,453,165 of CM074719.1, read as the reverse complement.
GGCTTACTTCTTAACTCTTTGCATTGCATTATATATAGATTAGTAAAATAAACATATATGTTGTGTAAGGATAACTCACTCCACACTATAGTGTTATCATCACTACCACTGGTGGCAGGCACTCTGTTGAATTTTGCTGTGGGCTCTAGCCCCAGATCGTTTTGGAACCTAGAAACGCCCCTGGTGTACCCCTCCGGCACTCAAAGGGTTAAGTTGAGGTAACATAGCAATATAACACATGGTGGCTCTTCAGTTGAGGCAGCATAGCAATATGCTGAGGGAACAAATAGAAAGTGGTGTTTGAGGCTTGCCCTCTGTAACATTCAGCAAAGCATCTCTCTCCCTTTAAGGAGAAAGGTTGGGAATCAGGAAGCAGGAAGTGGAGGAGTGACAGTTGAGACAGTTAGTGAGGTGACTGAAGAGATGAAGAGTTAAATAAAAGAGTTGCTATTAAGTTTATCCCTGAGTTTGTATTTTATGGAAACATTGCACCCTCGTAGTGAAACAGAGTGTATGGAGGGTTACAATTATCTGTGGGAGGTGAAACAGTGTGTTTGTGGGGTCATGATCCTGAGTGAGAGTGTGTGTGGACCAGGAGAAGTTATTGATATCCCCTACTTCAGGAGCGAGTGGCAGCTATATTTTTTTTGTCAGTTGGATAGTGGTGGGCGGGCTGGAGGGGGCGGGCCAACTCCCTGTATGATAAACATGCCACCATTCAATCACTGAAAGGGAGCAGTAAAGTCCCCATTCAATCACCCAATAGGAGTTGTGTCTCCTAATGAGACATAAATTATGTAATGAGGCATTCTGTTCAATGTGTGCTTGTTTTCTGAGGAGCCATAAATTATGTTCTGTGTGTGAGGTACCATAAATTATGCAATGAGGCTTATTCTTTTATATATATATAGATATATACACACACAAATACCGCCTCTTGCCTCTTGGTTCCCCCTTTTGCCTCTTTCTCCCCCTCTTGATTCCCACCTCTTGCTTCGTTCTCCCCCTCTTGACTCTTAAGCCCCCTCCCTTTGCCTTTTTCTGTCCCTTTTGAACCCCCTTTCTCCCCCTCCTTGACTCTTGATCCCCCTTTTGCCTCTCTCCGCTTCTTGACTCTTGATCCCACCCTTTTGCCTCTCTCCCCTTCTTGACTCTTGATCTCACTCTTTTGCCTCTTTCTCCCCCTCCTGATCCCCCTCCTTTTGACTCATGATCCCCCCTCAATTCTCTCTTTTTCCCCTCTTCACCCCCTCTGCCTCTTTCACTTGCTTTTGATGCCCCCTCTTGCCAAGTTGCCTCTCTTTACCCCTCTTGATCTTCCTTTTGCCATTCTCCCCCTCTTGATCCCCCATTTTGCCTCTCCCCCCTTGCCTCTCTCTCCTCTTCCTGATTCCCCCTTCTGCCTTTTTCTCCCTCTCTTGATCCCACTCCTTTTGCCTTTTTCTCCCCTCCCCCATTTCCCCCTCTTTTGATCCCCCCTTTGCCTCTCTCTCCCCTTCTTGACTCTTGATTCCACCCTTCCTTTTGCCTCTTGCCCCCCCTCCTTTTGACTCTCTTTTTCTCCCATTTGTGTTGACCCCCCTCTGCCTCTCACCCACTCTTATTGCCCCCTCTTGATTCCCCTCCTTTTGCCTTTCTCCCCCTCTTACCTCTTTAACTACCCCTCTTGATCCCCCTTTTGCCTTTCTCCCCCTCTTAGCTCTTTAACTACCCCTCTTGATCCCACTTTTGCCTTTCTCCCCCTTACCTCTCTTTACCCCTCTTGATCCCCCTTTTGTCTCCACTGCTGTTGAGTTAGGTGCTGCTGCCGGTCGGCCTACCCGATGCCCAGCAGACGCAGTGCTGGTCACTGGGTCTATACCTGGCCTGCCAATCACAAAACAAAAAAAATTATCCTCATTTTGGCACCCCTCCGCTGCGGCGCCCTAAGGCGGCTGCCTAAGCTGCCTTAATGCTAGCACCGGCCCTGGCGACGTTGCAGTCATGCGCAGTACTGACTGTCCACACAGCGGCTGATACGGAGCGGGGCACTCTGAATTCAAACCATAGTCTTCTCCGCGCACCTTCCTGAGACCCAGGTCTGAGACCCGGGTCTGAATTCGGAGCGCCCCGCTCCTTATCAGCCGCGGTGTGGGCAGTCAGTACTGCGCATGAATGCAGTGTGCGTATCCATCTCTACTGCGCATGACGGCTTCTGGCAAACATCCTTAGCGAATTATAATATAGGATGTTAGTCTAAGGCTTTGGGTGTGATGTACAATATCTTGTAGCCCACCACAGGCATATCTTCTGTCACAGCAATCAATGGGCAGTTTTTCCTCCAGTGTTTAGAAATCTGTAGTGTGTGTGTAGGAAGAGCAGGTTGTGCATTGATGGACTAGCAAAGCTGCACTAGAGCCAGGGACTAGTACTCTACTGCTTCTGTCTCTGCAGTGTCTCTGACTGGGGGAATGGAAACGTCACTCTACTTTGGATACCTCTCGGGCACTCGAAGGGTTAATAAGTGCCAAAGGGATATTGCACTGGCTTTGCAGAGCCTGCCTTGATGGACGGACCACACTGATTCTCATGGGATGCCTTCTTCTATATGACACCAGATTTGACTGCTTGCATGTGAGAGAACCCTCCAACGTATTTACAATGCTTTAGAGACCCTACTAGCTATCCTTTGCGTTAACCCTTTGAGTGCCATACGGGTATGCGCACTTCTCTGGCGCTCAAAGGTTTAATATCATCGTTTATGGAAATGCTTTTTGCTGCACCAAGTGTGGTTAATTTTGCCTCTAAATCGTTCCTCTTTTGTTTGTATAAATACGCCCCATACTGTATCAAGTCTCTCCATGATGTACTCGTTTTTCATCTTTATTTTTTTTGTGTACACATTCTTTATGTATGTTTCATTATGTTATCAATATTCATTAATTACAATGTACAACTAATCAATTTTTTTAGTTTAAGTGACCAGCACAATATGCAGAAGGAGCGCAGCGATCTCACAACGTATAAACATGAATGCTCTGATTGCTGGGCAGCAGGACACATTAACACAGGCGACGCCTCTGGTTACCACGGAAACGCGTCTTCTCTTACCACGTGCAGCAAACGGGATGTGTGGTACAACAGTGCAGACACAAGATCTATCGGTAGTGTATCAGTGATACAGCGTTGGTGACCTCTGTGTAAATAACACATATAGGGTAAAATAAGAAAGCAATAGCCTGCTTTGTTTCTTTCCTGTATATACAAGAAGTCTTCCACATGTATGCAGAATCAGTTGCGTAACAGATGGAAGCATACACCTAATGTAATCACTCCATTGAGGATAACAAGGTGTTTGGGTGCAGGGGGCATTATGGAAGCTTCCGAGATTGATCAACAGGGCAGAGGTAAACTGAAAATTATACATAGCAAGCAGGCTACCAAAGCTACAGCTATGTCCAGTGGAAAAAGTAAAAAGAAAAACAAGAAGAATGAGAAAAGTAGTAATAAAAAGAGGGGGCACATATCCAGCACCCCATCTACATCGGATGAGACAGGTGAGTCTATTCTGATATTGTGTGTGTGTTCGAACATTATTAATTGATGTGTATTCATGAAATAACGTATTCACCTATTATTATACATTTAATTTGCCCCATTACATATTGTATAAGAAATATGCAGCGTACAGATCTAATCAGATTTTATTTCTGTACTGTTACCATCGTGCCACAAAATATTAGACGTTACGCATACAGGCAAAGTAAAGCAATACTGGATCAAACAAAACTGACCCATGGGGAACAGCAAAAGAATTCCATTGTTTTAAATGGTTATTTAACCCAGTAAATGCCAGAAGCCTATATAGCATTCTAGGGGTTAAAAACGTACAATTGAACAATGGGAATTGGGGACTGTTTAATTTTCCTTTGTGGTGTATTAACTGTAACACTGTAAGTGGATTGTGCCAGAATGGTTTTGCTTTGTCCTTACAAATATGGTCCAATGTGATTTCGTTTTTAAAATAAATAATCATATATTTAAATCCAAGTCACATGGACACAATCTATGTGTGTGAGGGATGTAAGTTCAAATAAAAAATGGAACAATTCGTAAGCAAACCAACTGGACCACGGATAATTAAAATTATCAACTCTTCCATTTATTTAAAAGGGTCTTTTAACCTCTTGATGCTTGAGTGGTCTCCAGCCCACTATGAAACAATATGAGCATTTGAGACCAGTCTGGCACTCAAGCTGAATTTCTTTTCAAATCTGTAGAGCAGTTGGTTTGCTCCAGAATTCCTCCTCTTTTGTGTCATGCATAGAGCTCTATATGTTTGTGCCAGTCTGGGTAAGGATTTCAGATCATTGTTTAGGGTTTTCAGGAACAGATGTTCATGGAACTATAATTAAAGTATACAGCTGATAAGATGCTTGATAAGAATTACAGTGATAAGATGTTTGATAAGAATTAGCTTTATAGTCTAATTATGTACTAATTTGGGCATGTCCAGATAGTTGTGTCAGATGAAAAGAACTCAAAGATATTCATTTGTTATTGTGAGTTTCTTGTGTTTGTGTTTTAGTATTGCTCAATTGGGCAACAAGTGGCCACATAGACTTCAGAGATTTCTGCTGCCGCAGTCATGTTCTATGTCTAGTGGAAACCGTAAATCATAGGTAGTTCATTGTTGTACCATCAGCTGTTTGGGACTACCAACTACTGGTTGGGGATGATGGGGCGTTATCATCCTCCACAGCTAGTGGGTCAACATTTGATACACCCTGGAGTATATCATGTTACTCTAATAACCAGTACATACAGTGTATACCCCAGGTATAGCTGGTTCTTCATTTGATTAACAGAAGCAATTGTCTCTGTAAGTGTCCTTCATACATCAGTCCCATGTATATATTTATATACGGTTTGCATTGTAACTGCAGTTGTTTGTAGTTAATGATCACTGTTGAAGTCTACCTTTAGGTCACACCTCCTCACAGCAAACAGTGGGCTTAATTAATCCTGAATGGATTGCATGGGTCACTTGCCTTTATAGGAGGCTGGGCCTGCATTTGTGGGAGGGGCTGCAGGCCTTAAATACTGCCTGTAGTCTCTCCCACGGGGTGCTCCGTCTGTGTGTGCCCCTACGGTGATTACAAAGCTTAGTATCTGTCTTGTATCTTCAACTGTAACGTCACATCCGGTTCAGCCAAAAAGTAAGTCACCTTTTCCTTAGGGCTTAACAGAAGGTGAACAGCTAGTTCATGTAAGTAACGGGCATGTTAATCTCACGGGCCGCATTTGGAAGAAACAAGCTGTACTAAGGGGTGACATACAGATCCAATTATCAGTGCAACACTGGCAATAAGGTTGCCACCCAGCCGGTATTTTACCGGCAGGCCATTAAAAAATTGGCTTCTTTCCAATGTTAAGTCTATGGAGGGAATGCCTTGGCCGGTATGTTTTTGAAGAAAAGGTGTTAACCCTAACTGGCAACCAGTCCCTGGCACTTACATTATAGGTACGCCTACTCCCCTTCTCGGCCAACAAGCTGTTAGAGGCGATTTCAAGTTCTCCTAAGTAAGTCATTTACTAGTACTACTCCTAGGACTGTATTACGCTGTTACCATCATCCCATCAAGCACATACCATCCACTACACATTCTACTTATGCTATCTGCTTAGATCCTGGTAGTTACTTCACATGCACCTTAACTGCCTCTCTATAGTTATACTACACCTGCTATGTCAGTACATCATGCATCATGTCTCATTGTATTAAGTTGTATCATCTTCTATCCTTGAATTGTTATCTGTACAAGCTGCAGTTAAGTTCGGTATTATCCTATATAATCAGTTTACCATACATTTTGCATTGTGCTGCTGTATGTCTCTAGCTGATCAAACTATATAAAGGTGAAAATGCCCCTCGCTTAAGTGGGCTATGTGCTTGTATTGTCATGCAGATTGTACTTGAAAACATGCACTTTATATGCCACATCTCTTTAGCTTGTTCCTCTATTCTAAGAATTCCAGGACCTACATTGATGGTCCCACCTATTTCTATATTCATTCTACCCCACCGAAGTAAGCATACCTCATTATTAATCGTTTTGTTAGCATTAAGCCTTGTTTATTGTGTTAGATGTCCTAGTTGGAACATCCTATAACATCTCTTCCCCATTATTACCCTCCTTTTCTACCCCATTCACCACAGCAGGCTTAGCAAATACTATCAGCCTGCAGATCTTCAGGACTCCCACATCCTAATTTCAGATTCTGCTTCAGCTTTCTTAAGCTATCCTGTCAAACTGTCCGCACAATTAATTCTTATCCTCCAGGTACCTTTTTTCTTCATTTTCCTGTTCTGCTACTTATCCTTCCTCCATCAGTTTCTAAATACATTATGTCCTCAGTTTAAGTCCTTCAGCAACCACAGAGGTAAGCTATCAAGCATTTATTTATTTTCACCATGAGCACTTTTCAAAAATCACCTATATATCATCCTTACATTCACGCCGCCTCAGGATGAGCATTACATTAGGCTCTCTCCAACCAGTAAGCCGGGGGGGGGGGGGGGGGTTCCCCTCATGCTGGATCCTGCTCTGGTCACCCCACTCCCACCTACCTTGGTCTTATACCTCATAGGGAGACCTGGTGGTATCAGCAAGTTTCCACTCACGTCAGTAGCTCACCAAAAAAAAAAAAAACACACTGCAACCTCATTAGCACATACCTGTATGGCACTGTTAGCCTCTAGTCAACCTCCTCAGGCACCACACGAATACCCCACTTCACCCAAATCACAATACCTTACCTCTTCTCTGAGGTCGATGGTATCACATCTTGCCTCTTCGTAGAGGTTGTAGGTACCCTAGGTTCATACCTTACCTCTTAGTAGAGGCCGAAGGTACCCCTGTATTCTACCTTACCTCTTCATACATCCCGAAGGTCCCTTAGTATCATACCCTTCCTCTTAGTAGAAGCGGTAGGTCCCCTAGTATCATACCTTGCCTATTTGTAGAGGTTGAAGGTACCTCAGTATCATACCTTACCTCTTCATAGAGGCAGAAGGTACCTTAGGTTCATACCTTACCTCTTTGTAGAGGCCAAAGGTACCACATATTAGGCCTTACGTCTTCATAGAGGCCAAAGGTCCCCTAGTAGTATACCTTACCTCTTCGTAGAGGCCGATGGTACACATGTTGTATATGTTACCTCTTAATAGAGGCCTAAGGTCCCCTAGTTTTATACCTTACCTCTTAAGTAGATGCTGAAGGTCCTCTAGTGTTATACCTTACCTCTTAGTAGAGGCAGGAGGTTTAATAGCATTACATTTCCTCTTAGAAGGTTAAGGCCCCCTAGTATCATACCTTACCTCATCATAGAGGTTGAAGGTCCCTTAGTATCATACCTTACCTCTTTGTCAGAGGCCGAAGGTTCCTTTATATCATACCTTACCTCTTCGTAGAGGCCGAAGGTCCCCTAGTATCATACCTTACCTCTTCGTAGAGGCCGAAGGTAACTAGTATTACACCTTACCTCTTCGTAGAGTTCGAAGGTAGCTTAAGTATCATACCTTACCTCTTCGTAGAGGCCGAAGGTAGCTTAGTATCATACCTTACCTCTTCATCAGAGGCCAAAGATTCATTTGTATCATACCTTACCTCTTTGTAGAGGCCAAAGGTACCCCTAGTATCATAAGTTACCTTTTAGTAAAGGCAGATGGTACCCCTAGTATCATACCTTACCTCTTAGTAGAGGCAGAAGGTAGCCCCTAGTATCATACCTTACCTCTTCATAGAGGCCAAAGGTACCCCTAGTATCATACCTTACCTCTTCGTAGAGGCCGAAGGTACTCTACTATGATGCCTTACCTCTTCATTGAGGCCGAAGGTACCCTAGTAGTATGCCTTACCTCTTCATAGAGGCTGAAAGCACTTCAAATTTCATACCTCTTTACAGAGGTCGAAGGGAATTTAAGTATCACTACATTCTGTCTCTTATTTTTAGATTAACATGGAAAACACCAATCAATTGGTACAGTCTGACAGCGAGACACCTCAAGCCATGACTTCAGCTCCTACTTCCAGAAGCCCTTCCCTAAGAAGCTGGACTGTGGGGAAATTCATGGCCGAGTTGACCCGCTTACACATCCCCTTTCCGCATTAGCCAGGAAAGCCGAGCTGTTCAAGCTCCTGTTTCCCTCCCCCTCACCAGTTCAAATAACCCCACACTCCCTATCCCTCTCTCCCAGCCAACCCAGTCTCAGATTAGTTTACCCAAACTACAAACATGCTGGCAGATATTCAAGCCAGAGAATCATTCTTGGAGAACTCTTCTCGCCCACTTCCACCTGCCATCATGATGTCAGATTCTTCTCATCCAGGTAATTCAATTTCAGGATTCCACAGAGTATCACCGGCTCATTTGATCACCTCAAATATTCACAGAGATATAGTGGAAGGGAGGGATGTTAATTTAGTCACACTGCTAATAGACTCACAGGATATGGCAGAAAGTAAGGTAATAAACTGCGGTGAGGTGTCGGTCACTCTCCGGTCCAGGGATCCTCGGCTCAGCAAAAAATTGTTAGTCACGGAATTTGTCCTAGCTTTTGGTGTCTATCAGGACATTGTCTGCTCTGCTTTCCCACATAGGCGCCAGGAGCTGGATCATTACTTGCATCTGGTGGTTAAGCTGGCGCACAAATACGGCGGATATACATTCTACGACTACCACCGGTCTTTTGCTGGTAAGGTGGCTGCCGCGCTAGCTCAATTCAATTTCGTGACTGACTGGAGCTGCTTGGACATGGGGCTGTTTTGCCGACACTTCGCCGGCCTTAAGGCACCAGTGTACCAAAACTGCCAGTCATCCTTCCATTCCACTGGTCTCTGTCCTTCCTCCCTCCAGTGGCCGGCCCTTCTGGCCTACAAGCTGTAGATCCTCCTCCTCAGTCAGCTCCTCAAGCTAGAACATCCTTCCGTCCTACCTGTGACAAGCTTGGGAGGACTATTTACCATTTAGGCAATACACCTATTTGTAATCATTTTAATTCATGGGGCTGCTTCTTTAATGGCTGTAGGATGCTCCAGTCTCTTCTTACATTACATCATGACAGGTCTCTTGCTACCTACATCATCACAGGCCTTGATGAAGGCTTCCATAAAGGTATTGTAGCTTGCCCAGCGACATCATTAGAATGCCCAAACTTAGCTTCAACTCTGGATGACCCAGACACTGTCACCACCCTGCTTACCAAAGAAGCAGAGAAAAAAATTATAATAGGCCTCCCCCCCCTTTCCTATATGGCACATTAACCCTATTGGTCTGGCTACACATAAATTCTCAGGGAAGAAAAGATTGATTATTGACCTCTCAGCTCCTCACTCCACTCTGACACCTAGCATTAACTCTTTAATCCCCCCCCCAACCATTCTACCTCCATTACGCTACTACTGATGACGCCATATTCAGCAATCACTCCCTCACTGCTGACTTTCTAAAACAGATATCCAGGACGCATTTAAACTCCTCCCCATTCACCCATCACTCTGGCATCTCCAGGGTTTTTAATTGTCCAGTCAGTATTATTTTGCAACTACTGTCACCTGCGGATCTCGCAGCAGCCCCAAAATTTTGACAACTCCGCTGAGGTTTTCTGTTGGCTGCTACTGAATCACTGTCATTGTCCAGGAGTTCTCCACTACCTGGACGACTTCCTCCTCATAAATAATTCCTCATCTATGCCAAATAGCCTTTTCAAACTTCAGGAATTGTTTAACTATCTCAATAGCCCCTTGTCCCCAGTTAAGTCTTGTGGCCCTACTAAAGAACTGGAATTTCTGGGGATCATACTCAATACCATTCGCCTGAAAGCCGGAATCCCCCGAGCCAAATTAGATAGGATTATTCCCATTGTCACCAATAGCGCTAATCTAGAGACAATGACCAAACTTGAACTTCAAACTTTAATTGGTCACTTAAGCTTTGCTATGAGACTCCTTCCCCAAGTCCGGGTATTTCCTTCTCAACTACTCACTCTACTCTCATCTGCCCCCCATTCCTATTCATCTATTCATATCAATGCAGAAGCCAAATCTGTGTTACATGTGTGGGCCAACTTCCTGGCCAATTGGAATGGTAGAACCATGCCCCCCGCCAGCCCTGCAGTATTCACAGATGCTAATACCAACCTTGGCTTTGCTGCAGCATGGGGCCAGAAATGGATTTCTAACCCATGGCCAATAGAAATTAGTTCTTCAAATAACCTCTTATCCACTGCAGGTCTCACTGACATTTACCCCATTGTGGCCGCTTACGCTACTTGGGCCCGCCAATGAGAGGAGAAGGAGGTAACATTCTACCACTCATAAGAATACACTCTAAAGCTCATACAAAAAGGTAGATCCACATCCGCTACTATCAATAAACTGTTAAAGAAAGTAAACTGGTTATCTCTCACACATAGATTCATTATCCATCCGTTGCATATTTCAAGTCACGTTAACTCAGCTACTAACTTCCTTTCACAACTTCAGTTTCAGAGCTCCATCGACCCACATCAAGAAGCAGCCATTCCCCAGCCATTTGCAGAGCTAACGACAATCTAAATTACCTGCTCGCAGATGCCTCCATTGTTATTCAGCATGCCTTAGCCCCCGACACCAGGAAATCGTATGACAGGGCCTGGCGGTCCTTCCAATCTTTCTTGGCTTTCACTAAATCACCCCTCACCTTTTCACAGTCCACTATTCTAGCTTTCGCTCCTCATTGTCACTTAGGTCTTAAGCACTCAGCACTATTAAAACTTATCTTGCTGGTATTCAACACCATCACACGTTAATGCACCCCTTCTCATCTCCTATTCTTTCTTTGTATAGCGTTATGCTCTTTCTGAAGGGTTTAGCCCACCTGCAGCCATCAGCTTCTCGCTCTAGACTACCAATTACAGGTGAAATTTTTAGGAGCATGTACGACCTCTTAAAATCAGCCACTTTTTCTCACCATACTAACACTACTCTCTTTGCTGCTATTTGTTTGGCCTTCTTTGGGTTTCTCAGGCCAGACGAGTTCTCCTGCCGCTCAAAGACTGATGTCTTTGTGCGCCGGGACCAATTTGTCCGGCACTCAAGTCACTTCACCCTTTTTCTTGCCCATTCCAAAACAGACCAAGCTCAAGAAGACCATCACATCCCATACTTCGCTACTCAAGACCCCTGGTGTCTTTACCAAGCCCTGGTTAACCTCACTTCTTACCACCAGCACTATGCTGCAGACAGCCCACTTCTTTCAATTCACTCCGGTACCCTCCCTACCTCCGAATATATTTACTATATTTGCATCATACTCACACGCTTAGGCATTTCTGGGCATTCATGTAGAATTGGTGCAGCATCCTCTGCCTCTAAGAACAATGTCCCTGTGCATATCATCCAGCGTTTAGGCAGATGGCAGTCTTCCTGTTACTCTCGCTACATACCAAATCCTTCTGAAAAAATCTGTAAAACTTATAGAACTAGCTAAGTAATGTCTAAATCAGCGCAAGTACAATAAACCTTTTGAATCAAACTGTCTTTTTGCCTCTATTCAGGCCTACCACATCGATCGACACCCAAGCTTCCGGTAAGCTCAGGGTTATGGTATAACTTATACATTACTATATCCTGGAAGCCCTGACCACAAGTAGAAGGCTGAGCCTGCGTTTGTGGGAGGGGCTGCAGGCCTTAAATACCGCCTGCAGTCTCTCCCACGGGGCACTCCGTCTGTGTGCCCCCCTCCATCACCCCTTTATTTCAATATTTATCATAGGTAGCCCTCTATTCAGGCCTACCACGTCTATCAACACCTGAGCTTCCGGTAAGCTCAGGGTTATGGCATACCATATATATTACTATACGCTGGAAGCCCTGACCAGAAATCAAAATGTAAGCTGAAACAAACTAGCAGAAGACACAAATATCAATTTAACGCTAAAATATTGTTCTCCTTTAATCGTAAAAATACAATGTTCTTCTCTTGTTGCTCCTTAGTACTCCCACTATTCTACTTAACCTATCAGTCAAATAGAAAATGTAACCTTCTTCCTGTCTGTGGTTGGTTCTAACATTGGCTCTTCCACAATGAGGTCGACATGTTAAGAACTGGAGCAATTCTTGGGTAAATAGAAATTTCGATTTATTTAAATTGGACTTTTAATTCCTGGAATGCTAGAGAGGTTTTCCATCGTATTGAGAAACAATGCATTGGATACCTCTCTAGTATTTAAGTGGTTAAAATGTAAATGTTGGGAAACTGAATTTATTCCCTATGGTTCAGTTGGTTTACGCCAGAAGTGCTCCAATATTTCTTACTAAATGAGCAGCAAACAGTCTATGCGGAATGGCTGATAAGTACCAATGATTAATAGCCATTGTTCTTCTTATTATTAATATTATTATCCTTTATATTCATAGCACCAACTTATTCTGCAGTGATTATAACATTAAATAAAGCTTTGAATGATTTGATGGTCTGTCTCTTTCCTAATATTCACTGTGTTATAGCCCAGCAAAGTGGATGGCATATGGCTAGATAAGCATGCACAGGCATACCATCAGCAAGGCTCAGTACTAGTTACTGTAATGTGACTCACCTCTAGAGAAGGAAGCAAGTATATGGGTAGCTCAGATCAGAGCCCCCCATGTAAAACTGCATTTTGGATCAGATATGCAGCTGCAACCAGCAGGGCCTGACAAGGCAGAAATAAGAAGAATGCAAGTGGCTGCATTGTGTTACTCACACACAATATACTGTAAACGTTCCTTGTTACCCTGAGATATTAGTGAATGAACAAGAGCTCCTGACATTTGTACTTGTTAACCTTGAGACTCAGGGTAAAATCCAGTCCCAGCGATTCTGTTGTCTATGTGCCAGCCTGCCAGAATTCAGTTCCTTGGTGTCATGGTAACCTGGCAACTGTGATTTTTGAGCCCTTTGTGTTTATGTGTGTATGTATGTATTTTATACATACATAAATCCCCTGCCATTGTTCAAGGTGTGAACCATACAAACAATTATGCACAAAGAACGACAGTGTCTCTTTCAACTGCACTCACATTTTTCACATACTCTCCTACACGCTCATATTTTTAGTCTCACACTGTGACTCTAGGAGATGTATGCAATTTTATATATCTATATCTATATATAATATATATATATATATATATATATATATATACGCCTGGGATGTGCACACAGGTCATTATTGGTATATATATATATATATATATATATATATATATATATATATATATATATATATATATATATATATACTAGCAATGTGGGACGGCATTGCCCGTCAGGATGTATAGGGAATTAATGCACACACACGGATGCAAGACAAACATACACAGAGACACACACGCAAACGCACACGCATTCACTGAGATGCATAAAGATTGACACAGTCATACATACATACATACATGCAATGCACAACATGCAGACACATAGAGTGTGATACAGACATGCAACACACACAGTGAGGAACACACTGGCACACACTGAGACACACATGCACACACAGAAGTGAGTCATAAGGGGGTGACTTATGTGTCATTATAATGAGTTTGTGTTTTTATACTTATGCCTCCACTGTGGCATTCATTCATATAGTTGAAATGGTGGAAGGTGAATCATGCTGGCTCCCGGGGTGTGAGTGAGTGGCATTCATTCATGTAGTTGAAATGCATATGGGAATTGCAAATACTATGATAGAAGGTGGATCGTGCTGGCTCCCGGGGTGTGAGTGAGACTATGGTGGAAGGTGGATCATGCTGGCTCCCGGGGTGTGAGTACAAGAGTGAGTGATTGCGTGAGTGTGTGTGATTGAGTGAGAGTGTGTGAGTATGAGGATGTATGAGTGTGAGTGAGAGAGTGTGAGTGAGAGAGTGTGTGAGTGTGATTGAGTGAATGTTATTGAGTGAGAGTGTGTGTGATTGAGTGAGAGTGTGTGTGAGAGAGTGAGAGTGTGTGAGAGAGTGTGTGAGTGTGTGTGAGAGAGTGTGAGTGTGTGGGATTGAGTGTGTGATTGAGTGTGAGTGTGTGAGTGAGTGTGTGTGAGAGTGTGAGTGTGTGATTGAGTGTGTGTGAGTGTGTGTTTTTTGTCTGATGTGTTTGTGTCTGTGGTGTAGGAGCGAGAGGCAGCCATTTTGTTTTTTCAGTTACTTAGATAGTGGTGGGCGGGCTGAATAGTGGGGGCAGGCCAACTCCCTGCATGATTTAAATCACTCCCCCATTGAATCACCCAATGGGAGCAGTAACTCCTCCTTACTTAACCCTTTGAGTGCCAGAGGGGTACGCAACGCATTGCTTTGCAATGCGTTGTGTACCCCAGGGGCGTCGCTAGGGGTGGGCTAAGGGGGCTGAAGCCCTGAGTGTGTCAGTGAGCAGCCCTGAATGTCAGACAATCAGCAGACTCACTCCTCCTGCTGTTTATCCTGAGGCTGGCTGGCCGGCTGCTGCCCAGCAACTTGTGGGCATATATAGATTGGAACAGCAGGCTGCTGCCTTACTCTGTTGTCAGCTTCAGCCCACAGCCATCCACTCCACACTGGCTCTTCTAGCACTTCCTGGTGCTTTGCGATGAGGTCATCAACATGCACCTGAAGTACCAGAGGAGGCAGTGTGGAGCCCATGGCTCTACACTGAAACAGAAAGCAGAATGGGGCAGAGCAGAAGAGAAAGTATGAGGGACAGTATAGATGGGGGAAATATATGGCTACCAGTGGCAGGTAAACAAGGCTGGTGGGTGTCACATTGTATATGTGGAGAATTTGTGGGCTAGCTACAGGAGGGCAGGGGAACAAGGCTGGTGGGGTCACACAGTTTATGTAGGGAATCAGTGGCTACCAGTGGGTATTGGAATAAGGATGGTGATGGTCATATAGTGTATGTGTAGAATCTGTGGCTTTCAGTGGGCAAGGTAATAAGGCTGGTGGGGTCCACAGTGTATGTGGGGAATCAGTGGCTACCAGTGGACAGGGTAATAAGGCTGGGGGAGGTCGCATAGTGTATGTAAGGAATCTGTGGCTACCAGTGGGCAGGGGAGCAAGGCTAGGGGGGTTATATAGTGTATGTAGAGAATCTGTGGCTACCAGTGGTTAGGGGAATAAGGTTGTTGGAGGGGTCACATAATATATGTATGGAATCTGTGGCTATCAGTGGGCAGGGATAAAATGCAGTTGGGAATCACATAGTGTATGTGAGGAATCTGTGGATACCAGTGGGCAGGGGGGGCACACGCAGTGTATGTGGGGAATCTGTGGCTTCCAGTGGGCAGGAGAACAAGGCTGGTGGGGATGCACAATGTATGAGGGGAATCTGTGGCGACCAGTAGGCAGTTGTAGAAGGCTGGTGGGGTAACACAGTGTATTTGGGGAATCTGAGCAGAGAAACATGGCTGTGACTACCAGTGGCCAGTGGAACAAGGCTGTGGTATCATAAAGTTTATGTGCGTTGTTCTGTGGCTACCAGCGGCCAATGGAAAAATGCTGGCAATCAGACAGTGTATGATTGGCTACAGGTAACCAGTGGAACAATCATGGGGTAGAAGACTGAGATATCAGTTCATGTGTGGGCCTGGTGCTACCAGTGGCAAACCACTGGAGTATCAGACAGTGGATGTGTGGCTAATAGGAGCTAGAAGCGCAAGGTTATCAGGCAGTGTATGAGGGGTACTATGGCTACCAGTGGGCAATGGAACAATGCTGGGTATCAGCATACCTCCCAAGTGTCCCTCTTCGAGCCCCAAATCCCTCTGTCCCTCTTTCACACCCTGGTGTCCCTCTTTTTAGGACATCAGACTGTGTGGTGGGTATATAAGTGTATCACCCTGATGTCCCTGTGTTTAGGAGATCAGACTGTGTGGTGTGTATAGAAGTGTATCATCCTGGTGTCCCTGTGTTTAGGAGATCAGACTGTGTGGTGTGTATATAAGTGTATCACCCTGGTGTCCCTGTCTTTAGGACATCAGACTGTGTGGTGTGTATATAAGTGTATCACCCTGGTGTCCCTGTCTTTAGGACATCAGACTGTGTGGTGTATATATAAGTGTATCACCCTGGTGTCTCTGTGTTTAGGAGATCAGACTGTGTGGTGGGTATATTCGTGTATCACATTGCTCCACAGAAATAAAACTTACATTATTGTTTGTTTAAACATCGTTATATTTGTTTATACATTATCTGTGTAAATAAAATACTTTGGTGTTGCTCTTGATAATTTATTCAGTTACATCAATGGCTCATATGTATTAAAGCAACCTGGTTTTATTCTGGAGTAAACCAACTGCACAATAGGGGACAAATAAAAGTTCTTAAAATCCACTGCACTTGAATAGAGTTTTTAACCTCTTGAATGCTAGAGAGGTCTCCAATGCATTGCTTTGCAATGTATTGAAGACCGCTCTAGCATTCAAGGAGTTAAAACCCCTATTTAGTGTGACAGGAAAAGATATAAAAGAATAAGCCTCATTGCATAATTTATGGTACCTCGCACACAGAACATAATTTATGTCTCCTCAGAAAACAAACACACATTGAACAGAATGCCTCATTACATAATTTATGTCTCATTAGGAGACACAACTCCCATTGGGTGATTCAGTGGGGACATTACTGCTCCCATTGGGTGATTCATTGGGGGCGTGTTTATCATACAGTGAGTTGGCCCGCCCCCTCCAGCCAGGGCCGGTGCAAGGATTTTTGTCTACACAGGCGAAGGTGCATTTTGATGCCCCCCCCCCCCGCCACTCCACCCACCTCCCTCCGACCCGGCCACAATCCCCCCCCTGACATTGCCACAATCCCCTGCCCCTTGTGCCCTACCCTAAAAATGGCCCTGGCACTCTTTGAGAAGGGTGGAGTGGGGAAAGAAGGAAAAGATGCTACCTGCAGTTCCTTCTAGTAAATATTTTTGGGATGGAGGAGGAAGGAAATAGTCAGCAGGGCACCAAGGACACTGCATTTTATTTGGGTGGGGAGGGGGTGCTGGTGCCTAGTGAAGCCCTCTGGCACTCAAAGGGTTAAAGGTCCATGTATACTAGACAGTGACATCTAAAGAATATCTGTGCAAAAAATTAAAAAAAGTGATGGAGAAAGATAAAGAGGCAAGAGGGTGAAAGAGTTAAGAATGGAATGGAAGAGAAAAAAAGGGAGAGAAAAGAGTCTTTATCCCCCTCTTGATCCCCACTCTAGCATCTTTCTCCCCCTTTTGCCCCTTGCCTCTTGATCCTCCTATTCCATCTTTATCCCCCATTTTGCCTCTTTCTCCCCCACACCCCCTGATCCCCCCCATTTTGCCTCTTTCTCCCCCACACCCCCTGATCCCCCCCATTTTGCCTCTTTCTCCCCCACACCCCCTGATCCCCCCCATTTTGCCTCTTTCTCCCCCACACCCCCTGATCCCCCCCATTTTGCCTCTTTCTCCCCCACACCCCCTGATCCCCCCCATTTTGCCTCTTTCTCCCCCACACCCCCTGATCCCCCCCATTTTGCCTCTTTCTCCCCCACACCCCCTGATCCCCCCCATTTTGCCTCTTTCTCCCCCACACCTCCTGATCCCCCCCATTTTGCCTCTTTATCAACCTCTAGATCCCCCCCCTTTGTATCAATTTCCCCCTTGCCTTTAGGAGATTCTGAGGGATCCTGGAGCCATGTTGATGCAGCAGGTGAAGCCCTGTTTCCTCTTCCCTGCACCGCTGCCTCTGAAGACAGCCACTGCCGGCTAGGATGGGACCATGTGACACGCAGCGAGCCAGCGACGCAGATGTGATGCTGGTAGTTTTCTTCATCTTTCTGGGCGCTACTTTCAAACTTGTTCTGATTTAGAACAAGTTTGAAAGTAGCGCCCAGAAAGATGAAGAAACTACCAGCATGCGCGACGCCACTGCTCAGCGGATGCCACTGAGTCCTGGATAACGCGGGTTGTGACCGCTGGCGCTCAGCCTCTTTCACCTCTCCTGGTTTTGCCTGTTTCGGCGCCCCTCCGCTGCGGGGCGCCCTAAGGCGGCTGCCTAAGCTGCCTTATGGTAGCGCCGGCCCTGCCTCCAGCCCACCCACCACTATCCAACTGACAAAAAAAAATAGAGCTGCCACTCGCTCCTGAAGTAGGGGATATCAATAACTTCTCCTGGTTCACACACACTCTCACTCAGGATCATGACCCCACAAACACACTGTTTCACCTCCCGCAGATAATTGTAACCCTCCATAAACTCTGTGTCATCTCCCACAGATAACTGTAACTCTCCATACACACTGTTTCACCTCCCACAGATAATTGTAACCCTCCATACACTCTGTGTCACCTCCCACAGATAACTGTAACCCTCCATACACACTGTTTCACCTCCCACAGATAACTGTAACCTTCCATACACTGTGTGTCACCTCCCACAGATAATTGTAACCCTCCATACACACTGTTTCACCTACCACAGATAATTGTAACCCACCATACACTCTGTTTCAGTACGAGGGTGTAATATTCCCATAAAATACAAACTCAGGGATAAACTTAATAGCAACTCTTTTATTTAAGCCTTTCAGTGCCAGAGGGGTATGTAACGCATTGCTTTGCACTCAAAGGGTTAACTCTTTTAATCTCTTCAGTCACCTCACTGTCTGTTTTCAAGTGTCACTCCTCCACTTCCTGCTTCCTGCTGTATGTTACAGAGGGCAAGCCTCAAACACCACTTTCTATTTGATCCCTCAGCATATTGCTACGTTGCCTCAACTGAAGAGCCACTGTGTGTTATATTGCTATGTTACCTCAGCTTAAGTAAGGAGTTACTGTTCCCATTGCGTGATTCAATGGAGGAGTGATTTAAATCATTCAGGGAGTTGGCCTGCCCCCACTATCCAGCTATCCACCACTATCCAAGTGACTGAAAAAATAAAATGATTGCCACTCTCTCCTACACCACAGACTCACACGCAAGCCACAGACACACACACATGCGCAAGCCACACACACACACACACACACACACACAGAGTCCCCAGGGGTCCCTCCACCAACCTGAGGCACACTATATATATATACTAGCAATATGTGACAGCGTTGCCCGTCATTGTAGTAAGGTATGTGTTATGTAGCATTTTTTGTTTGAAATGTTGTAGGTGGCATGTTGAAGGTATTTTGTAAGAATTTTTTGTGTTTGTTTGCATTGTACATTTCATTTAGCTGTATTGACTGATGATGTTTTTTTGTGTACTGTGTGAAGCAGAAAGAATCATATTGCACACATACATAGACACACACAGATACAGTGACATATACAGACATTGATCATACACACACACACACACACACACACACACATTATTACGGTCCTGTAAGTGACAGAGGGGTAGGCAAGGCATTGCTCATTGTGTAGCTTAATCCTCTGGCACTGAAAGGGTTAACCAGCTGTCCCAGTATGTAGCAAGAATCACGGAGTCCACAGTCCCTGAAGTGGACTCTGTACATGCACACTCAGAGGCTGCCAGACAACCACCGGCCCGGCTCCCTGGCCAGGAAGGCACCTCCTGCCCCAGGCCTCGGCCAAGAGCGTTACTAGGGACGCAGCCTGGGCACCAAGAGCGGGAACTGAGGAGGGATGGTTTGTGTGGTTGGAGCAGGGATGGTGTGTGTTGTTGGAGCGGCTATAGTGCGGCATGTATATTTTTTGCGCCAGGGTACTTACACAATGCAGGTGTGTGACAGCGGGCAGAGAGCGGCGGTGTAGAAGCTTGTGTCTAAGAGTGTGTACTACAGAGTGGCCCCAGCATGGTCTGTCTCCAGCCCCTCAGCCACAGGTAATAGCCGCATCCACTGTTGCTTGTAGAGAGCTCCTTGAAGGGCCACATGACCGGGCTGTTGCGGGGTGGAGTGTTGTGCTTCATGAAGGGAGAACATGAAGGATTTGGTACAGGGCCTGCCGTCCTCCGAGCTACATGAAGCAGCTGGGCTTCCTGCAGCAGAAGCACATTGTGCACCAGGAGCCGAAAGCATTGTTGTGTTGTGGATAACAGAAATGAAGGTACACTGGAGCCAATCCCGCCCTCTCTTTGTTGGATCAGCTCATTGTGTGCCTCAGGTTGGTGGAGGGACCCCTGGGGACTCTGTGTGTGTGGCTTTTGTGTGTGTGTGGCTTGTGTGTGTGTGTGTGTGTGTGTGTGGCTTGTGTGTGAGTCTGTGGTGTAGGAGCAAGTGGCAGCTATTTAGTTTTTTCAGTCACTTGGATAGTGGTGAGCGGGCTGGATAGTGGGGGCAGGCCAACTCCATGAATGATTTAAATTACTCCTCCATTGAATCACCCAATGGGAACAGTAACTCCTTACTTAAGCTGAGGTAACATAGAAATATAACACACAGTGGCTCTTCAGTTGAGGCAACGTAGCAATATGCTGAGCGATCAAATAGAAAGTGGTGTTTGAGGCTTGCCCTCTGTAACATACAGCAAAGCATCTCTCTCCCTTTAACCCCTTTAGTGCCAGAGGCTCGGGCCATTTTCTGAACCCTGCAGGCCAGACACTTTTTCAACATTTTTGCTATCCTTCCGTTTAGGCTTGATTTCCTCTGGGGATTTTTAGTTACATATGGAAAACTATATATTGTTTTTTTCAGAACGAATTGAGCTTTCTTGTGGTACCTTACATGAAGATAATTTTACATCGTGCAAAAAGCTATGATGTCATAATGACAAAAAAAAGTGAAAATTTATTCATTTTGCTAAAATCACATACTATGTATCAAAAACATTTACCTTGATTGAAAAAGTTTCAATTACTTGAAAAAGCCTCGAGTCCCCCGAGTAAAAAAATACCAAATTTGTATAGTTTTACCTACGTCCATGGCTAGCGTAGAGCCCTAATCACCAGCAGCGCAAAATGACATTTTCAACTTTATAAACTAATATGCGCATTCTAGGGTTTTTGTGGTAAAACTACCCTAAAACAGTGGAATAACTATATAAAACTATATATTTCTGGAAAGAAGACAACCTGCTGCATCTAATGAGGGGTGATTTGCCTTGTTACCCCAAGCCTGGTGTGCACAAATGCCTCCAGAAGATGGCGCTAATGAAAAAAAGGCATTTTCTTACATTTCTGCCCCTTCAAATGTACTAAAATGTGTGAAAACCATGGCATTTCCAACTGTATTCATTAGCTAGTGCTCTTAGGAGAAAAATAACACCCAATTGGTATGAGTTCACCTACCTCAGGGGGCGCTACAAGTACAAAACTACACCTATTGCAACCTCTAATTTTTCTAACATTTTCTCAAACATTACCTGTCTGTACAAAAATGGTTATAACAATTACAAAAGTGAAGAAAGGGTACACAAACCATACCATTTTGAAAAGAAGACACCCTGCCGCATCTAATGATGGGTGACTTGCCTTGTTACCCCAAGCCTGGAGTGCACAAATGCCTCCAGAAGGTGGCACTAATGAAAAAAAAAGGCATTTTCTTACATTTCTGCCCCTTCAAATGTACTGAAATGTGTGCAAACCATGGTATTTCCAACTGTATTCATTAGCTAGTGCTCTTAGGAGAAAAATGACACCCCATTGGTATGAGTTTAACTACCTCAGGGGGCGCTAGAAGTGCAAAATGACACCTACTACAACCTCAAATTTTTCTAACGTTTTCTCAAATATTACTTGTCTGTACACAAATGGTTATAACAACTACAGAAGTGAAGAAAGGGTACACAATCCATACCATTTTGAAAAGAAGACACCCTGCCGCATCTAATAATGGGTGACTTGCCTTGTTACCCCAAGCCTGGAGTGCACAAATGCCTCCAAAAGGTGGCGCTAATGAAAAAAAAAGGCATTTTCTTACATTTCTGCCCCTTCAAATGTACTGAAATTTGTGAAAACCATGGCATTTCCAACTGTATTCATTAGCTAGTGCTCTTAGGAGAAAAACGACACCCCATTGGAATGAGTCAACCTACATTAGGGGTGCCAGAAGCACATAACTACACCTACCTGTTTGCTTCTTCGAAAATGGCGGCTTGTACTAAAATGTTCATAACTGTTAGAGACATGAAGGAAAGGTATAAAAGGTATACCATTTTGGAAAGTAGACTTTCTCCCGCATCAAGTGAGGGGTCACTTGCCTTTCTACCCCCCGGGCTGAAGTGCACAAATATTTACAAAAGGTGGCGCTATGGGAATAAATACATTTTTTTTTTACATTT
This sequence comes from Rhinophrynus dorsalis, assembly GCA_037306005.1. Taxonomy (NCBI): domain Eukaryota; kingdom Metazoa; phylum Chordata; class Amphibia; order Anura; family Rhinophrynidae; genus Rhinophrynus; species Rhinophrynus dorsalis. The sequence goes on along the minus strand of CM074719.1, from coordinate 331,430,937 downwards.
CCACCACTTCAAAGATACTAAAATCTTTGAAAACTATAACATTTCCTGCTGTATTCAGTACCTGCTACCAACATAAGAAAAATGGTAGCCCATTTGTGTGGGTTAACATACAATATGTGGGTGCTAGGAACACATACGTAAACCTGACACTTGTTTTTTAAATTATCTGCTTGCACTAAAATGGTTATAACCATAATAGATATGCAGGAAAGGTAGAGAAACAATGCCATTTTGAAAAGAAAACAACCTGCCGCATCTAATGAGGGGTCACTTGCCTTCTTACCCAAAGGCTGGTGTGCACAAATGCTTCCAGGAGGTGGCGCTAATGAAAAAAAGGCATTTTCTTACATTTCTGCCCCTTCAAATGTATGGAGCTCTGTAAAAACCATGGGATTTTCAACTGCATTCATTAGCTAGTGCTCTTAGGAGTCAAACGACACCCCACTGGTATGAGTTGACCTACCTTAGGGGGTGCTAGAAGTAGAAAACTACACCTACTACAACCTCTGATGTTTCTAACATTTTCTCAAATGTGACTTGCCTGTACAAAAATGGCTATAACACCTTCAGAATTGAAGAAAAGGTAGATAAACCATACCATTTTGGAAAGAAGACAACCTGACGCACCTAATGAGGGGTCACTTGCCTTCTTACCCCAATACTGGTGTGCATAAATGTTTCCAGAAGGAGGCGGTATAGGAAAAAAATTGCATTTTTTTACATTTCTGCCCCTTCAAATGTATGGAGCTCTGTGAAAACCATGGAATTTTCAACTGCATTTGTTTGCTAGTGCTCTTAGGAGTCAAATGACACCCCATTGGTATGAGCTGAACTACCTTAGGGGGTGCTAGAAGTAGAAAACTACACCTACTACAACCTCTGATGTTTATAACATTTTCTCAAACCTGACTTGCCTGTACGAAAATGGCTATAACACCTTCAGAATTGAAGAAGAGGTAGATAAATCATACCATTTTGGAAAGAAGACAACCTGCCGCATCTAATGAGGGGTCACTTGCCTTTTTACCCCTAAGTTAGTTGTTAGCTGCTTCTTTTGTTCATTGAGAAACTGCCTGGTACATTGTGGGTAGACTCTCATCTGGGCAGGATCAGTATGATGTGTAACAGTATACTTGTTCTCTTTGTAAAGTGCTTGTTAGCTAACAAGTATGATAAGGTCCTAGAGAGCCTGTATATACCTTGGCAGGATTGTTCCCTGGTCAGCATCTCTGATGACTTCTTTGGATATGCAGATAACCTTTGTCCTAAGGGAGATCTGTATATATTAAAATTAGTGAGGGGAATATATTACTAGACTGGAGCAATAAATAAGTGCAAAGTAATATTTCTATGTGCTGCACCTGCCTAAACCTTATATACAATGCTAGGTGCACCAAAAACTGGGAAGGCAGTATGGGCATTTTGGAGGGTGCCATTTCTCTGGGTCCCATACCATGTACTAACAGAGCACATAGGAAGTCAGTATTTTTCACTTTCTTTTATACATGTTATAGGGGAGACATTAACCTTTTGAGTGCCAGAAAAGCGTGCAAAACATTGCAAAGCAATGTGTTGCATACCCCTCTGACAATCAGATGGTTAAAAGCATTTCTCAACCTTCCTGGCAGTTTCATACAATGCCTTCAGTGACTCCCTACAGAAAAGGATAATTTCAAAATCTATGCATACTGTAAATCATTATCTTCCATGTAACTACTGAATTGTGTGCTATAAAAAAAAAAACACAAAAAAAACCCATAATCTTAACCCTTTGCGTGCCAGAGGGATATGCAACACAGTGATCAAATAAGTAGGTGGCACCCCTTGAGATTAGAGGAAAGGAGGTTTCAAATTCAGCAGAAGATATGTTTTTTTATAGTAAGGTCTGTTAAATTGTGGAATTCCTTGCCCAAGGAGGTGGTTATGGCAGATACAATGGATACATTTAAGGGAATATTAGACATGTTTATTTCAAAAGGAAACATACAGGACTATACTGTGTATTAATAGGCAAAACAGGAAGGTCTGATAAAGACTTATTTATTTGGTAGCAGGAAATATATATACTCATGTTTCTGGGATATGAGGCAAAGGTTGAACTTAATGGACTTGTGTCTTTTTTCAACCTAATTTACTGTGTTACTCCTCTGGCACTCAAAGGGCTAATATACAGATTCAAATACAGTAAGGACACACAAAGGGCCTTAAGCACAAAGTATAGGTGGAACAATTCTGGGTCTATGCAACTGCATCATTGATAAGAAATAGAAAATCTGAAATACTGTTCTATTTAAAACGGTCTTTTAAAGGGATAGTAATACTTTGTTTTATTTTATTTTGTAGGCATTAAAAAAACATGAACGATATAAGTCTTATCTCTCAAACCTTTATGGTTTGAGAGATATTCACAAGCAAAGTTTCCCCTCCCGCCCCTTGTACCTAGTGTAAGCCATCTCTTCTCAGATGTGGAATGCAGTCCATAGACCAGACAGATAACAGAAGGGGACAATCTTCTTCCTATGAGAACCATGAAAGCCCTGCCCCCCTTGACAAGTTTTTCAGGTTCTTCCCTTATCTTAATTGAAGATTGTCCCTCTCTGCAATCTACCTGGGCACCTCCCTTCTGCTCTGGCTGAGCAGTGTTACATCAGCAAAAGGGGTGGGAGGGGGATACTTTGTCATTCAATTACTCTTGAACTACAACTCTGACAGAATTGAAATAACACTCTCCAAAGTCCAAATACTATGATGATTAATTAGAGCTGCTTTTAATATGAAACATTACTATCCCTTTAACTCCTTGAACTCCTTGAATGCTAGGGAGGTCACTAACTTTGCTGTACGATGTGTTGGAGACCCATCAAACATTCAAGAGGTAAAAAGCCCCATTTAAATCAATGAAAATGTTTGTTTCCCACTAAAGTGCATTTGGGTTTCCCCAGAGATGCCCCATTTTCCTTGTGCATATTGTCTATAGACCTCAGTGTTCCAAAGTGGCCAAGATATCAGGCTCAGTTCCATATTTTCAGCATGGTCCACTGAGTGGATCAGCTGTACAATGATGTTTAACATGCTTAATTCTCAACTGGCCTGCAGTCATATTCCATTATTGGATTAGTGATTGTCTCCTTCACAATGGATGTACACTGATTGATTCTAGTTCCCTTGAGGCAAGTTAAAACAAGTTGTGGAGCATTGTTCAATGTGCCAAGAAAAGGATTATTTAATTGAAAGTATAAAATAACTGTAAATGTTTCAAACACATTTTTATAATGAAAATTGTGATAATTGTTCTACTACATGTATGTACTAATACATAAGTATATGCACATTTATGTTAGTATAAAGACAGTGAGGGGTCGGTTCTTAGTGTTTCTGAAGTTGCTATTGAGTTGCTACTCCTTGTAGGAATGCATACTAACAGCATGGTGTACCTCTACTCAGTGTCATAATCAAAAATTGATCAGAGCCCCTCTTCACAGTCTGTTCAGGGGGCACCATGCCTCTGGGACATGAACGACCCACTGGTCTGGGTACTGCTGCAATACCACCATGTGTTGTGGACTAACTTTTCACATTCCTGTGAAAGATGGATGATGTTTATATTGAAATAAACTAGAAACGTGTATTGATCTACCAATAACATACATTAGTAGAATGGATGTATAAAACAAGATATATGTCCAAGAAATACTAAAAACTAAGAGTCTTTTATACTCATCATACATTTCCCTCCTATTGCCTCAATCCAAAAGATTTTTTATATACCAATATTCTACTTAGAAAAGGTAAAAAATTATATACAAAGTAGAAAAATGTTGAATACACATAATAAAGCTTCTATATATAGTGCATAAAACTTCATGGTGAGATAAAAATGACTCATGAGTTGAAGAAATGAGCAGTTAAAATGCTTTAAATTCAAACCACAATAAATGGCCTCACATGGAAAAACCCACTGGACCACTGAGTAAATGGAGAGGTGACTTGTCTTAGACCTCTTACTACACCTCAATAGGACAGGGTACATTGAAACCAAAAAAAGGAAAATTACTGTATCCATATATTAGACATAGTACGTCATTTAGCTCCACATATCCCTTTTCTTACTTTACTGGATACATAAATGAAACAGCAAAATATCCTATTCCATTACTGTACAAATACACTTAGATGAATGTCCACATTTAATCTTCTAGACCCCAGCCTCCTACATTGCAGCACTCCATAGAAGGATGTTTTTTAAATGCCCTGCAGCCTGCATCTTCCCCCGCCCTACTTACCTCGGCCTACAGTTGCAACTTGTCAGTTTTTTACTTCTGTCTGGGTTTCACTGGTCCTGAAACCTGGGCACAATAACTTGCAGGATGATGGCATAATCCAGGAAAATCATTGTGTTAGTGGTGAGATTCTAGTGGGCTAAAAGACCTTTGCTATCACCAGTCAGTCCGGTGACCGCAGTGTGTAGAGAGGAAAGGCACATTGAGAGAGCGATATAGAGCTGCAGGCTGAAGAGTTCTGAAATGGAAGGTACAGAGGTAGTTGTGGGTGCATGACATTGTAGATAATTTGGGGCTTTTTCCCCCCAAATTACAAAGCAAATCCTTTTGGGCACAGTATTCCATGGATAATGTGGGTATAATTTAGTAATATAGTAAATTAGGTTGAAAAAAAAGACACAAGTCCATCAAGTTCAACACTTGTCTCATTATAACCCAGAAAAATGAGAATGATTTGTCTCCCTGCCTCCAAAATGAGTATTAGTCTATTTACCTGAACTTCCTGTTTTACCTACTAATACACAGTATGATCCTATATGTTCCCTCTTTGATGGAATGCCGTCACTTGTGAACCAATGACCCTTTTGGTTTGGGTGGGCCCGGACTGGGAGCGGCCATTTTGGATGTACAGAAGCATGGGTCGAACCACAAAATGGAGAAGGGTGTCAGCCGGACTGATATTCAAAGTGGGTTTCCTGGGATTAATTGTTTTCATTGGTTGCTTTGTGAAAACAGATTGTATTATATCAGTTACTGATGTAAATGTAATTACCTTAGCAGACCTGATAGAAGGACTGTGTGTTTGTATTCTGTTTTGTGTTACCGTAATTAAGTCTCAGTAAGATTGGGGGTTTTGTGAATCTTATCTGCTATTGGTGGTTGACTGTGCTCACAGACATAGATATAAACACTGTGTGTGTCCAAATAAAGGAGTTCCTGTTTTTACCTCAAGCATCATTTGCATACCTGGGAACTTGACAGGCAAGGCTACCCGGCGGGTAGCCCTGCCAGCGCCAATCAGGTAGGGAAATGACGTGATTCGCGTCATAAAAGGGTCAGGGCTTTGCCACAAGGGGGTGGGCAGGACAAAAAAAAATGTAAAAAAGGGTTGAATATATGTTGAAGAGTGTAAGAGGGCGGGGAGAGGGGAGGAACCGGGGCGGGATGGAGAACAAGTGGGCAGAGTTTCTACTGAAACTCTGCCCACCCGGAGATTGAGAGACAGCCCCGGAGACCCGGTAATTCACTGTGAAATCCGGAGTCTCCGGGGCAAAACAGGAGAGTTCCCAGGTATGATCATGTGTTGTCTGATGTTCTTGGGGAAAAGGTGATAGTGGACCGAATCTTCGAAATCGGGCTAACATCAGTGGTTTGGCTGCTGGGAAGAAACTGTTCGGACGGGTGTGCCCGGTTGAGGCACAGAGGACCCGTCACACCCTCTTGAATGCATCTATATTCTCTTAAATGTAACAATTTAATCTGCCATTACCAAAAAAAAAACAAACAAACCATGCTGAAGCTGTAACCCCCTTTTCTCTAATCATAAGGTATGGCCCCTAGTTATTTGATCTGGCCTTGGAATGAAATGCTGATAAAAAGAGATCGTTGTATTGACCTTATATATACAATGTAACCAGATCCCCACTTAGGTGTCTTTTCTGTAGAATAAATAAACCAAGTTTGGCTAGATGTTCTTCACACTCTTTAAATAATTTTATTGCTCTTTTCTATACTCTGTCTAGAGCTAGAATATCCGTTGTTATAAATGGTGCCCAAAACTGCCCTGCATATTCTAGGTGAGGTCTTACCAACAATTTGTACAGTGGCAAAATGATGTTATCCTCTCTTGCTTCAATACCCCTTTTTATGCAAGAAAATACTTTCACTACTGCTGTTTGTAACTGTTGTTCACTGATTACTGTTTTGAAGCTTACAGTTTACAAGGACTCCCAGCTCTTTTTAAAGCAATGAGATGCCTAGAATGATTCCATTAAGTTCATAAATGGCATTCTGATTTGTTCATTTCAAATGCATAACTTGTATGACATGAATTTATTTGTATTTAGTAAAAGCTGCTTTACACAATAGCTTTTGCATTCCAGGAAAAAAAATCACACTTTTATATCTGTATGTGTGTCATTGAAATATCAAATATTTTACAAGGGGCACATTTTGTGAGTTCCATTTATATCATTTTTTGTGTTGTAAAAGTCACATCCCATTTATTTATTTACATACACCTGGCACTTTGTTTGCAAAGATCATTAATTTTATATTTGAATAATAGTGTGCTGGTTAGGTGTATAGCAAACCACAATTAGATGACATTGATTACTCATTAATATTATATAGCTTTTAGTAACTGCATTCAGATTTGTTGGGTTATATTGCCCCCAATCAATATGGGGTTAAAGCTAATCGTTAGGATGACTCCATTAAAACTTCTATCACTACAGAGTAACATCATTTAGACTTTTTTGCTCGTGACATTTGTTTAGCATGAGTCTGACACCTTGTTTGCAACGGTCATTTATATTTACCTTAACCTGTCACTTTGAAAGTTAGGTATATATAGTGATTTTCTGAATTTTCTAAGATTACACCTTGACAACTGTGTAGCATTTAATGACTCCTTTCAAATTAGTTGGATTATATTAACCAAAAATCAATATGGAGTTGTTGCTAAAACTTATACAATAACGTAACTTTTGTTTGAACAAATTTTTCTGCACATTAGCATTTTCTATCTCCAAAAGTTAACAACCATTGAGTGCTTAGAGATTAGCAAACAATTCCCCATGTACTAATTATATTATTGCCCTGCGGGTTTTGCTGGATATAGCAGGCTTCATCAGGAGATCTCTTGCCAATGAGATCGCTCCAGCTCACATGCTGAATTCCACAGTCAGAGGAGGAAGGGGTAACAGGGAACAACTGGGTAGGGGAAGAGATGAAGACTGACAGGCTGCGGCACAGAGCTGTACTGCAGCCTGTCCTGAACTGACGTCACATGCTTCAATTCAAAAGCTTATGTCTCTGGCTATACTGCATGAAATTAAAAAAATAATCGACTGAAGATTTACTCAGATGGAACATGAAGAACTTTAATAGAGGTGAGCGTTCCCTTTTCAGTCACCATATTATCATCATTCGAAATTGAACAGTCCTTATATGTTAGTTATTTAACTATAGTTGTAAGTCATATTATTTTATCATATAACTTACTAAAAGGAACAAGAGTGATGGTCTATTAATAAATATAAAAGACTATACAGTCAACAATATATTGATAAGTGTGCAAATCATATTGTATATTGATTGCATTGTATAGAGTGTGTTCAGTTAATTCGTAATAATGAATTTCTAATATTTACAGGTCTTTGAAATAACATAACATATGTTTAGTATGCATTCAACAATATTTACTCAATACCCTTATTTATTTTTGATTATGTTTTTTTGTGTTTTACAGCCCACACTGAAAAAATATAGGAACAATTATTTTGGTAAATTCGTTAACTTGTGTGTAATGCCATAATTAATTCTAAATTGACTATCAAACATAAGATACTGCAGGACATTTATAGGTCATATATGGGCCAATAAAGGTCTTTCTGGCCCTATAGCCTAGTTATTTCATGTATAATATTTAAACATTTTGTAGGTAAAAGCTCTCATTAGACCATATGAACCTCTAGCATTGAGGTAATACATGCCATTCAACCTCTTTTTTCAGCAGTAATAGATCAAAATTTCCCTTGCTTATTGAGGGGATAATCCTTAAAATCCCCACAAATTTCATGAAGGATTTATCAAAATCCTGTTGACTGCCAATGTGTTTCTTCTGTTGCCTACATCTCATACGTTTTCCAGTATGCTCTTTCTAAATTCACTATCTTTTGCCAATGTAATATATTTTTTTTTCAAATGCTTTATTGATTAGTCTCAATATACAATACAAACACAAGGATTAGGGAGCAAATATAACATAGTCTACAATCAATAGGGATCACAGAATATTATGCATAAAATATACAAAGAAAAACATATAGTAATTATGAAATACGTAAGATAAAAAAAAAAGAATCAAGATTTGTAATTGAGGTAGGCAGACATATTCAAGCAAACTGAGACTGAATTACCTCACCTTTTGAAAGAGGGAATGAACAGCCATGTGCTTTATGCATAGGAGGAGGGATATTGTGTATGGAGCACAAGGAGGGGGGGATAAAAAAAGGGAAGAGTCTCCAAATTCTTCGTAAGAGCATAGTTAAGAGTATTCAGCCCACGGGTCAGACGCCCCACCAATGCCTCCCACCCGAGATCCCCACACACGAGTAGCCGAAGCCCAATATAATAATGGAGTAGGGCCGCCACCAATTGGGCAGGGAACCCCAGCCTTCAAGAATCAATTCATCACGCGGCCTCGATCAACTCCAGGACCAGAGCTCTTTGTATCAGATCAAGGAATCTGTGTAAGAAATCCAAGTTTTCCATGATGGGGAGATGATGTATGAGTTGTAAGAGGAGTGTAAATGAAGTGTCTCCATTTGGTGGAACGATTGGGTTCTTGTAATCCACTCAGAGACGTGGAGAGGTGGATGAGATTCAAAACCCCAGTGAAGGGGGATGACCGCTTTGGAAGCATTAAGAAGGGATTGTATACAGATCCATTTTTTAGTCGGAGGTGTAGTTGTTCGGTCAAGGAAGTAAAAGAAAAGGCAGAGAAGGGTGTCAGCCAATAAGGAGACATGAAAAGTTTTGTTGATATGGTTAATAATCTCTATCCAATAAGAGGTTATACCCGGGCAAGACCACCATACTTGAAGCATAGTCCCTGTCAGGGCTCCACAACAACAACATTTAGAAAATAGCGAGGGAGTAAAAGAGGCTAGACGTTGAGGAGTGAGGTACCATCTGGTAAGTAATCTATAATTGAGCTCCTTTATTGCTATGTCTCTGGCTATCTTATATGAGCGCAAATTGATGGAGAGCCAGGTTCTGGTTTCTAATACCTTGTCTAATTCCTGTTCCCATGAACAGAAAAAGTAGTGTTTAGTTTATTGGCGGGAAGAAATGATTAGGTTGTGACAAAAGGAAAGTGCCCTAAAGGGGGGGGGGGGGTGTAGAACGGAGGAACTTTTCAAAGGGCAAAAGTCCTCAGATAGTTGGGGGCGAGCCACAGACATTTGTTTTCTAGTGTAAGGTCTGATGTTCAGCCAACCACGTAATTGGGGTTGAATCCGGGGGTAGCCTAGGTACCTTAGAGGTAAGGGAAGGAATTTGTAGAATAAGGGTGTCCAATGTGAGACCAGTGGGTTAGGTCAGGTGAGCTTGTTGGATCACATCTAAGCCACCTGGAAAGTCTGGATTACCTCTAGTGGAACAAAGTGGAGAAGGGACAGGAGCAATGGCAATGAAGGAATTCAAGTATCTCCATATTTTAAGAATATGTCCATAGACATTGTGGTTATCTTGTAGTGTATCAATCTCAGGTTTCGGGGATAAACAAATTTGCAGAAAATCCAGTGGAGCAGAAAAGGAATCTAATGTATGAGTCCATTGTATCCCCAAGTTAGGAACTAGATCAAAGAGTTTAGCTAATGCTGAAGCAAAGTAATATTGTTTTACATCAGGAGCACCTAAACCCCATTCTGAGACAGGAAGAGCTAAAATAGAGTACAGTATACGTGGTATCTTCACTGCCCAAATAAAGGAGGAGAAAAGAGAATGAATGTCCGACAGGGACCGTCTAGGAATTTGTATAGGAAGGGCATTGAATAAATATAACAAATTGGGGAGAGAGACCATTTTAAGAAGATTGATTCTGCCTTGCCAAGATAGGGGAAGGGTCCTCCAGGTTTCAATTTCTTTGCAGAGTCTGAGAAGCAATGGTGACAAATTAATGTCACAGAGGGTGTTCAAATCATGAGAGATATGGGATTCCCAAGTAGGTTATAGGGTTGGTGGTCCACTTAAATTTAAAATGTCTCTGAAGTGTGGTAGAGGTTCGGCATGACACACCTTTGTGTAGTTCATTTGTACCTGCGACAGAAAATTCATCCAAAAGCTTGACCATTGCTGGTACTGAGGTCAAAGGACTGGAAAGAAAGAAGAGCACATAATTTACGTAAGCTGCTAACTTAAATTCATGAGAGCCCGATGAAGATCAACTATATCTGGGGATGAGCAGATATTTCTGAGGAGAGGTTCCAGAGAAAGAATGAAGACAGTAGGGGATAGAGGACAACCCTCTCTGGTACTGTTTGTGATGGCAAAGGAATCCGAAAGCGTACCATTCACCAGAACGCATGCTGAAGGGGAAGAGTATAGGCTCTGTTTAGATGTTAAAAGGCGAGGACCAATTCCGATATGGGAAAATATTTTAAAAATATATGACTATTTCACTCTGTCGAACACCTTTTCGGCATCCGTAGATATGAATAGTGAAGGGGATATATTTACGTATGGCTAGGGCCAATGTAATATTTCTTAAAGGACACATGACATCATGTAAATTATTCTATGCTATTATAAATTCCTTGAAAGAAAACCTATATTTGCTTTCCAATGTGCCAAAGGTTGTATCTTTCTTTACAAAGGCACAAGCACTACAATCATTACATGGTAACCTTGTTTTTAATTGAGACCTTTGAAAGTCCTACTTGCCTATATGGTGGGGATGTGAGGGAGTTAGGGAAATATGGAAGAAAATATTTAATCTAATTGAAAGACTCATTAAGGTTAAAGTTAAGAGAGGCCCTGAGATGGCTTTGCTTCATTTGAATTGGCCAGATATTCCTAATAGAGAAAGATCCATGATCGCTCATTGTTTGGTGGCAGTTAAGACAATAATAGCTCAAAATGTTGTGGCCTCTAGTCATCAATCAACTTTGTTTCCAGATAAAAATGGAAAAAGCCATAAGCTGGTCATGTTTAAATTCCCCAAAAAAGTAGGTAATGTGGAGTTATTGGCTTAATAGGCTGGAACAAATGGGTTTGATGGACTCTGGGCATCTAAGCTGAAGATTGGACTCTCGGGGGTTATCTCTTAGGCATTATAGAAACTAATATTTTGTTAGTATCACTATATTTCTAGGGAAATTATACATGGGGTAGTAAATGATATAAGAATGGTAGAGAAATATCGTATAGATGTATTATAATTGTTGTGTGTCTGTATTTTGTTAACTAGTATTTTTGTATGTTTTATATCCAACATAAAAAAAGATAGTTAAAAAAAACCCAAAGGAAATAATGGTACTGAGTGTCATGGGGAACTTGAAAGATTATAGGCCAATGTATTTGTCCCCTATAGTGCAGTTGGTTTGCCCCAGAATTGGTCTTAATGGGTTGTTCTTTTCTTCTAGGTTTCTTGACTTAACTTTATATTATTAGATATGGACATTCTTTGATCTGTCGTATGTTCACAGTAAAAGAAAAGCTGTTGCTTTTATAGGTATTAACACGCTGGGACCTTGCATTATACTGGATAATTTTTATGCTCATTAGCTCATTCGTTGGTGGATGACATTTTACATGTAGGGCTCGAGTCTATTTGTTGGTGGCCAAAACTCAAGTTTTGGCAAATTGCTCATTGTGTCAAACAAGGAAAGTGAGCTAAAACTAACTAGAAATGTAACACTTACCTGTAATCCACTGTCTGGCTTCTTCATTAATCTTGTCTTTTTTCTTCTGTCTTCTTACCTTCAGTCTTCTGCCTTCTTTCTTGCTGTTTAAAAAAAAAAAAAAAAAAAAAAAAAAAGAAATCCATTAGTGCTCAGTGAATATCAAAAAAGAAGCCCCCAAAGATGCGATCATTAACCCTTTGAGTGGGGACCTCCGGCACTCAAAGAGTTAATATGGGTCGCATCTTAATGACCGCTGAAGATATAAAATATCCTATTTCCAAAATTGTAGATTAATATCTCAGTGTCAAATACCTTACCCCCCTTTGCCTCCACCGCCACCGAGGTGGAAGGCAATTTGAGCTGCACAGACCCCCCCTCCCTGCTAGAAACTGATTGGCTGGGAGGTGCGTATGCAATTGCCAGCCAACTGGAGTCTGCCAATTTATGTTGAACCAAGACTGGCATATAAAAGCTAGTCTCTGTTCAATATCCTAGCACATAAGCCTGAGCGGTGTCATGGGGGGTTCTGTGCAGCTCAAAATGCCTTCCGTCACCAGCTGAGACAGCGGCATAGGCAAGGGTTTATGTGTGTGGGGGGGTAAGGTATTTGACACATTAATTTACGATTTTGAAAATAGTAACGTTTGGGGGCTTTTTTTTATATTCACTGGGCACTAATGGATTTTTTTTTTCTACAGCAAGAAAAAAGACAGAAGACTGAAGATAGGAAGAGAGAAAAGAAGAAGACTGTTGCAACCCCACTGGACATCAGGGTTACTGTTAAGTTTTTATTTGTGTGAACTGTTTCTAGATGTATAATGCATTGCATACCCCACAGGAACTCATAGGGTTAATATTTTTCTTTGTTTCATCCACAAGTATGTGTTGGAAGCTAGTTTTCAAACACCTGCCAATGGGTTTTACTGTGTGTTTGGGACTCTGTGCCTTCCTTTTCAAGGTGCATGATTTTCGCCAAGAAAAGTGTGGTCCTAAACATGCGGTGAAGCCACCACATGGAATAGGATAGCAAAATCTACTATTTTTATGTGATGTCCAATTTCCCACCTGTTGTTGACAGCACAGTTTGTAGAACTGTAAACTGTGCTGTCAAACAACAACCACCGTTGGTTTTAAAAATTACTGGTGATAAAAGTATCAAGCCCCAAATTCTTATGTTAAGTGATTTAAGGTGAGATTTCTTAAAGGGGTCATAACTGATTGCAGTATATGAATACATACTTGTCACTGTATTGCCACTTTAAGAATCCACTACATAAATCACTAAACTAAAACTGAATAAAATTCCTCCCAATGTGTTTTTGCTGTTGCATAGTTCTGCCAGCAGGTGGTGGTGCTACCACAGTTTTGCAATTCCTATATTTTTATGTTGGGAGCTGGTTGTTACTTGATACCTTCCAATACATTTCTGTTTATTATGTTATAATTAGGTATTACAAGACTGCTATTATTAAGTTTGAGAAGTGCTGTTTAACATTTTCATGAAGTGGAAGAGATGTTTTTTCAGTCCTACATGACATGCTGGAAGGCCAGATCCTATAACAATTAAATGTTTGGAAAGCTGGTAAAAATCCAGGAGAGCCATGGGCCACCCAGAGCCTCTTGGTGCCATGTTGGATATTGCTAAATCATGGAAATGTCTATACAAGACAAGGGAATCTGTGACATTTTCTTATTCAAGATAAGCCTTCAGTGTCTTCCAAATAAGATACCTCTGGTGCGGATGGTTCACTTTTGAAAGATCATATATAAAAGAGCATGCGACCACATAACACATTTACCACATTGCCAGTATAACGCGATTCTCAGGTCACATTGTCAAACGTTGCAATGTAGTGTCAGGTCTGCTCCGAAGAAAAAGGCAAAGTGGCAGGGCAGAGAGGAAAGGGAGAAGCTTGCTGTACAATTGGCCGCTCTTGGAGTGCACCTTGGAGTAAAAAAAATGCAGCACCTGGCACAGCACTTCCTTGTCCAATCTCTCAAAGTCCGGCCTCTGCAACTTCAGCAACAACTGGCTCCATGTCCTCCTCAACCACCATCCTGGAGTGCAGACCTGACACTGGACACAGCAGCAACGGCTCCGCGCCCTCCCCAACCACCATCCTGGAGTGCAGACCTGACACTGGACACAGAAGCAACGGCTCCACGTCCTCCCCAACCACCATCCTGGAGTGCAGACCTGACACTGGACACAGCAGCAACGGCTCCACATCCTCCCCAACCACCATCCTGGAGTGCAGACCTGACACTGGACATAGCAGCAATGGCTCCACGTCCTCCCCAACCACCATCCCGGAGCACAGGCCAGGTGGGAGGGCAGAGGGGTGCAGCGCTGGATGCAGACCAGACACTAGATTGCAGCATTTCACAACTGGACCTGAGAATCTTGCGCTTTCACGCTTTCAATCATGCGCTTTTATACTGGCGACATGGTAAATGTGTTATGTGGTCACACACTCTTTTGCTTGTGACTTATCAAATGTATACCGGTGCAGATAGTGAAATAATCACAATTCACCTCTTTGGTGCCAAATAGTTCTTTCAGACCTTTGCTCTTCTTTAGCTTATTAAATACAGCTCCTAGAGAGGAATTCAATTTTGAGGCAGACCAACTGTACCATGAGAGACAAATGAAACTCCCCATTAATTTAAATGGACTTTAAACCCTTGAATGCTCAAGAGGTCTGCAACACTTTGAGAAGCAATGCATTGGAGACCACTCTAGCATTCAAGGGGTTAAAATCCCCTATTTTTTGCTATGGTGCAGTTGGCTTGCTCCAGATTTGCTCCTCTCTAGTAGGGATAGACAAAACCTTTCGACTCAGAAGCAAAAAGGACAAAAATGGCATTGTAATTGTTCTGCTTTTCTCGCCTAGCTTATTGCATTGAAATCAAAAGTAGGACTGAATTTCACCAACCACATGGCAATATTTCCCTTCTTTTCCTGCCGGTATTCCACAGCATGCATTTCTCTAATTATAAAAGAGAGAGAGAAAGCAGCATCATTTTGTGCTAGTTAGGATAGGCAAATAAAGTAAAATTGGAGTGTAGTTTAAGGAGTCTTTTGGTCAAGCATTTTGTTCTCTTTGTTAAAATGCCATCTAAGAACACTGAAGAGGATAGTGAGTTGCATGTTGATGGCATAATGGAAGAAAGTGTAGCAACCAACTGCTGCATCTAACACTTGTCCTGAAAGTAGTAGCGAACGCTGGGAAAATCCCTGTAAGGGGCAATGACAGCTTATATGTGTTGTATGAGCTGATGAAATCTTTTGAGGAGACCACCTTGCTGGTTAGTTTAGTAGGGGAAGGAATTAGAGTGGTTGCTAAATCTTACAATAATGAAAACACAGACATGCACCAGCTAAAAAAGGACATGTTAGTGTGCTTTGAGCAGGATCCTCGCATATAGTCAATTAAAAGCAATGAGGAATACATTCTTACTACTTTGCTGATGATCAGCAACATCTCTCTGTCAAAGAATATAAAGATATGCTGATAGATCGAGTGGAAGGTTGCGTTGTGAAGGATGAGAGAATTAGGGCCAAAATAACTGGCCAAAAAGCATTGTGAAAAAGGTCAGCAAAGGGTTTATTCCAGCAGCAGCAGCACCAACATGAACATCCCATTCCCAACATATTTCTGAACACATGTCATTATCACAGAAAGCAACTCATGTGTCTCAGGGGTGGCCGTCTACCATTGAGTTGGTGGTGGTTGCACATCTCTATGGTACTTGCTACCAGAATGGGTTGGTAACTGAACTTGAACACTGTGTAGCTCTAGTCCCACTGTATGTGAGATGGTTACAGCATACTTGCAAAATATCTACATTGACAGAAATAATGATTCCATCGACTAATGGTGGAAACCTTTAGTTACCCACCAGCAAGAGTGGAGTCTGAATGGGTTTTCAGTGTAACTGGTTATATTGTAAATAACAGTATCACACTGAAAGACTGAAAGGTCGAAGAGAGGAGGACAAAGTGGCAAATGTGGGACCCTGGAGTTGAAGTGTCGAAGCTAGGTTGGTAGGAGGACAAAGTGGCAAATGGGGTGCTGGGAAGTCATCCTTGACATTTATATGTCTTGCTTTAAAGGGCTTCAATGTAAGGGCACATCCTAACATTCTTATATGTTTTATACATATCTTATCAGCTACATTATTTCAAGTTTGTATACAGGATGTTGGAGTTATACATTTCTACTTTGGTATTTTACTTGTATGGTTTTACTTTTTTCTTTCTTTTGCCATCTGTCTTACTAGCAAACATATTGTTAGCAAACACTCATGAAATCCATATTGAATATAAAACTGCTGTGCTATTTTGCTATTTAAGAGACTGGGGTTGACCATGGCTGTAGCTGCATTGAAAGCTATAGGGATATCTTAAAGGGTTAGTAATGTCTAACATTAACTAACCCTAATATTGAAGGTATTCAAAAGATAATCTTACTGTGCCAAGTTGGATCTCTCAAACCATTATGGTTTTGAGAGATACACGCGCTTAAAGTTCCCTCTCCCTCCCCTTTTCCAGACGTCAGCATGTAGCTGAACTCATGAAATCCCGGTCCCAGACCAGCCGGCGGCTCTTCAGCAGAGCTGAATGAGCGTATAAAAAAACAGATACTTCACTTGGTTTGCAAGCACACTTTGCAGACCATTCAGCTAAAGTATTTGTTTTTCGATGGCGCTCATTCAGCTCCACTGAAGAGCCGCTGGCTGGTCTGGTACCGGGATCTCATGACGTCAGCTACATGCTGGAAAAGGGGAGGGGGAACTTTAAAGGGATAGTAAACCTTGAAAATAAGTTTATTTTATATTGTAGCCCTTAAAAAGACATGAAAAATTATAAGTCTTACCTCCCAAACCTTTATGGTTTGGGAGATATTCAGAAGCAAAGTTTCCCCGAGTGACGTCACAGTTCCAGCTCTCAGATTTGGAATCCGGTCCCGGGACCGGCTGCGGCTCTCCAGAAGTGCCAAGATCACGATCTTTAAAAAGAATTTCTTAATTGGAATGGTCTACAAAGTGTGCTTGCATGCCAGGCACACTTTGTACACAGTTCCAGTTAAGTAGTTCTTTTTAAAGATCGTGATCTCGGCACTGTTAAAGAGCTGTCGGTTGATCTGTGGACCGAATTCCAAATCTGTCCACTAGATGGCACACTTGGCTGAAACAGCCATGAAAAGGGAACTTTTCTTTATTTTACATATGAATATCTCCCAAACCATAAAGGTTTGGGAGATAAGACTTATATCATTTTTCATGTTTTTTTAAGGGCTACAATATAAGGTTTACTATCCCTTTAAGCGCTTGTATCTCTCAAACAATAACGGTTTAAGAGATCCAACTTGGCACAGTAAGATTATCTTTTGAATACCTTCAATATTAGGGTTAGTTAATGTTAGACATTACTAACCCTTTAACATCATCAGCCTCAGGTAGGCGATGTTGGGACTGTGAAGTCCTACAGCAGAGGCTGCTATCAGAGCTCAGTGCATTTGTCGAAGTACCATATTAAAATATAAACACACCCACATGAATACAATATTGACTCATTAACCTGCACTTCCATATAGAAATTTCTCATTAATCTGCATTTCATTAAGGAAATGAGCCATTGTCAGTGTGTTCAGGGAAAACCTGTCTAAGGCATGTTGGATTGATGTTGATATGGGCAGATTATCGTCAGATTGATGGGGATATGATGTCAAAGGCACCTTAATGCATAATGTAGATGTATATTTGACACTTATCTGACAGGTCATGGCCATTATGAGCCCTCTTCAACCTTTAGCACATCTTGGCCCTGCTCTCATTTACTTTTTTTTGAGGTTCGGCTTTCACATGCTTAACATAATCATTGTTGTGTCTGTGTTGCATGTGCTTTATAAGGGCAGATGTGCCAAGATGTGTCCTGTCCTTTTCCCTTTTCACTACCTTATCACACACCTTATCACACAGTTACTTATGACAGTATTGTGTCTGCCCCAAGGGGAAAAATATTTCCACACCCATAATTTAAGTGAGGGGAGAGGTGGAAAAGAATGGCCTTCTTCTTTTTCTCCAGAATTACCTTTACCTTCTGGGGCCGATGATGCTGCTGCCTCCGCATCAACACTACATCTAGTATTGGTGGCAAGTGGAGCCTATCCTACTCCCATATCTCTACTTGAAGAACCCAGTCCCGTGTTTGTCACGGTGGTGGGTGGAACACTAGCCTGATCATCATCATCCTGCTGCTGTGACAGATGAATATCTGCCTCTGATGATTCGGCAGCAGGAATAACAGCAGCAACAAACTCCTGAATGTCACTGCTGGAAGTGGTGATGCCCATTCCCATTTGCATCTCTCCCCCATTCATTATTGCTTTATGCCAAAAACATTCACATACTCTTCTCCGCAACAGCTGTTCCAACATTAACTTTACTCACTTCACCACCATCACCAGTCTCTTGCTTCTCTTTGGGACTGGTTGGGGATGACAGGTGCGACAGAGTGTCCCTTGCTGTCACATTTACCATCTCCTCAGTTGAAGGCATACTGGCAGCAGTAGCAGCAGGCACAAGCATCTGACGTGTGCTGCTGCTCAAGCTGCTAGCCAGTCCAGCCTTCTTCATTATACTAACCAGACCCAGTTTGCTGGGGGAATGGAAATCATTGGGTCAAGGCTATGCAGGCTCCCTTTACTGCTGGTGCTGCTGACTTCCTCCTCCACCTCTGTAGCAGCAGCATGAGTGTCCATACAGCCAGCCTTTCCTGCTGGTCATAGTACTAGCCAGCACTTAAAACTAAAACTAATTTTATTTTAATTTTAACTGTTAGTATTAAGGTTTTCTTTTCCTTCTCTACCCCTCTCTCAGCCTGCTTCCACCTTCCTTTTCTCCTAAACTATGCCTGCATGGGTTTTTATAGTATGGAGGTAGAAAGTTTTGCTACCAATGAAAAATAAAGATGGGAAATGGAACTGTTCTCGTGGGAATATTACAGGCATACAGGCAGTGGAAATAAGACAGAAGAAAGGGGAGGGGGCGCAAACAAGTAGAACCACTAAATAATAATAAGGCATAACATTCAATAGTATTGTTTAAAGGGATAGTAATACTTAATAATTACTAACCCCTATATTAAAGTCATATTAAAAAGAAAAAATATAATGTCTGGCGCATAGACTCTAGACAAACAGACAATATTCACAAATATAATACCACCACAAATTTGGCATAAAAAAGAAAATATTTATTGTTGATTAGATGTCAACATACATAAAATGTATAATAATCTGAAAAAGCTTTATGAATCTCAAAAAACTTTATAAAAATAAAAAAGTATAAAAAAACAATGGAACAATTTCTTATCTCTCTTCTGAGATAAAGTACCCACCAGAAGAGGGAAATTGAGATAAAGTACCCACCAGAAGAGAGATAAGAAATTGTTCCATTGTTTTTTATACTGTTTTTTATTTTTTTATAAAGTTTTTTGAGATTCATAAAGCTTTTTCACATTATTATACATTTTATGTATGTTGACATCTAATCGACAATAAATATTTTTTTTTATGCCAAATTTGTGGTGGTATTATATATGTGCATATTGTCTATTTGTCTAGAGCGGTGGTTCTCAACCTGTGGGTCGGGACCCCTTTGGGGGTCGAATGACGATTTGCCAGGGGTCGCCTAAAACCATCAGATATTTATATTTCGATTCATAACAGTAGCAAAATTACAGCGATGAAGGAGCAACAAAAATAATTTTACTGTTAGGGGTCGCCGCAACTTGGGAAATTTTATCAAAGGGTCACAGCACTAGAAAGGTTGAGAACCGCTGGTCTAGAGTCTATGCGCCAGACATTATAGAGTATTTTTTGTTTTTTTGGGGATTTGGGGAGTGGAATCCTGGTCAGGCGGCAAGACTTGGGACTGTTCTTCCTCCTTGACCATACATAGCACCACTATTGGAATATATCGTATTAAAAAGAAATGTATTGCCCCAGTGTCATCTCTCAGACCTTTATGGTTTGAGAGATAATCACTCCTAAAGTTGCCCTCTCCCTCCCCCAAAGTCAGCGTTGTAGCTGACTGAAGGGAAATCCGTTCAAATCCTCAACGCTAATGAGGAGTCCCCAAGTTGTTTCCCATTTAGTGTATATGTAGCAAGTTTGTTTCTACAGCCCAAATGCATAACCTTACATTTATTCATATTAAAGGGATAGTAATACTTAAAATGTAAAAAAATATATGTTGTAGGGTTTATCCCCCTGAGTAAAACAAGAATACTCCCACTGCTGAAAGGTGTTTCATTCAAAGGTTATTAATTTTCAAAGTTGAATTTTTTAGGTGCCATATCACAGTGGCCTGAAATTGTAGAGTGGCGCTGTTGCTACACCATCCTATGGAGATTTATGGTCCCGGGACCAGAGCTGTCCATAGGATCGTGTAGCAACAGCGCCACTGTACAATTTCAGGCCACTGTGATATTGCACCTAAAAATTCAACTTTGAAAATTAATAACTTTTGAATGAAACACCTTTCAGCAGTGGGAGTACTCTTGTTTTACTCAGGGGGATAAACCCTACAACATATTTTTTTACATTTTAAGTATTACTATCCCTTTAAACCTCATCTGCCACTTTTCTATTTATTCACTTAGCTTATCCAAATCCTTCTGCAGTGAAAAAACATCCAGCCCCATTTGTATTTCCTTAGACAGCTTAGTGTCACAAGCAAAGATTGAGACATTTAAATAACTTTTGAACTGCTTCTCCAAAATTCATCTTTAATTTAGTCCTAGATATCATGTCCATGGAGGCAGACATGACTCAGTGTTTCAGGACTCAATCCTCCCACTGAAGTGTTCTTAGCAAGTCTTCGGAGGGAGGAGTTTTGGGTTCCTGGAATCCTGCAACTAAGAATCATGTCTGCCTCCATTGATGTGATATACAGTATTCATTTGTTATTAATATTAAGGAACAAAATCCATACAGAATTAATACATAGTGACCAATAGTATTTTTTTCCAAGTGTAAGGTAAGTGGGGAGATAGCGGTGTTCCTTTAAGCTTAGTTTAAAAAGGCAAAATAAGACACTAGTGTGCTATAAAATTCCTGTCCTGTCATGGTGAAATGGGGCAGAAAAAGGCTAACATCTGCTGGACTATGCACTGTGAGGCACAAGAAGGCATATATGCTACATTATACAGGAATTGTACATTTAAAAGCAGAATTGCTGCAAAGTCTTCTAGCATTACATGTTATATAGCATAATATATATACTTATGTATAATACTCACCCATTATTCCAGCCTGTCTCTCACTTTCTCTTTCCCTCCCTTTATCTATCTATCTATCTATCTATCTATCTATCTATCTATCTATCTATCTATCTATCTATCTATCTCCTGTCTCAATCCCTCTCTCCTCTCCCTCCCTCCCTCTACCTGCCTCAATGCTGAAGTACCATCCGGAGGCAGATACGTGATCTTCCTAGAGGGCGGTAGATCTTTCACATGAGCAGTTTTAGATTTTGTGTAGCCCCGCAACCTGACTGTCAGTCCCACGTGGGAGGCAGGCAATAATATTCCCTGATGCTTGCTTACATAACCTGGCCATCAACTGTGTGCCAGTCCCCTCCAATAGGATTGTGGGGGGAAACAGAGGGGACAGTTAATACAATAACATGGGTGATGGAAACAGGATGCCGCTACATTCCTGACACTTTATTAATGCTGCTATGGCATATCTTCCTTCCACCACTCCAAAATCTACATCTGTGTTACCAAAAGTAACCCATTAGGGACTAAACTTAGAGCTGTGTTCATCAAGCTAAAGTGGTCCAATTCTGAAGGAACCCAACAGCTCCATGGGGGAGAACTGAAAATGCCCATTGATTTAAATGGGATTTTAAACATTTGAATGCTAGCAAGCTAATGCTTTGGAGACCACTTTAGCAGGCAAGTGGCCCATTTAAAGGACCAGTAAACTTTTTTTATGAAAACACATATTTTACAGAGCATTTCCTGCTGAATAAAACAAGGGTACTCCCATCTCTGTCAGATATTTTATTAGAAATTTATAACAGTTCAAATAATCATGAAGTGAATTTACTGTGTTCACTTCCTGTTAGTTCTGACAGGAAGTGGAAGGCAGATTCTATCACATTCTATGGAGAACTGTATGTCTCTGACTTTTCTTGACTTTCCATTAGAATCAAACAGGATATCTAATTAGGATTTGACCACTAGAGGGCACTGCTAATGTAAAAAACATGGATTTAAACTGTAATAACTCTGGAAATATAAATCTCTCGGCAGTGGCAGTACCCTTATCTTACTCAATAGGAAAATCCTTACAATATATATTTTTTCATAAAAAAAGTTTACTGCTCCTTTAAATCAACTGAAATTATCATATCAGCTGTATAGTGCAGATGGTTTGTCCAGAATCGCATCTCTTTAGCTTGATGAATAAAGCTGTTCAAAAGAAAATGGGTGTCATTTTGTCACAAACTAACTACACCATAAGGAAAAAACAAACAAAAATCCCATAGATTTAAATGGGACTTTTAACCCCTTGACTGCTAGAGAGGTCTCCAGTGCATTGTAAAGCATTGTGTTGGCGAAATCTCTAGCATTTAAGGAGAGAAAATCCCCATTTAAAATCAATGGGAATTTGGTAAACTTGTATTTCTTCCCTGAGGATCAGTTGGTTTGCCCCATAAAAAATATTAGTTATAGTTCATTATTTTATTTTTATTTACCAGGAAGAGATTTCTCTTGCTTTCAAGTATATCCTGTAGAGCACTGACAATACAATATCGGTGAATAATCTATACATCTTTTATGATTTTATTGTACTCATTCGATGTATCTTTGCTAAAAGGGATAGAAATGGATCAATTTAAGTAAACTGAATATTGTAGCTATTAAAAAAATAAAATAATTGAGGCCATTCCGACTTCTCAGACCTTCATGGTGTGAGAGATATACGATTATAAAGTTCCCCTCCCTCCCCTTTCACAGACGCCACGCTCTGTCTAACAGCAGGAGATCCTTGTCCCAGGACCGTCCTGTGGCTGTTCAGCAGAGCCAAAATAGCACTATGTAGAAATAAACATTTCATTGGAACGGTCTACAAAGTGTGTTTGCAAACCAGGCACACTTTGTAGACCGTTCCAGTTAAGTATTTGTTTTTAGATCTCGCTATTTCGGCTCTGCTGAAGAGCTGAGGGATGGTCCCGGGACCAGGATCTCTTGCTGTAAGATAGAGTGTGACGTCTGTGAAAGGGGAGGGGGGAACTTTATAATGGTATATCTCTCAAACCATAAAGGTTTGAGAGATAGGAATGGCCTTTTTTGAATAGCTACAATATTCAGTTTACTTAAATTGATCCATTACTATACCTTTAATTTTCGTCTTTCACATGAACTGCTTATTTTTGATAGATACTTGGGACCTTTTTTTTTTTTTTTTTTTTTTTTTTTTAAACTAACCGATTTCAAACATTTTCTTCCTATGTTTTCTACATCTTATTTTACAGATAAACATGTCAGCAAAAACATGAGGACTCATAAGCTTATTCCACTTCCTTCCAATCTACAGATCATCTCCACCAGTGATGGCAACTTAAATAATGATAATGTAAAGAAAGAGCAAGAGAAGGAATCATCTCCCTTAGCTTGTCCTTCTAAAGTTCAACCAGGAGGAACAGTGAATGAGAGTTTAAGGTGGGAAGGTGTTCTTGATGATCCAAAAGCAGAAGAGGAAAGGATACATCAATATAAAATGAATAGAAGAAAACGTTATTTGTTAGCTGCGAAGCAGACCACTTTTAATAATTCATCAGAAGGGCCTCCAGAAAGGTCTCCATTATCTCAGAAGCCTGAATCTTATGCTGCTGAAATCACCAGTAATAATGTACCAACAAAGAAAGAGTTCTCCAGCTACTACTTTGCAGAAGATAGTGGACAGGCTAAGCCAGACAAGCAAATGCCAGAACTTAAATTTCCAGCGCTGGTAAATCTATATAAGAATGGTCTATGAGCCCTCCTCTGCACTGCTAGGTACTGTCTGAGGGGGCTAAAGCCCCAGATACTGTTCTCCCCACATCTTGTTGCCAGCTTGGGACAGTTCATTGTGCTAATCACCCTACTAGTAATGCTGCAATTGGGCTGTATTGTGTGTTAATAATGCCTTAGGTTGGCCCATACCCAACGTCCTTTGTGAATCCAGCAACTCCTCTTTCGATGACACGGCTTTAAATTACTTACATTTGTTTTGCAAAGCTTATGTATATAATTATTACTTACTATATACCGTGCCATATAATAAGACAAATATGAACAATTTGAAATGGCAAATAACGATATTTATGGAAACATCTGTATTGGTCAAGTTTGCATTTCAGTGCTCAGATCCTTTTGTTCTAACAAAGCAGAACATTTGAATAAGACAGAAGATCTTCCACTTGCACATAGGTGTGTCATCTTTTCTTAAAAAAAATACCAGCCATGGCATTCCCTCCATAGACTTATCATTGGACAGAAGCCAATTTTTTACCGGCCTGCCGGTAAAATACCGGCTGGGTGGCAACCCTACTTGCACAACACATGGTAGCATCAGTTTGTTGGTGGAAGACAACAGACACTGCATGCAGAGAAGTAAGCAATAAGGCACACCATTCTATGGCTTTTCCAGGTGTTTGATCGGTAGGCTGTCACACATTCAGAATGGAGAAAATATGTTACCCAAAGTGAACTGCTTGATTTGCTCATAAACTAGGTAATTTGGCAGTTAAATATTATTATTCTTTATGGTAGGCTTTCTTTATGGTAGGAAAATATTAAATTCAGACTATTTAGGCCTTATACATAACTGCAAAGTGGTGCAATTCTGGGGCAAATCAAGTGCAATGTAGGGAACAAATAACCCCCCCCCAAATTCTCATTCATTTAAATGTGCCTTTAACCCATTGAATGTTAAAGAGGTCTCCAGCGAATTATGAAGTAATGCATTAGAGAACTATCTAGCATTCAAAAGGAAAAACACTCCATTCAGATCATTAGGAATGTTTGTCACTTACAGTGCAGTTGGCTTGCCACATAAAAGCTTTCTTTCTTTATTTCTTTCTTTATTTACTTCTTTCCTTTAGAACCAGGAAATAACAGCAAAATGTCTCTATCCAACAATAAACTACAATGCTGTTCCAGTGCCAAATAAAAGTATATAGGTATACTTGACAACAGTATGAAGAATGCTTATCTAGGTAAGAGTTTCTGTTAAACAAAATAAGAGCTACTTATTCCTAGGTTAGAGCTCTACTTTAAGCTTACTTGAATGTCTGCCATTCGCTGCTCTACAAATTCTGTTCTTAGTCCTAATTAGAGCCACTGTAATGTAGCAAAATGCTAATGATTTCAAATAAAAAATAAACATTCTTTCAAATACTATCAAATGTCTGTATGAATAATGTTCCTTTGTTATTTGAGGAGCTACTTTGTTTGTGTTTTCAACTATGGCCTATATGTAAGTTCATTCATATTTTCATTGTTATGTAATTAATGGGATAAAGGCGATACGTTGCTTATTGTCTCAGGATTAGAGGCCACTCCCCTAGACAGTCATCAGTTGAATTATTTATACATTTAGGGATAGCCTTATGGGGCCGCTTTTGTCCTCTAGAGTAATGCTGGTTGAGCGAGAGCGACACTGTAGAGCGATAATAAAACTGTCCAACATCATCACCACCCACGTGAAAGGACTGGATTAGAAGACTCAGAGACGCTGTTACTCACTCCCTGAATGGCTGCAGAAGGAAAAAAGAAAAAAAGGTGAGAGTGAAAAGAACAAGAATACTTTTATTAAAAAATTCTCAGGTGGGCAGCACGTTGGATGCCCATACACTAGACTGTCTGTGGAACCAGCAGCTCTAGAGGAACCTCAGCTCTCTAAGGACTAACAACATTCATGATCCTTTGCAGTGTCAGCTGCCTTTGTCTGTGCAAGGGTAAAGGGAGCCACATAATAGCAAACCATATCCCCCAAATTATTGCCAAGAAGCAAATCTGCAGGTAATCAGGTCAGCAACCCAACTTTCTAGTAGGCTTGAACCATGTCTCAATGCAAATGGACATAAGCCAACTGGTTGGCCTTCCGTGATTCTGCTGATGCAGTAGCATGTCCCCCGACTGATGAAAGCGGGATGGATCGTTGTGGGGTAAGCTTCAGAATCCAGCCCTTTGCAAATCAATCTTCCACTTTGACAGGTTGCAGTGCTTTAAGTAATGACTGTCCTGGGGCAATTAATGAGTGCAAGCAGACTCCATGGATTCTGTGTAGAAGCAGCCATCTTGTGGAAAGAACCCTGCCATATCTGGATCTGGCAAATCCTGCATATGATGAATGGGACTGGTTCCCTGGTACTGTGACTGGGACTCCATGTACTGGCCTGCCAGTCTGGCAGCTACTTCCAGAGTAGTGAGTTCTCAGTCCAGTACCCACTTGCCCCTCCCCCACCCCACACATTTCCACTGCAACCTGGAAGTATATGTAAAGTCGGAGTCCATGGAACTGCTCCGCAATGCAGGATGATATGAATTGCAGGACAGAGCACTAAAGGTGTGCTCCAGTTCTCGGCTACACAATTTATAGAATGTACTCAAAAAGGAAGCCCACCATAATCCCTGGGGTCCCCTTCTGACACAGCCCCTCACCCTCACATCACTGGAACGGCCATATCTAATCTGGAAAATGGGCCCTCCTGCTTGGCTGGGCCCCATACATGAGTACAGCTTGTAACCCCTTGATGGCAGCCCTGAGGGGCAAACCTCAATTGCTGACATATTAGAAAAGTCTCCAATATGTGGTCTCTGCTTTGATTCAGACACAAAACAGTGTGTTCTAAATATAACATAGAGGCAGTTTTTCTAATTCTAAATAAAAGTAACTAAACTGATCGTAAGGTGACGGGTCCCACTTTAAAGATATTCCTTCTTGAGAGCAGGCAGACAGTTCAAAATGAATGAGCCACAGATTGACCAACCTGTGATTACGTAGGGATTCCATTAAAATATCACGTGAATGGGGCGTGGCCAGCAGTATTGCCTGCATTATCAGGGTTTTTCCCATTATTATTTGCAAAATAAATTAAAAGGAGTTTGTAAAAATGGTTACTGAAGATGAAAATGGAATGTCCATCAAGTTAAATGGACAGTAATGTTTCCTAATAAAAGCAGCTCTAATTAATCATCATAGTATTTGGACCTTGGAGAGTGTTATTTCAGTTCTGTCAGAGTTGGAGTTCAAGAGTAATTCAATGACAAATTATCCCCCTCCTGCCCTTTTACTGATGTAACACTGCTCAGCCAGAGCAGAAGGAAGGTGCCCAGATAGATTGCAGAGAGGGACAATCTTCAATTAAGATAAGGGAAAAACCTGAAAAACTTGTTAAGAGGGGAAGGGCTTTCATTTTTCTCACAGGAAGAAGATTGTCCCCTTTTGTTATCTGTCTGGTCTTACAACCAAATTCCACATCTGAGAAGAGATGACTTACACTAGGTAAAATGGGCCAGAAGGGGAAACTTTATCCTTCAATTACTCTTGAACCACAACTCTGACAGTATTGAAATAACACTCTCTATGGCTCAAATACTATGAAGATTAATTGGAGCTGCTGTTTTTGTGACACATTACTATCCCTTTAAGCCTTCCACAGATCCTCTTCCTGATGATGCAGAGGTAAGCAACCCTCCCTTCAATTAATGTAAGAATTGAAAAAAATTCCTTCCTGGCTTAAAAAAGGCAATTTGATTTTTTATTTTTCTCAGATCAACAATCTACAAGTGTCTACATTCAGTTTTGTACCCCATCATATTCTGTTTAACGCTTTGAGGGCCAGAGGGGTGAACAACTGATTCAAAGCAATGTATCACACGCTCTTTAGTCCTTAAGCAGATAAAAGATATTCAACCCTTTCCGGAAAATATTTATTATATGTGCAAACACAACTTCTCTTAGTAGTAAATTCCATATTTTTACTGATCTCCTTTCCTCTAATCTCAGAGGATGACCTATTGTAATCTAGACAGCCCTGCTTGTGAAAAGGATACCTGAGAGTGATTACAAATATGCGTTTTTTTAATTTTACCATCTGTGAGTGTGTCGGGGTCCTTTTAAGGCTTTCCCTGGGCTGGGATCTGGAAGGTACTTAATGAGGCGGGGGTAGAAATTCAGTAGAAGGTGGAGAATGGCATGTGCTATATACGGGAGACTCCATATTGGAGCTGCTCTCAGGCATACCATACCTTAAAGGGACAGTAATGTCAGACAAAAAGTATTACTTATATGGTACATACAATTAAAAGAGAGTACTTGCATTTATTCGTATCTCTCAAACCATTATGGTCTGAGAGATATAGGAAAATAAAGTTCTCCGCTCCCTCCCCTTTCTGCTTGATGAGCTGTAAAGCTGTCAGAAGCAGATTCTGGTTCCTGGATCAGACGGTGGCTCTTCAGCAGCGCCGACATAGCAACACCTAAAAATAAATACTTAAGCTGGAAGGTCTACCTGCCTGGTTCGCAAGCACATGTTGTAGACCATTCCAGTGTAGTATTTATCTATAGATATCGTTATATTGGCGCTGCTGTAGAGCTGCATCTGGTCAAGCGACCAGAATCTGCTTCTGACAGCTTTACAGCTCGTCAAGCAGAAAGGGGAGGGAGCAGAGAACTTTATTTCCCTATATCTCTCAAACCATAACGGTTTGAGAGATACGAATAAGTGCAAGTACTCTCTTTTAATTGTGTCTACCATATAGTTAATACTTTTTTATGACATTACTATCCCTTTAAGAATCCACAAGGGAGCTTGGTGGACAGTCTGTAAGGCAATACATTTTTTCTTGGGTGGGGTACTGGACTGGCTACAGAAATGGAACTGTTAGTGAGGAAACTAAGAAACAGGACTTCTTCCCAGGGAGAATTACTGCAACCTAACTACCTGACTGTCGACTATGTAGCCTACCATAATAAACTTTAGTAGAGCAACTACAAAATAAGACTTCACTAGAGAGAGAAAAGGACTGTTGTCTAACCTCTCTATCTGATGACCTCCACCTAGGATACAAGTAATTATTCTCTGTTGTACCAGTTAATAAAAGTTATTTTTTGTTCATTGAAAGCCCTTGGCACCTATATTTTATTATGCTGCTATACATTTAAATCTGGATGGGCCCACACCCTTGAACAGGAGTCCAACAGGAAACTTGGATTAAAGAGGGATAGAGCTTGTGACCCCACCCCCTTGTTAGCAAATGTGTTATAGTTGGAGACCAACATGGGGCTTGACTAGATATGTGCTATGAAGGACCCGGCTTCTGTGATGGTGTGTGGCAAAAGAAGGGACAGTGGAGTTTGGCTAACTACCACATATTAGGGATTTTCAGGGGTGAGCTGCAAAGAAGAGTTAAAGCTGAACTAGTTCACCATAGTATTAGTTCTATTTGCCTAGTTTTGCACCATGGACGGTTGCTGCTGTAGCTGCTGTAGGAAGGAGATTATTCGGCAACAACCCTTGTGTAATTGAAAAAACAAGCTCAAATATCTGTCTAGGCCTTTGGATTGCAATCTGTCTTTATTACTCAGGTTTGTTACCCCTCGTAGCAACCCACTGAGGACCATTAAACAAGACAAAACATCCCTTATAAACCCACACACCAGTGGCCACAGTGGGGCAGGTGGGGCTCAGAGACTTTATTAACTGTGCTAATTCTGCTGATGAGTTTGGGCAGCATATCACACCTGGTTGAACTGTGGAGGGATCCCCAGACTGGGGCTTTGAGCATTGCTACCTAGGAAGTAGAGTACTCTAGCGGAAACATTCTGGAAAAGGAGGTGCAGCTGTTTATTTGCTGCCAGGACGGTAGGTACCACCTTTATGGCTCTAAGGATATGTGATGCATTTTGCTTGTTCCCGCTTGGGAATCAAAGATGGCACCACATAGTCCATTGTGTCTTTTAACTTTGGGGATAAACAGTTCAGCCAAGTTTTCTAGTGGACAATGGCCTGGAATAGTTTTCTTCCCCATAGTATTGTATAAGATGAGGTTGGAATGTATTATTGTTACCTTATTGGACGTTGAGGCATGTCTTGGGAACTGGACCACCGGCACTGTTCGACATAAATGTTGGGATTACATCTGTAGATACTGTCTGGTGGTTGGTGGGTTTGCATTGCAGACGTTGCATTTGCCATCCAGAAGTTTCTGAGCCACTTTTCCAATTGAGGACATGAAGATTATGTCAGAATGCATAATCATGGAATTCTATGTACAATGTGAAATTCTATGTGAACTCTCCACAGTTGCCATGAGGAAATGTATTTGGGGGGGGATGTAACAATGTGCTTTCCTGGGCAAGATTCCACATCTGGCTCTTTAAATCTTACCATATGTGGGTGAGTCTGGGTCACTTTAAAGATTTTGTAGGACTGGGATCAGGAAATTACTTTAGGAAATCAACATGAGTTTGAGAGGAGTACTTGATCTCTGTCGGAGTCTCCATGCAGGAACTGCATTCAGACA
This sequence comes from Rhinophrynus dorsalis, assembly GCA_037306005.1. Classification (NCBI taxonomy): domain Eukaryota; kingdom Metazoa; phylum Chordata; class Amphibia; order Anura; family Rhinophrynidae; genus Rhinophrynus; species Rhinophrynus dorsalis. The sequence continues at coordinate 331,400,431 of CM074719.1, read as the reverse complement.
TACCAGGCCTTAAAGGGATGGTAATACTTTGTTTTATCTTTATTTTATTTTGTAGGCATTAAAAAAACATGAAGAACGATATAAGTCTTATCTCTCAAACCTTTGTGGTTTGAGAGATATTCACAAGCAAAGTTTCCCCTCCCGCCCCTTTTAACTAGTGTAAGCAATCTCTTCTTAGATGTGGAATGCAGTCCATAGACCAGAGAGATAACAGCAGGGGCCAATCGTCTTCCTATGAGAACAGTGAAAGCCCTGCCCCCCCCTTGACAGGTTTTTCCCTTATCTTAATTGAAGATTGTCCCTCTCTACAATCTACCTGGACACCTCCCTTCTGCTCTGGCTGAGCAGTGTTACATCAGTAAAAGGGGCAGGAGGGGTTTACTTTGTCATTGAATTACTCTTGAACTACAACTCTGACATAATTGAAATAACACTCTCCAAAGTCCAAATACTATGATGATTAATTAGGGCTGCTTTTTTATGAAACATTACTATCCCTTTAAGGATCCACAGACTGTGGGTAAATGGGGTGGATGGCAGGGTCCCCTCAAGGGGCTCTTAGTTGGAAAACTAAGAAAAGTGCCCTCTCCCCATATGAATTACTGGAACCCAACTACCTACCTTGCCTTACCTAATGATGTTTATTAGACCAACTACAAGAAAAGTGCTTTCTTTTAGAAGGTGAGAGAGATGAGCTCCAGCTTAACCTACCTGTCCAGACTATACTTGTAGTCCTATTAGCTTTTTATCACTCCAGGTCATTTGAGTAAATTAAAATAGGAAAAAAAAACAATACAATATATCAGGGCTTATAATTTTAAGTCCTTTGCTGCTAGCCAGACCTGAAAAGTTACTCACCACTGCAAGCCAAAACATACCCACCAGGGCTGAATTTCTACTCGCCAGGGCTAAATTTTCACTCGCCATTGGCTAGTGGCGAGTGGAAATTTTGAGCCCTGCATATTGGACAGTTGCATTATTCAGGCTCCATGCAGTAACAGAAGTAGCTGGAGTGACCTCTATAAGGATGGACTGTGTTTTAAGAGGGTGGACACATCCTAGATTTTGAGGTCCCCACCTGCTCACTGCAAGTATTCTCATGTAAGGGCGGGTTAGTTCAAGCCTATAGAGGTGTTAAGTAGTGTCCATAATATGAAAAACAATATTTTCCATATGATATGGTAAAATTTATTAGATAGGACTTGCCTAAAGTGGGGTCCTTCGTTTGGCAGGCTAGCTTGAACATATTTTGGCCAAACTATGGAACAAAATTATCAAGCTGAAAAAAAGTGTGATGATATGTAGGAGTTATGGGCAGTAACATATTTGCTACACAAGTTCTCATTTGAACAATTTATATAAAGAAGTGCAGGTTTTCCTTTGGTTGCCTTGTTTCCCAGTTTGGGGATTTGTGGAGGGTCTCCTTATTCATTTTCTCGCACATGCATATTTTGGTGTCTTAGCTCTGTGAGTCCTCCACCTAGGACACCTGGGAGGGTAGATGCACTAAGATGTCATAAAGAGATGATAAGGTGGATATAACTTATCCAGTGATATCACTTCTCAAATTCCTATGTTATTCAACGGAGCCTATGCACTAAACTTTTTCAAGTGGGAGAGATCTTAGTGCATAACCTCCAGGAATAACGTAGCAATTGGAGAAATGATGTCACTGGAGAAGTCATCTCCACATTATCACCTTATCCCCCAAGGTATTATTCTCTGTTGCACCAGTTAATCAAAGGTATTGTTTACTGCATTGAAACCACCTGGCTCCAAATTGTGTTTTATTATACACCAATGTCCTGCTGCACCCACACCATGGAAATCAGAAGTGCCAGTGCCACATATTCACCTGGGAGACAGAGACTGTACCTTTGAATTAGAAACGGAGAGATTTCTTTACTCCATGTTTGCACGGTTTATGCACTTTTCAGACTACTCCAATGAGCCTGAACTGTGCATGAGTGCAGGAACACCTGACACCCAAATCCCCATGTCTCTCTTCCCTACCCTATGGGTGCTCTTTAAAGGAGATCAGTCAATGTGATTTGAATATAAATATATCACATTACTCCACAGCAATAAAACTCACACTAATATTTGTTTAAACCTTAGTATGTGTGTTTATATACTACTCTTTTAAATGCAATCTTTAATTTTGCTCTAAATTTATTGTCAGTATGTCATAAAGGATCCTAAAATGTATGTTAAATGTTCTCCCTGCCAATTCCGCTCCCAGCACCACCACTTAAAAAAAGTGCTCCATCTTTGGCCCTGTGATGCATTGGGAGCTGTGTTCTCTGTCTCTATATACCTCACAATCATAGTGAGGAGGAGGTGGGAAGCAGAGAACAGTGACAAAGGCAATGTTTCCTTACATTTCCTTTGTCATGTGGTTCCATTGACACATGATCCCTTTAGCAATGATCACATGTGCTGAGACACTGGGGAGCAGCTGGAACCTACTGCTCTGGTCCTAGAGCCATCAGTTACATCCTCCCAGGCATGATCACAGCATGTCCTAAAGAGTGTTGAGATCATTAACCCTTTGAGTGCCAGAGGGGTACACAACACATTGCTTTGCAATGCGTTGCTTACCCCTCTGGCACTCAAAGGGTTAACCCTTGATATGCCAGAACCGTTATCCATCCTCAGAGAACAACATTGTGTGACATCCTGGCACGTCACCCGGCGTTACCAGGTTAAGTTACTGAGCCTCTGATTAACTCCCCTGTACTCAATCAGGGAAATCTTTATGTGGTCTGTTAGGAATCCCTGAGGATAGGGTTGGGAAACACTGCCCTAGACTATAGGTTCTGAAATCAGGTCCTCAAGCCTCACTATTATTGTCATAAGTTTCTCTAGAATCAGGACAGATGGGATTGTCAGAGTGACTGAAACACTTAATTTACTGTACTCAGGTGAGGATATTGATAAAACCTGCATTTTTGGTAGAGTTTTACCAAAAGGTAATTTGTCTCCATGTAAATCTGTGTGACCTAAGCCACTTTGCCATAACATATGGATTAAGTGTGGGAACCTTACACATTAACACTTTTTTCAGTGCCAGGCACGCTTACCAATGTCAAGAACATATAAAGAGACCCATGCATTAAGGCTGATGTGCTCAGGAAAGGCAACATAATGAACAAATACAAATTCCCATTGATTTTTAAAGGGTCTTTTAATCCCCTGAATGCTAGCAAGGTCTCCAAAGCATTGGAAAGCAATGTATTGGAGTCCCCTCGAGCATTCAAGAGGTTAAAAGTCAGCAAGAATGTTGGAAATGTTTTTGTTCTCTGTTGTGTAGTTCAGTTACATTTGAGTTCATACATATGTCCCAATGAGGTTTTATTTCCTGGGGAAGCAAATGCCTTTGTAGAATTCCTCTGATGACTTGGGCCGAACGGCTGCAAAAAACGTTAAGCAATTTTTTTGCAGTATCAAGCTACTCATTTGTCCCTTAGGGTTTTTTTTTAAATAAATACTGTATCAGACCTAAATGTGCTCAATGGGAAAAGAAGGGAGGCACAAAGAGAAACCTGAACAAAAATCTGTTTAAAATATAATTCTGGATTTCCCATTAAGTTGCCTACTACCGAGACATCAATGACATTATACAATGTTATACATGGACACAGGAAATAGAATGTGGTCTTACACTTCCTGATACATCTGAAATGATTGATATTTGTCCTTCTAACAAATGTGCTTGAAAGTTTACAATCCAGTGAATAAGAGCTATATTCTTACCTGTTTAACCCTTTATGTGCCACAGGAGTTCGCAATGCATTGCACCCCCCCCTGGCACTGAAAAGGTTATTGGAAGGCAAGAGGAAAACAACTGTTTTATTACTATTTCGATCTGAAATATAATAACGTTTACGCAAGTGCACGTATTTGAACCTTATTTTTGGTGTCTTCTGTTAACCATTTAAGAACCAGAGAGGAATGTGCAAAAACCTCTGGGGGGTGTTATGCACCAAGGAGTGATAAAGAGGTGATAAAGTAGAGATGCCTTATTTAATGATATCACTTCTTCAGTTCCTATGTTATTCTATGGCGCCAATTCACTAGGATGTCTTAGTGCATAGCCTCTATAGAATAGGAATTGGAGAAGTGATATCATTGGAGAAGGCATCTCCTCTTTATCACACCTTAGTGCATCTCCCCCCAGGTCCTTAAAGGATTAACCCTTTGAGTGCCAGAGGGGTACGCAACACATTGATTTGCAATGTGTTGCTTACCCCTCTGGCACTCAAAGGGTTAAACTTGTTGTATACATTTTTTTTACCGACTATATTTTTATTTATTTTCATGATTCATTGAAAGTGAACAGCATTTATGAGGACCTCGCAGAAATGGCACACCTGTTTTATCAGAGAATCACATATCACATTACAGCTAAAGCTAATGTACATCGCTTGGTAGAAATTTGAGAAAACTAGGACTTTCTGCCTCTATTGCTATGAGATGGCTGTTTCCAACCAATGAAGTGAGTTAGTATTATTTTGGAGAGTGGAGCAAAAGTAGTAATAGCAACGGGACAAAGGAGGTAGGAAAGTGGAGATTACTTAGATCTAACAATACATTAAATTGAGGAAGCAACCCAGCTCTCCGATCACTTATTCAGTCACCCTGAATGATGGGACCGCAGCGCTCCCTTCACTTTCACTCATTCATTTTTGTTGCTGCAGGCGGCTGTACAGCCCGCAGCATCAAGAATGCTGTAAATGCCTTTGGGGGTCGCCCCATGTATCAGCTATCCTTTTGGATAGCTTATACATGGTAGGGGGCTATCAGGAGGGCTCCTGGTGCCCCCCATTGAGGTCTGATTATGAAATAACAGCATAAAAGCACATATAAGTTATGTGGAACATAGCTTATATGCTCTTAATGTTATTACAGTGCAAATGTCGGCCTCATGTTAGGGGGGTGTCATGAGGGGTCATGACACCCCCCTTGAGGTCTAATGTACATGTTATTACAGTTAAACACATTTAGACACACACAAGTGTTAAAATAAATGTTTAACATACACATATATACAGGCAAAAGTATGTAGTTAACCCTTTGAGTACCAGAGGAGTAGGAAACATGCTAAGCAATGCTTTCTTACCTCTCTGGTACTCAAAGGGTTAATTGTCAAATAAAAGACAGGCTCGACTACTACATGCAAGTCAATAAGGTGAATGTCAGATGGAATTAGTATGTCGAACATTTGCAATATATGTCGACATACTAAAGGGGGGATGTCGAAGGGGGGGGCATTGTGTAGTGCTTGGTGTACTGTTTTTGTTTATTGTAACCGTTTGAATGCCACAGGGGTGAACAATGCACATGCCTATGGCATTCAATGCTGTCCATGGTGCTGAAAGCCTTCTCTGTTTTCTCCTACTGGCTGGGTAGGGAAGCACTGATAATGCTGTTCAGACTGTCGTAGCTCTCCCTGCTAAAGGAAAGTACAGGGGTGATCCCAGCTACGACAGCCTGAGGCAGGTGACGTGGAGACTGTGAACTCTGACAGCAGAGGCTGCTATCAGAGTTTACTGAATGAGTTGAAGTGTCACATTATAATATCAACACACCCCCTTGCATATGAATGTGTCTGATTATGCTTCATTTCCATATGGAAATGAGCAATTGACCATTCGAAGAATCCGAATTCGTAGACATGGTGAAATTACACTCTGCATGGCTCAAATACTATGAAGACTAATGTTGTGAAACATTACTACCATTTAAAGTGAAACTACCACCATTAACTTTCCTTTACATATTTGAAAAGTCCATTAAAACCTGCCTAGATATACATATCATGGCAACCAAAAGTTCAGCAAAGTTTAGGAGGTGGTTGAAAATGTCCTGGTACAGCACAAAGCGTAATTAGCATATGAAACATCACTGAAAACCATCATCTCCATGGTATTTGGGCCATGGATAGTGTTATTTCAGTACAGTCCGAGTTGTAGTTCAAGAGTAATTGAATGATAAAGTATCTCCCTCCCGTCCATTTTCCCTAGTGTAAGCCACCTCCCTTGTGGAATCTGGTCCTGGGACCTGACAGCTCACTGCAAAGGACAATCTTCTTACTGTGAGCAGAAGGCAAACCCTGCCACCCTTGACAGGTTTTTCAGGTTATTCCTTATGTTCACTAAAGATTGTCTGTGATCCATCAAGGCAATCTACCTGCTCTGAGGTGAGCAGTGTTACACTAGTAAAAGGGGTGGGAGGGGGATTCTTTATCATTCAATTTCTCTTGAACTACAACTCTGACAGTATTGAAAGATTAATTGGAGCTGCCTTTATTGTGAAACATTACTATCCCTTTAAGCCTTTAAAGGCCAGAGTGGAGCACAGAGCATTGTAACGCAGTTTGTTGCATACCTCTTTGGACCTTAAAGGGTTAATGCAGGACATTTGTGTGTGTGTGTGTGTGGGGGGCACGCTGCAGAGCTGCCCTACACGTATCCTGCATTAGATTGATGTATGGCCGCTTAACTGCAATAATAGTGTTTACATAGGTAAATGTTTTCACTATGTTATTACAACTTTTCATTTATTACACAGCAACCTTTGATGAGATGATCCACAAATGATTACAAGACATGTTGTTATAAACTCATAAAATGCAGTGGAAATACTTGCAGATGTTTATACATTTGCACCATATATGGGAACTCTCCAGATCTTCCCTGCAGGCTCTGGTTTTCAGAACTACTTACCATGTCTTCCAGGACAGAGGTTTATTGTCTTGGTGACTTCCCTGATAACCACGTCCACTTCCTTGCCCCGTTCTGACCACTTCCCACCCTGTTTTAGAGAAAACCCCTCTTTTCCCCTTGCAATGCCACCCACATTATTTGGACACTGCCAGCCCAGCCCTTCTTGGTACTTTGATGGCTGCTGACAAGAACGTTCCCAGGTGTGTTTTGCACCTTTGGATGTCTGTTTGCTAAAAACTCTTTAGATCTGAGATCACAGAATGGATTTGCATCATAGTCAGTGAACCCCAACACACACACACTGCAATCAGTGTGTTAAAGCCGGCCCAGCAAAGTTGGAGCTAAACTTAATAACTATGAGTGAATGGTTGAATATAAGCCCAAAATGGACTTAAATAAATATTTGGGGGAATAACATTATCTCCCCTCTACCCTGGGTGGATAGGATGTTGAGCCAAGGAAATATCTGACTGCCATTTGGAGGGAATTGTTTTACCCGCTTGGGGCTTAATAGGAAAGGCCTTCAATGTTTTGTTTTGTTTTGTTTTTTTTACTGTCTCTATATCAACAGGGTTAAACTTAATAGATGTATTTCTTTTTTTTATCCCCTTCAACTATGTTACAATGGTACTATAGTGAGTGCTCAAAACCAAAGGGGTCCTGAGACCCCAAATATATTTGTTAGTTTAAAGGAGGCACTTTCATCATTGCCTTTAACAAACTAAACAAAAATGGGGGTAAATCCACCCTACTTTAAAAATAAAAGTGAAAATATAATGAAATACATTAATTTAGGGTATGTATACCACATTTTAATGTACTACAAATAATAACTAATGAAAAAATTCTAACAAATGGGGGCCCTATATTAAATCTTCTTAATCCCGATAGTAAGTACGACTGCATATCCTTCTATAACTGGAAGTCCTGTGTGGGTGTGTAGCAGGCTTGTTATTTCTTGAAAATCAATAAACATTTGTTTGCCGCAGCACTAAACTTAGTTTGTCACATCTTCCCAGATCAAATCCATAGGTTACCCTGTTTTTTACCACACACACATTGCTGAAATGTAATTAATTTAATTTAATTTTCCAGCTGCATGTGTTCGAACTTTAAAAATGATGTGTCATGACTTAAAAAAAGATTGAAAACCAGTGTACTAAGGTGAGCAGAACTAACCTTAAATGCGGGATAATGATAAAACATTAATTCTGATGCATAAGAATCAATACAACCAAGAAGCATAGGTCTTCCATAAGCCTACTGCATTAAAGGAATACTAGCCCCTCTTTAAAGTGTTAGTAATGCTTCAGTATAACATTAGCTACAATTGTACCTTAAAGTTTATACTATTGCTCTCCAACGTTGGCAAGGTTGATATCTCTCTATTTTTTATGAAATTTATGAAATTATATTATAAAATGTCCCCCTTCTGCCCCTTTACGATACTGTAAGCCACCTTTACCCAGATCTGAAATCCAGTCATCGGACTGCACAGATGGCAATGAGGAACAATCTTCTTTCTGTCAGTATAAGGGAAACCCTGTCCCCCTTTTCTTATGCTGACAGAAGATGGTCCCTTTGCTCTGAGGCAAGACAACTGACATAAGTATAAGGTGCTGGAGGAGTGCTATTTTATAATAAAATTTCATAGAGAATACAGAGATATCAACAGTGCCAATAATATAAACTATAAGGAATGACCATTGCTTATGTTATACTGAAACATTACTATCCCTTTAATAAACCTTGCTTATATTAACTTAGGCATAAAATCCTAATGTCTTCAATCAATAAGTTCTGTGTGAACTGGTTTGCCAAAATGAATGTTTTATTAGCAGTAGATATCATGTTCACAAAGTGGTAGTGGTTCTTGGTTGCAAGAGTTCAGGACTCCAAACTCCTCCACCTAAAGTCTTTTTTACTTCCCAAGGCTTAAGTGTCAGGGGTTTGGGGTCCTGGTGCCTGTAACAAATAATAATGTCTGCCTCCATGAACATAATAGTTTGTACTGATAAAATATTATTTTTGGAAAACAAATCCACACAGAATCGATTCATTGTGGCCATTAGTGTTTGTTGCCCAAATGAAGGTGAGGTTTATTAAAAAGTGATATCTGTTACTAAATATTTGCTTTGATAAATGTACCCCAATATGTGTCCACGTATTATTTAACCTTTTGGGGTTAACAATAAGTTACGTTACCTCTTATGCACACTTGTGCTTAAAAATATATCAGTTATGTGCGTCTAAAAATGGCTACCAAGCAACCTGTATTTATGAATTATATATTATTTCATATAATTAGTTTTTTTTTGTATTCTTTTTTAAATATAGCTATAAATTTGAGGTCCTTTTGGGTATCAATTTTTAAGTGCTTTATTGCGTATATAAAACTGAAATTGGTGTTCTGACATTATGACTCTATGAAGATCTGTAATTATTACAGCCAAAAGAATTGCTTTATAATTATGATAAAAGTCCAAACAGTGTGTAATATTCAAAAAGCTAAAGATACGGAATTCTGAGGTAAACCACCTGCAACAATGGGGGGGGGGTTTAAAAATACCCATTATTACCATTGATTTAAATGGAGCTGATAACCCCTTGAATGCTAAGGGGGTCCCGAAAGCATTGTAATTCAATGCAATGGAAACATCTCTAGTATTTCAGGTGTTAACAGCCCCATTTACATCAATGAGAAGCCCCCCCCCCCACTCCCAGGGAAGCCCCCTCTCCCAGTGGTACAATTTGATTTTGCCCAGTGTGTATCAGTGGGAATTATTAGGTTTCCTAACTAATTAGCCTAAAACTGAAAGACCATTTGGAATTTCTAGCAATAGTTAATGTTAAAGTATGTTGAGGATTATTTAGGAATTTTGTCCATCACATGTTTACATTTTTTCCTCTTTATTCTATGAATTTAATTTAGTAGGCTAAAAAAAATGGAGTCCACGAATAGTGTTCTTTTTACAGTTATATGATATTGCAGGCATATGACATAATATTTCTCTTGTCTACATAAAAGTAAGAATAGTTCTTTCTCAATCGTTTTTTTTTTTGGAAAAATCCCAGCTTGTAAATGATAACTTTCACAGTCATGAGAAAATGTTTCAATAAGAAAGTAAATGTCAAAAGCAGATGATTTTGTGGCTCATTCAGTGATGAATGCGTAACAAGTGCTATAGCTCATCAATCCACAGAGGAAACAGTTCTACAGTAAAACTCATTACCATCAGGCCTATAAACTTGTACTCAGATCTTGTTCGCTGGAAGACTGTCTCTTTTCTCTGTCATTTCAAATACTTCAAAGGAGACTCTATTTCATATGGTACACTTTTCTTGTAAATATGTTGATTAAGGTAATCCAAAATCATTAGATTCTTAAAGCTTGATAGCAAGAAGGAAGATACGGATGAATGCAATCAATCCTCCATGAAGCACTCACTGCCAAGGTGTTCAGCAGATTCTAGCTCAACGCTGGAGAGAAAACGCCTCATGCACTTCTTGCAGTTGTAGTCCAGAGTGGTCGTGTAGACAGTTTTCGTGTGCTTGGGAAAAACAATGGTGGTGCTCATGAATCTCTGAGGCTTGTTCCTGGGTTCAAAATGTATTTCTGCCCTGTAGTTGCGCCATGTACAGTTGGGAACACAAATAATGGTTTGGCTGCAGGAAGAGAGCCCTAATCCCATCGGCATATAAATATTGTCAATGAAGTGCTTCTCCGAGTCATATTTAACTGAAGACGTGTACCTGAAAAAATGTAGAAAGCATAAGTGTTACACTTCATGCATGTCAAGAATGGGGCAACTGATATGTTGATGGTGGAGATTGCATGTGATTATATAACCTGCTCTGTATTGTCAGTGACGCTGGGCCCTATGTCTCTTACTTATGGCCCTTGCTATGTTGAAGGGAAAACAGTGTAATTCTGGGGCACACCAGCTGCACTATAGAGGACAAATTAAAATGTCCATTGACTTAAAGGGATAGTAATGTTTCACAAAAACAGCAGCTCCAATTAATCTTCATAGTATTTGGGCCATGGAGAGTGTTATTTCAATACTGTCAGAGTTGTAGTTCTTACTATGAGAACAATGAAAGCCCTGCCCCCCTTGACAGGTTTTTCAGCTTTTTCCCTTATCTTAATTGAAGATTGTCCATCTCTGCAATCTACCTGGGCACCTCCCTCCTGCTCTGAGTGTTACATCAGTAAAAGGAGCGGGAGGGGAATACTTTATCATTCAATTACTCTTGAACTACAAATCTGACAGAATTGAAATAACACTCTCCAAGGCCCAAATACTATGATGATTAATTAGAGCTGCTTTTATTATGAAACATTACTATCCGTTTAAATTGAGTTTTTTCCTATAGAATGAAAAAGACATGCCCAGTGCATTGCTTTGTAAAGCACTGGAGACCTCGCTAGCATTCAATGGGATAAAATCCCCATTTAAATATATGAGAGTACTTATTCCCCCGCCCCATGATACAGTTAGTTTGCCCAAACTACTCCACAGCTTTTGTTTTGTGCATAAGAATCAGATCTTTTCCTTTATATATTGAGTTGTAATTTTTTAGATATTAAAAAAATAAACTAACTGATGCAAGTCCCGTCTCTCAAACACATATAGTTTGAGAGATATACACTGATAAAGTTCCCCCTCCCTCCCCTTTCACAGACATCAACCTCTAGCTGACAGAAGGAGATTTTGGTCCCGGGACCGGCTGGCAGCTCTTCAGCAGAGCCGAGATAGCTCTATCTGAAAATAAATACTTCATTGGAATAGTCTACAGAGTGTGCTTGCGAAAGCCATGCACACTTTGTAGACGTTCCAGTGAAGTATTTCTTTTTAGATAGCACTATTTCAGCTCTGCTGCAGAGCCGCCGTCGAGTGGCACTACTCTAATATTCTTCTATCGGCTAGACAGCTGACGTCTGTGAAAGGGGAGGGAGGGGAGAACTTTATCATTGTATATCTCTCAAACTATACAGGTTTGAGAGATAGGACTTGCATCAGTTAGTTTATTTTTTTAATATCTAAAAAATTACATTTTATTATTGAGCAATCGGCTCAGACAGCCATCTGTGTGAGCAAGGACTGATTAGACGCATGAAGAAATTATCTTGTAAACCTGAACACTTCTGAAAGCATACTGCAGCGCTGATAAGAACCGTTGCAACCAAATACTGGGGTATCTCACTTTTGGCTATACAGCTGTTGCTGTGCAGCAGTACAATATTATTTCAGCACAGACAAAAAAAATGTCTATACAAAGGATAGTATACACATGCATTAAAATGAAGGTTTAGGATTAGATTTTATTGATTTAATGTAAAATAACTACATTTTAAAGATGCTAACTGAAAGTACATATTATTCAAAAATATATAACCCAATTTCATTTCAGGTGATAGTGTTCCTTTAAACTACAGTAAGAGGGCACAAATTGCTTGGAACCAAAGAAGTGAGCGTGGTATTGATTTGAAGTGCCTAGCAAACCCTGTCGTCCTTAAAGGGTTAAAGGGATAGTAATACTTCATTTTAACTTTATTTTATTTTGTAGGCATTAAAAAAACATGAAGAATGATATAAGTCTTATCTCTGAAACCTTTATGGTTTAAGAGATATTCACAAACAAAGTATCCCCCCCCTGTTCAGCCAGATAAGAAGGGAGATGCCCAGGTAGACTGCAGAGAGGGACAATCTTCAATTAAGATAATGGAAAAAGCTGAAAAACTTGTCAAGGGGGGGAAGGGCTTTCATTGTTTTAATACAAAGAAGATTGTCCCCTTCTGTTATCTGTACTGTCATACAACCAGACTGACATCTGAGAAGAGATGGCTTACACTAGGAAAAAGGGGCGGGGAGGGGAACTTTGCTTGTGAATATCTCATAAACCATAAAGGTTTGAGAGATAAGACTTATATCATTCTTCATGTTTTTTTAATGCCTACAAAATAAAATAAAGTTAAAACGAAGTGTTACTATCCCTTTAATGAAAAAAATATATTTAAAAAGGCAATTATTATGACAGACATTAGTTATCGTATTGGTTTTTCTGTCACCGACAGGGAGTAGAACGGTAATTTGAAATGAGATCTCTAATGCTGACCCTCTGTGTTGTATTGGGTAGGACATTTCTCTCCCCAGATTTAGTGTATCGGGTTTGAAGGTCCAACACAGACTGTCTTTGGGGGCTGTGCAAATATCCTCACATTTGTGTCTGAGAATCACATACTTTCAGTTTGCTTTCCAGCTGAAGAGGTTTGTTTTCTGACTACCTGAACAGTCTGATAGTAACTGCTTTGGGCCTGCACAGAGCAGCCTCTAACTTTTCTTTATTACGTCTGCTCCCATTGGAGCAGACTTACTAAATCATGATAACTGCCCTTTAAAAAGCATTTCCTGATGAAAAAAACAAATGTACTAGCACTGCTGGAAGATTTTTCATTCAGAAATTATTGCAAACCAAACTTAGCACTAGTGCCAGTGGGTGTCCAAAGGCCATTTTATATAATGCACTATGCATTCTGGGGGAGATTGCGTCACTGACTAAAGCCATCCATTGTAAGCAATTGCAACATCACCATCTGCTGACTACTTCAGAAAACTGCAGTTTGATTTTAAAAAAAAGGTTGTGATCTAATAACTTTTAAATTAAAAATCTCGCAATAGTGGTGTAGACTTGATCGACATTTTTCTTACATTTGTATGGCTTTGCTTACAGTAAAACATGACTTTTTTTTAACACACGCATTAATAATAGCATTCTTTGATTTTAGCCTTTTTTTCTGAGAAACTAAAGTGATTTAACCCTTTCAGTGCTAGAGGGGTACGGAATGCGTTGCTTTGCAATGCATTCCGTTCCCCTCTGGCACTGAAAGGGTTAAAATAAAAGTAACGCATAATATAGCAATTACACTGGAAGGAATAAATGGAGAAGTCAGACACAGGAAACACATGTGCCTATGTGCTTACATGACACATTATTAAGAGATGATATCTGTAGAAATACTACTACTAATAATAAAAAAATCTATGATGTAAAGTCTTTTAACCCCTTACATTGTAGACAACTCTCCAACACCTCCCTCAAGCATTCAATGGGATACAAGTCCCTTTTACATCAACTGACATTCTGGGACTTTGTATAGTGCATTTGGTTTGCTCCACAATTTCTCCTCTTTCCTTCTGTACAAAAGGCATGTTATATTTAAAGTCTCAACAATGTCTTATTTTTTAGTCAGGCTGAGGTATATTGAAAAAAGTAATCTGAAAAGGTGCTAGCAAAATTCACAAGTCATTAAAAATCAGTTAAGACACATAATTTGTTCCCAGGTTAAAAAGGAGAGTTTGGAGGTGTGTGTAGAATTCAAGGGTTTACATAATAAATAGAAAAGTTAGATAACATTCTTATATATTAATGCATTTAATGAAGCAATACCTCCTTATGAATTCACACCTGTCTTAAACTGTGCAGGACATCCTCGTGACCAATTCTGAATTAATTTGTTCATCAAAATTAATCTTTTAATTGGTTCTGGATATTGTTCATGGATGCGGCCATAATTCTTGTAGAACTCCATGAGAGAGATGCACTAAGGTGAGACAAACTCTCCAATTCATGCATTTGCACCACAGAACACCAAAGGAACTGGAGAGTTTATATCACTAGAGAATTGATCATATCTTTATCTCATTTATCTAAACATTATGAATACATGATGATTAACTCCCACACCATAAATAAAAACTTAATGACCCACACATCCAACGTGATATATCAAACACTTAATGAGCCAGTCCGGATGTGGCAAATAATCCTAATCTCTGTGTCACTGAATAAAACACACAAAACTATGTGTATACTGGCTTTCTAAAGCTTGAGCTCACACACACATATATATATATATATATATATATATATATATATGCAACAGAACTCACTACACCTGTTGGAAAAAACAGTAAGGGAACAAGTCTGAAGACACAGCTCCTACCGCTTCACCATGTGTGAGAAATATACACCACCACCCAAGTATTATAAAATACATGGATATACTTATCATAGTCTAAGATCTGTTCCATCATTTAGTGTATAATCAAATTACATACAAACTATTAGCAAAAAATGAAATAAAATGAAACAATGCCAGCATATAGGACAAATAAATACAGTATAAACAGAATCAATGTGCAGCACAGGGAATATTCTACCAAGATATGAAATATAAAGTATATTTGAGCAAAAAAAGAAAAAACTACACTACAGCTAGTACAAGTTTATAATATAATGTATGCGAAGGAACAATGATCCAAACACAAAAATAGTAAGACTCACAATATTACATAGAAGAAAAACATGCAAGAAATCCCTCATCTTAAAAAAAAAAGATTTATATTTAAAAAGGTAAAATATGCAGTTCCATATTACTAAAATTCCCAATAAGACCATATCCCAACTCGAGTCCTGGACATCAAAAGAACCAATAAAAAAAATTGATGTACAGACAATATATTCATCAGCTTTTCAAATCACTGTCTTCTGGTGTTCAATGAACTATACATATTCAATTGTAGTCATTGCCATGCATGCCTTCCTCGGGAAGATGTATATATAGGTCCGTGCAGTGTACACTACAATAATGTAATATTCTATGAATCTTAAATAATATGGTGCCAATGTACATATATATATTTTTATTTTTTTTATTTTATTTTTTTTCTAGCAAACAGGATGAATTCAATTCCTTCAGTCTTTTCTATATGCAAAGCCTCTTGCAGGACTATTGATGTGGACTTGTACTTAAAGGGATAGTAATACTTCGTTTTAACTTTATTTTATTTTGTAGGCATTAAAAAAACATGAAGAATGATATAAGTCTTATCTCTCAAACCTTTACGGTTTAAGAGATATTCACAAACAAAGTATCCCCCCCCTGTTCAACCAGATCAGAAGGAAGGTGCCCAGGTAGCCTGCAGAGAGGGACAATCTTCAATTAAGATAATGGAAAAAGCTGAAAAACTTGTCAAGGGGGGAAGGGCTTTCATTGTTTTCATACAAAGAAAATTGTCCCCTTCTGTTATCTGTCCTGTCATACAACCTGATCCACATCTGAGAAGAGATGTCTTACACTAGGTAAAAGGGGCGGGGAGGGGAACTTTGCTTGTGAATATCTCCTAAACCATAAAGGATTGAGAGATAAGACTTATATCATTCTTCATGTTTTTTTAATGCCTACAAAATAAAATAAAGTTAAAACGAAGTATTACTATCCCTTTAAAGTTGTTAGGAGACCAGCATCACAGAGGATTGTCCATCAGGCCTGGGGTATTAGACAGCATATGTGTGGTTCTGTGGCTACCAAAGGCAAATGGAGCAAGGTGTCTCACAGAGAGGTTCTGTGACTACCAGTGAACAGTGGAACATGGCTAGGATTTTAGACATTGTATATGTGATTCCTTGAACACTAGTAGGACAGTAGAACAAGGTTGTGGTGCATTGTAGTAGTTTAGTAAAATTCAAGGTGAATAATGTAAGTATTGGCTTTTCTTCTTTGTTTATACATCATTTAGTTTCTGTTGGCACAAGCACCCAGACCATTATAGACTTGTAAGTCAGAGTACTTCCCCACTGACAAATATTGTAATGTGTGTTGGCATCTGCCCGCCAGTTAGACTCCATTCGTCAAGCTTGTGTCTCCCCTTACATTCAGATGATCTATTTCATGATCATGAGACAAATAGAAAAAAAGAATAGCCCTTTGGACACCAGATGGTGCTGTTGTTAATAGTTGGATAAAAAAAAAAGTTTGAGTTGTAAATCCTTTTGAATGCATTAGTATAATTGTATTACTCTCCAGGAAAAGCCCTACAATTTATATATTTTTCCTAATAAAACTTTAATTTACCTCTAAAGGAGCTTATCTCGCAAAGCATTCAACTACAAATTTCACAATAATTATATTTTATATAGTAAAATATGTCAATCACACAAACACTCACTATATTTAGGTTTATTTTTCCCATGCAAATTTTAATGGTAAAAAGATATTACAATTATTCCTTTAACCCTTTGAGTGCCAGAGGGGTACGCAATGCATTGCTTTGCAATGCATTGCGTACCCCTCTGGCACGCAAAGGGTTAACAAATGTATGGGCAACCTAAGGCTCTCCAGCTGTGGATGGCTACATCTTCCATCATCCTTAGCCAGCCTTAGGTTGCCCAACCCTGCTATAACCCCTTGAAGAGACAAGCCAAACACATTGGGAGGTATATACTAAGGTGTGATGGGAAGGTGATAAAGTGGAGATGACTTCTCCAGTGATATCACTTCTACAGTTCCTCTATGGAGCCAAAGCAAGATTTCTCCAACTTTGGAGATCCTAGTACAAGGGCTCTATAGAATAACATAGGGATTGGAGAAGTGATATCACTGGTGAAGTCATCTCCACTTTATCACCTCTTTATTACGCCTTAGAGAATAACCCCCACTGGGGTTATGCACTAATGCGTGATAATCTGGTGATAAAGTGGAGATCACTTCTCATATGCACTAAGATCTCTCACTAAGTCATCATCATCACTTTATCACCTCTTTATCACACTTTAGTTGTCTCCTCCATTGTGTCATAAGAAGAGAGAAACTTCAGTTAGATTTTGCATGATACTACCAATCAAGACTGGCTTTTTTTTTTATAACATTTTGAAAAAAATGTTGGTTTCAAATTGAGAATCGAAATCACACATTCTGCCCACCTATAGAATCATTAGGAAGGTAATGTGCGCCTATGTACTGTACTAACTATAAATGATTCTAATGGGCATTAAAATATGTAGGGGGTTATGCACAAAGCTGTGATAAAGTGTTGATAATGTGGAGTTGACTTATCCAGTGATATCACTTCTACAGTTCCAGTGTGATTCTATGTAGCTTAAGAGTAAGGTCTCTAAAGTTGGTGAAGTCTTAGTGCATTGGCTCCATCAAATATCACAGGCCTTGGAGAGTTTAGAACACTAGAGAAGTCATCTCCACCTTAGAGCATCTATCCCATAGAATTGCTAACTACATGAAGGAGTACAAAAGAGAAAATAAACACTTTTGTATTTCCCATAAGTTTCCAGGAAAGCAGGAAGATGACTAGGAGTGCCAAATGAATGGAGAATCTCAGAACCAGTCACAATAGCTAAACGCTAAAATTTAGCTGCAATTGTATACATTTTCATTAATCCAAAGCTCTGCATAATGTATTATGTGATTAGTAAATGTAAGCAGAATAACAGATAAGCTACTTTATACCTGTTCAGCAAGGCAAGGAGTAGAGAAGCTTATGCTCTCTTGTTTTTGGGGACTACAACACACATCATCTCCAAGCAGCCTTTGTAGTCTACAACAGCGAGAGAACATACGGATGCCAGTTCCTGGCGGAGAATAATATAGACTTTGGGAGGCTTAATCGCTTCAACATCACAGACTTTAGTGATTAAATCTGATTTGCATACCCAAACAAAGAAGTCACCCTGCTCCTTCGGGGTTAGATCACTGATTCAATAAAGAACCAAAAAAAGACTACTTATTAATAGCCAAGTTTCTTCTTTCAAGTAGTGTAAACAAAGCCAAGAAACAAAAGTGATGAGCGTGAGTAGGCCCTTCCATAAAAAAAGCTATACATGTGTCACTGACAAAAACACACTCTTACCCAACTTGCTTATACGTTTTTTCCCAATGAGTAACATGGGAAATGCAAGTCAGGACCAGTTGTAGGGTGTCTCACATAAACATGTGACCAGGAGCTTAACTACAGGGGTGCCAAAAGTGCATTTGTACTGAGGCCCAGCATCTAAAGGGCCCCATCTGCTCCAGGGTCCAATAGGTTCTTATTGTGTTTTTGCGAAAATGTGTTTTTGTAATAATTTCCAAAAAATGTTTGCACCGGTGTCTTTCAATTACTAGATATGCCATAGTGTGTGATGTATTCTTGTTCTCCCTTATTGATAAACTAGTTTTAAAGCCCATGTACACGGGCCAACACTGGTGGTGCTGCAGTCATGCGCAGTACAGACTGCCCACGCCACGGCTGATACGGTCTGAATTCGGAGCTCCCCGCTCCGTATCAGCTGTGACATGGGCAGTCTGTAATGCACATGACTGCAGCGCGCGCAGCCATCTCTGCTGCGCATGACTGCTTCTGACAAACATCCTTAGTGAATTATAATACAGAATGAGGGCAAATATGAATTAGTACATGAGAAATCTGCAAACACGTCAGAAAACTACCATATCTTCTGGTGTGCTTGTAGATCAGACTTCAGTATATAGAATAAATATAGCCCATTGGGTCTTAAGCAGAAAGCAAATCTGGAGTATACCAACTGAACCATAGGGGACAAATAAAAATTACCCAAATTTCCATTGATTTAAATGGGATTTTTAACCCCACTAATGCTAGAGAGGTCTACATGCGAGACTTGACTTAAAAGTCTCACTTAAATCTATGGTGACTTTCATTTATGCTCCAGAACGGCTCAGCTTTACTTGCTTAAAAACAGGGGTTACAACAATGAGAATTTGGGATTTTTTTATTTGTTTCTTATGGTGCAGTTGACTTGTCCCAGAAAGTATCCAGTATATCAGCATCTTTGTGACTGATTGTGCTAAATACGTTTGTTTCCAACTTTTTTACACCAGAATATTCAGCTGAATGGTATGCAACACATCAGATGTAATAAGGCATAGCACAGCTTAGTAAACATGGCTTATCCCCACATTTCTTCCAAGATACCTATAAACGTGTTCAAGTGCGTCATTGTGGTTAGAATGCAATTATATTACCTTATCTCCTTGGGTGGCAATGGATCAAACTCCACACCCTCGCCAAATGATAAAGGACAAAGTCTTGGTATGAAGTTATTTGTCAAACTTAACGAGAGAGAAGTGTTCTTAAAAACAAAAACAAAACACATTCCATTAATCTAACAGTGAAAACGTGCCAGAAACATCATAAGTAACAATGAACTATACCTTTATTGTAATGAAAAGTGGTATGATTAAGAGCGACATTGCTCAGCATGCGTACGGCTGCCTTGTGGTACATTATACATTTTTATATGAGGCATATGTATAAACATAAATGCGCTGCAATTCTGGGGGGAAACCAAATGCATTCTCAATTACTTAAATTGTACTTTTAACCCCTTGCACGATAGAGAGAACTCCACCTACAGACCTCTATGGCATTCAAAAAGGTTAAAAGCCCCATTTAAAGCAATTTTAAATTAGGGGAGTTTCTAGGTTATCAAAAGATTCAGGGCTTGGACCAACCTAATGCATTATGGGTGCACCATACAGCCCAACTGTACCATTAGCACCATTACATGCTCACGGCTTTAAGCATCCTGGGGCTTAAGGACCACAGCCAATACCTAGCAATGCCACAGTAAGAATGCTATTGTTCCCCTATGGTGCAGCTGATTTTCTCTGGAATGGCAAGTCTTTTGTTTTTTTGAATAAGGCTCAAGTTACATTACATAGTAGTATGAACAATACATGTTAACACTTTGAATTCCAGAGGGGTACACAATGCATTGCACACTCTTCTGGCACTCAAAGGGTTAATGTCTTCCTGTTACTAGAAAAGTTACACGTAATCATCTATGCAAGAAAACATTTTCCAGAAAGCAAGAAAGGCTGTGCACCACTGGGGACATATACTTAACTCTTTGAGTGACCGAGGGGTACGCAATGCATTGCAAAGCAATGTGTTGCGTACCCCTCTGGCACATAAAGGGTTAAATACAAAAGTGGAGGAAATCTAGGGCAAACCAACAGCACCATATGCAACACAAAAAAATCCTTTTAATTTAAATGTAAGTTTTAACCTTAGGGGTGCTAAAGAAATCTTTGAATTAGTTAATTTTAGTATTATTTTGAAGTTGGTTTGCTCCCCTTTGCCTTTATACATATGCCTCACAAAGTCTATGTGAAAGAAAAATGTGTTCATTGTAATTAAATACATTAACCCCTTAACCTTTTGAATGCCAGAGAGGTACGCATTGCGTTGCATACCCCTCTGGCACCCAAGGGGTAATTGACCATAAGGATGTGCAAGCCTTGCTTTGCACACTCCTATGGTCCTCAAAGGGTTAACAAAGTATGCAAGGGAAAAAAAAACAACAACTTCTGTTTGAAATAAGAAGCCATGGACAGTCAGGGTTAATAATGGTTAGAAATCTATAAAGGTATAATTGTGCTGTGCATTATCAGTGCCATCCTAAGAAAGAATAATCATTTACACACACAGACTGATCTACTCAGAAGAACTGGGGCGATAAGCACTAAGGAGTGATAAAGAAGTGATAAAGTGGACAGAACGCCTCCAGTGTGAGGAACTCTCCAGTTCCCATGTTGTTCTATACAGCCTATGCACTCAAGTCTGAGACATCTTAAAGGGATAGTAATACTTGAAATGTAAAAAAATATATGTTGTAGGGTTTATGCCCCCGAGTAAAACAAGAGTACTCCCACTGCTGAAAGGTGTTTCATTCAAAAGTTATTAATTTTCAAAGTTGAATTTTTTAGGTGCAATTTCACAGTGGCCAGAAATTGTACAGTGGCGCTGTTGCTACACGATCCTATGGACAGCTCTGGTCCCGGGACCATAAATCTCCATAGGATGGTGTAGCAACAGCGCCACTGTACAATTTCAGGCCACTGTGATATTGCACCTAAAAAATTCAACTTTGAAAATTAATAACTTTTGAATGAAACACCTTTCAGCAGTGGGAGTACTCTTGTTTTACTCAGGGGATAAACCCTACAACATATTTTTTTTTACATTTTAAGTATTGCTATCCCTTTAATGCTTAGGCTCCATAGAAACTGGAGGGCTCATCACACCAGAAAAGTTATATCTGCTTGATCGCTTCTTTATTACACTTAAAGTAATAGTATTACATTGATTAAATGACATTTCATTTTGTAGATACTAAAAAAATAAATTAACTGTGCCCAGTCCGATCTCTCAAACCTATATGGTTTGAGAGATATAAGCTTACAAAGTTCCCCCTTCCCTCCCCTTGCACTGCTTTCTATCTTACAGAAGGAGATCCCAATCTGCAGAACATCCTGCAGCTCTTCAGCAGAGCCAACATTGTGCTAGTTAGAAAGAAATACTTCATTTGAACGGTCTACAATGGGTGCTTGCAAACCAGGCACACGTAGACCGTTCAAATGAAGTATTTCATTTGAAAAGCTTATATCTTTCAAACCATAGAAGTTTGAGAGAAAGAACTGGGCGCAATTAATTTATGTTTTTAATATCTACAGAATTAAATTTCATTTAATCGCTGTATTACTATCCCTTTAATGTGTAACACCCCTGGGGTCAATTCTGGCATAAATCAATTGCACCACAGGGAAAATAAAAATCACCATTGATTTTAGTGGGGCTTTTCACCCCTTGAATGCTAGAGAGGTATCCATACATTGGAGCCATCTCTAGCATACAAAGGATTAAAAACCATTTGATTTTGGGGAATTTCTGTCATCCCCTATAGTTAGTTTATCCCAGAATTGCCCAGTTTATCTTAGTACTTCAGTACACCGTTGAGGAAATGTACGAATCTGCCAAAGGAGCTACTTTTCTGCTCTGGACTTTTTGTATAAAAATATTGTGCCTGCACCCCTGCAGTATGTTCGGTATTATCAGAGAAGTAAGTAACCCTTCATACGATACTGTAGTAACAGTGCCACTGCAAATTTTTAGGCCACAGACAAACTGCACCCAAAAAATTAAAGTCTGAGGTGCAATAAGTTTTTAATAAAACTTCATTCATTATGGCAGGGGATATACCCCACAATATGCATATTTCCAGTATTAAGTGTTGTAGATTCCTTTTTTTGACTTCCTATTAGTGTGAAAAGCAAGCAAATCAATGTGCACCTAGACAGCCTCACTTGACCCTGACCTTTGTGTAAGATAGGGACTATTAGGAACCCAAGGTGAGGCACCCTTAAACAGGAGGCTCCTATCCCATGCATAAAAATGCTTCTTGATACCAAATTATAAATGTATATTCCACTTGCTGTGTCTGTGTGCAATATTACGTCAGAACGTAATTAATCATGCAGGAAAATATTGGCACGTATTGGGATTGGAAGAGTAATCTGCATTGTGTGACTACAGTGTATAAAGAGTGAAGCAGAGTAAGCAGGAAAAGTGTACAAAAGTAAACAGATACAACTGATAATATTGCAGGCTTGAGTAATTAGAGTGTACAAGTTACCCAATAGCTGAAGATAAAAATGGTACATTCCAAGCAACCATCAACTTAAAGGGATAGTAATGTTTCATAATAAAAGCAGCTCTAATTAATCATCATAGTATTTGGACTTTGGAGAGTGTTATTTCAATTCTGTCAGAGTTGTAGTTCAAGAGTAATTCAATGACAAAGTATCCCCCTCCGGACCCTTTTACTGATGTAACACTGTTCAGCCAGAGCAGAACGGAGGTGCCCAGGTACACTGCAGAGAGGGACAATCTTCAATTAAGATAAGGGAAAAACCTGAAAAACTTGTCAAGGGGGGCAAGGCTTTCATTGTTCTCATAGGAAGAAGATTTTCCCCTTCTGTTATCTGTCTGGTCTATGGACTGCATTCCACATCTGAGAAGAGATGGCTTACACTAGGTAAAAGGGGCGGAAGGGGAAACTTTGCTTGTGAATATCTCTCAAACCATAAAGGTTTGAGAGATAAGACTTATATCGTTCTTCATGTTTTTTTAATGCCTACAAAATAAAATAAAGAAAAAACGAAGTATTATTATCCCTTTAAAAAACAAAGCATGTGAGGAAACTGTGTTGTGAGGGTTGGGATAATCATAATTTGTAGGTCACATCACATGCAGGTCATGATTGCCCTAGGAAACATTTTCCTTAATCTCCTTGACTTGGATCTTTTTCAACAAATACATTATTATACATTTTTGTGTAATGCATGCATACAACACGTAGTCTTTTTTTTTTTTTTTTCTTTTTCCACTAACCACCGCATTTCAGTATAGTCTTTGTAGATACTGTTTGGACTCATTCATCACCAGTAAAAGCCCTAGGCTGTCAGTGATTCTCAGCTCCAATCCTCAGGGTGCATGACAAGGTCAAGATTTCAGGATATCCCCAATGAATCACAGGCAGCTTAACCATGTGTGCGCCAGAGGGGTGTCCAATGCATTACAAAGCGATGTGTTGGACACCACTCTGGCACTCAAAGGGTTAATCAAAATGACTGAACCACCTATTACCATACCTGGGAACGCTCTGGATCTGCCCCGGAAACTCGGGTTTTTAGAGTTAAATACAGGGTCTCCGTGGACAGAGACTGATTCTCTGGTGGTGGTGAGTTTCTTATGAAACTCTGCTCACTTCTCCTCCTTCTCACCCTGTTCTTCCCACTTCTCCTCCTTCCCACCCTGCTCTGCCCACTTCCCACCCATTTTATAGCACGAGGATGGTAAGCTCTGTCCACTCAATTAAGCCCCACCCCTTTATTTCATGAATTTCTTCATTGACATCCCCTGGTCGCCAGCATATGTGCCCTTTCCGGGGGCTCATGAGGAGGAAGTTCCCAAGCATGCTGTAACAGTTCTTACAAATTAATACAGGACACGTACTTATAGGTAACAATCACTTTAGTAAGATCAAATAATAAATCAGTAAAGCACGTATCAGCAAAAAATGGTAAACAATGGCATTCGTATACAACGGAGCTTACGCCACTTATCAGAGGTTGGAGGCTGCCTTCATGAGAGGTACTATCTGTGTGGCCCTGAAGCAGAAATGAATGCGTAGTCAGCAGAGCCACAGGTCCACACCAGGAGGATATCAGACTATATGGAAAGGCAATCAGGAAGTATAACTGTCTGAACCCCAGGTCCACACCTGTAGGAAAACCAGACATAATCGATAGGCAGCAGTAGTAAGGAATGTCTGAGCCTAGGTCCGCACCTAGAGGATCACCAGACAAACCTAAAGTGAACAAGGAACGGACAGTCAATCAGAGCCGCAGGTCTGCACCAGATTGGATGTCAGACAAGCCTAGGGTCATGCACAGAGCAGTAGATGGACAGAGCCACAGGCCAGCACCAGAATGGGTAGTCGGATAAGCCAGGGGTCATGCATGGAAGAGATAGTCAGCCAGAGCTGCAGGTCTGCACCAGATTGGTTGTCGGACAAGCCTAGGGTCATACACGGTGCGGATAGTTGGACAGAGCCACAGGTCAGCACCAGATCGGGTACTCAGACAAACCAAGTAATACACAGAGCTCAGAAAACACAACTCCACTGGAACACCACGAAAGGGCGACTGATGTGGTGTCCAGGAAGTTTAAGTACCAATTGCTCCACCTCCAGAAGGTGGAGCAATAGGGTACTATGCCATTAAGGTCCGGGTCACGATGTCACAGGGGATTCCCTTGATGCGCACCCACAGACTGCTGGCAAAACCCAGCACTGCTGGGAGCAGAAGCAAGAAGCTGGCTGCCTGCCAGGAAACCAGGGTGGCCGGCTACAGGGGAACAAACAAGGCCAGGAGCTGCGAGGCAGCACAAACGAGACTGACCGCCACACGTGCCTGGCGGCTGTCTTCGCAGGTAAGTGGAACGCTAACACATACTGATTATTCCCCTTTATTAAGCAGGGATTTCCTGAAAACTTGAACTGTTGGTTAGACTTGTGCGCGGCAAATATTTTCGGTAAAATTCGATTTCGGACTAATTTTTTTTTTGTCGTTCGAAGGATCTGCATTTCGGACCTGACCTGTTCAACTCGGATGAAATTCCGCAACATTCCAAATTATTCGGCCGAATTTAACATACTTTAAAAAATTACTCTCTCTTGTGGTGGCAATAAGGTACTAGGCCTGTCTACCTGCCGACATAACTGTGAGAAACTGAAAACAAATTCCTAATATTTTTTATATTTTGCACAGGAACAAAGATGACTCTCCTTTGCAGTGGCAATAAAGTACTAATGATGGCTGCCTGCCTATGCTACCTGCCTACCTACACAACAACTGGACACTCTCTATCTCCTTCTGCTCTCTCTGAGCTCCAACAATGGACTAACAGGAAATGCAGGCTGTCTTGGTGTCTGACATGTCATTAGTCCAACCCCCATCATGAAACGAAGAAGCTAATTGGACTAGATGAGGGAAAGTATTGCGCATGCAGGTAGTCGTTGCCGAATGTCCAAAATTTTCTACTACATTCTGATCCAGGGCTGTTTGGATTCGGTTTTAAAAATGACTTTTTCCTTTCGGACCACTCGAATAATGCCGAATTACCCTTATTTGTCCGAATTCCAAAATCGGCTGAACCGATTCGCACAAGTCTACTGCTGGTGTCCCCAGAGGACCAACAATGAGAAACAGTGATCTAAGCTATTGGTGAAGATCTGGCTTTCATAATAACACTGAGATACCTTTATGTTTTTTAAGCTTTGTACTTACATTTTTGTCCCAAATCTCATGTTCTTTGTTGTTATACATGGGGCAGCCATGTTTGCTCAGTTCAGTATGATATGGCTAGGCTTCATTCACATCCATTTAGTCCCTTGGATGCACTGTTATAGTGAATGTTTAAATATGTAGCTAGATAACACTCTCTGATACCAAACAACAGGTTTCAATAGACCTGAATGACATGTAAGGGTCAGTTGTCTACAACAGATCATAAATTGAAACTACTAACCATAGACTAAAGCAGATATCAAAGTCTTTCTGTTAATCTGGTTTAGGAGATTTGTTTTCCAAAGGTATACTTTTCCCATTTTCAAGCTAAAAATGCAGATGTAAATTCAAAATGCAACCAATAAATCTACATCTGTCTCTCCTTTGCTTCAGAAACATAAAGCAGACACTGGTAAATGAAGGAGTAATAAGGTTGCAGGAATCATGTGACATTCATACTGAGCAAGAGTTTAGGGGATCACCAGTAGAAACTGTAGCAGTATAAAGTAAGTCATGTGTACCGGAGACATTTTCCAGGAATCCCCTAGAAGATACAAATTCATTGAGGTGTGAAACCTGGTTTGACAACTGCTACTCACCTTCAGAAACTCCTATATTCTGAAGAGTTTATTAAAATAAACTAATAGGGAAAATATGGTAATATGTTCTGAGGAAAACTTGCAGCCTTTGTTAGAGATAAATCTAAAAGTTTAGAAAAACATTGGACCCTTTGAAGATCACAAGTTATGAAAATACTGTGAGCCATTAGATATTCTGTGTGTAATCATATTGATAGTTTCAGGAGTTTTACTAACTTATTTCATGCGTAGTCTGAGATATATGAGAGTTTTAATCTCACATCTCAATTAGATATGAAAAATGACAGTCTGGAGAATTATGTGGTTAATAGCAGTTTTAATGATGCTACTGTGATAAGCTTCTTATCGTTTGTATTGTCCCATTAATGCAAGTTCATTGTTTTAATTATGTTTTGGCCACAATAAAGCACAGATACATGTGCCTTTGCTTTTTAGTAAATACAGGATTTCAGTATTAAGGCATTGAGAGAAGCTAAATGTATTGTGTGTCTCTTTGCTCCCCTTAATAAATCTCACTCATAGTTCCTACTATACCTAACCACCCAGGGAAAAGTGGCTCTTAATACGTATAAGAGAAGGATTTACTTAGGTTGCTGTCCCTCAAACAGCAGTAAGGTATACCTACATCTTACTTCTAGCCTTTTATAGTGCACTGCAAACTATTGCCTTAAAGCAGAACTACCACCCAATAAGAACATTGCCCCACATAATTGCCCATCTGGCGACTAGCTGCTCAGTAGTGCTAGTCGCCAGAATTATTACCATGTTAAAGAGAAATCTCTATTCTTCATGGACTGACAGCAGGACAGAGAGTGGACATCTTGTCATAGTGACGTCCGTGCGCCTGCAATGTCAGTCCCTTTTGGAGCCGGCCGGCTCTTAGCAACGCCTCCTAGACCCGTCTGGGACTGACAGCGCAGGCGCACGTACGTCACTATGGCAAGATGTCCGCGCTCCGTCCTGCTGTCAGTCCTGGAAGAATAGCGATTTCTCTTTAATCTGGTAATAATTCTGCCAACTAACGCTACTGAGCAGCTAGTCGCCAGATGGGCAATTATGTGGGACAATGTTCTTATTGGGTGGTAGTTCCGCTTTAAAAGTAATAAGAACTCATGCCCCTTGTGATCCATTAAAGGGATAGTAATACTTTATTATTACTATTCCCCATATTGTAGATATTTGCAAAATAATTTAATAGCCCCCAAGTTCATCTCTCACGTGGGGGCTATTAAATTATTTTTCAAATATCTACAATATGGGGAATAGTAATATTAAAGTATTACTATCACTTTAAGGTCTGTGGAAACTTAGTGTTTGATGTCTAAGGAAGTATGATCTGGAGACAATCTTGAAGAGAGTTCACTGTATATTGGAAATTGCAGATATCATGCAAAATATAGAAATATACACCTGACTACTGTGTGAGGGACACCTATAGAGCTAAATTAATCTGTTAAACAAATTAAAAGCTACTAGAAAAAAAGAGGTCTAAACCTTTTCTTTTTTTATCTTTCTGTTCCTACTGTTGGACATTATAAATGTACAATCTCTGATTGATAAAATACAGTTGAAAATGTAAAATGAAACTGAATTAGATGTAAATGGAGCAGACCAGATATATATTTTAATCTTTGTGCTACTGTATATTATAGCATTTTGCAATCTATACATCTTAGTATAGCAGTTTACTAGTGCAAGTTTACATTCTAACACATAGAAACAATGTTTCTAAGAACAAGTTTGCTTATCCAGTACATTTTCCTATCTACTTAAAATATACTATGTTACATACTTCTCAGAATATACTTATGTCTGTCTCAAGCGTTTTAGAATTTCCTACTAGTCCCTACCACCTCTACTGAGAGGCTGTTCCATGAGTCTGTCACCCATTCTGTAAAGTAGTACTTACACACCTTGTTTCTGAAATTTACACCCGAGCATGATCTCTTTTTCTGCTATTTCACTTTTTCTGAAAAATGCTTCCCTCATGAACATACCTGGGAACTCTCAGGGTTTGGAACCAAATCTCAGGGTCTCAGGGTGAAGGGCCAAATTCTCAGGGTGAGCATATCCAGTGTGTCCTCCTATATGATTTACACAAATTTACTGCTTATTTATTGTCCAAATGCATGACATTTCTACCAGAAAGGCAGGAGGACAAGTTCTGCTTGCCTTATGAGTGTATAAGAAGTTATATCTCAGAAGTGTAGCATGTGTAATGTTCCTTAAAAATTGATTGGGTTATCACTGGTTTAGAGCAAACATTGACATAACACATAGAATCTGCTTTCTTGTGGGTGTTAAGGGTTAATATTGCAAATATATCAGGGTGAGCTCATTTCAAAAGTTCCCAGGTATTCTCGTGAATCATATTAAACCCCCTTAATATATTTAAAAGTTTATACCATATTACTCTTCTCTCTCTTTTTTTCCAAGAGATGCGGATTAAGTTATTTGAGTCTATCCACGCTTCTTTTGAGCTGACTCTGATTTATTAATTTCCTTTTGAAGATGTGGTCTCCAGTAATCTGTAGACTGGCATTATTACCACTCTGATGCTAATACTTCTTTCTATGCAACCAAGAACCCAACTGTTTTTTCCACTGCTTTACTGCATTGCTTGCCTAGCTTTAAGTCATCTGAAATAATAACTCCCAAGTCCCGACTCCCTTTCCTCTCATGTTTTTGTCAGCAAATTAGCTTTAAGACTGTATTCCACCTCTGTGTTCTATATACAAAATCTTGCATTTTTCAAAATTAAAGGGATAGTTATATAAAAAAATAAATGTCCATCCAATTGTTCTCTGTAATTTTCTATACTGAATATTATGTTTCGGAACATCCAATACCTTTATATTTGACTTTAAAATCCAATTACAAGTTTCCTCCTCCCACCACTTTTGTGCACGTCATGTAGACTTCCCTCAGGGCACAAAGCAGGTCCGGACAGATCGCAACAAGGGACAATATTATGTCAGCATAAGGAAAAACCTGCCTTCCTTCGTCAAGATTGTTAGCAAGGACAACTGTGAAAGCTGCAATAGTTATCTCAAATTCCAGTTAATGGTCAACTCAAGTGATAATCAGTCATTAGTCATAGCCCCAGAGATAGGACTGCAAGGGAAAGGTATGGCAGCACAGGTAACTGAAATGGGCAACTGGAATGTGTCAGCATTGCTGCCATGTTCCGGTTACCCGTATGAACTTAGACTTACTCTGTATACTTCACCAAACTGACTGCCTGTGGGCTACATGCAAAAAAGCAGACGAGTAGCAGTCCTGGATCAAACTATCTGCACAACACAAGACAAATACACATTTCCAGAATACTCCTTGATTTAAATTAGGATTTTAACCTCAACAGGAACAATTATAATTCCCATTGTTTTAAATAGAGGTTTTATCCCTGAATGAAAAATGGATCTTTAACACACTGACTTGCAATACACTGAAGCCCTCTCTAGCACTCAAGGGGGGTTATGCACTAAGGTGTGATAAAGAGGTGATAAAGTGGAGATGACTTCTTCAGTAATACCAGTTCTCCAGTTCCTATGTTATTCTATGGAGCCTATGAATTAAGATTGCCAAAACATAAGAAATGTTACTGAATTGGCTCCATAGAATAGCATAGGAAT
The DNA here is from genome assembly GCA_037306005.1 of Rhinophrynus dorsalis. Lineage (NCBI taxonomy): Eukaryota > Metazoa > Chordata > Amphibia > Anura > Rhinophrynidae > Rhinophrynus > Rhinophrynus dorsalis. The sequence continues at coordinate 331,369,959 of CM074719.1, read as the reverse complement.
CAGAGAACTGATATCACTGGAGAAGTCATCTCCACTTTCTCACTTCTTTCTCACGCCTTAATGAATAACCTCCAAGATGTTTAGATCCCAGTTAAATTAATGGGAATGTTCATTTGACCCTGTGGTGACATTGAGGAACATTTATAAAACGTGTTCTTCTACGTTGTTTGTGAAGATTACTTAAAGTAGCCCTATTCCTTATTATGATAATTGATATTTATAAAGCAGATTTCGAACGTTTATAAATGTGGCGTTATAGTGTGTTTTTATAATTATATTTGCACTTGCATTTTTTTGTGCGCACATTTGTGTATCCCGCTTTTGGCTACTATGCCGCAAATAAGAACAGGAAAGACATGGCATTAATATTGTGGTGGTAACTGTGTCACTAAAATTTCTTTATAAAATTGCTGGGCCACTTTTCTTACACTTCCGAACCCACTTTTAAAAAAACACTACTACATGGCGTTACTCTTTCTTAATGCTTCTTTACTACTTTTATAAGTAACAAAATCATTTTTAACTCCATTTTAACATTACAATTTGCTTTATTCCACCTTTATAAATGTCCCTCATTGTTTTGCTACAAAATTGCTTTCCTTTTCCTTTCATACCACCCAATGTGTGTGTGTGATCTTGTGCAGTGTCATGGCTGTATGACAGCAGAGTTAAAACAACAAGGAGCTTTGGGCAAGTAAAAATATAACATGTGATTTACTGTAAAATTCAAAGCTTTCCAATAAACGTATCATACGGAAGGTTAATTGTGATAAACTACAATAGGAAGTAAGGAGCAGCAGATTTTTTCCTTCTCTTTCAATCAGGTTATTGAAACAGAACACATTTGCAAAAACTCATTATTATACAACTGTACCTAAAGGTTGTTTCAGTCAGGTTAAAACAAAATGACAAAATAATCTGTAATTGATTTTGGCAACACTTACTACGGTCATAAATTAAAATAAAGACGTTTAGGTAGAATATTAACTACAGAGCTACTGTAGACAAAAAAACTAAATGAAAAGTTCAGTCAGTGATACAAACTCTGTCAGTTCTATGTAGTTGGATTAAAGCTATAACTACTGTATTTCACTCTAGGGGAGAGTAGGCACTAAGACGGGGTAGGCAAATTTGTTGGCTGAAAAGCCAAATCTCTGTTCAAAATATTTTCAGAGAGCCATAGTTGTATTGCACATCCAAACAGAACAAATCCAGTAGTGTGCTCCCCAGAAAACGTGGCTGGATAAAGATGATGGAAGGTATATTCTAACAATTGTATGTGTGTGGGGGGTGTTACCCACCCTGGCTTAGTTATGCACAGAAAAACATTAATCTTTTCTCATATTTGGGGGTGCCTCTCTAATATGGGCACAAAAATATAAAGGGGGATCTGGGCAACTGCAGACCCCCTCTTGGTTTGCCTTTGTCCCAGGAGAAATAAGTAGCAGTGCATGTGTGATGCCAGGACCAGGAAGTGGCACTGCAAACCAGAATAAAAAAGAGCACCTCATATATTATACCAGGGGGGAGATGCACCAAGGTGTGATAAAGAGTTTATAACTTTTCCAGTGATATAACTTCTCCATTTTCTGTGCTATTCTATGGAGCCCATGCATTCAAGTGGGAGATATTATAGTGCATAGGCTCCATAGAATAACATAGGAATTGGAGAAGTGATTCCACTGGAGATGCCATTTATTACCACTTTATCACACCTTAGTGCATCACCCCCAGGAGAAAGAAGATACAATTAATATTTGATCCTAGGTGAGAGCGGAGCACTTTTACAATGACAGAAATTCAGTGCTGCACCTCTAATACATTGAATGTTCCGCAGAAAGATTATCCAAGGATTAACAATACAGAAAGGGGGAAAAGAGGGATAATTAGAACCACACCTTTGAACCAGAGAGAGGGGGAAATCAGCATTACACAGCTGATCCAGAAAGAGGAGAAATCATCATTACTCCTCTGATCCAGAGAGGGCGAAGCATGACTGTACCTCTGATCTGGAGAGGTAGAATCAGAAGTACATTTCTGGTCCAGAAAGAGAGGGGAAGGAGAACGACACTTCTGATCCAGGAAGAGGAGAAATCATCACTACTCATCTGATCCAGTGAGGGAGAAGCATCACTACACCTCTGATCCGGGGAAGGGGGGGGGGCAGCACTACACCTCTGATCCGGGGGGGGGGGCAGCACTACACCTCTGATCCAGAGAGAGTGTGGAAAGTAGCACTACATCTATGATTCAGAGAAAGAGAGAGAGGGGGAAATCAGCACTATACCTCTGATCCAGAGAGATGAGGAAGCAGCACTATACCTATGATCTAGAGAGAAGAGAAATCGGCATTACACCTATGATCCATAGAGAAGGGAAAGCAGCATTACACCTAAGACCAGGTAAAGAGGAAAGCAGCACTACACGCTACTGATCCAGTGAGACGTTAAAGCAGCACCACACGTCTGCTCCAGAGAGAGGCTGGAAAGCAGCAATATACCTATCATCCAGAAAGAAGAGAAAGGAGCACTACACCTATGATCCAGTGAGAGGGAAGAGCAGGACTACACCTATGATCCAGTGAGAGGGAAGAGCAGCACTACACCTATCATCCAGTGAGAAGGGGAAGCAGAACTACACCTATGATTCAGTGAGGGGGGAAAGCAGCACTACAACTATGATTCAGTGAGGGGGGAAAGCAGCACTACAACTATGATCCAGAGAGAAGGGGAAGCAGAACTACACCTATGATTCAGTGAGGGGGGAAAGCAGCACTACAACTATGATCCAGAGAGAGATGAAAGCAGCACTACACACCTCTGATCCGGTGAGAGAGGAAAGCAGCATTACATCTCTGATCCAGTTAGAGGGGAAAGCAGAACTACACCTCTGATCCAACAAGAAGGAATCAGCATTACACCTCTGTTCCAGAGATGTATTATATGTAGCAACATAACCATAAACCATGGGCTTCACTTACTGTAATGAAGTTCCCCATGGGCTGCTAGAATCAAGTTTGCAAAAAGTAACAGTGAGTGTATATGGGGACTGCACCTGCATCCAGTGGAATCTGATCTGCTAAAATTCCAAGCTCCCAGTTCAGATCATCCCAAGATCAGTCAGACAACCATGGGGCCAGCCTTCTGACTCCCAAACTGGCTGTCTAGCTGATCAGCTGAGAAGCACAATGCAGGTTATTGTAATTCTTTAAGGACCAGAGGGATGAGCAACACACATCCAAGTGAATTTTAATTGCTTCCCTATGGTGCTGGTGGTTTGGTCCAGAATCACACATATAGAGCTTATTGAGTTGTACCTAAAATGTCTTCTTTAGTCTCAAGTTCATTCACATATACAAAGCAAGAAATTAAAATGTCATTTAGGAAAGTTAGGAGCTACTGAAGGGTCACACACATATCCACACTCACAGACACCCACAGACAAATACATGAAAACACCACACACACATTACATATATGTGCTAGAGGTGAATGTGTAAAGGACCATTAAGCTGATTTTTATCTAAAATATATGTATAGGGCTCTTCCTGTGGAACAAAACACAGATACTTTCACTACTGGGAGATTTTCCATTAAAAGTTATTTCAGCTCCAATGTATTTCTTTTAATCAAACTGTTAGCAGCTTTGACAACTAGTGGGAGATGCACTAAGGTGTGATAAAGAGGGGATAAAGAGGAGGTAACTTATCCAGTAAGATAAGTTCTACAGTTTAAATGTTATTTTATGGAGCCTATACACTAAGCTTTCTCAAGTGGGAGAGATCTTACTTAATAGGCTTCATAGAACAACGTATGAATTGGAAAAGTGATATCATTAGAGACATTATCTCACCTTTATCACATTTTTATTACACCTTAATGCATAACCCCCTTGGTATTATAATGAACTCTTTGGGAGAGCTTGAGTCATAGACTACAGCTCTCTAGAAGTTATAGGAAATGCACAGCCTGGTGGATCAAAATAGAAAAGTTGCAGTTTAATTTAAAAATAGATAAATAAATACATAGATAAATAAATAAATAGGTCTGAGCTGTAATATATATATATATATATATATATATATATATATATATATATATATATATATATACACACATACTTATATATAGCTATATAATTTGTATTATTTTTTCATAAACAATGATAAGGCTCCTTTAATCTGGATATCTGTGTCATCCCCATCAAAACTGCTGCTTTTTTCTGTTCCTGGATTATTCCACATAAACTGCTAAGTGTGCACCGGTTTATCAATTATGCTGTGTGTTAGGCACTATGAGGACGTTTAGGGTCAGTTATCAGACAAATTGTTAAATCCATTCCCTAAATGAAAACAGATTCCAAAACATAATAGAATTGCCAGAGGGACACTATACAGTGTATAATGCTGATATTCCAACCCAAATGTCTCATTTTAACAACATAAATGCTTGACCCTCTGAGTGCCAGAAGGGCGATGCACACCTCTTTGGTGATCGAAAGCGTTAACCCTTTGAGTGCCACAGAGTTAAGTTATGTTAAGGTACTGTGTTGTATCTTAACCTTTTGGCGATCAGTGGGTTAACGTACAGTTATTCTGGTGTAAATCGATCATGCAACATCCCCCTTCCCGATGATTTAACCCTATGAGTGCCTCTGGCACACCAAGGGCTAAGAGGTACAATGAGACCAAATGAATTACAAAGACCTGTGTGATTGCTTATCAAATCACTGTACCAAGTACTATCTGCCGTTTAATTTCATGGCATATTTAACAGATCACCGTTTGTTACTGTTTTGAACAAGGCACGGTGTCTTTTACACACGTCTGCATATATTTGCTTGACTATATTTTACTCTGGTTGCAGTGTTTTATAATTGTCATAATGAGATAGGTATAGTAGATATCAGAAGGTTAACCACTCAAGTTCAGTTATGGAAAAAACCAACCTCATCACAGGGAGCAATTAAAAACGCCCATTAATAATGTTTATTTCTCCCCTCTGGTGTAATTGGTTTGCTCCAGAATTGCACCTCTAACTTTCAGAATTGCTCCTTTTGAGTGTTTGTGGGGAGTGCAACGCAGGTCTCTGGCACTCAAATGGTTATACCCCCCAACCAACTGCCCCTGGAGACAACATAATAATAATAATAGTAACAATAGTAACTGATTGTACTCACCCCTTGTGATGTGTGACCAGAGATATCTTGATCAGTAGATTTCTCAGCTGTCCCGGTAGACAGAAGCCAGTTACTAGGACAAGGGCTTGGAGGAAGCCCTGAGTCCGGACTGTCCAGCACTCTTTCCCCTTTCTTTTTCATATCTAGCAGATCAGGGACATCTTGAAGGTTCAGTCTGCCAACCATTGCTGCCAGGCAATCAGCTACACGATGCCCCCCACCTTTCACCTGTGTAACTCAGCTACTTTTCTAAGATCCTAACAAAGTTAATGATCTGTTGGCCCTTAATAAAAGAGGGCAACAGGGTCTTACCAACACCTGTTGCTGTGGAATACTGTTCCCTTTGAGTAAGATAAATATTAGTCAGTCATTACTGTGTGTGCAGGAAACTCCTTTCACAACTAATATATAGACGGCTCACAGGGGATCTGTGAGGACTACAGACTGTGTGGTGCGGCAGTTACAGTCTGTCTAAGAGCAGCAGGGATCCTGTCCCTTCAGTATCAGTAGCCTGTGAGGGGAATATGGACCCGCCTTCCCCGACTCCCCTCCCAGTAGTGCAGGCTTTACATTACAGATTGCAGCGCTGGCTTTTATTATTAACCCATTGACTGCTAGCTCGATCTGTTTCGCATTTTGAGATACGTTTTTTCGGCAGGCAAGGGATTAAGCTTTGGTAATGATCAATGTGGTGGCTTGATTCAAGACTGAGCATTGCATTATTTAATAAAATGTCATTATTAGTTTTTGTCTGGAAAATAACACAAACATATATGTATAAATATTTTAATTTGTTTGTAACAGAAGCTGACAGGAAGTCACATGCGCAAAATAAAGTTTGTTAAATGGGACATTTAACCCCTTGAATACTACAGATGTGATGGACTGGAGAAATTCTGAAGAAAATCAACTGCAGTAATAGAGAAATATGGTATCCAGTGCACATGCCTGGGAACTCTCAGGGTTTGACCCTGAGACTCAGGGTTTTAAGCCAAATCTCAGGGTGAAGGTCCCAATTCTCAGGGTGAGAGACTTCATTGTTTCCTAACGTATGAACAGAACAATTATCTGCTTGTTTAGTTTATAAATTGGTGTCTTTTGTACCAAGAAGGAAGAGGGAGAAGTTATGCTAGTCTTGTGTGTGTCCAGGCAGTGTTATAGCTAATTTATAGTGTGTTAAAGTGATAGTAATGTTTCACAAAAACAGCAGCTCCAATTAATCTTCATAGTATTTGAGCCATAGAGAGTGTTATTTCATTACTGTGAGCATTGTAGTAACTGAAGAGTAACTGAATGATAAAGTTTCCCCCTCCCGCCCCTTTTACCTAGTGTAAGCCACCTCCCCCCAGATGTGGAATCCAGTCCATAGACCAGACAGCTCACATCAAGGTCAATATTCTTACTATGAGAACAATGAAAACCCTGCTCCACTTGACAGATTTTTCAACTTTTCCCCTTATCTTAATTGAAGATTGTCACTCTCTGCAACTCTTCATGGACACCACCCTGCTGCTCTGAGGTGAGCAGTGTTACATCAGTAGAAGGGGCTGGAGGGGGATACTTTACCATTCAATTACTCTTGTATTACAATTCCGACAGAATTGAAATAACACTCTCCAAGGCCCAAATACTATGATGATTAATTAGAGCTGCTTTTATTATGAAACATTACTATCCCTTTAAGGCTTTCACGTGGGCTAACTAAACACCAATAGGTTAGACCAAGCAGGGCCATATCACTTAGAATCTATGTCACAAGGTACTTTGCAGGTTAATATTTCAATAACCTTAGGGTCAGCACATTTTGAAAGTTTCCAAGTATGTCAATGCATGGCTTCAGAATAGTTTGGAGACCTTTCTAGCATTGAGGATCTTAAGCTCCCCCATTAAACCCTTTCAGTTCCAGAGGGGATGTGAAGGGCATTTTGTTTTCTTCAAGTTATTGATGTCGAAGGTCAGGGCATTGCAGAGGCAGCTGGACCTTTCACATCAAGGTGAGTATATTATTTTCCAATCAAGGTGGCTGAAAGAGGTCAGGGGAACCCTTTTCAAATTTTGCATTAAAGTAATATGGTGACTCCAGATCTCCTATTCATTTTTGTACATCCACTCCTTTAAGGAAGGCAGAGAAAGGATTCCCAGATTCCTTCCTTAGGCATTTTACTGATTGATATGGACCCCATATCAATTTTATTTTTAAGTTTACTTATCTGTTCTTTAATTAAATATGGAGCAGTGGGCCGCATATTGATTTCTTTTGTTGGCTTTCATTTTTAATGCAATAATATGGTGTATATGCCTCATATTCATGTATTTTGTTGTATTTTCTGTTTAATTTGTTTAAAGGAAGGAACAAAAAGACCCGTCTTTCAATGAAAAAATGTAATTGAGATCCCCTTTGTTTCTTTAATGCTCTCCATCCTGACCAGCTCAGAATAAAGAGATGGAGGGATAACATTATTTCCCAAGATATTTATTTAAAGCAGAACTTTCATTCAAATGAAAGTGCCCCCAAAGCATTATTCACATACGCATACTTGTATTATCCTGAATAAGTCCAGCATTTTTGGGAAATCCAATGGAGACTCACCGGCAGGCATTGTGCTGTACTGCTGTCCATCCCAGTGTACTCTAGGATTGGTGAGGGGGAGTTGCAATGTACCTTAAGGTACAGGAAATGAATGATGGCACAGGCACACAGATGCCGGTACAGCAAGATGCCTGTCGGTGAGTCTCCAAACGAGTTGGAATTCTCACTAATCCCGGCCTTATCCAGGATAATACAAGCATTGATATGTGTGTCACTATGTGAATAATGATTTGGGGGCACTTTAATTTGAATGAAAGTTCCACTTTAAGGTCATTTGGGCCTTATATTTGATTAATATTTTAATTTTAAAAAGTTTATCCAATGGAAGTATTTATGGTGGGAATGCTTAGACCACTGGGGGATGCAGGGTTGTGTATGTTTAATATCTTACTAGTTAACCCCTTTAATGCCAGACAACTTACAATGAATTTCAAGCTGACTGTCATTGAAAGAGTTATATAGTAACCTAGTTGATGAGGCTGAAAAAAGACATGCGTCCATCAAGTCCAGCCCATGCCAAATCCCCCACTGTTGATCCAGAGGAAGGCAAAAAACCACATTGAAGCCATTTCCAATTAAGCCACAAGTTTGAGAAATAGAACATTTTAAAGTTCTCCTCTCGCTCCCCTTTCCCTGATGTCAGCGTCTAGCTGACAGCAGGAGATCCTGGTCCAAGGACCGTCAGGTGACTCTTTAGCAGAGCCGTGATACCAAAATCTAAAAAGAACTACCTCCTTGGAACGCACTACAAAGTGTGCTTGCAAACCAGGCACACTTTGTAGACCGTTCCAATGAAGTATTTCTTTTTTGGTATCACGGCTCTGCTGAAGAGCCGCCTCGTGTCTGCCGACTCAAATCTCCTGCTGTCAGCAGGAGGGGGAACTTTAAAACGGTCTATCTCTCAAACCATAAAGCTCTGAGAGATAGGACTTGCACAGATGGATTTATTTTTTCCTTATCTACAATATTACTTCTTAGACTTTAAGACATAACTAACCCTTTAACTAATGTTTTGCTCTTTAGTAAAGAGAACGTGAGAAAGAGAAATTGTGTGTATGTCTAGTAATCACTGTGGAAGTCATGGAAGATATCCCTTTATATCTGTTTATGAATGTCTATGTTAATTGTATATTGTTTCCTGATACATTTCTTTAACTCTTTAAGTGCCAGAGGGAAATGCAACGAATTGCTTCACAATGGGTTGTATACCCCTCTGGCACTCAAAAGGTTAAAAATATTATGGCATCATGTCCGTGTTCCCATAGTTATATATACAGTAGCACTTCTACATTAAATGCAGATTTTCAAACAAATAGCTTTTTATCACAAATATACATTAACCCTAAGAATCCATTGCTTTCACACACCTCTGGTCCTTAATTGGATAATACCGTTAGGAAAAAAAATATTTGATCCCCTGCTGATTTTGTACGTTTGCCCACTGAAAAAGAAATGATTAGTCTATAATTTTAATGGTAGGTTTAATTGAACAGTGAGAGACAGAATAACAACAAAAAAATCCAGAAAAACGCATTTCAAAACAGTTATAAATTGATCTGCATTTTACTGAGTGAAATAAGTATTTGACCCCTTTGCAAAACATGACTTAGTACTTGGTGGCAAAACCCTTGTTGGCAATCACAGAGGTCAGACGTTTCTTGTAGTTGGCCACCAGGTTTGCACACATCTCAGGAGATCCTCTCCAAGTCATTAAGGTTTCGAGGCTGACGTTTGGCAACTCGAACTTTCAGCTCCCTCCACAGATTTTCTATGGGATTAAGGTCTGGAGTCTGGCTAGGTCACTCCAGGACCTTAATGTGCTTTTTCTTGAGCCACTCCTTTGTTGCCTTGGCTGTGTGTGTTTTGGGTCACTGTCATGCTGGAATACCCATCCACTACTCATTTTCAATGCCCTGGCTAAGGGAAGGAGGTTCTCACCCAAGATTTGATGGTACATGGCCCCGTCCATCGTCCTTTTGATGCGGTGAAGTTGTCCTGTCCCCTTAGCAGAAAAACACCCCCAAAGTATAATGTTTCCGCCTTAATGTTTGATGGTGAGGATGGTGTTTTTGGGGTCATAGGCAGCATTCCTCCTCCTCCAAACACGGCGAGTTGAGTTGATGCCAAAGAGCTCGATTTTGCTCTCATCTGACCACAACACTTTCACCGAGTTCTCCTCTGAATCATTCAGATGTTCATTGGCAAACTTCAGACGGGCCTGTACACGTGCTTTCTTGAGCAGGGGGACCTTGCGGGCGCTGCAGGATTTCAGTCCTTCACGGCGTAGTGTGTTACCAATTGTTTTCTTGGTGACTATGGTCCCAGCTGCCTTGATATCATTGACAAGATCCTCCCGTGTAGTTCTGGGCTGATTCCTCACCATTCTTATGATCATTGATACTCCAAAAGGTGAGATCTTGCATGGAGCCCCAGACCAAGGGTGACTGACAGTTATTTTGTGTTTCTTGCATTTGCAAATAATAGTACCAACTGTTTTCACCTTCTCTCCAAGCTGCTTGGCGATGGTCTTGTAGCCCATTCCAGCCTTGTGTAGGTCTACAATCTTGTCCCTGACATCCTTGGACAGCAATTTGGTCTTGGCCATGGTGGAGAGTTTGGAATCTGATTGATTGATTGCTTCTGTGGACAGGTGTCTTTTATACAGGTAACAAGCTGAGATTAGAAGCATTCCCTTTAAGAGAGTGCTCCTAATCTCAGCTTGTTACCTGTATAAAAGACACCTGGGAGCCAGAAATCTTGCTGACTGATAGGGGGTCAAATACTTATTTCACTCAGTAAAATGCAAATCAATTTATAACTTTTTTTAAATACGTTTTTCAGGATTTTTTTGTTGTTATTCTGTCTCTCACTGTTCAAATAAATCTACCATTAGAATTATGGACTGATCATTTCTTTGTCAGTGGGCAAATGTAAAAAATCTGCAGGGGATCAAATATTTTTTTCCCTCACTGTAATGCTTAATACTGAGGATTTATTTGTTTTATGTAAATGTTATTGCAGCTCAAATTTGCATTTATTAGGTGTAGTACCTCCATGGCCTGAAATGTAACAGTGGAGCTGTTGCTACAGTATCCTATGGAGGTTTATGGTCAACTGGCCAGATAAATCTATAGGATGCTGTAGCAATAGCACCACCATACAATTGCAGGCCATGGAAGTACTGCACCCAAAAAATGAAAGTTTGGACAGCAATAACTTTTGAAAAACATCAATCAGCAGTGGTAGTATCCAGGGATAAACCATGTGATATATATACAGTACTGTGCAAAAGACTTAGGCAGGAGTGAAGAATGATGTAAAGTAAGAATGTTTTCAAACATAGACATGTTAATAGTTTATTTTGATCAATTAACAAAATGATAGTGAGTGAACAGAACAAACATCATTTGGTTTTACCACCCTTTGCCTTCAAAACAGCATAAATTCTTCTAGGTATATTTGCACACAGTTTGTTAAGGAACTCGGCACGTAGGTTGTACCAAACATCTTGGAGAACTAACCACAGTTCTTCCGTGGATTTATGCAGCTTCATTTGCTTCTCTCTCTTCATTTAATCACAGACAGACTCAATGATGTTGAGATCAGGGCTCTGTGGGAGCCACACCATCACTTCCAGGACTCCTGTTCTTCTTTATGCTGAAGACAGTTCTTAATTACTTTGGCTGTATGTTTGGGGTTGTTGTCATGCTGCAGAATAAATTTGGGGCCAATCAGATGCCTCCCTGATGGTATTGCATGATGGATAAATATCTGCCTGTACTTCTCAGCATTGAGGAGATCATTAATTCTGAACTAATCTCCAACTCCATATGCAGAAATGCAGCACCAAACTTGCAAAGAACCTCCACCATACTTCACTGTTGCCTGCAGACACTCATTCTTGTACAGCTTTCCAGCCTTCAGCAAACAAACTGCGTTCTGCTACAGCCAAATGTTTCAAATTTTGACTCATCAGTCCAGAGCGCCTGTTGCCATTTTTCTGCACCCCTTTTCCTGTGTTTCCGTCCATAGTTGAGTCGATTGACCTTGTTTCTACTTCAGAGGTCTGGCTTTTAGGCCCCAAGTCTTGCATGAAGACCACTTCTGATTAGACTTCTCCGACAGAAGATGGGTGTACCAGTATCCCACTGTTCTCTGCCAATTCTGAGGTGATGGCACTGCTGGACATCTTCCAATTGTGAATGGAAGTAAGCATGATGTACCTTTCATCAGCTGCACTATGTTTCCTTGGCCGACCACTGCATCGACGGCCTCAACTTTGCCTGTTTCTTTGTGCTTCTTCAAAAACGCTTAAACAGCACGTCTGGAAACCCCGGTCTGCCTTGAAATTTCTGCCTAGAAGAGACCTTGCTGATGCAGTATAACTATGTTGTGTCTTGTTGCTGTGCTCAGTCTTGCAATGGTGTATGACTTTTGACATTAAACTGTCTTCAGCAACCTTAGCTTGTTAGACGTGTTTGGCTGTTCCTCACCTAGTTTTATTCCTCCTACACAGCTGTTTCTGTTTCAGCTATTGATTGTGTTTCAACCTAATTATTAAATTGATGATCATTAGCACCTGTTTGGTATAATTGTGTAATCCTACACCTGACTATATGCCTACAAAATCCCTGACTTTGTGCAAATGCACCTAGATGAATTGATGCTGTTTTGAAGGCAAAGGGTGGTCACACCAAACATTGATTTGATTTAGATTTTTCTTCTGTTTACTCACTATGCATTTTGTTAATTGATAAAAAATAAACTATTAACAGCTCTATTTTTGAAAGTATTCTTCCTTTAAAGCATTTTTTCCACACCTGCCTAAGACTTTTGCACAGTGCTGTGTATATTTCCCATATCAAGCATTACTATCCTTTTTTAAGGCGGAAGCTGAAATTTCGCAGTTTAGTATCATTATCAGTCAACACACATCTCACATGATACAATAAACAGCCTATTTGGCTTTGACTCACTTCTGTGGTCCTGTATGTTTCTTGGACTTGTCCACCATCTATCTCATATGCAACATGATGAATTGCTACACCTACAGGAGCACTTCTGTATCCACACTGTAGGAAGTATGTGCCCAAATCAATTTTGCACGGACTTGCATTCCCCAAGACTCAATTTACTATGTGTCAAAAGGCCATGAAATAACCTTAAAATTCCAGATAATGCCCCACCCACCAGCCACACCCCCAGAAACACCACCTAAAATAAAAGTGTCCCTCTTTGGCAATTTAAAATGTTGGGAGGTATGCCCATGTATAATATGCAGGTGTAAATTATACCCAAGATTTTATGGAAAATGAAAGTCAGGGCTCAAAATTTCCACTCGCCTCTAGCCAATGGCGAGTGAAAATTTAGCTCTGGCGAGTAGAAATTCAGCCCTGGTGAGTATGTTATGGCTTGCAGTGGTGAGTAACTTTTCAGGTCTGGCTAGTAGCAAAGGACTTCAACTTTTAAGCCCTGTGAAAGTACATGTGTATAACACATGTACCTTTTCTTCTCCGCTCTACCCTAAAAAAAAAAAATGCTTGCCTCCCCTCGATCATCCTTCCCCCCACCTCAATAACATGTATCCTGAGCCTCCCATTTTCCCTCCCTCTACCCACCTCCATGCTCACGAGCCCTTGAGAAGGCAGCCTGGGGCTCTGTCCAGAGGGCTAATGTATAGAAGAACAGGAAACCCTGCATTACTAGCACTCATCTGATACTGATCAAGCAATTAGGTGAATGGGAGATATCAATAAAACTTAACTTTTATTCACAAAGTTACAATAAAAAACTAATATTTGAAGAAAAGCGAATTTTATATATAACCTGCCAAGAAAATATGAAAATATCACTAGTAAAACAATAGTGTATAAGCAGGGTAGAGTACTGCCGGGGCATAGATTCCAGCTTCCTTTCTTAAGTGTTATTTCTATAGATGTCAGAGGAAATTAGGTTACAATGTAGATGATATCAGAAATGGAGTGAATAACCCAACCTAACTATGTTGAGGCTGATAATGTCAAAACCGGTTTTGCCCCAAGAAGAAGCTTTGTAGCGAAACGTGCGTTGACAAACTTATCTCTTCTCCGAATTCGTTTAGAGAGTAGCTTTTTAGCTCTGATGTCTGTAGAAGTAATAGCCCTTTTTAGGGCTGGTAATAGGTTTTGTATTTAGATTTTTTCTAATTCTGGCAAGCCAGTATGTGCCCCGGCATTCTATCTTCAAGTGTTAGGCAGGGGTTAATGTACCTTTAGATCTCTTCTAAATTTGGAAAGCCAGTGTGTGCCACACCATTTTTTCTTTCTTTTCTTTTTGAGCTAGGTAGGGGTTAATAGCCCTTTTTAGGGCTGGTAATAGGGTTTGGATTGGTTTTTAATATTGGCAAGCCGGTATATGCCCCGGTGCATTAGCTCCGTGTTAGGCAGGTTTTTTGTTTCTGAACCATTGCCATCATATTTTAGGCAAGGCGGTTGCATGCCTTCGGTTTTGCAAATCGGTATAATGTTTTGACATTATCAGCCTCTATATAGTTAGGATGGGCTATTCACTCCATTTCTGATATCATCTACATCGGAACCTAATTTTCTCTGACATCTATAGAAATAACACTTAAGAAAAGGCAAGCCGGAAACTATGTCCCGGCAGTACACTACCCAGCTTATACACTATTGTTTTACTAGTGATATTTTCATATTTTCTTGGCAGGTTATATATAAAATTCGTGTTCTTCAAATATTAGTTTTTTATTGTAACTTTGTGAATAAAAGTTAAGTTTTATTGATATTTCCCATTCACCTAATTGCTTGATCAGTATCAGATGAGTGCTAGTAATGCAGGATTTCCTGTTCTATACATTTGCTCTATTTCCCTGCAGCACCTTCTACTATCAGGATTTATTTTTTAGGTGTAGGGAGTTTTTTGCTCCTAGTCGGGAGAGTCCACTGGGTTATATTATTCTGTCCAGAGGGCGGAGTGCTTGCCTTTGCTGCCCACTTCCTCCAGTGCTGATCTCCCCACCAAGATCCTCTGTCCATTGGAAACTGCCCGATTATCCTGTCAGGACCTTCACAGGGCACTACTATAGTTACAATATGCAGACTCTACACATTAAAACCTGAAGGTCCGCACAGGGCAATTAGGTAATTTACAATGGGCAGAGGATCATGGAGGGGAAAGCAGCAGTGCAAGAAGTGGTCAGCAAAGGCAAGCATGCTGCCATCTTGATGGAGCCCCAGGCTGCCTCCTCAAGTGCTTGTGAGCATGGAGGTGGGTAAAGGCAGGGAAAGTGGGGGGCTCAGTATACATGTTATTAAGGTGGGGGTAGGGAAGGAAGGGGAAGAGAGATTTGCATACCTGGAATTTAAACCCAATGTCTGATCCATCATACATTCTCGGTAAGCAGTCTGTGAGTGCAATGACCATAACACACATACAGTACAGAGTGTAAAACTTGAAGTGTTCATGGGTGTCATTCAACGTAACCCTCTGGCATGCACAGCTCCGAGGTTCAAAAATGGCTTCTTACATCCTGTGACTGCTTTACTGACCCAGTAAACTGGGCTGGCCAGGGGTAGGAGAGAATTTGTTCCTTGGGCTGCTCGAATCTCATCTTTATTTATTCAGACTGCTGGTCTCTGAAAGAAAACTTGTCATACTGAGAAGTACTCAAATTGTATGTGCAAGGTCAAGTGTGTGTGTGTGTGTGCTCCTTACATAACAAAGAATCTCATTTATTTAAATAGGGCTTTAACCCTTGTTCACTGCAAGCATTTTTGGACAGTGGGATTATCTAGGTCAGTTTTCTTGTTGATTGCATACTCTGTAATTCAGGTCCTGGCAGCATATGTCACGTTTTTAAATATCTTTTTTCACAGGTATTGGTTTGTGTAAGTGAAATTGTGTTTGTGGGGGATTCCATATTATCTCACCTCAGGCAGCACTACTATGTGAACCCTGTATCATCTTTTTGGTGTTGCAAGTTCAGTGTTGAGACCTATGTACACTGAAACATTTGTATACCTGGGAACTCCCAGGTTTTGACATATCTCAGGGTCTCAGGAAGAAGGTCCAAATTCTCAGGGTGAGAGGCTCGTGTGAACTTTATGTATATTAAATATTAATATTATAAGTATATTTTTCTAAAAAAAAAAACTGTATACACAAATGATTTATATTGAGTGGATTTCTATTTACATTTTTTTATATAAAAAATGCATTTCTTATAAACCAATAAATTGATACTTTGAATGAAATTGCTGCAATGCGTTGCGCACCCCTCTGGCACTCAAAGGGTTAAGGAGTGCCCCTCGTTCCTTCCTTTCCATATGTTAATGTAGTTCATAAGACACAATGAACATAAAATTAGTCAGCATGGTCTCATAACTTTTGCACGTCAATGGTCTTGAAAATCCCAGATAAAGTTAGAATGTTTGGTAGAAGAAAAAAATGAAAGGCCGTCACACAAAATGCTGTAACTTTACATAGCTTTGATGACCTACTCCCCATCTGGGGTAGGAATTAGTCAGAATGTCTTTGCCTTGTTTTCTAGAGTGTTTATTTTACAGGTATACTCGTTGCCATGGAAGTCAAGGTATGCCTTTGCTTTCTTTTAACAGGAAAATAACATGAAAAAAGCTTCATGTTTTAAAAGTTAGTCGCCACTACTTTCACCTCTGATAGTAGCTGAACTGTAAACTTACAGAGGCTCATGTACTGAGAAGATTGCAATAATTCTGGGTAATCAACTGTACAGTGGAGGGGCCAATAAACAGTTCTCTAAATCCCATTAACATACCTGGGAACTTTTCATTTTGATCTCCCCAGTGGGGGACTCCTTTGGTGTTGCTGTGGGATATATATGACGAGATTCACGTAAAAGGGGGTGGTGCTTAATCGTGAGTGGGGCGTGGCTTCATTAACCTGCAAGGAATATGCTGGGGAAGGAGAAGATATAGGAGAGAAGGAGGAGAAATGGAAGAAACAGGTGGGGAAGGAGCAGATGTAGGTAGAATTTCAGAAGAAACTCTCCACATCTGAAGTATCAGCCTCTGTCCCGGAGACCCAGTAATACGGGGCAAATCTGGAGTCTTCAGGGCAAAACCGGAGAGTTCCCAGCTATGACCATTACATAGTAACATAGTAAATTAGGTTGAATAAAGACACAAGTCCATCAAGTTTAACCTTTGCCTCATACCCCAGTGACTGAGAATTTTATAGCTATCCTGCTACCAAATAAGTTAGTCTTTATCAGACCTTCTTGATTTAAATTGGACTGTTAATCCAGCAAATATTACCACAGTGAGGGTGATATGCTAAGTAAAAGTAATTCAGTTCTGGGGCCAAACAACTGCACCATTATTAAAAAAAAACAATTTGATTTAAATGGGGTTTTACCCAGTTGAATGATAGACAATTCTAGTATTCTAGGTGTTAAAACCTCAATTTAAATCAGCAAGATTTTTTTGGCATTTATTTGTTCTATATAGATTGCTCTAGAGTTGCACACATATTCTTAGTAAATCAGCTTCACTTTGCTGTGAATGAATCAAGACACAGACTGAAGGCATTTCTAATAGTACAGAGAGTGAGGTTTGATCTCAAACACAGCTAATTAGCATTCCATGTAGGGAATTAGCATAAAGTGCCACACTGAGCCACCAATGAATTTTACAGAAAAATGTATAGTATCTCTAAATTTCAAGCTCTTCATTCCACTTGCACTCCTTGGTACATGTGTGTCACGTTGTCTCATATTTATAAAATTAAACTGGAGTTATTCTGGATTAAACCATCTGCACCATAAGGGACAACCAACCATTCCTCCAATGCAATGGATACCTCTCTAGCATGCAAGTGGTTAAAAAGCACTGTTCAAGTGCATGATAAATTAGGAATTTGTATCTGTCCCCTTTCCTGCAGTTGGTTGGCTCCAGACTAACTCTATTTGCTTTTATAAATATGGGTCATCAGGGGAGGGCTGGCAACTTGTGGCCTGGGGGGCAAGTACAATAAAGTGGTCTATTTCTATTATTGTTCAAGACCATTGTCCCAGCCCACCCCCACGTAGCTTACAAAGGAAATGGGGTTACACTTCTGATACTACAGTGCTTACAGTTGAAATGGAGCTACAGTTGTGATACCACAGAGCTTACAAGAGAAATGAGTTATGCTACTAGTGTAGCTCCATTTGGATTGTAGCTCTGTGGTATTAATAGTGTAGCTCTATTTACAGCAGAAAGTGGGTCATTGTTTGCTTGTATCCTAGCCCCCTTGGTTCAGCACCAAGTAATATGCTGTTAGTTTATATAAAAAAAAGTAACAGTAATAATACAAATAATAGTGCAACTTATAGGCATATTTTCCTGCTTAATAAAACAAACTAAACTTGTCCTAAAATGACAGGCGCATTTTAACTAGTAAACAACTCGACTTTAACATATTTTATTAATGTTAGTCACTCTTAAAATTATAAGTATATTCTACACAGTCCACTAAAAATGACGAATTGAGTATAAAAAAGTTCTTGGTAGTAATATGTTGCAACCAGTGATATTCTGTTATGCCATTATTTTGGTCGGTGGCCTCTGATTTTTGCCTAGACTATATTGCAGTTGATAAATGTTATCACTGGGTTTTATTTAACAGATTCCCACTGAAGTCTATGGATACATTTGTAGATAGAGCATTTGATAAGTTTATCAAGTACAATGGAATCCAACTGTTTCTGCTGAAACATTTATATAATCAGAAAGTCATTTGCAGTGATAAAAATACTTATTCACCCATAAAAACTATTTCATACAATCAATACATTATGTAGCATTACAGAAAACAGAATTCAATTTTGCAGCACTCTGGTGTATATACATTATAAGTATTTATTTAGGCCCAATGTTCAAAAGGCAACTTTGTTCAGTCTGTAGCAAACCAAGAACAATATGGAGGTAAATAGAAATTCCCAAAATCCCATTAAGTTTGAATGTCAAAGAGGTCTCCTATGCATTATGAATCCCCATTTAAATCAATCAATATCCCCTACGATGCAATTGTTTTGGCCAGTAATAGCCACGATTTTTAACTTGGGACCCTTATCTTTTATAAAGAAAACATTTATTGGGTCAAATGTACAAATTCATCAGTACAACCACACTGACATTAGTCTCTAATGCCAGTAGCTACCCTCAAAGGTGTGCGATACATTATATAATCACTGTAGTACATATCAGCAGAAACACTCTGCCAGTGAAAATCGATTCCTGTGCTTGATTTAGAGCGGATTCAGTTTTTGTTCATTCACCCTATTCATCCCTAAGGATGTTTTATAAATCCAACACATTGGTTTTCAAAGCATTAGAGACATCTTTAGCAGGCCAGGGGTTAATATTTTTTACTTCAGTAGGTCATTTTTTGGTTTGGAACAGCAGTCTGTCTGATAATGAAGCAGGTGTCTTGCATTGTTATATGAAAATGTACTATTTTCACACAAATAATGGTTCTGTCACCTTTGCAATGGGTGCAGCCCAGACTGACATTTTAGTTTGATTGCTACCCTCTATTACTGTAAAAATAAGACTGTTAGCCAAAGCAAACATTGAACTGAACTGAATTGTAACACTTACAATCAAAACTGAGCTGTCCCACAAAAGTGAACTGAAAATCCCGACATGAAAAAAGAAAATGAAAAAAGAAAGAAATTTTTCTACAACCAAAATTAAAAGCAGACTGTAGCCTCGGGCTTCTGCGGTTTTTAAGTTATGTACTTACAGTAACTGCTGATACTTCCTAAAGGAATTTACATTCTTTGAAGAAATACTGACAGGCTGTTTGTCTGCCCTGTCTGAAACTAAGCTTCTTATATACTGCATATTGTGATGATGATAGGATCACTGGGTGATCACAATCAAAAAGCATGGAACTCTGACCCAGAAAATTATTGTAATGCCCTCAATGACAGGTGGCACACTGAAAATGTCTCCTGAGGCCCTGGCTTCCCCTGAAGTTCATTAGGAGAACTAATCGTTTCCATATGATGAATTCAGTGAAAGGGTCTTTCTCTCATAATGCAAATCAGAGCACTGCAGAAGTTAATATTCATAGCTAATAATAAAGCTGCAACCCATGTTATCTTAGTTGATTAGACTACTCCTACTGCTTAGAAATATTTATTTAAAGGTTATTGCAGCTTAACATTGTACCTCTGTGGACTAGCTGTTGCTATTGCATCTTATGGAGGTGGTCACCTGACCAGAGCTGTCAACAGGACACTATAGCAACAGATCCGTGGTAAAATTTTAGGCCATACATGTACTGCCCCTAATGTATACAACTTTCAGCTGCAATAATTTTTTAAATAAAACATCTCTCAGCATTGATAGTACCCTTTTTTACCCAGCAGAATAAACTCTGAAACATATATATATATATATATATATATATATATATATATATATATATATATATATATATATTTCAGTATAAAGTATTACTATCCCTTTAATGCTGGGAAGCCCCAAATACCTTGCATATAGAATGCACAGAAGAAAAGACAAATTTGACATTGATTTTTTTAATGTGACTTATGAGTATATTATGATGAATAAGGTGCAGTGAAACAGCAAACCTCCAAATGTCCATGCACTGCTCCAATGTCCTCCTTTTGGCACAAGCTGTATAAACAGGAACTTGTTTTGCTTAGATAACTTAACCCTTTGAGTGTCAGAGAGGTATCCTACGCATTGCAACGCAATGGGCTGGATACCTTTCTGGCACTCAAAGGGTTAATACATAGTCAATAGGCAGCTGCAGCACCAGAAAATCAATTGCAGCTCCAATTGTAGCATGGGATCATATTAGTACATCCATCATATATAGACATTATACATTTTTTAAAGATTAAATCAGAATTTAGCACCTAATAGGCTGTTTAAGCCTTTGAGTTCCAGAGTGGGTATCTTCGTAATGTGTTGGACATCCCTCTAGTACTTATAGGGTTACTTTGTAGTATGTGTCAGAGAAACAAGCAGCTAAACCTTTTATTATTTTTAGTTTAGTTTCCTAAATTACAGGTTCTTATAAGCCATATAACTGTCATATCTAGATTTAGAGTGTTTTTTTATCTCATCAATATTAAATAAAAGAGCTTTCATTCATACACCTGGCATGATTACATAATGGGCTTTCTGTCTACAACATTATGGTTGCTTAATTAATTCTGAAATGTTTTATTGTATGTAGTTTTAGTGACTTACATTCTGGGAGCTGAGTTATGCCAACAAGGTCTTTAAAAAGTGTCAGCTGTGTTTGAAGAATTAACTTGTGGAAATTTCATGCACACAAGTACTTAGAATAAATTATTTTTTGTCTTCAAGACACTCATGGCTTGTTTATCTACATGTCCAATTTGACTGCATGTAGCTGTACTGTTACTATATACTAGATTAGAGGGATGCGTGGAGCACTACCGAACTGGGCCCTGTCTTTCATAGACCATGGAAATTAAGTAATAACACTGCCTCCTAAATCATGGGTTTGGGGTGGCGTTTATACCCATAACTGTATTGAGCCCCTGAAACAAACAGTAAACGTAATTATTACACAACATGTCCAGAGTTGCACTGCTCTCATTTTAGCTGTAAAATGAGATGATCATCATGGATCTATGTTTCTGACTGGCTTTCAAGGGATAGTAATGGATCATTTTAAGTATATTTAATATTGTAGATAATAAAAAAATAAAGTAATTGATGCCAGTCCAATCTCTCAAACATGTATAGTTTGAGAGATATATACAATTACAAAGTCCCCCCCTCCCCTTTCACTGATGTGATATAGAAATAGATACTTCATTGGAACGGTCTACAAAGTGTGCTTGGTTTGCACCAAGCAATTACTCAATTACTTTATTTTTTTACTGTCTACAATATTAACCCTTTGAGTGCCAGATGGGTACACAACGCATTGCAAAGCAATGCGTTGCGTACCCCTCTGGCACTCAAAGGGTTAAATATATGTAAAACGATCCATTACTATCCCAAAACATCCTATAAAAGTAGTATTTTCTTAAAGCTTCATATACAAACATAGACATACACTTACAGGATCAACAACCTCCCGAGGAAGTGACCGGTTTTGCTCGGAATAAATGCAATACTGTCATTCCTCAAGATTAGCAGAGAATTCCCACATACCCATGAGACTTTAGGCCTTGTTCTCAAGCTCATTCTTTCAGTGAATCCTCGTTCATGCTGAGTTTTGGTCTTAATGGTGTATGGCTTGTAGCAGTACTGCCCATTCCAGAAATAAAGGACTGCTGTTTCTAACTTGAAGAAGACTGTCATATCCAATTCCATTTGCAGTATCCTGTAGAGTAACATCAAGCAGAGATGAGAAGCAAAGAGTCCTGAGAGATGTGGACTATAGCACGAGACCAGAACAAGCCCATTCAGGCCTCAATGGTGCAAACACTAAGAAGGATCCTGTGTGTTGTATGTGAAGCATTAATAAAAAATACTTTTAGAGGATGTTGTTTGTCCTTGTGCTTGATTTTGGATGTAGTATGTGGAGGTATGCCCCAGAACAATGTGGAATTAGGCAGCTGCCAGCAACCAAGCAGCCAACATCTGCAGAGGAGCTGCTAGGAGTCCACTTCCAGGGCACTGAAACTGAGTTCTGTGGACTCTCCTGGGGTCTTGGGGACATAAGACGTCAACCAGAGTGAACAGTATAGTCCCATGTACAGGGCTGAAGCACTGGATATTTCCCTATTCCCTTTTGCACATGGTTAAACATATTGTGATTCCCAATCCCCCATCCCCAACCCTGGAGGGCTCATTGTGTTGTACTCCATATGCATTTGGAGGTAGTGTATTGTAATAATGTACAGTATTGTAAGGTAAACTGTGTATATTGTGCTAGCAGTGCCTGGTAAGTTTAAGCCCAGCACTCTGCTTCTGTTGCCATGGCCCTTCTGCTATGTGCCCTGTGTTTCGTAACCCAGTGTGTAATACTGTTCTGTGTTGTGCTGTGCATCCCTGTGTACATAGTATTCTGTTACCTCAAGTATCAATTACTGCCAGGATTTTGGACAGGAAGCCCCCATCGAGTGACAAAAAAGCTGGAATACTAATTTGATACTGCTGTGACAGAAGTTATTTTTCAAGGACTTTTGCAAGGCTCAGAAAGGCAGACTCTGATTGGAGACTAAAGTACTGTCTCTGATTGGTTCCTTGGGGCTTCCCCTGATTGGACAATGGTGTCAACCGAGTCCCAAACAACCCTCCTTAATACAGTCTTGGCTGTTTTTATGGAGAGGATTTGGCTGGGGAATCTGACCCCAGCCACTGCAAGAGCTAATTCGCATTCCTAGTTGTTCTACTGGTGTGCGTCTCCAGGGAACCTCACCCTTCGTTCTGTAGCCGAATCACCAGCTCTGCTAGTTTACCAGACAAGAACCCACTGCATAGTCCTATTCTGGCAAAGGACGTTCATCACATAGTGCACTATATGGGAAGCGAAAGAGGCCACTGGTAAGAGATCACATTATCATATTCATCTAACTCTACCATCCAGCATTTCTTCTGTTTTATTAGGTTAATCTATACCTTATTCTCCATCACCAGTTTGTCTGTTTCAGGACATTATACTTAAGCGAAATGATTTGTGAATTGGTGGATGGTTTCATCAGTAAGATATTCAACAATAATTTATTTGGGTACACCTATTGAGACTTTATGTTAACTTTGAATCTCTGGGACTTCGCATCTACTGAGAGTATTCAAAGCAGTGCCGTTCCATTCTTTCCATAATGATCTCTGCTGATATATGCAAGCTCATGAAATGAACACTGAAGTGTGTGTGTGATATAATGTGATATAAGTCTGTTACACTTTATATATATATATATAGGGCTTAAAATTTGAAGTCATTTGCTACTAGCCAGACCTGAAAAGTTACTCGCCACTGCAAGCCATAACATACCCACCAGGGCTGAATTTCTACTCGCCAGGGCTAAATTTTCACTCACCATTGGCTAGTGGCAAGTGGAAATTTTGAGCCCTGTATAGATATATATATATATATATATATATATATATATATATATATGTATAGTTCAGGACGGGTTCTTTTTCAAGAATGACAAAACAAACCTAAACCCAAAATATATACCGTAGTGAGCGTAAATCTCAACAAAGTGGCGCCAAAATACTGCTAACTGTGTACCAATCTCCAGTGCACAGTTAGAGGGATGGATGTGTCTATCAACCAATATAAGTGAACATCCAAAAGAATTACTTACGATGGATAATTGACAACAGTAACAAGAAATAACAGTTAAAATCAATGAAGGAATAACAATCCAAATGTTACTTAGTATACCTAAAGATTAAACATGTATCTCGGGCATACTAATTGTCTACTACATGAGGGAGACCCAGATATTCAATATTATGTCACAAATGATGCATTACATATAAAGAGACAACAGGAGCAGGTAGAATACATGCAACTTCGTTGTAAAATCTAACATAGTATTATAGAGCAAATATCCATAATGACAATGCGCATATATTAATGTGTCATAATGACATGTAACAGGTTAAAGACTTTCTACATAAAGAAAGAGAAAAAGAAGGATACTATGCGGAAGACCCGTATGCACATTAACGGATCACCCGCATATTGCAGCGCTTGCAACTACTGTTAGATGACAGAAAAATACATACCTATAGACTATGTGTATGATAAGACATAGAAATGATGACATGAATATCCAAATAACTTGTGTAACAAGTGACTATATGGTGATTAAAGTATCATACGAAATATGTGAGCAATTCAAAGTGTATGAGTACGGTCGCACTTATGCGTACCTTGAAATAAATATCACTAGAATATATAGAAAGCATAAGCATATGAATCAGTCATATGATTTATAGCCGACATGTTATACATAGTAGTCAATTAAAGGTAAATGAATATGTAATGCTGAGGTTGATGACATATAGAAGCCACAATGCTGATGCTGATGACATATAAACTGCCAAATAAATGCTGGAAGTTGAGAAGTATCTCGATGTGTTTATATGGAGTGTTGATACATAGTTATACATGTCCATAAACCATAGAGCAATTTAATTGAATAAATCCAAATATCAATAACAAACTGAGCAGAATGTCTTTGAGAGTCATTATAACGATGCATAGTTATATGATGTTAACAATATGATGTTAACTGCTGTATTTGCTACAATGATCTCTACATTGTATCCTCACTGCAATCTGAATTATCTAGACATGATTTCTTACTTTCACAGAACTCTTAATTTGCTAATATAATGTTTGCCTGAATTAAAAGACTGTTCACCTACTGAAATCTGTCTGATCAAAAATCACAAGTAGATGAAGCAGAGAAATGCTCCAATCAGATATCAGTCTGCTGTTATTGCAGTTACTGACTAGGGCTGGGAATTCACAAATTATTCTATACCCTGGTCTCTTCCTCTATATGTCACAATCACTCAAAATACCCTTTGCACATTCTTGTATTATCATTTATATTTCCTATACAAAGAAACAGAATTTGGCAGCAGATATAAACCATTCAGCCTGTCTAGTCTGACCATTTTCCTATTGTAAAAACCCTAAACATTATTTGGTCTTTGCTCTTGTATTATGTTCAGGATAGCCTTGTGCCTATTCCATATATGTTTAAATTCCCTGACTGTATTAACATCTACCACTTCTGCTTGTAGGCTATTCCACTTATCTACTTCTCGGTGAGGTCTGACCAGAGATCTGTAAAGTGGCATGACCACTTCCCTCTTTCTGCTCCTAATGCTTTCAGCTATACAACTCAGCACCCTGCTTTTGCTATATTGCAGCCTACCTTTAAGTCATTACAAATAATTACTCCTATTCCCCTTTCCTCTGTTGTAATCGACAGCACAGTACCCTTAATACTATATTCTGCCTTTGGATTTTTACTTCCTAAGTGCACTGTTTTACATTTATCAGCATTAAAAGCAGCTGCCACACTCGGCCATTCCTCGAATTTACCTAAATCTTTTATCATTTGCTTATTACCACAGGAATTTCAACTCTGTTGCAGAACTTTTGCAATATTCTATATTATAATTCGCTAACTAAGTTTGTCAGAAGCCCTCATGCGCAGTAGAGACGGCTGTGCATGCTGCAGTCATGTGAAGTATAGACTGCCCGCTGTCAAGACAATCAGACCAGTAGGTGAAATAAAACACAGTTTTATTAAGAACAAAATGAATGACAAGAATCGCCCCCTATAGGCGGCACTGCTTAGCAGCAAGAAGGCAATAGTATGACCAATATACAGGTATTGATTTAAACAGCACAAGCAAATAGCAGATACTGAGTACAGAGATACAAGAGTTAACACAGTAATCAGTCCGTCTCAGTTGTGGTGTTTGGCATGCCCAAGGTGATAATAGGCAGTAAATGGTGGAGAGGACTCAACACCAAATGTTCATAATACTGAGATAACTGTCCAGCAAAGAGGAACCTGCAACCCAGAACCTGCTGCACTTGAACAATAGCCCCCATGGGCATAATAACGGAGCAAGTAGAGTGCCAGAGCTTGAGCCAATAGCCCCCATGGGCGTGATAATGGAAGCAACTGGATTGCAAGAGCTTGAGCCAATAGCCCCCACGGGCGTGATAACGGAAGCAACTGGATTGCAAGAGCTTGAGCCAATAGCCCCCACGGGAGTAATAACAAAGGCTTGCACAGTAGCAGCTAAAGCCGTGGAGCCTACCGGGCGCGGTAACGAACTTCACTATACTGCAAGGAGTGATATAAACCGTCGCCTACAAGGCCTACTGGACCGGCTCAGCAGTAATAGTGGTATGAGAGAAACGGCTCTGCACAATAGCAACGCTCTGTACCAGACTGGAGGCTCAGAACCGGGAACACAGCTCTGCACGGGTTAACTGCTCGATAGTTGGAACACAACTCTGCACGGGTCAATGGCTCGATAGTTGGAACACAGCTCTGCACTGGTTAACGGCTCGATAGTTGGAACACAGCTCTGCACGGGTTAACGGCTCGTAAGAGGAGTACAGCTCAGCAGGGAACAGCTCGGTAGCAGGATCTCAGCTCAGCACGGGTTAACAACTGCAGCCGTAGAAGGACAGTAGTTGGAGGAAGTCAAAATGTCGCCTCGGCGACAGTGGGAAGCTGGAACATAGTCTGGGCAGATGTAACCGGTGCAGGTCACGAAGCTGGAATGTCATACAAGCCAGGTCAAATCACGGAGCAGGTTCTCAGACAAGCCAGATCAGGATACGAGCAGGAACGTCAACCAGGCCGGGTCAAATCACGGGGCAGGAACACAGGAACGTAGTCAGAGCAAGCCAAGTCGGTACACTGGAAATCAGGAACGCAGGGACACAGCACAGCAAAACTGGCTCAGGAACACCACGAAAGGGCACCTGACAGGTGCCAATGGCCCAGTATAAAAAGGTCACCAGGGGCGGGCCAAACAGGCTCAACCAATCGAAGCGCAGCACAAGTGAGAGTGACAGGTGGGGAATCACTGCACAGTGATACCCGCACCGCGGCTGATACGGAGCAGGGCCCTCCGAATTCAGACCAGAGTTCTTTCTGCACACCGGAAGGTGCGCAGAGAGGACTACGATCTGAATTCGGAGCGCCCCACTCTGTATCAGCCACAGAGTGGGCAGTCTCTACTGTGAATGACTGCATTGTGGCCGCTGCTGGGTGGCACTGTGGCCCGTGTACACGGGCTCTTCAACTAGCCACTAATAAATTATTATTGGGTTCCCCATTAGTAACATGACCTTCTTCTGAATTTTGTCCATTAACAATAATCCTCTGTCTCCTGTCACTCAGCCATTGCCTTATCCATTCAACTACTTTTGCATCCAAACCCGAACAATGCAATTTATTGAGTTTTCTATGAGGGACAGTGTTAAATGCCTTATTGAAATCTAGATAAGCTATATCTACTGCTTCTCCAGTCAATTTATTTACATAGTCAAAAAAAACCTCTGTTGTTAGTATGGCAAGATCTTCCTTCCATAAACATGTGCTGTTTAGGATCTTGCAAATTCAGATCGTTAACAGTTGTTTACCCTTTAGCATGGTTTCCATTAATTTTCCCACTACTGGTGTATGACTTACTGGTCTGCAGTTGCTAGACTCTTCCCTGCTGCATTTTTTTGTGAAGAGGTGCTACATTTGCTAACTTCTAATCTTCTGGAACTACTTCTGTCAATAGTGAATAATGTTGGTGTTAAAGGCTGTGCCAGCGCACTCCTTAGCACTTTCAATAACTTTGTGTATGTCCCATCTGGTACCATTGATTTATCGTGTTTTTTTAACTTTGGAGCGTCAAAGTAGAATTTCTTCCCCTGTAAACTTGTATGTTTCAAATGTCACGCTATTTATTTATTCATAACAGTTGTCCCTTCTTTACAACTTCCTCTTTAAAAACTGAAATATTAATTGAAGCAGTCAGCTAGACCTTTATCTTCATATATATATATATATTGCAGATGAAAGAAAGATCTACAATAGGGTAGACATTCCAGGGGGAATAAGCCAAATGACAAATTATTTAGAAAATTAGAAGAATGGACAAGAGTGTGGCAGCTGCAGTTTAATGTTGATAAATGTAAAATAATGCACTTGGGACATGAATATCCAAAGGAAAAATATACTGTTAAGGGTACTGTGCTGTCAGAGACAACAGAGGAAAGGGATTTGGGAGTAATTATTTCTAATGACTTAAAGGGATAGTAATACTTCATTTTAACTTTATTTTATTTTGTAGGCATTAAAAAAACATGAAGAATGATATAAGTCTTATCTCTGAAACCTTTATGGTTTAAGAGATATTCACAAACAAAGTATCCCCCCCTGTTCAACCAGATCAGAAGGGAGATGCCCAGGTAGACTGCAGAGAGGGACAATCTTCAATTAAGATAAGGGAAAAAGCTGAAAAACTTGTCAAGGGGGGAAGGGCTTTCATTGTTTTCATACAAAGAAAATTGTCCCCTTCTGTTATCTGTCCTGTCATACAACCAGACTCACATCTGAGAAGAGATGGCTTACACTAGGTAAAAGGGGCGGGGAGGGGAACTTTGCTTGTGAATATCTCACAAACCATAAAGGTTTGAGCGATAAGACTTATATCATTCTTCATGTTTTTTTAATGCCTACAAAATAAAATAAAGTTAAAACGAAATATTACTATCCCTTTAAAGGTAGGCAGGCAATGTAATAAAGCA
This sequence comes from Rhinophrynus dorsalis, assembly GCA_037306005.1. NCBI lineage: Eukaryota > Metazoa > Chordata > Amphibia > Anura > Rhinophrynidae > Rhinophrynus > Rhinophrynus dorsalis. The sequence goes on along the minus strand of CM074719.1, from coordinate 331,340,909 downwards.
GTGGGGAATGCAAGCAGGGTGCTGGGTTGTATAGCATGGGGCATTAAATGGTTATGCCACTCTACAGATCTCTAGTTAGACCTCATCTAGAGTATTGTGTACAGTACTGGAGACCCCATCTCCAGAAGGATATAGATACTCTAGAGAAAATTCAGAGAAGGGCTACTAAAATGGTGACTGGTTTACAGGAAAATACATATCAGGATAGACTAAAGGATCTGAACATGTATAGCTTGGAGGAGATAAGAGAGAGAGGGGATATGATAGAAACATTCAAATACATGGGATTCAACAAAGTGCAGGATGGAAGTACATTTCAAAGAAATAAAAATGTTAGGACAAGAGGCCATAGCTTAAAACTAGAGGGACACAGGTTTAGATGTAATGTAAGAAAGTTTTATTTCACTGAGAGGGTAGTAGATAAGTGGAATTGCCTACCAGCAGAAGTGGTAGAAGTTAATTCAGTGACGGAATTCAAGCATGCATGGGACAGGCATGAGGCTGTCCTCAACATAAGAAAAGACCAAGGAGCAAAAAATGTTTGAAGTTTTTACAGTAGGAAAATGGGCAGACTAGATGGGCCAAATAGAATTTGACAGCAGATAAGAACCATATTTCTATGTATATATATATATATATATATATATATATAAATGCTTTGTCCCTTATTTTTATTGATTGGGCAATTTTCTGTTCTTCGTTTGCTTTGGCATTTACCTATGAAACAAAGTCTCAATTTGTAATTAATACATCAATAATAGTTTCCTTTCTGTTTGGCTTCTCTACTAAATTAGGATATCTATTCTCCAGGCTGAACCTGCCACTTGTTTTTCCCAGTCCACATTAGGCAGATTAAAGTCCCCTATAATAATAACCTCAACTCAAGAGGCCATCTTACTTTCATTGTAAAGTTATCTATACTGTCTCTGTGTTTTTGTCCATATCAGATTAACCTTTAAGGTATTTCTCACCTAAATGGCAACCCCTCCTCCTTTTCTACATTCCCTTTCTTTAATATATAAATACTGCCTTGGCATTACTACATCCTAGTAATTTTCTTAATTGAACAAGGTCTTGGTAATCCTGAATAAATCCACATCCTCACTTGTTACTATCGTAGTGAGTTCAAGCATCTTATTCCCTTAACTGAGTGCACCTGTACACACAGATCAAAGCCTACTGTTTTTTGATATATGAGTCAGAGACTTACCTTGTCCACTTGTATGCACTATGCAGAAAATGCACTAAAAATGAAAAAAACGTTGGACATTCCATTCAGAAAGTCTTATGTACAGTATGTCTGCACCCAGGCATATGTATTCTCTGTATCCATATGCATAATCTAAAGCCCCCATCGAATCCAATTGGATATGACAGGATGGGACATATGTAAAGTTAGTATTTCAGTGATGTGCACTTACTCATTGATAAATAGAGAGAATATGAATCAATTAGTATCTATGTAAATGGAAACATGCACATATTTAACTGGGTGTCTGCCATTTGCACAATGATACATTTTGCAGAAAAAAGTCAATGTAATCAGCCTGTCTTCTTTCTTGGAAGCTTAGACTCCAAATTAACAAATCAAGTACCATATGTAGAGAGGAAGGTAGTGAAAATTCTGGAGCAAGCCGACTGTAGCATAGGGGACAAACTGAAATTCCCATTGATTTATATAGAACCTTTTATTTTTGAATGATTAAGTGGTCTTCATCGGATTGCGATGCACTGGTGGGTTAATCAATGGCTCATTCATTATGATTGGCCCACCTAAGTGCAAACAGGGAAATCCTTAACTCCTGGGGGTTATGCTCCAAAGCATGATAAAGAGGTGATAAAGTGGCGATGACTTCTCCAGTAATATCACTTCTCCAAATTCTATGTCATTCTATGGAGACAATGCACTAAGATCTCTCCCACTTGATAAATCTTAGTGCATAGGCTCCGTAGAATAACACAGGACATTTTCAGAAGTGATATCACTGTAGAAGTTATCTCCACATTATCACCTCTTTATCACACATTAGTGCTCCCCGCCCCCTGGGCTGTTGGTAGCTCTCGAGGACAGAACTGGACACCCCTGCTTTTTAATAATTGGTTTAGAAGTGTATCTCCAGGGGGGTTATGCACTAAAGTGTGATAAAGAGTCGATAAAGTGAAGAAGACTTCTCCAGTTTACCACTTCTGCAATTCCTATGTTATTCTATGGAGATTTCTAAAGTTGGAGATATTTTAGTGCATTGACTTTATAGAAAAACATAGAAGTTAGAGAAGTGATGTCACTGGAGATGTGCTGTCTACCTTATCACCCCTTTATCACACCTTAGTGCATCAATCCCCCAAGATATCAGAATAATTGGCCCATTGGATGAAGAGATATGCCTTGGAGATGTCTCTAGCATCCAAGGAGTTTAACAAATGACATCGAAATCATTTTCTTCACCACATGTTCACCCTATGTACTTAACACTGAGTACCAAGGGGTTTTGTAATGCATAGGCTACAACAGGTTACATGTTTAAAGTTGGTCTATCTAGGAAACATGTAACGGTCTAAAAGCAAACTTAGGGGCATGTGTCAAAAAGCTACCAACCACCAGCTTTTTTCTAAAGTCTCTTGCCTTCTGTTACACTTCTGTATGACAGGGAATGCTTCCATTTTATAAATAGGTGCAGTGGTGAGTTTATTTTAGTATTTTTTTTTCCTGGTACGTTGCTTTCTTGTCTTTCTTTCTTGCCACCAGTTACATTTGGTCGTAGTCTGTTTGTATATATCTGTTTGAGATCCCCCTGTAATCTGCAGTAATGTCTGACATCATAATGTTGTCTCTGTGCTTCCTTAGTGTAATCTGCTCTGTTCATTATGACCACATTATGATCACAACACTACCTTTATAAGAAAGGTTGATTATAATGTCCTTCAGTGACCTTATGGCCTTCCTTTTCTGAGTGCTAAAGTTGCAGTATATAGTCGTTTCCTTTGTTTATCCAGAATGTTTGATTTGACTCCTTGTCTGAATGAGTATATTTATTCATAACATTTGTGGCAGACCTAGTTGGGGAGTCAAGTATAATATATTTTTTTAAAGATATGTTTTGGTGGTATTTTTAGTTGGGGTTTAGGGTTGTTCCGTTCATGGAAATTTTCCTTACGGCATCATTTCTGGTGGAATTCTTCCATATCACTGAAGAGTGTAGCTCTGTCTAAAGGTCTTGTAGGACAGAAATTCAGTCCTTTGTATAGCTCATGGTGCTCTTCCGTAATCATGGCGTGTTGTAAAAAGTGCACAATTCACCCTTGCTGCTCTGTAAACCTATGAGGGCTGTGCATATTTGTTGTACATCAGGTACCCCTGCAGAGATTTGTATTAATTCTGTCTATGCTTAAATGCCTTCGTGTCACATACTTCCAGTGTCACCAACGAGCTTGATCGCTCCTTGCCTAGTTCTTGCATTGCTATTAAAAACTCCAGTAAGGGGGTTCTGAAGTCTTTCTGATATTCTTCTGCATAGTTGTTGGGCACACTGAGTATTGTAAGTGTGCTGGGTACATTTTTTTATGGTGATGACTTTCAGAATGAGGTCTTCTTTTTTGCATTTGGTTAGAAGACTATGTTGCTGTCCATCTGAAGAGTTTCTTCAACAGGGACTAGAGCTTCATTTGTGTGCAGTACATTAAGGTATATTTTTTTATAACCATTAATGAAGTACGTTTTTGCCAGTAGAGCAGATGAGAATCAAAGTACTCTTGCAATAAAGGTCTCAGAAAAGTGAAAGCATTTTATAGATAATTTCACAAAGTTTTAATGAAGAGTAATGTATAATTATTCTTAGATAAATGCTATGATATTCCAGTGTTGTTTGTTAACCCATGTATGAAGAAGGCACCTTAGTTGTCCTTAAATCATGCATTTTCTATGCTGTCACTTAAACATTAACATCACCTTTACATCACCCTTGTTAACTCTTTGTTATAAAAGTAAATGGATTCCCATGATCCCATCTATTTAATAAACAACACAGATCCACCACCATTAGTTCTATATGACTTGCTGATGAGTCCATGCCCAAAAACAAAGTATGCTTTCCTGCCCACAGCACTAATACAGTGTGCTTATTGCAAGCACCAGTCATGGTTGGTTGGAGGGGGAGATAAATAAAACCTAGCTTTTATTGGTGTACATAGAAAGAGATACGTAGAAAACAAAAGAGAGAGAGCCAAAAGGTAAATAAAAATCGGTTACCAGTCCAAACTAAACAATACGCCCTTGAATGTAAGTAAATAACAATCCTTATTAGCCTTTACAGCACCGTGGGGCTGGACTCATCAATATAAAAAGTTGACATTCTAAAGCAAACCAGCTGCAACACAGGAGGTAAATAAAAAAGTCCAGTGGTTTCATTTGGGCTTTTAACCCCTTAACGACCCTTGACAGTCATAGTACGTCATGGGTAGATCTGAGTTAATGTCCCATGACGTACTATGACCGTAGTTGAATTCCAGAAATAGCAAAAAAAAAAATGCTCCGTGGTCCTTAAGTGACTGCGATGTGCTGTGAGGCCGGTCATTAAGGGGTTAAATGCCCCATTTAAATCATTGGAAGTTTGTGGACATTTCATTTCCTCTGTGATACAGTTGATTTGCTCCAGAATTGCATTTCTTTAGCTTAATGAATTAGGTGTGATATGTAGGGTTGCCTGATGACACCATTAACCTTTGCAATGCGTTGCGTACCCCTCTGGCACTCAAAGGGTTAAAAAGGGACACATAAGAGAAGTGTATGCTCCAGTGATTATTTCTTGTCATTCCTGTGCAGCGATGCAGCATACATTTATCATTCATATGTGCCCATTTTTAAAGGAATGATCTGGAAGCTCTATTCTTATGTCAACAAAATCTATAGATTGAATACTAAAATATACATTGGTGAGCTAAAGAAAAAAACATACAGGGAGTGAATGTTCTATTGTATTTTCAAAATCAGTGCAAATAGGCAACAACTGCATTTGGTGCATTTATTCCAATTATGCATTTAGTAATATCTGTATTTTCGTCAAAGGTGACGTAAATCAACTTTTACTATCTTTGGCCTAGATTGTAACTGATTAATGTTATCATCTGTTTTATGTCACATATTCCTATTGAAGTCTAGGACGCATTTTGAAGATAAAATCAGTGCAAAGGTGTTGCAATTCAAAGACATTGCAATATTTCTATGTCACTGCAAGGGTTAAAATTCAATGGTAATCAAAGGGTGATGTAACTACTGTATCCTCAATAACACAAAGGATCATATTCAAGATACTAAAGACGTGCAGTTTTGGGGTAAACTAACTGCACAATAGAATCCAAATTCCTAAAATTCCATTGGTTTAGAGGGTTTTTAACCCTTTGAATGCTAGTGAGTTCTCCAGCTCAATGTGCTTCAATACGTCTGTGACCTCTCTGGCATTTAATGGGCTAAAATCCCAATTTAACTCAAAGGTGCAATTTGGTTTGAACCAGAATTGCACCTAGCTTCCTGTCAGTGTGTCTGTAACTGTTAAGGCATTAGTGCGATAAAAAGGGTCTAAGAACTCCACTTAGAGCTTATAAACTGATCTAACAATTGGTTCACTAAGCATGTTGTCTCAGGTATTTCCTGCCTATATATATGTAACTAGTTGAACAGCTGTCCTGTGCAATAGCATCCGCTGCAATCCCAGTAATCTTCATGCAGGCACTGTGTGGGGTTCTTCCATCCTTAAATAGGAAGTTACTGTAGCTCATCTCCGTCATAGAACATTACCATCCCACAAGATACACACTAGTGCATTAACCGTCATACTGGGCTTTACGCACAAAATAGAAGAGGGGCACGTACAGGGCAAACCAACTGCACCGTATGCCATTTATTTAAATACCATTTATTGAAATGTTTTTTTTAACCCCTTAAATGATAGAAAGGTGTCCAATGCATTATGAAGCAATGACGTAGAAACCTCTATAGCATTCATGTTAGTAAAAATCTCATTTAAATCTAAGATCATTCAGAAATATTTCTTTTTTTCCTCTTTTGTGCATTGGGCCTGCTGACATGGAGCTTTGGTCTGTACTCCAGCACATAAAAAGGAGCATTTCTTGAGTGAATCAACATTCCAGTGGTCTTAAAGGGATAGTAATGTTTAATTTTTCAAGTAAAATAGAGTATTCTCTATTCTTTTTTTTATAACGATGTGTAGCAAGAAAACGTTATTATACACTGCAGCTTTTTATTTATAGTCTAATAAAGTTTCCCCCTCCCGCTCCTTCCACTTACCTCAGCAGCCTCAGCAAGCCAGCCTGGACAGAATGCCACGAGTGACAATCTTCTTCCAGCATAAGGAAAAATATGCCCTCCTTCGTCAGTGGGGCAGGCTTTCCCTTATACTGAAAGCGGAAAGATTGTCCCTCGATTCAACACGTCCGATCCGCGGACCAGATTCCAGACCTGAGGGGAGGCTGCGGAAGTAAGTGGAAGGAGCATGAGGGGGAAACTTTATTAGACTGTAAATGAAAAACAGCAGCGTTTAATAACGTTTTCTTGCTACACATCGTTATAAAAAAGAATAGAGAATACTCAATTTTACTTGAAAAATTAAACATTACTATCCCTTTAAGGGGCAGTGCCTCCTAGACTGAAAACAAATACTTTTCTTAGCAAAGTTATACCCATAACAACATGCCATTTTACGTAAGTTTAATTGTTAGGGTTTACTGCATCTACCTTAGCACAGGTGTATTAACCCTTTGAGTACCAGAGGGGTATGCAAAGCATTGCTTTGCAATGCATTGTATACCCCTCTGGCACTCAAAGGGTTAATCAGTTCTTCAGTCATTTAGATTAATTCTTCAGTCCACCAGCAGGCATACCCAGTAGATTGCATTAGGATTTATTTAGATTAAAAAGAAAATTACCTTTACTTAAAGGGATAGTAATACTTAAAATGTAAAAAATGTATGTTGTAGGGTTTATCCCCCTGAGTAAAACAAGGGTACTCCCACTGCTGAAAGGTGGTTTATTCAATAGTTATTACAGCTCCAACTTGCATTTTTTAGGTGCAATATCACAGTGGCCTGAAATTGTACAGTGACGCTGTTGCTACACCATCCTATGGAGATTTATGGTCCCGGGACCAGAGCTGTCCATAGGATGGTTTAGCAACAGCATCACTGTACAATTTCAGGCCACTGTGATATTGCACCTAAAAAATTCAACTTTGAGCTGTAATAACCTTTGTATAAACACCTTTCAGCAGTGGGAGTACCCTTGTTTTACTCAGGGGGATAAACCTACAACATATTTTTATTTACATTTTAAGTATTACTATCCCTTTAATAAATGAATATAGGGAACTCGTGTTTTCACTTTCAGACATTTGATGTGTATTGACTCTATAAGACAGCACATAGGACATTAACAAGAAACATACACTATTCATGTGTTTAATGGATAGCTACAGAAACTTTAACTATTTGATTTCATCTTGGCCTCTGAGCAATTATCCAAATTCTGTTGGAAATTAATTCCCTGGGGTGGGGAGACAAGAAATTTCAACCCTCCAGGAAAGCTTACCATTTGGAGAAGATTTTCCACGGTTCTCAAATAACAACTATTGATTCTAAATTTGTATTCCAAGGGTTTTGCTATATGGTTGACATCAATGTTACTATTGTATGTTCTGAGGAATGTGCATTGAGAAAGTCAGAACTAACCACTTCCCTACCAGTGGCTCCATGTAACAGCACACAGTACAATTTATTGTGGTCTTCTTCTACAAAAAAGGGTGTACTGATGCTTGACAATTCTCTGGGATTAAAGTACATCAGGGCAACTTTGCTGGAACAGAAGGGACAAATAAAAAAAATCCTTATAAAACATATTTTTTCATTAAAAATATTTTCACTCCTTTCAATCAATTTTAATTTTTAGTTACCCCTATAGTGCAAGTTGGTTTGCTCCAGAATAAGTCACGTTTATTTGTCCATATGGTTCTATGTTCACTCTGGCACTCAAAGGGTTTACCCCTTAACTGCTGGAGAGGTCTCCTACACATTGCAAAGATTTTTTTTTTATCTTTTTAGCTCTCCTTTACGGTGCAATTGGTTTGCTCCAGAATGCCTCCACTTTTCTTTGAACAGCCAACCCTCAGTGCTTGTAAATCACATCAATAACAACATTTGAAACTGTTACTCACCAAGGATGACTCCTGGTTGTAAATGAGCAGTGCTATTTAGACCTGAGTCATGGCCAAAAAGTTTCCAAACAGACACAAATTATATTATAAGCTGTTCCAGATAAGTAATAGACCAAGAGACAGAAATACTTATATAGGATAATACTCACCCACATATCAGAATACCATCTGTTTAATTATTGTTAAAAGGGATAGTAATACTTCGTTTTATCTTTATTTTATTTTGTAGGCATTAAAAAAACATGAAGAACGAAATAAGTCTTATCTCTCAAACCTTTATGGTTTGAGAGATATTCACAAGTGAAGTTTCCCCTTCCGCTCCTTTTACCTAGTGTAAGCCATCTCAGATGTGGAATGCAGTCCATAGACCAGACAGATAACAGAAGGGGACACTCTTCTTCCTATGAAAACAATGAAAGCCCTGCCCCCTTGACAAGCTTTTCAGGTTTTTCCCTTATCTTAATTGAAGATTGTCCCTCTCTGCCATCTACCTGGGCACCTTCCTTCTGCTCTGGCTGAGCAGTGTTACATTAGTAAAAGGGGAGGGGGATACTTTATCATTCAATTACTCTTGAGCTACAACTCTGACAGAATTGAAATACCACTCTCCAAAGTCCAAGTACTATGATGATTAATTAGAACTGCTTTTATTATGAAATATTACTATCCCTTTAAGAATAGTGGATGCAAACTAACAGAAGAACTACATTTATATTTATAGTGCAATTTATTTTTATAGTATTACCTTTATGTCCATTGTGATAAGGCACTAAGGCACCGTTGGAGCCCTCCTTTTTTGTTTTCTATTTTATATATCTGACTTCATGAGAGGAGGATTTGGAAGAGCAGCCTATAATATGTATTTGGAGAAGTACTGGCGACAGCTGTTATGAGGGAGCAGCTATAAAATTCCCTGAGCCTACTAGCTAGTATACCTATATGCAGTTACAGCCACATATTTTGTGAGTAATACTCCATCGATGGTGGTGTGGTGTTCTATGAAGATTATCGAAGATATTGCACAAGAAGCACCTCCTCTTTCTTTTTGTTTCTTTCATTTACAGTTCTTCATCATTTAAAATTGAAGTGACATTTTAGACTAATATTCCCTTTGCACTAGGTGTTTATCAGTATAAAAATGCACATAGAACAAACAACCACAGTTACAATTCCAGTAAAGAAATCAAATACATACATCATTATTTCTGTGATGCCAAATCTTGTTTTCCTAAGGCTGAAGTGTGTATTTCCAGTATAACTGCTCTGAGGAAGATCATCTTGTTTGGTCCAAACATTTTTAACCAATAAATTAAAACATCAGCATGCTTTTTCATAGTGAATTTATGTATATATGTGTGTGTGTTTCTGAGGACCTGTGTGATTGGTGTGTATACAAATATATAAGAACATTAAAAAAACTGATTGGTTTAAAGAAGCAGCAAATATATGTTATAGGGCTTTTGCTTCTGAGTAAAACAAGGGCCTTCTGCACAGCTGTGCAAGTTTTCATTCAAATGTAATTACAATGTACTCTATGGAAGAACTGTCAGACTACAGCTTTCTATAGCAGGTGATAGCAACAGTACCACCTGGTTAACACAATAGAAAAAAATATTAAAAAGCAAGTTTTTCTGTAAGATTTTTTGAATTAAAAATCTCTCAGCGGTAGTAATCCCTTTTATTTACTTAGTAGGAAAGCCCTATAACTTTTGTTTTCATAATACAAGCTTACTACGTCTTTACAGGGGCTGATGTACTAAACAGCAGTACACCAATTCTAATGCAAACTGGCTACGCCATTGGGGAGAAATAACATTTCTTAAAATCCCCACTGATTTGAAAAACGTCTCTTAACCATTTGAATGCTAACAAGGTCTTTAAATATACTCAATAGCCGCTGGAGCCCTTGTCTGGGCATAAGACTGATCAGTCTCTGGCCCAAGAGACTGTGGACATTTCACCCTATGGAACACGCTTATGGGAAGGGTTGTACGACCTCTCAGGCCCTTATTGCGAACTAAGAGACTAGACCTTATGTGAATAGGTAGCTGTGTTGAAGAGAACTTAATACACAGAACTGCCCTGTGTTAGGCATGTCAACCACTCTCGGAAGGGAGACTAAAAAGTAGACTATGTTTTAGTGTATTGTCGTGTTCGAGGATTTACACGAGTCGGAGGTTCCCGGCTCGGTGTTCGAATCGTCGACACCGAGTTGAGCATGGGGAGCCGGGGACAGTGAGTCGACATCAGATTGGTCGAATCCCTGAGCAGGAGGTTTAAAGGTCTTCCATAGACTTAACATGGAGAAAAGTAGGCGGCTCGGGGATTGGTCGACCAGCTGACTTACTGTACGACTTGATTGGCCAGGGTTCCATTCGACATCCTTGCAGTTCCTGCGACATCCTCCAGCTACCTTTTGACCAGGAGTAGAGGTCTCACTGTCTACGGCCCGTGGTACCAGTTTGCGACCAAATTCTGGCTGTGAGTCCCTTTGAGTCTTTTCCTGTTCGTCTGGATTCCTTCCGACTCTGACACAAAGTCAACAATGCTACCACTTTCATCCGACTTCGACCCAGAGTTTACAACACCGTGGATGTTCGATCAAGCCGGTTAATGCTCGACTGGTAGGAACCAGGATGAGTAATCCGCCTTCAAGAAGGAGAAAGCTGGAACGACGGCTGAGGGCAACACGGTGCCTTCCAGCTTCCATTACAGCAGCATTTGACTCACTGTGAAGACTTAATTGCCACCCATGGTACAATTTGATTGCCCAGAACAGATTTAGGTCTTCTAAACACATCAGAGTCAGGTCACCATTTCAGTTCTCAACAGCAGTGTGTGATTGTGTGCACTTGTATGTAGGTGTTTTTGAATATGGTGTATAGGTGTGTTTGTGTGTGTATATGTGTACAAATGGTATATATGTGTTCTTGTGTATGTATGTGTGTGTGTACACACTGTATGTATGTTTGTATATATTTATGTGTGCACACTTTGATTCTATGTGTGTGTGTGCATATGGTATGCGTTTGCTTGTGTATGTATGTGTGTGCACATATAGTGTAAATGTGTGCTTGTGTATGTGTGTATGAATTTGCATATGGTGTATATATGTGCTTGTGTGTTGTTATATGTGTGTGGACACTGTGTATGTATGTGTCCGAGTGTGTGTGTTTGTATGTGCTTGAATGTGCTGTCCCAGGTTCCAAGGATGTGCTGGAGTGTCCAGTTTTGTTGGAGTGGTAAATGCCACCTCCGTTTATTAGTTTACACAAGCAGGGGAAAGAGGGATTTGTAGTAGGTGCTCCTGGACTCAGGTGGGCCGTTGTTGTCCTTGCCACATTTACACTCCTGCTCAACCAAATTTTGCACTGTTGGCCAGCATTCCGTATTTCCTCTCTCAGCCACTGGATATGCGCTTTGTGTCTGCGATATGTCACACCCTACGTGCCAACACCCAGTCATCTGTCAGGGGGTGGGGGTTGGAGCCTATCCAGAGCGGTGGTTGGGACTGAAGTGGAATCAACTGTCTCCACTGCTACTGGCAGCGCTCAAACTTTTATTTTTTTTTAAAGGAATTGCGCTAAGGGTGGGGAACACCAAAGCATACATCAGAGCCACTGTAGTAGTAAAGAGGAAAAATAAACAAACAAGACCACACACACCACCACCAACTCAGCTTTTTTAGACGTTATTACTGAAGAAAACACATCTAATTACCTGCACAGGAACATACCTAGAAAAAAAAAGATGGTGAGGATGGGTCTCAAGACTTTCAAGAAAAAGAGAAATCCTGGGAGTAATTTCTGGAAAGGTTAGACCAGTACATGAAAGTATATGATATCACTGGAAATAAGCAAGTTGTGGTGTTCCTGACAGTAGTGGGGAGGAAGCCATACACTGTTTTAAAACACTTGTTATAACCTGCAAACCCCTCTGAGTAAGTCCTTTCTGGATATCATAACAGTATTTAGGTCATAATACCAACTTAAGCCCCTAGAAATTGCTGAGAGATTCTGATTTTTCTCTAAGAAACAACAACAGGGAGAGTCAATCCAAGCATATATGGTTGAACTGAAAAGACTGGCTTCCACATGCAATTTTGAGGATCATTTAACTCAGACCCTCAGGGATCAGTTCATATGTGGGCTAGAGAATAAAGCAATCCAAAAATGGCTACTATTAGAAAAAGACTTGACGGATAAATCAGCAGTGGACATAGCGATGGCCCTGGAGATGGTGGAAAGGGATGCCACCCATTTATAGTCCCACAATTCAAAACACACAGCATTTGAGGAAAAACGGACAAAGGGAAGTTTTTAAAGTCACTCCTGCCAACCCACAAGCGGCTAAAGAAAATGGACACCAACGGCGATGTTTTAGCTGCAGTTCCATAGCACATTTGGCTCCAGCATGTTGTTTCAAAGAAGATATATATTTTGGTTGCTAAAAAAGAGGGCATGTCTGGAAAGTCTGCTAAGGGTCTAGACCGGCGAGAGGGCCAAAAAGTTTTGATGACAGTCAACATACTACACAGAGACCCAGACACCAGAAAAGGCAGATGACCAGTTGGAGAACAAGGGTAGGATGTCTCATCTTAGCATACAACAACTAGGAGACATGGGAGACAGGATGCAGGTGGAGGTGAAGATTAATGGCACGACCATGATGATGGACGTAGACACGGGGTCGGCAGTATCACCAAGTACGACAAGCCAAGCTACACATACAGTTACAGCCAACCACTGTCTAGCTAAAAACCTATAGTGGACACTTACTTAAACCATTAGGCTATGTGTGACCCAACATCTCGCATTACAACCAAGACTACTCCATCCTCCTGTATTGTCAAGTATGGGGCCCACCTCTGTTCAGAAAATCCTGGATAAAGGTTATAGGAATGGCCACCATTAACCCCAACATCAGTAATGTCAGGTCAAAGATACAGGACACCACAGCAGCCTGGAGCGAGGAGTTGAAACAAAACTTCCATGTCTTCAACCTCACGTTGGGAAAAGTCGCGAACGTACAAGCAAAACTTGTGATTCCAGAGTTCTGTAAAGCACAATCAGTGTGTTGTTTGCCATACGGGACAAGGCAGAGACAGATTTGTTCACAATCCCTCCCAGTTAAACCTTGCACCGTCACCCGGCATTCCCTTTGTTCTCTCTCAGCCACCGGATGTGTGTGAGGTTGCACGCTACATACCAACATCACCTCATCTGTCCAGGGGGAAGGGTATTTGAGCCTATCTGGCATGTCACTGGGTGGCTGGGGGGGACGTGCCGCTCTGCAGACCCCGGCCTTGTGGGCTCTTTCTTGTCGGCTGCACAAACACCACACTTGAGTGTCTGTGTTTGTGTATTTGCATGCATGCACATGTGTGTCAAACTGATTTTGTATACTAACAGACTATTGGAAATTAACGCTTTTATCACTTGAAATCCACTTGTGCCTGTAAAATGCATTGTGGGCTAACCCTGCTTTGGAATCTTTATTGCTTCTGGACTCAGAGCTCACTGGGCCATGTTTGCAAAGACAAAAATGGAACAATTCCTATTGCACCACTAGGGACAAATACAAATTCCCCAAACCACATTGATTTAAATAGGCTTTTTAATTTCTTGTATGCTAGAGAGGCCTCAGCTCATTGTTTCACAAAGTGCTGGAAACCCTGTAGCAGTCAAGAAATGAAAAGCCTGCTTTAAATCAGTGAACATTATTATTATTTGTTCCCTATGAGGCACTTGGTTTCTATTAGAATTACTTCACTTTTGTCTTCATCTGCAGTGATTTTGCTAATTTTCACAGGACTATTTTGTATCTGCAAGGTATCAAGGAGGCACCAAAGAGCAGTCAAATGATTATTTATTGCTGTCACATAGTCAGCTGGCTCTCTCACTTTCTGCATTTAGCCCATGTGTGCTTTTACTAGTGGAGCTCTGTGAACCCAGTGCTCTGGTTCTCCACAGGTCTAGGGAATGCAGGTGGGCTAATTGAAAATATTATTTATTGACAGTTTTGAAAAGGTTACTGACTAGCTAGTTATTCTGGAATGAATCTCCATTGATAAAAACACACACAAGTAACTCCATAAGGATATAGACAGGTGTGTGTGGGACAGCAGCTGGTGATGTCTGTAACAGTCCTCATCACTAGTAAAGCAGAATTGGGGAGGAATGACTTCTGAGGAGCCCTGCTGGAGCAACCTTCACAGGATACAAAACTCTAAACACTTTGTATGCTAAACATCTTAACCCTTTCAGCGACAGATGGTTGTCAGTACATTGAAAGGCAATGTTTGACAACCCTCTGGTACTCAGGGGATTGAAGACTGGAAGGAGAGAGCTCCATAAGCACGTTGCTTCCAGTTACATCTGGTGAAAGGATAGAAGTACATTCTACATTGTACCACAATCCTAGAACTCCCCCTTAATCATGCATGGGCCATTTCCTGAGCCAGGATGAGAAAAACCTGAGCAGAGACTGATTTTTATATTGCCATTGCTGTTCAGATTAGTTCCCATTCTCCCATTGGCTGGGACTGAGATTACACAGGGCATTTGTCATGCCATGCAGTATCCTTAACTCTCAGCCAATCAGATGGAGGGATCACGGATGCACATAACATCACCCCTCCAGGTAGAAAATTCCTAAATAGTTTATGGTTGTAAATATACTCAAATTAAAAATGACTGTCTGCACTTTTTCCTCTTAGTCCTTGTTCAGTTTCAAATCCAGTGTGCTGTACAGGGACAAACCAACAAAACTTGTGTCATTGTCCAAATACTTATGGACTGCACTGTAATTGTAAAGAAGAGGGTTGGTCTAATTATGTTTCACATTTACAAATTAGTGTTTTATAACAATCTTTGGTATCCATATACACAGAAGAGACATGCTTGTTGGCTAACAAAGGTCTGGATGCCAATTAAGATGTTAACCCTTTGTTTGTCACGGGGTATCCAACATATTGCGAAGCAATGCATTGAATAACTCTCTAGCACTCAAAGGGTTAATGCAATTACTGGTTTTATGTCACAGAGGCCTGTTAAAAGAATAGTAAACTGTAAACCTAAATTAGCCTAATGGAAATGCCTTGTGTCTCTGACTAGCACTATGCTATTCCAGTAGTTCAGAAATTAGCACTTACAGAGTCGCTCACCCAATCCCGTGCTGGTTAAGATGGAAATGCATCACTATCCACCTTTTTCCAATGCTCCATAAAACACACACATTTTATTGTGGCAATAAAGAGGTAGCAGCTTTACTAGCATTTCATTCTGACTATTTTGCATTGGAGTACCCTCCCCCCCAATGTGGGATTCTAAGCCAGTAGCCAGACTGAAAGTCATACAGGGCTAGGGACAGCATGGACCGATCTACACTCCCAGCTGTGTGCTACTCGAAGCATGTAGGGACCTCCCAGACACCAATGCCTAACCTGGACATGCACCATGGCAACACTCCTCCTCCATCTGTGAAAGCAAGTGGATGCCAGTATCTACCCAAGCACTGACCTTTACCTCAGTGCCCCACAGGCATTAGCCCACCCAAATAGGCAGGACCCAGTGGAAAGCTAGGCCCTATGGAAACTGTAATCTTCTGCAGATGGGACCCAGCTCCCTGACAGCCCGGCCCTCTTGGAGACTATGTCCTTCTGAGGCTACACATGGGTTATATGCAACAAATCACTCCTCTCCATTCTCATCCCCTACCCTTGATTCCCCTCCTCCAGCAAATTTGTGGAGGCGTCTCCCTGTCCAGGTCAGAGGGAAGGAACTTCATTGGCACATGGCAAAATGAGGTCTGTGCAGGGACAAATGTCTTCACTGCTAAAACCACAAAAAAACCAGTATAATTATCTTATTTAATAACATAATGAAGAAAATGAATAAAAAACAATTTTAGTTTGCATACAATATAGTAAATTGTCAAAACTATATAGGCTTATAAATGCAACCTAATGTTCTATATAGAAAGTCTGACACTACTTGAATGAATACAAACATGATTTCTTTTCTGAATGCTATGAAAAAATGTGTTTGACCAATCAGCACATTACTGTGATCAAGTCTCTGAGGTTGCTTTACTTAGATGAACTAGATCAATTAATCTAAATCAGGCTTTTAATTCCAATTAATTCCTTCTAACTCTCTCTTACATTCAGTTTTTATTTCTTCCCTATGACATAACTGGCTTGCCCCAGAATTGCTTCATTTCTGCCCCATTCCAGTATGTTTAAAATAGGTCAATACATGCATCTCCAGTATAAGAAGCCTAGACAGTTAGCTGATGCCAGTACATCAGATATGGCACTCAAAGTGCTCTGGCAGGCCATGACCATGAAAGGATCTGGCATATCAGTCTCATGAAACAATTGGACATAGTAACATAGTTGATGAGACTAAAAAAAGATGTGTCCATCAAGTCCAGCCCATGCCAAAAACACCCCTGTTGATTCAGAGGAAGGCAAAAAAAACCCCCTCTGGAGCAATTTCTAATTTAGCCCCAAGTGGGTAAAAAAAATTCCTTCCTGTCTCCAAATGGCAGTCAGATATTTCCCTGGATCAACATCCCCTACATCACCTATTACTTATACATATAAACCTTCAGGGCATTCGTATCTGATATCACAGATTTTGCAGAGACTCACACGTTTAGTTCCATTACACAGATGTATATATACTTGCTTTGTATAAGTACTTGCTTTCTTCCGGACTAATACTAATTCTGCCAAAAACATTCCCCTCTTCTTATCAGATCAATATCAAGGAGCTTGTAGCATGGAAAGGTACATTATTGTCTGCATTTTTTTGTGGAAAATCATTGTCGGAATATATAGAATAGAAGAATGATAAATGATTAATAATAATGATTGATAATATGGACTGAAATTTGGACTTTACTCATATATTTAGTAAGAGTACCGTTAAATCTTTAAACTTTACATTGATCATAACAATATTAATGTATACGCTTCTGTTTAATTATACATGAGTTGCCATGCATGGCTAGTGCAGTAATTTTTTTAAACAAACTATTTCTATTTCTCTAGTTATCTCTGCCCGCCCCAGCTACAAAACATCAAAGAACGAACGTACACTGAAGCTGGACCCTGAGAGAAAGGGCAAGTGCAGACAAGCATTAGGGCAGGGGAGTGTTGTCAATCATCTTCTATCAAGACAAGATGTTCAAAGAAGTGCAAACATATTGCCGGTAATACAATCCATTATGGACTGATACAGCACTTTAAACTATTGGGTGGGGGGTGAGTTTTAAGACAGGTAACAGTTCTGCTTTAAGAGTAAGGATGGGTAAACAGCCCTTCCCACCTTCAGTGGGAATTTGAAAGACAAGTACCTTTTTTTTCTTATCTTTTTAGTGCATTAAAATATATGATAATATATTTCCACCCCACGTGGAGAGTTCCACCATGTATTCCTGCCGTGCTTAAGTATAAAGGGGTGACAGTTTATTACACATTGTTAGTCTGTGCTTGAGAGAGAGAAAAAAAAGTTGAATTTTGATGTTACCTAGTATAGGCAGACAGGTAAAAAAAGGGAACTGGAGTTGTTTAGTGGGAGTTTTGCTGGAAGCCACTGACAGTTTTTCTCAGGGTATGGGTGTTGTTGCTAAGGAAGAAAGGAGTATAAAAATAAAATACCTTTTTGATTGATAAGTGATATAGTCAGATAGGCAGGTCAAGTGATTCTTTGTACCCGAGTTGGCTGGCTAATCCTGTTACTCAAGTAAGACAAAGTGATAGATTCTATATTGACATATATACATATGTCATACATTCAAGACAAACAGTGTTACTTACACACACTCACTAGAACAGGACAAAAAATATACTCAGGTGTGGTGGTGATTCACCAGCTGCTGTGTGCCTTTATTGCAAACTGGTGATCCTGAAGCTTACAGATCTAATATGTACTGTGCTATAAAAATTAAAGCTACTTTCCTTGGGAGAGAAAGAGGAAGCTGCTGCAATGTTGGCATAGATACTAGTGTTTAGAGTTGTTCATTTAAACCCTTTGAATGCCAGAAGAGTATTGCAAAGCAATGCATTGCGTGCCACTCTGGCACTCATCGGGTTGAGGAGCACTAGTGCCAGGCAATTCTCTGGATGGCTGCAGGGAATGTGGGTGTGATATGCACACAGTGATACTGACAGTGACATGTGCACTTAATAAAAATATGTGTGACTGATAGGAGATATGCAGGAGATCAGAGACAGAGGCATATGTATTTCACTATTTCAAAACAAAACATTACTCCACATGCTAACAGCTCTGTCACATATTTTAAAGTAAAAATCAACATTACCATCATTATGTCCAACAAATCATCTCAATCATCATTCACTACTGTTGATTAAGTAGCAATGCAGGCCAACATCCACAACCCTAGCTATGAATGCCTCAGCTGCAGCTCCAGTGACACCTACAACTACATCTACCCATGTAGTAGTAGTAGTAGTAGTAATAGTAGTAGTAGTCTCTCATGGAACCCAGTAAGCCAAGAAAAGAACAGAGAAACGGATCACATTTTATGCATGTATGACCCCTTCTCTTCATTCATGATTGGACTGTAAGTGAAGATATTCTCTAGCAAGTTCTGTGTCCTGTGTATCCTTGTCTCTCTGCTAATGAGAGTGTGGAGAAAATTAAAACATGTATTGGCCATAAAAAAAACAATCCCAGAGCAGGGTTTGGCCTTTTTTTCCAGAGTTTTTTTTTGTTTTGATTATTTTTATTTTTATTGGCATTGAGTGTGGCAGCTGATGTTTATGGATGTTTTGTATTCATTTATTTCTTTAGGTTATAAATGTGCAGGACCAGAGCATTGCAGGACATAAAGGTGAGTATATGTTTTTCAGCTACATGCACCATAGAGCAAGGGAGAAAGAGTAGTTGGGTGCACATGGAGAACCTGGGTAGGAGGGCTGAGGCGATTGCAGCCTTTGAAGGATAAAAAGGCCTTTTTCTCAGACTCAGCAGCCTTGAGCTACTGAGACTGGGAAGGCCGATCCAGCCTGACAAGGGAGTCTTTAAAATACCATCCTGTTAAACTGTATTAACTGAATTGCCGTGCGTAATGCTTTTTTGAGCCATTTTGCTATGTATGCCAAACCTGAAAATTCAACATACATAATGTTCAGAAAGGAATAGCACAAGTTGGAAAAATTCTACAAAATAAACCCTTTTCCTACTTCTTGTCTGACCAAATTTCCACTCCCGCCACCAAGTCTGCCACCATTGCCACTAGTCATGTTGTTAGAACAATTAAGTTGCACAGTACTAATTCTGTGTAATGGCAAACACCCACACTGAGTTTGTGGAATGGCAAACCTGCCAAAATTTTAGTGGTTGACATGCTGACCTACTCTTTTGTTGAAAATAATGATCTGGCTAATACAGTCTGCCGATATATCTATCTAATATAAAATATACAGTCTTACATAGTTCTCAGAAAAGACATAGCTATCTCAGGTATTTTTGAATAGAATGGAGGGAGCCATGGGGCCAGTCTGGAGTTGGGCTGGTCCATGTGCTTTCTAAAGTAGTACTGGGGAAGCTGGGACTGTTGAGTGCCCTCACTGGAAGAGTTAGAGCGAGTGGGCATTGAAGTGGCCAGATGCCCCTTCCAGTTGTGTGCTGTAAGTCAAGGCGGCTAGAGCTACAGAAAGTACCCTGATGTTTCCATAACAAGGCTGGTCGCAATGAAGCTAAACTTCAGTGGCCATGGCCCAAGATTAAAGAAAGTTGCTGTGGATAATCTCTTAGGATGCCTTCTCCAAATCCTCTGTCAGGACTAAAAGATACAAAGAAACTTAATGCAATCCAGCATTATGCGTAGTGGGTGGGGTGCCCACTTTTGCCTCTAGTGGGACTACGTGTAATCTCCAGTATAACGCTAAATGGACTGTGGAACCCCTGGCAATCTGTACAGTTTGCTGGCATACCAAGAATAGAACAGCAGAAGTGTGTCGTTTTTATGTTTTACTTCTGCTTGTTTGCCTGTAATTGTCCTATGTTTGTGTGCCATGACCTCTCTAATAAATGCAGTTTATTATCTTTTTGGCTGGATAAACTGCTTAACCCTCGGTCTTCCAAGCAGTAACACCTGTATCCCGTCACACCATGGATGCTGCATATCCTTAGACTTCAGATATACAACTATTCTACCTTTGAAAAGGGTTTCCATTAATTTCCCAGCTACTGATGTTAGATGCATGGGCCTATAATTGCCAGAATCCTCCCTACTGCTCTTTTTGTGTAGTGGCACTACACTAGGAACTTGACTGAAAACAGGTTTTAGAGAACTGATGTTAATTTGCTCCTGGCTTACATATCCCCAGCTGCAGTTATTTTTCAAGAATAACCATGCCAGAGTTGTACAAGCTGGTGGTTAGTGTTCTGGGCAAAAGAACTCCACCTGCTAACAGTTCTTTGTTGCTGTAGGAGCCAGCCTGTTAAAAATTTTCAGTTTGAATTGTGGATTTCTCCATCTGAGCACTCAGCAGGAGTAGTACTTCAGTAGAAATTCTCAAGGTCGAGAACAAAATGGCTAAGTGGCAAAGTAATCACTGTAATTCATTGGAGGCAGTGAAAAGGTGAAAATGTTATGTATTTTCAATGTGTGGGAATTTGTGAAGTAAAAGTGGCAATTTGTATTTGTTTGTGAAAAAACAGGACTTTCTAACCATCTCTAATTAAGGCATTGTTACGGTTTTCTGACACTCAGACCAGGGTATGAAGTAAAAACACAATTTTATTGAAAATAAAACAATGCCCTTAAGGGCCAGTACAGGAATGGCAGTAATGGCAATACTGACAACGTGAATGCACACAATGATAGTGACAGGTGCTATGTATGGATAGGGAATATTCCCCCAAAGGGTTAACAGGTGTAATGTATGGATAGGGAATATTCTCCCAAAGGGTTAACAAGTGCAATAGGAGAGATATAAACAAGATTGGCCAACGGCCGGGATAAATAGCAATCTCTGGAACACAGTCTCTCAATAGCTGGATAGAAATAAGTGACTGCACTGAATACACTCTCAAGTTGGTATAGAAGGCGCCCCAATGTCCAGAGCTGAGCCGATACCACCACCGTGGGCTACAGAGGAATGCTATTGCCAACGCTGTAGTGATCAGAACCAAAATCGCCCTTAACTGGGAAAGTAGTAACCCTGCGTGTGCCAATTGGATTGTACCCTGACACCCCTTGGGTGCTATACTGATGGTTACTGCACAAGCTGTAATAGAGCCGGCGCCCTCTGAAGTGCAATGGGAAATGTAACTTCTAGCGTTTGTGGGCCGGGGCCCGAACACCCCTCTGGTGCCGTTCCAAATGATCACAGTGGGAGCGAACAGGCTACAAGAATACGAGCACGGAGCAGACAAGGCTCTGAGGGTGGATGAGAGACACACAGAAGCACTCAGAGTAAAGGCTCAAGTCAGTAAACGTATGCTTGGCAAGATATATTGGAGGCACTAGACCGGAGACTACAGGCACTGCAAGGGTTAAGTGGTTCTGCACAGGAGCGAGCACCTTGGCAACCAGCAGAAGGCAAAGCAACCTCAGGCTACAGCTATTGACTAATGAGAGGAACAGTGAGTCGCTTAAACAGTTCAGAATGTCGCCGGAGCGACCGGAATGATGCAGGAACACCGGAACAGCAGGCAGGACCGGAACGGTAACTGGAACAGCAGGCAGACCGGAACGGCAACCGGAACAGCAGGCAAGACCGGAACGGTAACTGGAACAGCAGGCAGACCGGAACGGCAACCGGAACAGCAGGCAGGACCGGAACGACAACTGGAACAGCAGGCAGGACCGGAACGAATCACGGAGCAGGGTCGTCAGCCAGAACCGGGTCGAATCACGGAGCAGGGTCGTCAGCCAGAACCGGGTCAAATCGCAGAGCAGGGTCGTCAGCCAGAACCGGGTCAAATCACGTAGCAGAAGCAGGAGAAGAGTCAGACTAGCCGGGTCGGTACACAGGAGACACAGGAATACAGCAACAAGGTGCAGCAACAGGAACACCACAAAAGGGCAACTGACAAGTGCCCAAGCTCCAGCATATAACAGCACATCCTGGGTGGGCCAATCAGTCTCCACCAATGCACAGGAAAATCAGGCCAGATTGACAGAAAGTCACGGGGACCGTGATAGGCATTTAATATAGCCATTGATACAATGGATATATACTTTCATCTAGTTTCATCATAAGGTGTGGTTTAATAATGTACCAAGATACAGTATGGTAGAGTGAACAGAAATTGTGCTGATCCCAAAGTTTATGATACCTAGGATAAAGAAACAGATAATCTGATTCAAGCTAAAGACTATCAAGATAGCATTCTAGAAATGGCTAAGAATAAAGTTAATCCAAATTAAAGAGGAATATAAATTATAAGACTATTCTTGTCTTAACTGTTGTACAGTGCTGTAGAATCTGTTGATGATTTATAAAAAAAAAAAAATGATGATGATAATGAAAATACTACTACTATCCTATATAATAGTTCACTAGGATGTTTTTCAGAAGCCGTCATGCGCAGTAGAGACTGCCGGAACGCACAGAATGCTGGGAGTTTTGTGCTGGGGGCATTCTGTGCTTTCGGCAGTCTCTACAGTGCATGACTGCGTCAGCGGCAGGACGCACAGCAGGACCAGCCTCTTAACATCCCCCGGATCTTGGCCCATGTACACAGGCTTTTACACTAGGACTAGATATTTGTATTGTTCTCAATTGTTTTATAAGGGGGTCAGTGAACGGTAATATTTAATTTTTATAGGAGGTATGTTTAGCTGCTTTTTTATTCATACTGCATTTTAAATTTTACTTTTCTTTCCAATTGAAGATAGAGAAGATAACCCTGTCTTTGTAACCCCGGTGGAAGTATTCAAATGAAACAGAAATTTGTATAGCTGCATCCTGTGATTAAGTGAAATCAATACAAGAGCACCCCAAACAAAAAGCTGATATTGATGCTCTACACCTCCTGGCTACCTTTGACTGGCACTTACAGTACCAATTTGGTAATTCTACATACTCTCTGATAGTAATTTGTATGTTCTTATAATTCTTTTAGAGTAGTACAAGTATATTGTGATTGTATTACACTATTTGCCTGTGTTATTTTATCCTATACACCTCAGAGGGAGACTGATTGAAACATTTTGCAGAAGTTAGGAAGAAAGATGACTACAATATCCATAAATCACAGACCAGATTATCTATGGTGCAGTCTGACATACTATTTTAGAGTCCTTATACGTCCAGGGTCTGAGAGGGATTATCCTTCTTTGATTTTGCACTTTAATTTGTGTGTTTTTACTTGTTCATCACCTGTGACACTAGGATGAATGTATGAAAAAAAAAGCCATTGTAAAACATGAGCTAGAATTGATTCTGTATCCCTAAGCATGCCTAACACCAGTTTACTAAGCTACCCACGTTAAAATTTCTCTCATTAACGCCAAGGGGAAAGCAAAACTGTAGTCTATGGATATTCCTTTCCGCTATGCCATGCTTAATAACAAGCACTTAGCAAGAAATAGAGGAAATAGTGTGATATTACTCCATATCTATGCACATACTATGGGGTAGGCAAAAGAGGCTAGTGCTAATGACAGCGGAGTGTGTCGCCAGTATGCAATTCGGCTATTATACTATGTAGTACATACCCTGAAGAGCAGTCACTGGTCTTGAAGGGTAACTCCAGTGGATCTGCCCTCGAAGAATCGCACATTCATCCTACTATCCTGGATACTTTGAAAGGAAGAAATTAGAGACTACTAATTATTATTGTGTAAGATCCAATACTTATACATACCTAATGACGTATATACATAGCACCCATACAAATTAAATCAGAGTGAGTATAGGGCTAAGGACCATTAGGGAAATATAGTCTTGATACAGATATATATATATATATATATATATATATATATATATATATATATATATATATACACTTGTGACTACCAGATGAATGTGGACATCTGTGTCCCAACCATGAAACTTGTCGAATCCTTCCTATGGAATAATTTTTCATTGTCGCTTAATGAGTGGCTATTGGTAAGCAGGGGTATGCTTAACACTTTGTCAATATATTTTTGTGTAGTTCTTCCTCTTTACTTTTCAAAGCTATCTAAACTCTAGGAATCTATTGATAGTAAGCATTGATTTAGAATATACCTGATGAGATTGGATGGATCACTGGATAATCTCTTGACACTATATACTTATTGATATTTTTATGGTGCAACAACTTGTAGTCTAACATACTCCTTCGTAGGTACCTGAAAATATTCTGTGGATCATTGAATGCACCCACATTATTGCAGTAAGGAACCTCTTTTATCTACAGTATTACTCTTTTTTCAGTATGGATTTCTATCTAGATAGATAGATAGATAGATAGATAGATAGATAGATAGATACTTAATTTAGGATAGATGTGATAGTCCAGTCCAGATAGTTAAAGGGATAGTAATATTTCAAAATAAAAACAGCTCCAGTTAATCTTCATAGTATTTTGGCCATGGAGAGTGTTACTTCAGTACTGTCAGAGATGTAGTTCAAGAGTAATTGAATGATAAAGTATCCCCCTCCCTCCTCTTTTACTGTTGTAACACTGCTCCCCACAGAACAGAAAGGCGGTGTCCAGATGGCTTGCAGAGAGGGAAAAATCTGTCAGGGGGACAGGGTTTTCATTGTTCTCACAGTAAGAAGATTGTCCCTTGCTGTGAGCTGTCTGGTCTTAAGACCAGATTCCACATCTGAGCGGAGGTGGCTTATACTAGGTAAAAGGGGCGGGAGGGGGATACTTTATCATTCAATTACTCTTGAACTACAACTCTGACAGTATTAAAATAACACTCTCCATGGTCCAAATACTATGAAGATTAATTGGAGCTGCTTTTATTTTGAATCATTACTATCCCTTTAAAGGGATATTAATACTTAAAATGTAAAAAAAAATATGTTGTAGAGTTTATCTCCCTGAGTAAAACAAGCGTACTCCCACTGCTGAAAGGTGTTTCAATCAAAAGTTATTAATTTTCAAAGTTGAATTTTTCAGGTGCAATATCACAGTGGCCTGAAATTGTACAGTGGCGCTGTTGCTACACCATCCTATGGAGATTTATGGTCAACTGACCAGAGCTGTCCATAGAATCGTGTAGCAACAGCGCCACTGTACAATTTCAGGCCACTGTGATATTGCACCTAAAAAACTCAACTTTGAAAATTAGTAACTTTTGAATGAAACACCTTTCAGCAGTGGGAGTACCCTTGTTTTACTCATGGGGATAAACCCTACAACATATTTTTTTTACATTTTAAGTATTACTATCCCTTTAAGTAACTATAGTAGATACCGAATATAGGCCTTTAGAGAACAAGTCATCAAAATGACCACTAAAATATATAATAACATATAATATATCGACTTTATAAAGATTTGGGTAATCACAATCCCTAATATTTTATGTTTTAAATAGAATTTGTTTGACCTTTAATGTCATTTGGGAGTACTAACAGTATGTAGAAGGATATTTAACTTACTTGCTTATACAATGCTTGTTTTGATACCAGACTTGGTGGTATATTACTCAAAGCATTAACCAATCATGGGAATACATAGTTGTTTCAACTCTATTACTGATGAAAAGTATAGTTAAACGGATAGTAATGTTTCATAATAAAAGTAGCTCTAATTAATCATCAGAGTATCTGGACTTTGGAGAGTGTTATTTCAGTTCTGTCAGAGTTGTAGTTCAAGAGTAATTCAATGACAAAGTATCCCCCTCCCGCCGCTTTTACTGATGTAACACTGCTCAGCCAGATCAGAAGGGAGGTGCCCAGGTAGATTGCACAGAGGGACAATCTTCAATTAAGATAAGGAAAAAACCTGCAAAACTTGTCAAGGGGGGCAGGGCCTTCATTGTTCTCATAAGAAGAAGATTGTCCCCTTCTGTTATCTGTCTGGTCTATGGACTGGATTCCACATCTGAGAAGAGATGGCTTACACTACGTAAAAGGGGTGGGAGGGGAAACTTTGTTTGTGAATATCTCTCAAACCATAAAGGTTTGAGAGATAAGACATATCGTTCTTCATGTTTTTTTAATACCTACACAATAAAGTAAAGATAAAACGAAGTATTACTATCCCTTTAATAATAGAGGTTATCATTTAATACAGGTTATCCCATTCTAGACACCTTTAATATGTTTTCCAAGGATCTGACAGCAATCTAATCTTCGGTAATTTTAATGTCTTCAAAATATTCCTTGAATTCTTCCCCTGCACTGTCTTATACTGATGTGACCCAGGCTTAGCTATACTCATACCAAATCAGTTTCATATGTCCTTAAACTCTGGTTGTTGTCTGCTCTATCTCCTTCCCCCTCACACACATCCATGTCTCAATCTGTCCTGCCATATTCTAATTGCCTACTCTCCAGCCTGATGCTTTTTCCTCTGTGCTTCTGTTGCCCTCATGGGCATCTGTTCTTCATCTAGAGAATGTGGAATGTCATCCAACACACTCTGCTGGAATTTTTTTCATTCTCTCTTAGTTATTTTTTTAACCACTTGTGTGGTTTTGTTCTACAAATAGCAATAGCCAGTCATGGGCTGTTATGATTCTTGTTACAATAACTGCAGTGGACACCACCTTCTACTCTAGAGCTTCTCAAAGTCTGTCCTGTCCTAACCAACAATATAGATTCTCAAAATATCCACGCTTGATTCTCAGGCTAACCACAGTTAATGATAGAAGTGGACCTGTCAAAACTAGTGAACCACAGATTGGTCTGACTGTGTGCAAGTGAGGCTTTTTTTGAAACCTGCAATGTACGTGAGGTATGACGATTGAATCTGAGAATCAATGGTAGGACCTACTCAGACAAATTATTCTGTTCATTCTCCTGTCTACAATGCCTTTATCCAATACCTATACTATACTGTTATGAACCCATAGACATGTTAGCATGCTTCACTGATATTCTCTCATGTACATTATCTATAATCAATACACATCAAACTAAATGTCTCATATTCTGCCTTACTATAATGAGGTTGCTTTTAGTCAACCATAACTCACCTTTTCCAGGCTGGAGTTTAAACTACCACTGTGCTATTCTTAAATAAATGCAATGTCCAGTTATACTTAAAGTGGACATATCCCCTTAGGCAAGCTTAGCTTGTTTTAAAGAGAATTATAATCTGCTTGTATTTTCGAACTAGCCATTTTTCTGTAAAATCGTTTTAGAAAAGTTAACCTTTACGTTTTAGTGGCACAGTGCGACACATTATGCCAATTCCCTGCACAGCATGTTTATTAGTTCTGCTAGAGGCCAAATTTATCACTTGCTGTTATATTAGAAATGTCCCCACTGTGTGAGTTGTGTCTAGATTCATTCACAGCAGTGTGTGGTAATACTGAGTAAGCAAAAAATTTATTGTTTTTAACTTTAATATTAAAATTTAGGTTAGGATGTTAGGTACACTTTAATGTATGACCTTGGTCGCTGTATATAACATGTTCTCTACTGCTAGAGGCAGACCCCTTATCTATTTATCCTAAATTTTCTTCATCATCAGACCAAAACCATTCCGATTCTTAACTATATAACTTTTAAAGTTGAAAGAAAGACTTGTTAATCAAGCTGAACCTTTGAGAGATACCAAGTTAATTTTGAAGACGGCAAACACCCCTCAAAAAAAAAAAAAAAAAAAAAAAGCAACGTGAATGTCTAGGGAAAATAAAAATGATTTTCTGACTCCACTGTAGCAGATTGCTCCCTGGATCAACATTTCCCATTTACTGCTTTTTTTTTTTTTTTATGATTGCTTTTTTCTAAATATTACCTAAACCAGTTAATTCTGTATACAGCTTGCTAGTATCCAAATTCCAACACCAACTCCATTAGTAGCTAAACCACATCTTGACAGCTCTATCCATACAGAACACCCTTCTCTAACAGAGCTGCTATTTATTTAAGCCTACAGATAAATAAAGCTAATAAGCCTGAGCATGATGTACATTATCAGATTGTTTCTCATTTGCATTTTGTATTTTCAAAAACCATTTCAGCTCCAAGTTCTTTAATATTTAAATCTTCTCTTCACTACTTTTGCTTCTCTCTGTTATTTTTCCATTTCCAGAATGTTTGTTTTAAGAGCCATTGTCCAAAATGGTCACCTGGTGTACCAAGCTTCCAGCTGTGTCCCATACTAATCTCTCCTATGAGCAAATTGGTATGTCTGCCAATGCCCCGCAGTACCAGAATTAAAGGGTAATATACCATATGTGGTCTAGGACTAGCCTAGGTAGGTGTCCTAAAGGAAATATGTACCAAGCTGGATGTTTTTTCTCTGCAGAAGGATTTAGATAAACTAAGTGAATGGGCAGAAAAGTGGCAGATGACATTTAATGTAGATGAATGTAAGGTTATGCATTTGGGCTGTAGAAACAAACTTGCTACATATACTGTAAATGGGAAACAACTTGGGAAATCCTCATCAGAGAAAGATTTAGGAGTGCTGGTAGACGATAGACATCAACTGCTGCAAGAACAAATAGGGTGCTAGTCTGCATAAAAAGAGGTGTAGATGCAAGGGATGCTAATATTATCCTACCTCTGTATAAATCCTTGGTTAGGCCTCATCTAGAATAGAATATAGAGTACAATTTTGGGCACCAGTTCTTAACCCCTTAGTGACAGCCGCGTGCGTACGCGGCTGTCGTCTTAATGCCCGGCTAACATTTTTTTTTTTTTTTTACTAAATGATTCCGGAGTCCCCGAACGGCATGCAGCCGAACGGAGACCCGGACTTCCGGGACTTATCAGGTACGTCCTTTGTCACTAAGTGAAAGTTTTTGCGGGATGTACCTGGTAAGTCCATTGTCAGGAAGGGGTTACAAAATGACATTGTTGAACTGAAAAAGTTGAAGACGTGCAACAAAACTGATAAAGGGATTGGAAGGTCTGAGTTATAAAGAGAGACTAGCCAAACTGGGTTTGTTTACATTAGAGAAGAGACTTCTAAGGAATTATATGATTACCATTTACAAATACATTCAACGTCAATACAAAAAACTAGCCAATTAATTATTTACGCAAAGATCTGAGCTAAGAACAAGAGGTCATCCATTAAGACTAGAGGAAAGGCACTTTCGACTAAAACAAAGGCAGGGATTCTTTACAGTAAGGATGGTAAAGCTATGGAATTATTTGCACCGGTACACTTCATCAGTCACATGTGCTGGCGCAGAGTCTCACCTAGTTGTTGGACTGCAGCTCTCATCATGCTTCCCCGGACATCTAGTTACAGAAGGAGAGCGAACAGCCACAGGCTAGGTAAGGCTCTGCTGAATTGTTTGTATGGAGTAAAAAGGACTAATCTTGGCCGGCAATTTCCTTTACCTTAGCAAATGACGATAGAGCTGGGGAAGCATGATGTGATAGAGCCAGAGCGGACTGGGTGCGACCTTTCAGTAGCGACATGAGAATCTAGCGCTGTCATGCAGTGCAAGATTCTTATGTCTCCATTTTTATTATGGAGACATAGTAACTGTGTCATTGGTTTGCACACTCTTTTGTGTGCGACCTTTTAAAAGTAAACTGTTTTAGTATACTTCTAGTTGCTTCATTTTCAGTCTGATAATCTAATTGCCTTGCAAGTCGTTCGGGCCTATAGAAGCTTATTGTTTGTTTTAAGGAGGTGTAACCTAGAGGCAGATTTAAACAGAGTTCAATATCTAGAAGAAACTTCAGATATAATGCAAAAAATAAAATACAGAATGATTTACACCTACCTAAGTGAATGTGTTGAACAGATTAAGAGAACTTCTTTTTGGGTTACAGTTCCCCTTTAAGCATATGAATCTTTTGATCCAAAGGAGGGATGGAGGAAGCCACTAGAGTGGTACTAAGCAGTTTAAGTTGGTGTAATTACAAGAACTGTATCAATTCTGGAGCACAGTAGTTGTGGCACAGGGGAAGCATAAAACATTCCAAATTTCACTTTGGGTATTTTAACCCCTTGAATGCTATGGAGCTCTCAAATGGATCACAGTGAGTTGTAGACCTCTCTAGCCCTGATGGTGTTAACATTTGAATCTAAATAAGTGGTCATTTTTATGTGTCCTCTATGGTGTAGTTGGTTTGCTCTAGATATACTCCCATTCTTCTATTAGCCTCAATGTCGCACTTGCTAACATTCAGTCAGTGTGTTTGCTCTTCCTTCTTTAATACCATTCCTCCAGATCCCACTTAACACAATTTCCTCATCTACACTAACACTGTATCACATCACCAGCAGTGTCAAGGCCCTAAGTTATTGCTGTGTGTCAGACTGTCTTATGTGATGTCATTCAGATGTGTGGTGTCTACAACAATTTATTAGGTTTTTACCTTCTGCTGTTTGTTCCACATTCAGATCTTGTGGAATTTCACTAAATAACACTTGAGAGACTTTACAAGGTTGACATATTTTAAGACCCCATTATCCAACTGTTCATCTTGGAGACTGCTGGCAGGCTGCCGCTCCTTTCTTCTCCATGATCAATGTTGTCAGGTCCAGGATGCAATATATGGCCCATCCATATTTACTCCTTTACTCTCACATTACAAGCATAGTGGGCCTTGTGCATAAACAGCTTACAGCTTACATTAGGACTTACAGATGAAGGCAAAGTGGCACATTAACTGCACTATAGGGGACAAAAAATGTTCTCTTAAATTTAAATTAGGGATTTAACCTCTTGATTGCTAGAGATGTTTCCAACACACTCACTGGAGTCCTTTCTAGCATTTGAAGAGTTAAAAGCCCAACTGAATGAATGGGAATGTTGGAAATGTGTATTTGTCCTCTGTGGTGCGGTTGGTTTGACTAAGATTGTTATACTTCCTTTTGGACATAATGGACATACTGCACATACAAAAGAGAGTTAAATGCTGATTTCAAGTAGAAAATTACCTTCAAGTTTTTTGACAAATAAAATACATTTACATTCATATATAGCCAGTACAGCTACTGCAAGGCTCGATTACTAAACAACCATTCATAAATGTAGATTAACCCCTTAATGACTGGTGACATGTCAGGACTGTCACCAGTAAAGTTGCCTAAAGGACCGGTGATGGTCCTGGCACGTCACATATTATGTGCTTACAGTGTTCCTGCGGGAGTGCTGTAGGCACTAGCAGGGTCTGAAATTGACTGCTTCAAGACTGGAGTGCATTCGGCACACCGGTACACCTCATCAGTCACATGTGCCGCCGCGTAGACCAACTTCAAAGTGGTCCTTGAGGGAGGTTCACTTCCCAGATTGCTAGTCCTTAAAGAGTTAAGGATGGTGAACCCCCCCAAAAACACAAACAAGAATTATCTGGAATGTAAAACTGTACAATTATTATAATTGTTTGCTGCATACATATAAGCATTATTATATATGCTAAACAGGCCTTGGATAATATGCCAAGGGGGGAAAGTAGAACCGGGTCCTGGAGTGAAATCTGAGGCTGCCTTCCACTGCTCCATGCTCTGGCTACAGTCTGAGTAATGTACAACAACCCAGTTCTGGAGCAAGTCTGAATCTTGCTGAGACACAGCCCAAGATGCAAATCAGCACTCAAGGATTTCAGAAGGCCTTCATGTGATGGGAAAGACAGAGAGGACAAGTAGTTTTCTTGCAGGGAGCTTGTACATCATGATTCATAATCACTTTTAACCGTTTTAGTGGCAGGCAGGTGTCCAACACAATGTTTTGGTTAATGATAAAAAGAGACTTGGCTGTCGAAAACAATATTCTGGAAACTGAGGAAAAGAGAAGGGGCTCACCCATACCTCTGTCTTACTAGCTAGAAGCAGCCGTGTGTGGTATCATCAGTAGCCGTCAGCCATGATAGGAAACTAGTCTGATTGTATGGGGTCAGAGGTAGAGTTAGGCAAAACTTTTTGCCTCAAAAGAGCAGTTGGAGATCCAGTTGAAAAGTGCAGTTTTTCTGCTTGTTGACTACATTGAAATCTGTGATAATGATGTAATTCCCTCCCACATGCAGTGTTCCTCCATGATAGCAATTTGTTCTCTGAACTGTTTGGGTGCAGGCAATGTGGGTATGAAGGGAGAAGAAACACCCTTTTTGACTGGTAAGTGAGCATGACAGTCAGACAGGTAGGTGATCACTCCTACATGACCTGGCTAAGCCTGAGACTTGATGGACACAGAGTAACATACTATGCAGACAGACATAATACATCATAAGTTGAAGAAAACAACAGGTATAATTTGACATGCTATGTTACCTACACATACCCAGTTCTACGTCCACACAGGGATAAACAAGAGGGACAAGTATATCCAGAGGTATGGTGTACTCTGGTGCTGTACCAGCTGCTGTATGGTTTATCCCTTATTGGAAGTTACAGAGTCTAAAGCTAAAAAGATATATCCTATATTATACTACAAAAATTAACAATGCAGTCCTTGGGAGAGGGAGACGGAGACAGCTGCTGAAATGCCTACACTAGCTGTTAGTGTAGAGGCAGACCAGCAAAGAGGGGGGGAGCTGAAATTCAGGTATAATAAGCCTAATATTCTTATTATGCCTAAAGAAGTGATCTAGTTGTCTTGAAAGCTTGCATCCTAGAGTCACTCAGTTAGCCATAAAAGGGATAGTAATAACTAATTTAAAGTTTATTTAGTATTGTAGGCTTTAAAAAAATATTAAGAATAATGCAAGTCTCATCTCTCACACCTTTATGGTTTGAGAGATATTTGCAGCTAAAGTTCCTTCTTCCTGGCTTTTTCAGTCAAGTCTGCCATCTAGCTGACAGACTTGCCGGCTGGTCTGTGGACCAGAATCCAACTACTTCATTGGAGTGGTCTACAAAGTGTGCCTGGTTTGCAAGCACACTTTGTAGACTGTCCCAGAGAAGTAACTCTTTTTAAAGATCACGATCTCGGATCTGCTGAAGAGCCGCCGGCCGGTCTGCTGACCAGAATCCAAATCTATCAGCTAAAGTGCTAACATCTTGGAGGGGGAAACTTTAGTAGCGAATATCTCTCAAACCATAAAGGTTTGAGAGATAAGACTTACATAGATCTTAATTATATATATATATATACTGAAACAGAGTGTATGGAGGGTTACAATTATCTGTGGGAGGTGAAACAGTGTGTTTGTGGAGGTCATGATCCTGAGTGAGAGTGTGTGTGAACCAGGAGAATTTATTGATAGCCCCTACTTCAGAAGGGAGTGGCAGCTATATATATATTTTTTGTCAGTTGGATAGTGGTGGGCGGGCTGGAGGGGGCGGGCCAACTCCCTGTATGATAAACATGCCCCCATTGAATCACCCAATGGAAGCAGTAAAGTCCCCATTGAATCACTTAGTTGTGTCTCCTAATGAGACATAAATTATGTAATGAGGTATTCTGTTCAATGTGTATTTGTTTTCTGAGGTGACATAAATTATGTTCTGTGTGTGTATGATTGAGTGTGTGAGAGTGTGTGATTGAGTGTGTGTGTGTTTTTTTTGTCTGATGTGTTTGTGTCTGTGGTGTAGGAGCGAGTGGCAGCCATTTTGTTTTTTCAGTTACTTGGATAGTGGTGGGTGGGCTGGATAATGGGGGCAGGCCAACTCCCTGCATGATTTAAATCACTCCCCCATTGAATCACCCAATGGGAGCAGTAACTCCTCCTTACTTAACCCTTTGAGTCCCAGAGGGGTATGCAATGCATTGCTTTGCGTACCCCTCTGGCACTCAAAGGGTTAAGTTATGGTTACGGTTCAGTACACTCAGACACGGTAGATGTTAGTAAAACACAATTTTATTGAAACACACAAGGAATAATGTAACCCTCACGGGTCCAGTTAATAGCAGCAAAAACTGACATAGGTCAGGTAATTATATTGATACAGTGCATGAAAGTCCAATATGAACAGTGTAGCCACTGGCTGAGTACCCAGAATAGCGGAGGCTCAATATCGCCAATAGGCAGCAGGAGGCGACAGTGACAGGACTCAAACAGCAGACAGGCAAGGATCACCTGCACGGAGGATACAGCGGTGGATGCCCACCGTAGACTACACAGGGCAGGTCAGAGCTCGTGCCAAAACAGAGGCCCTACGGAGACTATCAACACCGAATGCTCTTGCTACCCACGAAGGGTTAATGTGCGTATAGACAAAATGGATGGCAACGGGAAGCGCCCAACGGACTATATGGAATACAAATGCAGTAACGGGAACAAACCACACTGGTGTAGCAAGTAGATAACGAGGCCCCATCCCCGAAGGGGTTAATGATCACAAAGGTCTAGATAACGGCAACTACCGGATGCGCCCAACTGAACCAAAGTGAAGATCAAGCGATCACTGCACGGTGTGAAGGAACACTGGCACACTGAGACTCTGAACCCACTGACAATATTGAGCAAGGTACTGGAGTACCGGAACACAGAGAGACACAGTATTGAGAGATCTGTGCATAGTAGTCAGCAGCAGGAACTGCCCAGGATTCGCCCAGCCGGGCACGTAGAAAGCAGGAACCACCGCCAAGCCGATTCGGTACACAGCACAGGAATGTCAGCCAAGCCGGGTCGGTACACGGAGCAGGAACGTCAGTCTCGCCGGGTCGGTACACGGAGCAGGAACGTCGGTCTAGCAGGGTCGGTACACATAGCAGGAACGTCAGCCAGACCGGGTCATAACAGGAAGCAGGAACATCAGCCAATCCGAATCGGTACATAGAATCAGGAACAGAGACAATGGCGTGGTCAGACAGTCCAGGGTCATACACTGGTATCAGGATAGCAAAACTAGCACTAGGCATCAGGTATACCACGAAAGGGCAACTGCAAAGTGACAGCCCAGGGTATAAAAATGCTGTCACTGGGAGGAGCAGTACAGCGCAGCCAATGGGAAAGCAGCAACACAAGATAGTCAGAATGTCGCCTAATCACGGGCGCCATGATAGGTTGACTGAAGAGATGAAAAGCTTTAAATAAAAGAGTTGCTATTAAGTCTATTCCTGAGTTTGTATTTTCTGGAAACATTACACCCTCGTACTGAAACAGAGTGTATGGAGGGTTACAATTATCTGTGGGAGGTGAAACAGTGTGTTTGTGGGTTCATGATCCTGAGTGACAGTGTGTGTGGACCAGAAGTGGCAGCTATATTTTTTTTTTGTCAGTTGGATAGTGGTGGGCGGGCTGGAGGGGGCGGGCCAACTCCCTGTATGATAAACATGCCCCCATTGAATCACCCAATATGAGTTGTGTCTCCTAATGAGACATACATTTTGTAATGAGGCATTCTGTTCAATGTGTGTTTGTTTTCTGAGGAGACATAAATTATGTTCTGTGTGTGAGGTACCATAAATTATGCAATGAGGCTTATTCTTTTATATGTATATATAGATTTGTGGAACCAATTTTATTGTTTTGGCTCTATATTCCAGGGCACTGTATAAGCAATGAAACAATGACTAAGATGATAAAGTAAAGACTGTCAACTTTAATCTGAGGGTATTTACAGACCATGTGTCATATAGGAATTACAGCCCTTTTTATACATAGTACCTCCATTTTAGGGGACCATAGTCAATTGGACATCTGGTTTGTGGCCAGGTGTGTATTGTATGTAGAAGAGAAGCAAGAATGCACAGGTGAGCTCAGCAATCGTAAACTACCTAATAGGCCTTGGAAGACCACTGTAGTGCATGACCAAAGAATGCTTGCAATTGTGAAGAAAATCCCCTTTTTTTCTCGGATGATCAGTAGCTAATGAATACAGTAGGAAACTCCATAGTTTTCAAAGATTTATGTACTGCTGAAAAGGTGGATATGAAAAATATATGTCTATTTTTTTCATTAGGTCCATCTACTGGAAACATTTGTGCACAGAAGTCAAGGGGTAGAAAAAGAAGTGGCCCACCACTTGATGCGTTGGGATATTTGCTTTCAGGAAATACATTACATTGAAAGAAATATAACTTGCATGTAATTTGAATTTTAATTACTAAAGTAAAAAAAAATACCCTTTTGTGTTCCTGTTACTTAGAGCTCTATACAGGAGATTCATGTAGGTAAAATTAAATACATTTAGATTTAGGGTTTAAAAAAATATCCTCCTATATAATAATATGTTTGTCAGAAGCCGTCATGCGCAGTACAGACTGCGCGCATTCGGGCAGTCTCTACTGTGCATGATTGCATCCTGTGAGTGAGGCAACGCAAGACTGCATTGCATGGAGCAGTGAGGTAGCGGTTTCTTAAAGGGATAGTAATACCTAAAATGTAAAAAAAAATATGTTGTAGGGTTTATCCCCCTGAGTAAAACAAGAGTACTCCCACTGCTGAAAGATGTTTCATTCAAAAGTTATTAATTTTCAAAGCTGAATTTTTTAGGTGCAATATCACAGTGGCCTGAAATTGTAGAGTGGCGCTGTTGCTACACCATCCTATGGAGATTTATGGTCCTGAGACCAGAGCTGTCCATAGGATCGTGTAGCAACAGCGCCACTCTACAGTTTCAGGCCACTGTGATATTGCACCTAAAAAATTCAACTTTGAAAATTAATAACTTTTGAATGAAACATCTTTCAGCAGTGGGAGTACTCTTGTTTTACTCAGGGGTATAAACCCTACAACATATTTTTTTTTACATTTTAGGTATTACTATCCCTTTAAGCCTTTGAGTGCCAGAGGGGTATGCAACGCATTGCAAAGCAATGCGTTGCGTACCAGTCTGGCACTCAAAAGGGTTAACATTACCTAGACCTTGGCCAGTGTACACGGGCTTTTACACTAGTGTATATATATATATATATATATATATATATATATATATATATATATATATAAAATGTATCATATTAGCAGGATTAGTAGCTTAAAAAATGGGGGTTATGCACTAAGGAGCGATAAGAGGTGATAAAGCAGAGATTACTTCTGCAGTTATATCACTTACCCAAGTCCTATGTCATTCTATGGAGCCTATGCACTAAGATTAATCCAACCTTGGAGATCTTAGTGCATTGGCTCCATAGAATAACACAGGAACTGGAGAAGTGATATCACTGGAGATGTCATCTCTACTTTATCACGCCTTAGTGCATCTACCCCCATGTCTTGTCACATGAAGAAAGACTTAGTTCACTTCGCATACTGAAAAAGCTGAATTTGTTCAGGAAAAAAAAATATTTTCCATATTTAACTAGAAAGTTACATAAACAAACTGATAATAAAACTGTTGAAAATGTGTCTGACCTCCAGGGTATAATAAATGATCCAAACATCTGGCACTGAAAGGGTTGAATTTGGCTTTTAATCCCTTAAATGCTAGAGAGTTCTTTCAATGCATTGCAAAACAATGCGTTTGAAACCTCACATGCATTGCAGGGGTTAAAATCTCCATTAAAATCAAAGTGAAGGTTTGATCATCCCAGTCTGTGCATGTTAAATGATTTTGTGCACAGGGATCATAATTTCCACTTAGGCCTGAGTTATAAGTAAGGGCTGATAGCTTTCAGCGTAACATCATATGAAGTCTCTCTCCTTGTCCTGTATAGTTAAGGAATGGATGGTTTCTATAGCTATGAATGAGCATATTGTGTTAGAGAGGTTTATGGAAGCTACATAAACCCAGGAAGGTGGAAAATGGAATGTGTTAAGGAGGAACTCCCGACACATGAAAAAAAAAATGA
Source organism: Rhinophrynus dorsalis (assembly GCA_037306005.1). Taxonomy (NCBI): domain Eukaryota; kingdom Metazoa; phylum Chordata; class Amphibia; order Anura; family Rhinophrynidae; genus Rhinophrynus; species Rhinophrynus dorsalis. The sequence goes on along the minus strand of CM074719.1, from coordinate 331,302,936 downwards.
AAACAGCAGACAGACGAATAAATGTCAGTCTTGTGATTTGTGTTTAGTCATAAGAAAAAGTGCTGAGAAACAACTTGACACTCCCAGAAACAGAGCAGGAGAAAGCAATGCCTTATTTGGTTGCAACCTGAATGCTGGATCTCTTTTTTACTGTAATGGCCTCTTAATTACAGGCATAAATAAACGTTTAAAGAAACACTAACTCCCAAAATTAAATCGGTTCATATAACTTTAAAAGTAACATACAGTTAGTATCTGTAAAAATAATTTATTTTGTTAGATCCCTAAAACGTAATCCTAAACTTTAGCTAACCTCTAACCTCTTTAGCTTGATGAATAAGGCCCTGTATTTTATTATCTGAAGGGAGAGTTGTCCAAAATAAGAACCGGGCAGGTAAATGGTTTATGAATATTTGTAAAAAAAACCCAAAAACAACTACTTCAAATCATCATGATAGGCTTTTAACACTGACATTCCTAGCATTCAAATTGTTAAAAAAGCCCATTTAGATTAATGAGAATTTCTAGTTATTTCCCATAGTGCAGTTGTTAAACTATGTCTCCAGTCGTCTTTTGAACATATTGCCCTATGTAGTACAATACAATGCAAGCCAGCAACTGCAAATGACACAGGAAAGCATAAAAAGGGTATGGACTCGTTATATAATTTCAGGCCCTAATTTAAAGAACATTGTGAAACTGGAAAGCGTTCATAAACAATCAAGAAAGTAAATATGGGTTGGTGATGTTACCCATTGTGAAAGATACACTGTTGGGCTACGTTGCATTTCATATGGGTGTTTATCGCCTTGTGTGAATACACAAAAATCTAGTAGGCAGCAGATGTATACATTCATTCAGGAATGCATTAAAGATGCAGCAAGGAAGGTCTGCATGGGGTTGCTCACAGACCTTTTCACAAGAGTGTTGTAGAGGGTGCTCTGTAAACTGGTACCTACTAGTCTTTGTGGACCTTCTCATCAGAAGGGCTGTACAAACAACAGAGGTCATCCAATGAGATTAGATGAATTTGAATTTCACTTTATTTCACTGTAAGAGCAGTAAAGATGTAAAATTTACTGCAGAGGAAGGTAGTGTTGGCATATTCAGTAGATATTGCCAAGAAAGGGTTGGACTTTTTTTTTTTAACAAAACACACTTTAACAAAGCACACAGAATTGGTAATAGCCCCAGATAGTATTATTATTTTTTTTAAGGGATTGTAATGTTTCATAATAAAAGCAGCTCTAATTAATCATCATAGTATTTGGACCTTGGAGAATGTTATTCCAATTCTGTCAGAGTTGTAGTTCAAGAGTAATTGAATGATAAAGTATCCCCCTCCTGCCCCTTTTAGTGATGTAACACTGCTCAGCCAGAGCAGAAGGGAGGTGCCCAGATAGATTGCATAGAGGGACAATCTTCAATTAAGATAAGGGAAAAAAACTGAAAATCTTGTCAAGGGGGACAGGGCTTTCATTGGTCTCACAGGAAGAAGATTGTCCCCTGCTGTTATCTGTCTGGTCTAGCAACCAGATTCCACATCTGAGAACAGATGGCTTACACTAGGTAAAAGGGGCGGGAGGGAGAAACTTTATCATTCAATTACTCTTGAACCACATCTCTGACAGTAATGAAATAACACTCTTTATGGCTAAAATACTATGAAGATTAATTGGAGCTGCTGTTTTTGTGAGACATTACTATCCCTTTAACGTGTCCTGTATAACAGACAGTGGTTCTAGGGCAGGTTGAATTTCAAAGAACAGTAAATTTTTTTATGAAAATGTATATGTTATAGAGCCTGCTGAGTAAACAAAGCCCCCCCCCACTGCTTTCAATTGTTTAATTTAAAAGTTATAACAGTTCAACTAATCAGGAAGTGAATTTACTGTGCGATTACTTCTGAAAAGTTCTGAAAGCATGACTCAGCAGTTTCTATCACATTCACGGAGAACTGTTTGAGTATACAGTATATTGCTCATTTAATGGATACATGTCTTTTGTAAAAGTATGATTTGGGGCCCTATCTTCAAATGAAAATGGGCAACATAGGTGTGCGACTTAGCACTGCATTCACAAGGTCGCCTTCATTAAAAGGGTGACGAGAATCTCGCCCTGCATGAAAGAGCAAGATTCTCATGTCACATCCTAAAAGGTTGCTGCCTTCAACCCAGCCCGCATATATACGGGCTCTGTCCATGTACAGGAGGTACCCGTCTCCCTTCACTGCTAGGCGACATTTACTCGGACTTGTTTTCTCTCGCTCACCTGGTAGCAGCACAGTCCTCAGATCGCTCCACCTCACTAAGTGGGACACTCTGGCACTGTACTAATACAGGAAGTAAGGCCCCCATATCACCGGGTTCTGTACAATGTACAATGCAGAAAGAGGTTTCATCTGATAAGAATAGTCTACTCTCCACTTCTATCCTCCACTGATAACAATATACTCTTCGTCCTACTTCACTGCAGCTTGCAATGCATTCTGCTGCTCTTCAGTTCTTCACTAATAGTGCACATTGGCTTACTAACCAGGACAGACTAGCAGTAAAATAAGTATCAACAGCAGTTGTCTGTCCTCCAGGCTAACTGCTCACGGAAGCTATGTAATGCCAGCAGGCTACAGGCAAAAACAGGTATGAAAGAGGGGAGAAACTGGCACAAAAGAAACCGTCACAAGTCCCAGGTCAGAAGGGAACAAGTCTCTGCATACAGGTCACTCCAAAACAGGCCCCATTAGGGGCATCCCAGTGAGTCAATTTATTCGGCTTAGGAGAAGTTGCTCTACAGAGGATAGATTTGAATATCAATCTGTAGTTTTGAGGAGCAAATTTCTGAATAGAGGTTATCCAGAGTGGATGATTGAGAGAGCTTATCAAATAGCGAAGAGTAAAGAACGCTCAGATTTGCTTCATTATAAAATACATGATAAACAGAAGAATAAGAGATTTGACACTGAACAAGAAATTGTTTTCTCTACCCCTTATAGTCAAGAATATAATCAAATTGTAAAGATAGTCAAACGACATATTCCTATACTATATGGGGATGAGAAATTACATGAAGCTATTTCTAGGGGGTTTAAGTTTGTCTCTAAAAAGGCACGGAATATAGCCAGTCAAATTTCACCAAGTATGTATAAGAAAAAGGATGAATATAAAAAGGATTGGCTTACCACAAATGGTTCCTTTAGATGTGGTAGTCAAAGATGTGGTTGCTGTAAATATATTAATATCTCAAAACAATTCATTGCATTCAATACTAAGGCATCATTTAAAATGCACAGTTATATTAATTGTGCTACCAGAGGTATTGTATATTTGATCAGTTGTGTTGACTGCCAATTGCAATATGTTGGTAAAACTCTTAGAACGTTACGTGAAAGACTGAATGAGCATCTCAGTAACATCAGAAGTCAAGAATTTAAGTCTTATTTATCCTCACATTTTAAAGATTTACACAATGGACGAACAGATACACTAAGAATACAGGGTATAGAGCGAGCTAAATTAGGTAGAAGAGGAGGGGATTTGGATGCTCTTTTATTGAGACGTGAAGTATATTGGATATTTACACTTGAAACCCGGTATCCTAGAGGTTTCAATAAAGAATATGATGTAATGTGTTACATTTGAATTTGGGAGGATAGATTCTATATTAGTGTTCCATCACCAATAATCCGTCTTGGTATTTTGAAAGTTGAAGGATTTAAGTGTTATAGATGTAAAGTATGAACCTATAACATTTTGTGGAAGATTACCCCAAACTGCCATATGTCATATGTTTTTAATATTTTTATATATATATATGTGTATGATACATATTGACCATTTGTGGGATGGCTGGTTTTGTGGGGCTCCATTTGAGTGTTGGGAACAGTACGGCATGGATAGGGTGAATCGGTCCCGTTGAACCCCTTTGGTGTGCCGCTATGGCAGTGCATTGGTGCATTTGGCGTGAATGTTGCTGCTGTAGTATGCTTATTTGGGACTTATTGTCCTTATGCTTTGATATGTAGGCTGTTCCTTTATATTCTATTTGGAGCGTCACATAGCCACCCTATCATTGATTCATCTGCTTTCTCCTTCTTGTCTGGTCGGCGTCTTGTGACTGAAGTGATGGCTTGTGATTTCGTTGATGTATATGTTCTCTGTGTTGGACAGAGTGTCCGTTACTTTGTTGCATCGCACAGGGGTGATTGATGTCATGGTGGTACATTGTTCGAATAGTGAGAGGCAATGTACCTTTAATTGTTGACACAGAGAATTGTTGATACAGAGAACTGTGATAGGATTGTAATGTGGGCGATGTTAAATGTAACGGATATATTTAATTAGCCTCTTTTTGGTCGGAGATGCCGATTGGACACAAGGGATTTGAAAAGTAATTAAATGGTCGGTTTGTAGAGTGATGAGTGTCATCATGAATAAGCGCTGTATAAGCGCGAAACGCGTTGATTGATACTTCAATCAAATACTTGTTATGTCCACTCTGTAAGTAAGCTTTATCTGTTTTTTGGAGACATCAGGGAAGCAGGTATGATCTTTTTATTTACCTTCAATAAAGATGATTGATTTTAAGAAGATACGTTGTGGCATGACCTGCTTTACCCGTTAAACACTATGCAGCAGTGCATTTTTTTGTGGAACGAGTTATTGTGTTATGAGACAGAAGGAAGTCTTTATATTTGCACGCTGGGATAGTTTGTTTTATGATCTCCGATTATTTATGCATGTGTGTGAAGAGATCTATCCCTGATATCCATCGTACATCTATATGGAGCCGCAAAATCTTTTTCGTCACTCCAAAACAGGAGGCAGGATTGGACGGGTTAATGCGGGTTGTATGCGGGCTGGGTTAAAGTGACCTTGTAGGACACGACATGAAAATCTCTGCAGGGAGAGATTCTCATGTCGCCCTTTTAATCAAGGCAACCTGGTGAATGCAGTGTTAGGCCGCACGCTCTTTTGTCTGTGATGTTTCAAAAGGATACCCAAATGAGTTGGGAGATGTCTTTGGCATTCAAGGGGTTAAAATCAAATTATGGTCAATAAGAAGAACTCTCTAAGGAACTATTTACTCAAAGAGATGATCAAAAAACAGGCGGTCATCCATTAAGACTAGAGATAAGGTGCTTTTGGATAAAATACAGGAAGTTTTTTTACTGCAAGGGTAGTAAAATTATGGATTTTTTTTACCTCAGGATGCTGTTGTTACAGATACTGTAGTTGTTTTCAAAAAATGTAATGGATACCTTTCTAGCTTAGAACAGTAGATAGGATGTTGATCCCAGGAAATACCCATCTGCCTTTTGGAGTCAGGAATTTTTTTACCCACTTGGGGTTTAATTGGAAATCTTTTGAATAATTTGCCTTCCTCTGGATAGACAGGAGTGATAAAACCTGGGCTGAACTTGATGGACATATGTCTTTTTTCAGCCTCATCAACTATGTTATTATTTATGTTAATATGTAAAACCCCTATATAAATCAATGATAATTTGCATTTGTTCCCTGTAGTGCAGTTAATTTGCCCTATAATTACTTTTTTTTTTTACTCTCGGTCTTAACCATTACCCCTTTGGCATTTAATTGGTTAAAAGTTGCATTTTTAAAATCTATAGTATGCTGTACAAAAAAATACAGCTATGGGTAGCTTCTTAGCATTACGGTATTGTTTCTCAACGGTACGTCTCAGGATACACTAGCAGGTCAGGTTTTCAGGATATTCCTGCTTGCGGGTAATCAGTGGATCAGTCATTGCTATTGATTTACTTGTGCTTAAGTTGAGGACTCCTCAAAACCTGAATAGTTGGTGTGTCCTGTAAACTGGAGTTCAGAATTACTGGGGCTGATGTACTAATTAATTGTGGTGTAATTTCTGGAGTAAACCAACTGCACCATAGCGGAAAAAAAAATCCTTTTGATTTAAATGGGACTTTTAAGACCCTAATGTTAGCGAGGTCTCTAATGCAATGCAAAGCAACGTCCATCTCCTCTTATCAAAACAATATCCAGTTAACATACAGCTAACAAGCATACATCAATCACAATAGTTTTCTTGTAATGCATACATTAATGGCCATATCCACATAGAATATTAGAAAACTATAGGGAAGAATTTAAATACCCACTGATTTAAATGGACTAATTGACTTTGGGGACTTACTTGCTCCCCATGATACAGCTGGTTTACTTTAGAATTACTGCTCTTTGTTTGTGTATAAGGACGTAAGCGTGAGCTACTCAAGCCTTTGAGACTTTTAAGTGCCACAACTGGATCTGTAACTTAATAGATATTGACTAATCTTGACATTCATTTGCAGATGTCAAATAGCAATTTTAAATGTGTAAAATAATGAAAGATTACCTCTCTATATGGAATGTTACACAGTGATCTTCGGTACATATTCTGGGGCATGTAAATGGATTGTACTTACCTGCACTTATTTTTGGTTCTTGTTTATTTTTTGGTCAAGGAAACCCCTAAAATGCACTCTGGAACATTTTGGGCCTATTTAACACCTTATTGGTCATTTGTCAGGAACATAATAGCAGGTACAAATACATAAATATATATTTTTTATGTCTCGGAATAGGAATAACAAAAACAAACATTGTTCTAACCATTTCCATATATGTACATTAGAAAATTCCCATTTGCATTTTTGTCCAAGTCTTTATAGAAAAGATGGAGCACCCTAAGTGGGTGTCCTTGACACAACAATATGACATTGCTTGAGAATAACTGGTCTAGTGCAGGGCTGTCCAAGTTCAGTCCTCAAGGGCCACCAACATGCCAGGATGTAAGGATTTCCCTGATTAACCCCTTAGCGACCCTTGACGTACCAGGACCGTCAAGGGTAAATGTGATTCAACGACCCTTGACGGTCCCGGTACGTCAAGGGTTAAACTCTCCCATCGCGGCCGGAGCGATGGGAGAGCGCGGGCTGCTTGTTACTAAGTGTCCCGATACCGGGACACTTAGTAACAACCAGTAAAAAGTTTGTTGCAACATGCGATTCGCTTGATGAGCGAATCACATGTTGCAAATGCTGATTGACAGGGACAGTATTTGTAAATACTGTCCCTGTCATATATCTCTGTCTCCCTCCATCTTGCACACTGCTGAGGTGGAGAGAGAGACAGAGAGAGTTCGTGTGACAGTGTGTTCCAGAGTTCCTGCAAAAAAAAAACTGAGTTTAAACTATAAAATTAACCCTTTGATCACTGTTTTACAGTGATCACCAAGTTCCCCCCTATCTGATCACTTTTAGAGTGATCAATAAACTGCAGATCAGCGTCTGCTGATCTGTGGGATACCCCCCATCCCCCTTGTATCCTCTGAATTTTTTTTTTTATTTTTTTTTTATTTTTTTTTATTAAAAATTGATTTAAAATATAATTTAGGTAGTTTAGGTAGGTAGGTAGGTGGGTAGGTTTAGTGTAGACTTGTGTTAGGGAAAGGTTTAGGGACAGATCTAGGTTTAGGGAAAAAAAAACAAAAAAAAAACAAAAAATAATAATAATAAAAAAAAATATATATAATAAGTATAGTTTAGATAGGTAGTTTACTTGGGTTAGGTAGGTTCTAGATATACGTAGGTTAGGGTAAGTTTTAGGTTTAGAGTTAGGTTTAGGGATAGCGTTAGAGTAAGGAAAAAAAATTTAGTGGTCAAAATGCAGCGCACTTATAGCGTTGAAGAGGCATATGCCTTTTTGGCATCTGACTCAGAGGAAACAGATACTGCGTCAGATTTTGAAATAGAGCAGTTTTCAGAAACTGAGAGCAGCTCTACTGACGACGCTGGGCCTTCTATTAAGAAAAGACGCACTGCCCCAAGAGCTGCCCTGGCAACTGCCCCAGCACCTGCCAAAAATCCTGCCCCAGCACCTGCCACAAATCCTGCCACAAGATCTGCCAAAAATCCTGTCAAAAGATCTGCCAAAAGGAATGCCCCAAGTGCTGCCCCAAGAGCTGCCCTGGCAATTGCCCCAGCACCTGCAAAAAGATCTGGCCAAAGAAATGCCCCAACACCAGTCACTCCTGATCATAATGAATGGGTATCCCCAATAAATTTTTGCCCACAAATACCAGAATTTACAGGCACCCCAGGGATTCAAACTGATGTTGAGGGATTTAATTATGATAATTTTTTTGATTTATTTTTGGGGGAAGACATTTTAGGGGAAATTGTGTCCCAAACCAACTTGTATGCAGCCCAGTATACTGCCGCCAACCCTACAGCTTTTGTAGTTAAGGAAGAAATATGGAAACCCATAGACCTCATAGAATTTAAGCAATTCTGGGCCTTAATAATGGCAATGGGTATAATAAAAAAGCCCAGTATCCGATCCTACTGGAGCAAAAACCCAGTATGTGATACCCCTATATTCCCCAAGACTATGACCAGGTCCAGATTTGAAATCATTTTGCACTTTATGCATTTTAACGATAATACCCTGTGCCCCCCAAAAGAACACCCCCAGTATGATAGACTATACAAAATTCGTCCCCTAATAAGCCATTTACAGAAAAAGTTTGCCCAAGTGTATATGCCCCAAAAAGAAATTAGTGTAGATGAATCCCTAATGAAATACAAAGGCAGGTTAGGGTTCAAGCAGTACATCCCCTCAAAGCGATCCAAATTTGGTGTCAAATTTTATAAATTGTGCGAAAGTGCCACAGGCTACACCCAGGCTTTTAGAATTTATGAGGGCAAGGACAGCAAACTTGATCCTCCTGGGTGCCCCGAATTTATGGGAACAAGTGGGAAAATAGTTTGGGATTTAGTTTACCCCTTATTAAATAAAGGCTATCAATTATTTGTTGATAATTATTACACCAGCCCCCTTTTATTTAGGTCTCTGTTTTATTTTGACACCGTGGCCTGTGGCACTGTCAGCCGCAATTGCAGGGAGTTTCCCAAAACACTCATAGATGCCAAATTAAAAACTGGGACGTCCTCATCTTTGTGCCAACAGGAGCTGCTGGCAGTGAAGTTTAGGGACAAAAAAGAGGTCTGCATGCTGACCACAATGCATGAGGACAGATCTGTGGCAGTCACTGTTCGTGGCAGGACAGTGGTAATGAGAAAGCCAGTCTGCATCAGGGAATATAATAAAAACATGGGGGGAGTTGATCTGCGTGATCAACTAATGCAGCCATACCTCGCAATGAGGAAGTGTAGGGCATGGTATAAAAAAGTTGCCATCTATTTGATGCAGACTGCTGTCCATAATTCATTTTTACTTTTCAAGCTGGCAAACCCCAATCAAAGATGTAGCTTTTTACAGTACCAGCTACAACTTATTTCCATATTTTTATTTCAAGGTGCGTCTGAAATAATTCCACCAAGACCCGGGTTAGTACATTTTATTTATAAAATCCCCCCAACTCCCCAAAAGAACAAACCACAGAAGCGCTGCAGGGTTTGCTACAGAAAGGGAATACGGACGGACACCACCACTTACTGTCCTGATTGCCCTTCCAAACCTGGCCTCTGCATTGGTGACTGTTTCAAGGAATACCATTCAGGCACAATGCAGTAGTGCTGTAAAGGTTCTTTTATTATTTGGCCACTTTTTCCCCCTGAAATATCCTGTTTTTTATTTTTCAAAATACATCCCTCCTTAGATCTAACACTATCAAAATTTATCTCTGATAATGGAAACACACATGTTCCCTACTGGGCCTAGTAGCTCCCCCAAACCCTGACAAACCTGTGCATATGGGGCATTGCCGTACTCATACAATGTAACTCACCACTAATGTAAAGCATTTAAAAAAATCTGCAAATATCATCTGATTGAAATCCAGAGCAACACTAAAATAGAAATGTGAAAAATGGTGTTTCTCTGCCTTACTGCAGATTTTGGGAGGGATTGGTGATACAGTGGCAGCGAAAAAATTGATAAGATGCAAATAGAATGAAAGCCAGGGTTGTCTACTCTTCTACAAAATATACTTTTGGGGGTAAAATTAATTGCAGCATTGCCAAACAGACCGAAATGAGACAAGGCGCCAGCTGTAAAAATGGCATGTCTGTAAAAGGAAACTAACATGTTCCAACTGGGCCCAGTAGCTCCCCCAAAACCCCGACAAACCTATGTATATGGGGTATTGCCGTAATTAGAAGAAGGAGCCGAACACTAATCAATGCAGTTTATAAAATCTTCACCTGTTCTGTGCTTGAAATTCATATCAACATTGAAGGCAAAGCGTGAAAAATGCTGAATTTTTTATTTACGTCAAGTTTTCACAGGCTTGGTGGTAAAATGGCTGTTTGCAAGATTTGAAAACACACCTAAAATGAAAGCCTGGGGTGTCTACTTTCAAAAAATATACACTTTTGTGGGGAAATCTTAAAAAAGAGCAGTGTTACACAGCCCAAATGAGAAATGGCACCAGTAACGCAAGCTGTGAAGATTCAAAGTGTGAACCTGGAAACGCGCATGTTCCAATTTGGGACCCATAGCTCCCACAAACCATGAAAAAGCTATCCATATGCGGTATTTCCGTACTCAGAAGAAGGAGCCGAACACTAATCAATGCAGTTTATAAAATCTTCATCTGTTCTGTGCTTGAAATTCAAATCAACATTGAAGGCAAAGAGTGAAAAATGCTGAATTTTTTTACTTACGTCAAGTTTTCACAGGCTTGGTGGTAAAATGGCTGTTTGCAAGATTTGAAAACACACCTAAAATGAAAGCCTGGGGTGTCTACTTTCAAAAAATATACACTTTTGGGGGGAAATCTTAAAAAAGAGCAGTGTTACACAGCCCAAATGAGAAATGGCACCAGTAACGCAAGCTGTGAAGATTCAAAGTGTGAACCTGGAAACGCGCTTGTTCCAATTTGGGACCCGTAACTCCCACAAACCATGAGAAAGCTATGCATATGGGGTATTGCCGTACTCAGAAGAAGGAGCTGAACACTAATCAATGCAGTTTATAAAATCTTCATCTGTTCTGTGCTTGAAATTCACATCAACATTGAAGGCAAAGCGTGAAAAATGCTGAATTTTTTTACTTACGTCAAGTTTTCACAGGCTTGGTGGTAAAATGGCTGTTTGCAAGATTTGAAAACACACCTAAAATGAAAGCCTGGGGTGTCTACTTTCAAAAAATATACACTTTTGGGGGGAAATCTTAAAAAAGAGCAGTGTTACACAGCCCAAATGAGAAATGGCACCAGTAACGCAAGCTGTGAAGATTCAAAGTGTGAACCTGGAAACGCGCTTGTTCCAATTTGGGACCCGTAACTCCCACAAACCATGAGAAAGCTATGCATATGGGATATTGCCGTACTCAGAAGAAGGAGCTGAACACTAATCAATGCAGTTTATAAAATCTTCACCTGTTCTGTGCTTGAAATTCACATCATTGAAGGCAAAGCGTGAAAAATGCTGAATTTTTTTACTTACGTCAAGTTTTCACAGGCTTGGTGGTAAAATGGCTGTTTGCAAGATTTGAAAACACACCTAAAATGAAAGCCTGGGGTGTCTACTTTTAAAAAATATACACTTTTGGGGGGAAATCTTAAAAAAGAGCAGTGTTACACAGCCCAAATGAGAAATGGCATCAGTAACGCAAGCTGTGAAGATTCAAAGTGTGAACCTGGAAACGCGCATGTTCCAATTTGGGACCCGTAACTCCCACAAACCATGAGAAAGCTATGCATATGGGGTATTGCCGTACTCAGAAGAAGGAGCTGAACACTAATCAATGCAGTTTATAAAATCTTCACCTGTTCTGTGCTTGAAATTCACATCAACATTGAAGGCAAAGTGTAAAAAACGCTGTTTTTTTTACTTACGTCAAGATTTACGACTGATTGGTGGTAAAATGGCTGCGTAAAAAATTTGAAAACACACCTAAAATGAAAGCTGGAGGTGTCTACTTTCCAAAAATATACACTTTTGGGGGGAAATCCTAAAGTGGAGCACTGGAACATAGCCCAAAATGAGTAATGGCACCAGTTAAGCAGGACTTGAAAATTCAATATTTGTTCAAAATTGGGCCCTGTAGCTCCCGCAAACCTTGAATAACCTATGCATATGGGGTATTGCCGTACTCAGAAGAAGGAGCTGAACACTAAACAATGCATTTTTAAAAATCTTCACCTATCATGTGCTTGAAATTCACATCAACATTGAAGTGCAAGTGTGAAAAACGCTGTTTTTTTAACTTACGTTAAGATTTACGAGCGATTGGTGGTAAAATGGCTGCGTAAAAAAATTGAAAACATACATAAAATGAAAGCCTGGGGTGTCTACTTTCCAAAAATATATACTTTTTGGGGGAAATCTTTGAGTGGAGCACTGTTACACAGCCCCAAATGAGACATGGCACCAGTGATGCAAGCTGTGAAAATTCAAAGTGTGAAACTGGAAACGCGCATGTTCCAATTTTGGCCCCGTAGCTCTCCCAAACCTTGAGAAACCTATGCATATGGGGTATTGCCGTACTCAGAAGAAGGAGCTGAACACTAAACAATGCATTTTTAAAAATCTTCACCTATCATGTGCTTGAAATTCACATCAACATTGAAGTGCAAGTGTGAAAAACGCTGTTTTTTTAACTTACGTTAAGATTTACGAGCGATTGGTGGTAAAATGGCTGCGTAAAAAAATTGAAAACATACATAAAATGAAAGCCTGGGGTGTCTACTTTCCAAAAATATATACTTTTGGGGGGAAATCTTAGAGTGGAGCACTGTTACACAGCCCCAAATGAGACATGGCACCAGTGATGCAAGCTGTGAAAATTCAAAGTGTGAAACTGGAAACGCGCATGTTCCAATTTTGGCCCCGTAGCTCTCCCAAACCTTGAGAAACCTATGCATATGGGGTATTGCCGTACTCAGAAGAAGGAGCTGAACACTAAACAATGCATTTTTAAAAATCTTCACCTATCATGTGCTTGAAATTCACATCAACATTGAAGTGCAAGTGTGAAAAACGCTGTTTTTTTAACTTACGTCAAGATTTACGAGCGATTGGTGGTAAAATGGCTGCGTAAAAAAATTGAAAACATACATAAAATGAAAGCATGGGGTGTCTACTTTCCAAAAATATATACTTTTGGGGGGAAATCTTAGAGTGGAGCACTGTTACACAGCCCCAAATGAGACATGGCACCAGTGATGCAAGCTGTGAAAATTCAAAGTGTGAAACTGGAAACGCGCATGTTCCAATTTGGGCCCCGTAGCTCTCCCAAACCTTGAGAAACCTATGCATATGGGGTATTGCCGTACTCAGAAGAAGGAGCTGAACACTAAACAATGCATTTTTAAAAATCTTCACCTATCATGTGCTTGAAATTCACATCAACATTGAAGTGCAAGTGTGAAAAACGCTGTTTTTTTAACTTACGCCAAGATTTACGAGCGATTGGTGGTAAAATGGCTGCGTAACAAAATTGAAAACATACATAAAATGAAAGCCTGGGGTGTCTACTTTCCAAAAATATATACTTTTGGGGGGAAATCTTAGAGTGGAGCACTGTTACACAGCCCCAAATGAGACATGGCACCAGTGATGCAAGCTGTGAAAATTCAAAGTGTGAAACTGGAAACGCGCATGTTCCAATTTTGGCCCCGTAGCTCTCCCAAACCTTGAGAAACCTATGCATATGGGGTATTGCCGTACTCAGAAGAAGGAGCTGAACACTAAACAATGCATTTTTAAAAATCTTCACCTATCATGTGCTTCATATCAACAGTAGTATTGAAATGTAAGTGTGAAAACTGCAAAAAAACAAAATATTACCACAATTTTGAAAATTTTTTCTGGAAAAATAGCTGCATGAAAAACTCCAAAATTCTCCTGATTATTTACTTTATGTTGTGTAGTTTTCAGAAACATATACCTTTGTGGGACATTTTTGGTTCTGGCACCGTCAGCTAAGCTATGATGCTCACATGCCAATTGTTGAGAAATTACAAGTTGGAAATAATGGCATCCATCTTGTAATATTTACCTTGTAAATGTGAGGAAGTGATTGAAATACTAGGCATATGGGGTATTCTTATATTCAGGAGAAGCAAATGAATATATTTAGGGGTATTTTTTTGTCATAAACTAATTGTATGCAAATCCTGACACGAAAATATAAGCAAAATGTTGTTTTTTTTCAATTTTTTTCCTCTTTTTTTCTATTTTAATCAAATTAAACAATGAGGTATTCATATAATTGTGGTATCAAAAGAAAGCCCTACTTGTGCTTAAAAAAACAGTATATAATTTATGTGGGTGCACAAAAGGAATTAAAGAGAAAATATGGTTGAACAAAGACATAGTCAAAAAAGTCAAAATTGCTCCGGTCCTTAAGTCAAATCAAACTCAGATTTTCCCGGTCCTTAAGGGGTTAAGCACAGGTGAGTCAGTCAAAATGAATGAGCTACTGATTAACTCATCTTTGCTTAATCAGGTAAATCCTTACATCCTGGCATGTTGGTGGCCCTTGAGGACTGAACTTGGACAGCCCTGGTCTAGAGCACTGCGGGGCAACATGGACTCCTCCAGCTGTTTAGGCTGCAACTTCCATCATCCTCAGCCAGCTGGCAGCAGGTTAGGTATGATGGGAATAGTCGTGAACAGCTGGAGGAATCCATTTTGCCCAGACCTAGTCTAGAACTCAAAGACATCTAAAGTGTAAGACGGTGTCAGAACTGTAGAGAAGTGCCACAATAACAATAGATGGTTATTTTATTTGGATTTTACAATTTTAGAAACTGAATGCTCCAGCTGAGACTGTCTGTGCACTACATACATCAACTATAGGCCATATGCAGCAATTCAAAGGCAAAACAATTGCAACATAGGAGACAAATACAAATTTCCATTGATTTAAATGGAGTTTACTGGCACTTAAAGGACCTCAGGGCTTTTTTTTTCTATGATGCAATTTAGGGCTCCCCGAGCAGCATGCAGCCCCGTGGGGAGCCCTGAATTCCATGATGTGCCAGGACTGTCACGGGTCCTTAAGTGCCTGACAACTGTGACGGTCCTGACACGGCAATGGACGTTAAGGGGTTAGTCTCTCTAGCAGTCAAAAGTTTTCAAGCGCAATATAAATCAATTGGAATGTCTGTTTCTCCCTAATAGGCAGTTGATTAGCCTTAGTGTTGCTCCACTTTTATTCTATGCACATGAACCTTGGATGGTGACATCTTTATTCATTTGTGTTCAGCGAGTTCACAATTTCCTGTTCTTTGCTGCACAACAACATATTATTATGGATTATTATTTGTATACACAGGAAAAAAATCAGTTAATTTCCTTGTTTCTCTATTCCATTTGCAGATATTTTACAGCTCAACTCTATTTCAGACAACACGTTTCATTATAGTTTAGTAACAATAAATCAAAACGTAATGTGAAAAGGCTTATTATGTATACGTGTGTCTGGGTACACAGGAGAATGCAACTCTGAAAGATAAGTGGAAAAAGTCCACTGAATTAGTGTAGACCAGGATTTCACAACAAAAGTGTCCCTCCTAACACTGTGCTGCTTTAATAATACACCCGAGCACAGGTATGCTAATTAGTGTCTCAGTCATTTAGACTAGTTAGCAGTATTCAGGTAGGGATAGTTTCATCCTTCAAGTGCCTGAGGGGTGGTCAGAGCATTGTACTGCATTGCACTTACCTGGATTTATCTTAGTCTTCCCTGGGACAGGCACAAGACTCCTCAAAAGATGCCGTTCCAGTTCGGTATCCTATTGAAATGTCACCCTTTATTTGGTGATATTAACATTGACATCAGAATGTCGCCTGAATCAAAAGGGTGACATTCTGATGTCACACGCTTTAAGATTGCCAAATAGAGGGTGACATTCCAATAATAAACCACAGCAGCCATGATCTTGTCCCTCTTCCACAGCCAGCTTCACTTTCACCTGGTTCCCTGTGGGCAGGTCTTTTTCTTCTTCCAATGGAGTGATTTTTAGCCATGACATTCCAATAGTAAACCAAAGTAGCCATGATCTTGTCCCTCTCCCAGCACCACTGTCCAGATAATGCACATAGACATATCCCTGATAAAAAAGAAAAGTGTAGAGTACGGGAGGATAGCCCTGAATTGAATAAAGTGAACAAAGGACAACTGAAAAATGGATCTAGAAGAAGTTAAGTAACAAACTAAATGCAGCTCTGGATAAGGGCACAAGACGATTATATGTTTGTTAGACCCAGGATTATAATACATAACGGGAGCCAGCACCGATAAATTAGCAGTGCTAAAGATCCCACAGTGTGTATAATGTTGGATTAACACTTCATATACTGGAGGAAAGATACATATTGAATTACACTAACTGATATTGTCCTGTTTATCTGGCAACAAAGTATCACTGACCAAGTTCAACCCCTAGGTGGCAATGAGCCGCTAGTGAAACTGAAAGATGGAAGGGATTCGGGACTCCATAGCATTGCAAAGCTTGCTGTCACAAACAAATCACTGCTGAATAAAACCTCATTCATAGAGGGTAGTGCTGGCAGGAAAAATAAAGAAACAAAATATCACACAGGGCTTTATAAAAAGATAAATGGCATACAGCTGAATAGCAAAATAAGTGGTGTCCGTTGTTCTGGGAGAGGGACAAGATAATGGCGGCTGTTGTTTAGTTTTGGAATGTCACCCTCCATTTGGCTACCCTTAAGCGTGTGTCATCAGAATGCCGCCCTTTTGACGCGGTTGATATTCTGATGTCACCCTTTTGATGGTCGCCAAATAGAGGGCGACATTTTACTAGTAAACCTCCCAGTCCCATCCACTGCTGCCTGGCAGAGAAATACCCTTAGCCTATAGCGTACATAAAAAACTTTCATAAACTGTCCAGTGAAGTGGTGTATAAACTGATAAAGTCAAAATTACCATGTATAAATTGGAAAATAAAGCAATATTTAAACTGGCAAACAAACTATCCGCCTTTAACCCCTTTAGGACCGTGGAATTGCTAGGACCATCAGGACTGTTGGCCTATTAAGAACCGTGACAATACTGGCACTTCATGAATTTTTGATCAAAGTGCACCTGCAGACGCGCTGTGGTCACGGCAAGACCGGAGAATCAGTTTCGGCCTCTTCTACTGCAAGCCAATACGCGTGATTGCTCACACATGTCTGCTCTTCAAACAGAATGGCTCTGGTCCTCTAGGGGAAAAAATCCTGGTCCGCCTGGTCCTTAAGGGGTTAATGGGAAACAAATGCAAGGAGTTTAGGGAAGTTGGGTCTTTGCTGGTCTTGCCTGTGACTTGACATTGTAGGTGTGACCAGCATAGCTGAGCCTCCTTTCACAATTAAGCAGTCTTGATTGTTGCCTGTAACAAAACAAAAAAAGACCGCACACTAGTATATCCAAGTACAGTGTGTCCAACAGACATCAAACTGCATCACAGCTTATAAGTGTGCAGTGGTGTACTAGAAGTTGAACAGATCGTGTGAAAGTATGACATAAAAGGGAAATCTCATACAAGACAATAGCCAGCATATTATAGGGACTTCTCTAGAGGTAAAGATAGATAAAGAGGTACATGCAGTGGACTTAGACCACGAGACAAGAGTGTGGGCTATACTAAACTAGTAACCCTCTCCCATCGGCATTACCCTTTAATTGTAACTGTGTGAGGGAATGTAGCATTACTGCTCCACTGACACCATTATGTGCTTACAGGATATCTTCTTTTGCCAATGTCGTGATTATCTGACCCCTGAATCAATTATATTTTACTTTATAGTATGTATTTTACAATAAACCATTTTAGAATTTATCCTGCTAGTCGGTCTATCTTTTCAAGCTGACAGCAGCTTATGAAAGATTAGCCACTAATTAGAGACAATTGGTGGACCGGTGTAGGGGGCCATATCCAAGGACGACAGGAGAGCATTGCAGGACAGGAATTCTCCAAGAAGAACAGAAGGCATTGGCTAAAGAAGATTTATTGTAAGCACATAATGGTGTCGGTGGAAGACTGATGCTACATACCAGAACACAGTTACATTTAAAGTGGAATGCCAATGGGAAAGGGTTACCAGTATAGCCCACACTCTTGTCTGGTGGTCTTAGACCACTGCATGTATCTATATCTGTCCTTACCTCGAAACAAACCTCTATAATATGCTGGCTATTGTCTTGTATGGGATTTTCCTTTTATGTCATCTTTTCACACAATCTTCTATCCACTAGTGCACCACTGCACATTTATGAGCTGTGATACAGTTTGATGTCTATGGTGTATACTACACTTAGATATACTGGTGAGCGGTCTCTTTTTTGTGTCTTGTTACAAGTACATTGCCTGGATATCGAGTAGAAGTGAACTCTCATAGAAGACTGACGGCTGTAATAATAACAGCAACAAATAACTGAATCATATAGGACGGTTGGGGTCTTTATTTCTATTCAAGAAAGTGTTACTGACTACACCGCTTTTGATGACTTCAGATTGAACTATTGTGATAATTCAGATCCCAAAAGGTGAAAGTCACTAGCTGTGACCCATTGCCAAATTTTAGAAAATATTAATCTTATAGACTGCATCATCAATTGTTTTAATAAATATTGTCCCTTCATATTATAACCAGTGTTTTAACATGCTTGGAAGTAGCTGAGCACTAGGCTGTTGCCTACTTTGCCTAATGGAATACCCAGCCCCGAATCTGGCTTTCAAACAGATAAACCATGCACTGTGTGGATACTTGAGGACAGTTGTTTGGACCATAGCTTTCAGGACAAATGAAAACTGGAGGTCTCCAGAAGACAGAATGGTAAGTAATTCACTGTAGTATTTTACATAAACAGATATTTTGGTAACAGAATAATGAACCAATCCTTTGATTTCCAGAAAGGTGTCCAACACATAACAACTCAATGCATTGGGTAACTCTATGACACTCAAAGGGTTAAAGGGCTAACAGGGGACATTTACACAAAGATATGTAGAATAATTTTGGCTCAAAACAATTGCACCATAAGGGACAAATAAAAATTCCCACTTACTTAAAGGGATAGTATTACTTCAAAATTACTATCCCTCATATTGTAGCCCTTAATAAACTGAGTTAAATGACACCAGCGGCATCACTCAAACCTTTATGGTTTAAGAGAGAGCCGCTTTCAAAGTTTCCTCTCCCCTGCTATCAGCGTTCTGCTGCCAGCAGGAGAATCCGGTCTCTGAATCAATCAGAGGCTCTTCAGCAGAGCCGATATCTCGTTATGGAAGGAAAAATTATTAATTGAAACAGTCTTCTACGTGTGCTTTGTAAACAAGCACACGTAGAAGACTGTTTCAATGAATAATTTTTCCTTCCATAACGAGATATCGGCTCTGTTTAAGAGCCTCCGCCTGTCCCGGGACTGGATTCCACTGCTGCCAGCAGAACACTGACAGCAGGGGAGAGGAAATTTTGAAAGCAGCTATCTCTTAAACCATTAAAGTCTGAGAGATGCCGCTGGTGCCATTTAACTCAGTTTATTAAGGGCTGCAATATGAGGGATAGTAATTTTGAAGTAATACTATCCCTTTAAACAGTGTTTTAAACCTGTGGATGCTAGACAGGTTGTCCACTGTGAAGCAATAAGTTGTAGACCTCAGTAGCATTAAATGGGATTTTAACCCATTTCAATCAATGGAAATATGAGTAATTTGTATATGTTCCCCATGGTACAGTTGGTTTGCTCCAGAATCGTGCCTGATCTCCTATAATAACCCAAATCAAATGTGAATTCCTTTTGCGCTAATCAGTTCCATATGATTTGTAGCTTAGAACTGTGTGGAATCCATAACAAACCACCATAACAAACCATCCACTCTTGTAATTGTAATGTGCCTGACTTGTCCTGCCCCAGTCATTTCCATAGGATTTTAGTGCATTCCTTTGCTGTAGAACACGTTTATAGAGTTTAGAGAAGTTCTACATTTGAATATTCCCTTGGCAAAGAATGTTCACCTTGACTGCAGTGAACAAGGATATCTTCAGGTTATAAATCTAGACAAGTGAAAAGGCTCACGGCTCCCTAAATGGACACTAGCCAACTTACAAATACAAATATTGCCTGATCAATTGGGTGTGCTCTGTAAGTTGCGGATCCGTGGAACCACTGCAGTGGTGAGTTTCACTGCAGCGATTTTTACAGTAGTAGGTACACACCTGTGAAAACTGTCACCCTTGTGAATCTTACTGTAGCAGTTTTCATAAGAGTGGGCAGGGGGCGAAGCTGCTCCTGCTGACTCCTGTGAAAATCTCTACCCCTGAATTGCTGCGTGTGGTCAATCTCTGCCCCCCTCTACTGCCCTGGGGCGAGGCAGTCACCCACAGCACTAGAGAATGGTGCACAGCGTTTCCTGTACGATTGGGCATGCCATGCAGTTCTGGGACCTGCTGGAATGCTGCAGTGGTGAGAGTATAGATGAGCTTTGCCCCCTGCCCACTCTTGTGAAAATTGCCACTCCTGATTTGCTGCCTAACTCTGATCTGTAGCCCCTGCTGCCTTGGGGCAGTACAGACAGCGAATGAATAGTGAGTGAACAGTAGAAAAATCTAAATCAAATCAATATCTGGCGTGACCTCCCTTTGCCTTCAAAACAGCATCAGTTCTTCTAGTTACACTTGCACAAAGTCAGGGATTTTGTAGGCATGTAGTCAGGTGTATGATTAAACAATTATACCAAAAAGGTGCTATTGATTTAATATGTGGATTGAAACATTAACAGAAACAGTTGTGTAGGAGGAATAAAACTGGGTGAGGAACAGCAAAACTCAGCTAACAAGCGGAGGTTGCTGAAGACAGTTTAATGTCAAACGTCATTCACCATGGCAAGACTGAGCAAGCAACAAGACACAAGGCAGTTATACTGAATCAGAAAGGTCTCTCTCAGGCAGAAATTTCAAGGCAGACAGGGGTTTCCAGATGTACTGTCCAAGCTCTTTTGAAGAAGCACAAGGAAACAGGCAACATTGAGGACAGTAAATGCAGTGGTCGGCCAAGGAAACTTAGTGCAGCAGATGAAAGACACCTAATGCTTACTTCCCTTCACAATCATATGATGTCCAGCAGTGCCATCAGCTCAGAAATAGCAGAAAACAGTGGGATCCTGATGTACCCATCTACTGTCCAGAAACATCTGGTCAGAATTGGTCTTCATGTTCCTTAAAAAACTGGGAGCAAGTGTACCTAGAAGAATTGATGCTGTTTTGAAGGCAAAGGGTGGTCACACCAAACATTGATTTAATTTAGATTTTTCTTCTGTTCACTCATTATGCATTTTATTAATCGATAAAGATAAATTATTAACATTAACATCTAAGAGTATTGCAAATTACTATATATATATATATATATAATGTACTAGTAAAAAATGGATGCCCTCACACTTATTGTATCAAAAAATTATTAGAATATATTCACCACCATCATAATGTACAGGTTAGTGACGTTTCGGTCCTCTATCCGGGACCTTCATCAAGCCTAACAAATATACAATTAAATGAAAAAAAAAAATCTATAAAATGAATAGACAAAGAAACAAAAATGCCTATATAAACATAAAAATTGTGAAAAAATTATGAAAAAATATTTTATATATATATATATATATATATATATATATATATATATATATTTTTTTTTTTTTTATTTATTTTCTTATTGTTCTTTTTTTGGTTTTCTTTTATGGATACATTTTTTAATTTTAATTTACTCACACGTTTGATAATGTAATGTCACTTACGGTGCGATCCACATCGTCACCGCGGGTGTGTCCGCTTTCCTACAATGATTCTATTATCTACACGTGGTGAGTTTAACACACAATAAATATTGTATTTAATTACATATTTGTTAGGCTTGATGAAGGTCCCGGATGGAGGACCGAAATGTCGCTAACCTGTACATTATGATGGTGGTGAATATATTATAATAATTTTTTGATACAATAACTGAGAGTGCATCTGTTTTTTACTAGTACTTTATGCGTATTTGAGGTTTGCATCCAGGTAGTACAACAGCACAACAGAAGCAGAAGTCTCGTGAGTGCCAACATCATACTCACGCTCTCTCTCTCTCTCTATATATATATATATATATATATATATATATATATATATATATATATATATATATATATATATATATATATATATATATAAAATATATACACACACACACTGATATACTATGGGCCATATCCATAGATATATTATATATATATATATATATATATATATATATATATATATATATATATATATTGGATTGGAGGATTAGTGGTGTTTCTTTTTTTCTCTTTCTTTCTTTTATTTACACCTAGTCTCATATTATAAACATAACCGGAAACTCACTGGATCTACCCTGGTTTTCAGACTGAATTACTGGGTCTCTGAGTTTCTTCTCCTTCCCTCCCTATTCCACTCACTTCTCACCCACTTCTCCTTCCCACTTCCCACACACTTTATGTCACAAGTATGTGGGGGTACCACCCACCCAATTAAACCCCACCCCCTTTATGTCTCAAAGTGCGTCACTGACATCCTCTTATCGCCAGCACATGAGCCAGGGGGGGCTCAAGATGGGCAAGTTCTCAGGTATGATTATAAATAGCAAACTCTACTATAGATTTCTTCAAATATAACACAGAGTTTTCTCATATATAGAGCAGGAAAGAAATGCAAAGACATATTTTGATTAAAAAAGCAACTGTCAAGAAAGTATTTACATGACTACTTATTTATTGTCATAAATTACTAGAATGTCCACTAAACATATATGCTCCCAATAAGCCCATCAGCCATATCTCAAAAACAGTCCCCGCCCCAATACTTTACAAATGTAAGAATCAAAAGCTATTAAAGGCAGAAAATGTCATTAGTCATTTTAAATCTAGAAAATGAAATTTAGAAATAATGAAAATAAAATAAAAATTGGTATCTACTTATTTTTCAAATCATCTTCCTTTCTTGTCCTGCAATAAGCAAAGGGATACATAAGACAAAAGGTGGGTAATTCTGGAGAAAGGAAACTACACTATAGATAGAAAGTAATCACTACCATTGATCTTGGGTTAGCTATAAAATAAATAGAATGGTTTGACCTTTATTTCACAGAGGAGATGTACATAAATTGCCCTATATCAGTTGGACTGATATATTAAGGAAAAGTACTGTGCTGGACATCACTTTGGAACTCAAAGGGTTAAATCAACTTCCCCATAGAGAACAAACCAAAATTCACAATTTAAACTGTAGTGATAAAAAAGGGGAGCAAAAGACCACAAGTGCTCTTGTGCAGGATATATAAGGCATCGGTGGCCACTGCCAACACCCAAAAGGTACGTACTCACAAAGCTATTGGCTGGATAGTGGTATATAACAATTCCAGCAAACGGGCAATTGAGGATTAATAACTGTCCTCAGATGCAGTATATATAGTTGGACTCAACGTAGTGACAGGCTGCCCTTATACTACTCGCTCTCCCTGAGCGGCATGGAAACTCCAAGGACCACAAAAAAAGAAGAAAAGAGCGCCCACTAGTGTTAATACAATAATATCAAATACTTATTATACTGAAGATAAATTGCACTCACATTTCAGAGTGGTCAGATAACTGATACCAGAAGATCTGACACTAGAGCCTATGGAAAGATTAAACCCGTCTCCACTCGGGTGAAGGACAATCCACACTGCAGAAATGAAAACACTGCGGCTGCTTCCTTGTGTCTGTTTGTAGGCTTTATTGCTTTGATAAAGCAGCGTTATCACTACAAAATGCATAAGCCTTCATACTTATTGTTTTTAATCAGATTTGTGTACTGGATTAAAGTATTTTTATTTCTTGTGGAAGCAGCCGCTGTGTTTTCATTTGGAGTTCTGGAGTGGGGATCATCCTTCACACGAGTGGAGATGGGTTTAAGCTCTCCATAGGCTCTAGTGTCAGATCTTCTGGTATCAGTTATCTGACCACTTTGAAACGTAAGTATAATTTATTTTAAGTATAAAAACTATTTCATATTATTGTATTACACTAGTGGGCGCTCTTTTCTTCTTTTTTTGTTTTTTATGATCCTTGGAGTTACAATTTAAATTGGGCTTTTAACCATTTGAATGATACAGAGTTCTCTAACACATTGTTCTGCATGTTAATCAATCTGAATATAAGCATTTGTGTGGTTGGCTTGCACTGAATTTGTTTTCTGAATAAGGCCTATTTTCAACAGACCACGTCCTTGTATGAGAGTATCAGCAGGCAGTAAGATGATATTGTTATTACTTACTACAGACACACTGATTGTGTGCTTATAAAACACAATTTCATAAAAGGAATTTAAAAGTAGATAGAGGGTTAACTTTTAAAAAAATAAAGACCCTTTAGGGAATAAAGTGAAATGGAATTTAAAAAAATAAATATATGCAACTTCCAGTGTAGGTACTCTAATTCTTTGAATGCCAGAAAGGTATGCAATGCATTGCTTCTCAACGTTCTGTGAAACTCTCTGGTGCTTAAATTGTTATAGCAGAGTTGATTAAACCTGCAGATCTCCTGCTACTGTTGGACTGCAACTCCCACAATACTAAGTCATCTATTGACAGTTTGTGGATGATGGGAGTTGTGGTTGGTTCAACAGCTGGGTGGCTATAGGTTAATCACTCCAGTTCAGAGCAAAGAGTTCATTTAATTATTAGTGTCACCATACAGATTTGTAACAAAATGTTAACTATATCTGATAACAACCAAGGTTGTAACATCTTACAGCAAAGCTGTAAAAAACATATATTTTAACAATTAGGTGTAGGCTCTAGTAGTGTGCAAATGGCATATATATATAAATCTACTTTGTACTGAACATTAGAAACAAAATAATCAAACAAAAAAAAACTGTTATTCAAAACGGTTTCAAATCTGATTTGAGATTTGGTAAATTTGGTAATGGAACTTAAGGACAATGAAAATCCTTCAAAGAATGAAGTAATCTGTTGTGCTTTAGCTTGGTAGATATGTATATTGTCAACTAAGAATCAATGCTAATAACACAAACACTAGGAAGATCTACAAAAAGTCTAAGACAAATTAATGATACAAATTAATTATACAGACCAATGAAAAAATGCAAACACTTCAGCCATCAAGGGAAGCTGTCTCTTCTGATATCCTTCATGATGCTATTGGTCACATTATTAAAGGAAAGCTCATCTGATGAGATGTACATTAATATCATGGAATGAGTCAGGAAGGAGGAAGTGTCTCAAGACATTAAGGGGCGTGTGTGTATTTTATTTATTTATTTATTTTTAACGTAAGACGTTTTTTATTGATATGAATCAATAAAATATCCCAATTTTTTTTATTTGCTATTTGGGTAGTGAGGCAATGTGCTCCTGGCATTTACAATGCATTATTTTTCTAGTTTGCATTAATCATTAACTCATTCCTTCGCAGTGCCTTGAATACCACTCTGGTTCTTAAAGTGTTAACACACATGTGCCACGTCTTAGGCCATTAAAAAAAAGGCCACCACTCCACTTCCCAATATTTTGGGGAAACTGCACTGCTTAACCCTTTGAGTGCCAGAGGGTTACGCAATGCATTGATCTGAAAGAGTTGCATACTCCTCTGGCACTCAAAGGGTTAACAAAACTGTAAAGAGGCTGAGGTACTAAGAACAATGGGAAACATTCTGGAGCAAACCAACAGCCTCATAGAGGACAAATAAAAATTCAGAAATTCCCCACTGATTTCCATGGGGCTTTCACAATATGTTGAAAACATTTCTAGCATTTGAGAGGTTAAAAGTCCTGCTGAAATCAATGAGGATTTTTATTTGTCCTTTGCTATGATTGTCTACCCCACAGCTGCCCCTATTTCTTACTACTTCAGCCTCACTGATCCATAGACCTAAGTGGTTTTTAGCAATTTGCTATCCAGAATTTTTATTTTAAATCAAAGTTTAGTAATTAGACTATTGTTATTCTTCTGTTATAAATAAAGCATCGATATGTTTTATTTGTTTTCACAGTGTCGGTCTTCTCCTTTGCAAGTAGGATGGAGCAGATAAAGGGTTTCATGTAACCAACTCCACTCCTTTACAATGATACACACACGCCAAACGTACACATGTACACACACACGCCAAACATACACATGTACACACACACACGTGTATCAACACACACAAGTACGTGACATACTACTGGTTTAAAGTGATAGCCCCCCCAACTGCAAGTGCATATGTAAAGCCAAACTGTCTACACTTTATATAATATTATAGATCTATCGGTCTATATTATATATATATATATATATATATATATATATATATATATATATATATATATATATATACATATATACATATACATATATATACACACACACACACACATACATACATACATACATACATATATTTATTTTATTTTGTAAACATTGTTCCTGTTTTTACATTCCCCGGCAGAAAGCTCCTTGGAGGCAGAAATACAGCGAGTTCCCTGAAAGGGATGTACAAGTATAAAAAAAAAAAAAGGTATAGAAGGGGAAAAAATGAAAAGTATAGGCAATCTGACTTAACATATTGTGCACTTACAGATAAAGTGGAGAAGGACCAACTTTTAAGGACAAGTAAACTTTTGAAAAAATATACGTTAATACGAACTTTCCAGCTGAGAAAATTAAATTGAAGGGGTATTTTTATTTCAAAGGTTATTAGTGCTCAAACCGATTTTATTTTTGTTGTATCACACTGACAGCCACATTGCCAGCACTCGTCCAAAAGGCAAATGATTTTTTCACATGTACTCTAAGGGAGACCTTGTGGGAGATGCACTAAAGAGTGATAAAGTTACATGACTTCTCCAATTCCTGTGTTATTCTATGGAGCCTGTGCACGGAGATGTGATGTCTCATGCCTGAGAAATCTTAGTGAATTTACTCCATAGAATAACATGGGAACTGGAGAAGTGATACAACTGGAAAAGTCATATCTGCTTTATCGACTCTTTATCACATCTCCCCCCTTGTCTCACAGATTACGTCTCTGCATAATACGTGACAGAAACACCACCACGATGGAAAGTTATAGTTTGACCCCCTGGATACTAGGGACATCCCCAGCGCATTGCTATGCAGTGCACTGGGGACATCTGTAGAATTCACGGGGTTAATGTAAAAAAGACGTTTGAGCTATAAAACATTTTAAAGGGATAGTAATACTTAAAAATTACTTCTCCCTATTTTGTTGCCCTTAAATAAAGAAGAGAAATGCCACCAGTGGCATCTCTCAAACCCTGTGGACCGGATTCCAAATCTGTCAGCTAGAACGCTGACGTCAGGCAGGGGAGAACTTTGTACATGGTTATCTCTCAAACCATAAGGGTTTGAGAGATGCCACTGGTGGCATTTTTCTTCTTTATTTAAGGGCTACAGAATAGGAAGAAGTAATTTTTAAGTATTACTATTCCTTTAATGAAACATATGTCAATAGTGGGAGTAAGTAGTAACCGTATTTTGTACAGCAGAAAAGCTCTAAAACAGTGTTTCTTAAAAGAAAAAAAAATGCTGTTGCTTTAATGTTTTCACTCTTGCTCTGTTGGTAAACTCTGCAATGTATGCATTGTGTAGTAAAGGTTAACCCTCTGGATGCTACAGAAGTCCCCAACACATTGCTAAGCAATGTATTAGACACGTCTATAACATCCAAAGTGTTGAACACAATGCCCAATGAAAGAACAGGAACAGAAATATTTCCTTAAATAGGCAGGACTTACAACTATGTGCCTGTGTACAAGCCCTAGGCAAAACCAAATAGACCATTTATAAAGCATATTTGCTTGTGACCACATACTTCCATGCAATGCTTTCTGCATGCTTGAGGGAATGGCTGGTCTTGATATGTGCTGTCTAGACAGAGACAACCTCATACCAGTCATTCAGGCTCAATAGGCTCTGGCTGACTGGATTCCTACATTGTGGATATTTTTTTTTTCTTAAATCATTCACTGAAGACAAATGTCTCTGTGTAATTGGGACGCAGTTTAAATGTTTAAACCGGAATTACTTGCAACACCCTGTAACTAGCAACTTGTGAAGTACTGAGACTACATGCAGACTGTTTATAGCCTCTTCTTGATGAGTTTCTCCAACTTGCGTATGCGGGATGACTCCTGCTCTGGGGTAGGAGTCTGCAGAGCCCCAGAGCTGTTATCGGCCCCAGATGGAGGAGTAGGAAGCCTTTGACGAAATAGATCCAACATGGCGCTCTGCTCACTTCTTTTTAGACCCTACATGCAAAGAATAAATTGGAAGTTAATTAAGATTGTTATGGAAATATATAAGTAGCTAATTCAACTTTAATTTACATTTACATTTTAGAAAATGATTACTAATGACAGAAAAAATATTTGTACATCAATAGGTTATAAACTCCAGCCTTACTTAACCTCTAGGATGTGACATATATCACCAACGTATTGTTTTGCAATGTGATGGAGACATCTCTAACATCCATGGGGGGAAAGGGGAAGTATTCCCTAGGAATAACTGGCTATTCTTTTTTAAACAGAAGGACTTACCTAGGTAAATGTCATTCATTCAGCATTCATGTACCTATATGCGGTACAATGTTTAGTTGGCTTTGCAACTCTGTAATAAACTACAAAATGTTTCACTTTACAACCTGAATCATACAAGAGACCCTTATGAGCCCTTTACTTCTATTGAAGCCTGTTTTTCTTGCGAGGAGGTGTGACCTAGATGCAGACGCAACAGATATCTCTCTATATATAGAGGAAACTATAGTTCTATTGCAATATAAATATAGATAGATGAGATATACAGGATTGATGAACACCTACCATAAAATCTCAGGTATAATACGCACCTGTGTACAATACACAGGTGTAATTTATACCCAAGGTTTCAGGGGAAAATAAAAGTTCCTATTTATAATATGAACCATTGTTTTCCCTCACTCTATTCACAAAAAAATGGTTTGTCTGCTTCCCTCCCTCCACCCACCTTAATATGCTCCCACTTTCCCCTCCCTCTACTCATTCCCTCCAGAGGCATCTGGGAAATCTATGCAGTGGGTGGCATGCTTGCATTTGCCGTCCACTTTCTACATCCCCCTGTGAGGACCTGTGTTAATTCAAGATAATCGTAGTGCCCTTTGAAGACCTGAAGATCCTCCCAGGATACTACTATAGTTGCAGTGTACAGAGGTCTATGTATGGGATCTACGCTAGTGCCCTGCAAGGACCTTCAGGTTCTCAAAGGGCACTACGATTACCTTGAATTAACACAGGTCCTCACAGGAGGATGTGGGAAGCAGGTGGCAAATGCAAGCATGCCACCCACTGCACAGATATCGCAGATACCGCCAAAGGGGGTGAGTAGCGGGAGGGGAAGGTGGGAGCATATTGAGGTGGAGAGAGGACAGCAGACTTGAGAATATATATATATTTTTTTCGCTCGTTTATAATGCGCACCCCCCCACTTCACATAAGGTGAAAAGGGACAAAATTGTGATTATACGTCAGATTTTACACATTTTCCTAAGAAATAGCTCCTCTTTAAAAGTGCCAGTCAATATTATGTGTGCAATGTACAGATTCCAGACAAAAACACCCCTTATGGACTCTGCACCTTCTTTTTCAGTGTGCAGTCTAACTGGCTGAAATGCAACAGGGAGCATCTCACTCAGAGTTTGAATACTTGTTGGATAGTAAAAGGCATTGGTGATTAGAAAAAATCATTATTGCCATATTCCACAGTATGGTGGTGGTAGTGGGGTAATGTTTACAAAGACTACTGAAGTTTATGCTTTGATGTTTTTTTTGGTATTTGCTTTTTCTTTAACCACTTAAGGACCCTTGACGGTCCTGGTACATCATGGCTGGATTTGCTTTAAGAACCCATGACGTACCAGGCCCGTCAAGGAATTCGCGTCTGCACACCGTTCACGGAGTACGGAATCATAAAAAAAAAGTTCTGTGGTCCTTAAGTGACGGCTGCGTGCATCCGCGGCCGGTCCTTAAGTGGTTAAACAAACAAAAAGTCACAATTATGTCACAAGTGAAATGAATTTAATTGGTATTTGCTTGGAATTAGTGTTTACCCTGAAAATCAGCTGCACATATTTATCATTTAACCCTTTGAGTGCCAGAGGGCTATGCAACACAATGCTTTGCACTCAAAGGGTTAATGCAGAGACTGTTTCTTTGATGGTAATGATCCCAATGTTGCTCAGCACTATAAATGCCCCTTACCACATTTCATTAAAGCTTACTTCCAACCCACTACATAGAAACATATATTTGTTGTTTAACTGCTGAATGTGAAGTATTTCCACGTGTATACTAAGTTAAAGAGAAGCAACTCTGGAGCGAACTGACTGCACAATATAGAATAAAAAAATAAATAACTGCTTTGAATGTAATAGAGGCCTTCGCCACATTGTTCTGTAAAAAAACAAAAACAAAAACCCACTGAAGACTTTTCTACCATTCAAGGGTATAAAACCCCCATTT
The DNA here is from genome assembly GCA_037306005.1 of Rhinophrynus dorsalis. Lineage (NCBI taxonomy): Eukaryota > Metazoa > Chordata > Amphibia > Anura > Rhinophrynidae > Rhinophrynus > Rhinophrynus dorsalis. Next base: position 331,272,412 of record CM074719.1, on the reverse strand, counting down.
AAATAAGTGGGAATTTGGGGAATGGCCACTTGTTACCCATGGTGCAGTTGGTTTAGATTCAGAATTGGTTCTCTTTACTTTCTGCATAAGGACCATGGTCTGATCAAATAAGGAAAATGGAGAGATGTTGAAAAAATTGTGTTAACTGTGGAAACTGTAAACAATCCTAAAACGTTCTTCCGCATTGCTCTGTCAATTCTCAGATACATTACCTCCATTTTTTTGCATCAAAATCTGCCATTTCAGTCAAAGGGAAAAATCTAAAGTTGGGAGTGGTTTAATCTACAATCACATTCTGAGGTGTTTTAAGAAAAAAAAATTTTTTGTCTGATTTCTGTCATTTTCTTTTGACAAAATAAAAGCGGTCTAAACTTGGAGAAGACAAATTAAAGAAGCATTAGTATGGTGTTAGCTGTTAAAGAAGTCTTTATTTATAGACATCAGCATTTTTAAGGGCAATCGTCTTACCATCATTTTTAATTCTTTATGAAATATGTTTAAATGTGATGGATTTACTTCTGAAAATAGTCCTTTTGCCACCAACAATCCAATGATTTTTTCATTATGACAATTTTTTGAACATTTTCATAGGAGCAGCATGTCTGTGGACTCTGAAGCACCAAACAGATGCTTTGAGGATTGAAAATATTGTCCCTCACAACTGCACTATCCAGCTGGCTAAAGTATGTACCGCAGATATTTGACACTTGGGCACTGTTGGTGGTCTGAGCATTTCACAATAGCAAGATGCACATGGCAGCAGGAAACAGCCAAAATCTCACTTTAAAAAATTGCTGCAAACAGCTACAGTGATTAGCATTTTATCTATCAACAGTATCTAGTAGAAAAGCTCCTACTGGATAAACTATGTAGGAATCCAGCCGACTGCATTGACCTTAAGTGACCTAGGAGTAAAGGTGATGTAGTCTTAAAAAATAAGTGCCAGAAGCCTTTCCTTTTTGAACCCCCTATCCAGCAAAAAAATGTTTGTACGTTAAGTAAAGTATTACCTCCAATATCTATAAGTTGCTGAAACTGAGAAGCATGTGAGCGTGTGTGCCAGACCAATACCCCACAGAACAAGTTCAAATACTGCGCACTGGGTGCAGAATGGAATCTTAGACCCATATTGTATTGCACATAAGTGGTACATTCACACTCTCTGCTCCTTGATGTGGAACTGTCATGCTTTTTAAAATAAATGATTTTGAAAAAGCTTTCAAAAATCACCTATATTTATATTAGTCATTAATAATAATAATAATAATAATATTTAAAACAGTAGCTTGAGATATAATGTGACAGTTCCACTTAAATGAAGGTAATTTTCTAACCTTGTTGTAGTGTAAACAAGCTGCAAAAATGTAATAGGGCTATGGCCTGACCTTGCCACACAATTACCCATTTAGGTGCCAGAGGGATAACCCTCTGGCACTCAAAGAGTTACTCCTAGTAAATGTTGCCCTTGAACACCTTGGATGTTAGAGATGTCTTCAACAATAAGTTGGAGATACTGCTAGCATCAAAGGGGTTAAGCAAAATTATGGCTAAAATCAGAAACGAAGAAACTTGAGAATTAGGCCAAGGTGCAGCATATGCTCTGATACATATTCCCCACAAACAAATTCCATTCCCAAAATGCACTTTGGCTAGCCTTTGTGCTGTTTATTTTTATGTGCTTATAAATTGATGGATGAATAGGGTTTATCTGCTTTGTCTTTTGAAGTACAGTAGATAAATTCTGACCAACAAAAAATACAATCTGTGAAAGGATATCCAACAATGGATGGGTAACAAAGATACTTCTATCAATGAGCAGATGTCTTCAGAATGCACGCTCCTTCCAAGAGCACTCGTGGCCCCTTGTTAGAAGGACAAATGAAAGCACTATTCAAACTTACAGCAATCACTGGTTGGGTATGTAGAAGGTGCCTTGTAAAATCCCAGTGCTGTGGAACTTCCAGCCATCCCAATAAACATATAAATTAGCAAACAGCCCATACAGGCATTTATTGCAACACTAAACATCATCACTGCATGTTGTAGCAGTAAAACTAAAACCACTGAATCAACCTCACTCCTTCTATATACACTTGCTGCTGTTTTCTAAAAGTTTTTTCATTTAGTTGTGAGAATGAAACAGATGGTAACCTTTTATTCTGACTTTACATATTGTGCAAGTGCATAACGTGTAAAGTGAAATAGCATATATATTTTTTCTTTTTATTGCCTCCTACTTTTTTGTCAGGGACAGTGTATTTGAATTCCAAGGCCCAATCAATATCAAATAACTTGGTGGGGGGGCACCCCTTAAGATAAGAGAAAAGGAGGTTTCAGGTTTAGTAAAGGAAGGGGTTCATTACAGTAAGGTCTGTTAAACTGTGGAATTGTTTGCCCATTGATGTAGTAAAGGTTGAACTTAATATAATGTAAAAAAATAATACACAAAAGTAGTGATTGGTGTAGGGAAAGTGATAGATATCACTCTCCTGTTTTCATGGTTGACTGATCAGAAAACCCTCTGAAAACAGAGATTCAGGAAGATTACTGTGAGAGACAAATAGTATTAAAAAAAATAGGTGAACAAAATATACACAATGTGACTTTACATATCATGCAACTGCAGAATACATAAAGCAAAAGGACAAATTCATGATATTGAAATATCTATCAAAATCCCCTAATATATAGTATGTCATTTTTATTTGAGAAATATGGCATTAAGTATAAAGGCAAAGGTAAGCAACTCCAGGGCAAACCAACTTAACTTCAGTGGCAGAGAGTTATTCACCGCATTGCACTGTAATGTGTTGGATGCCTCTCTACCACTCAAAGGGTTAAAGCACAAATAAATAGGTCACTGACTTAAATGAGGGTTTCTGACCCCTAGGATGCTAGAAACATCTCTAATGATTTGCAAAGCAATGCTATGGAGACCTGTCTAGCAATCACAGGGTTAAAAACCCATTCAAACCAATGAAACTTTGAGGATTGTTTATTTGAGCCCTACAGTGGAGCTGCTGTAGAATCGCTCCACTTCACCTATACACATAAGGCCCACTGGGGAAGATTTATAAAAGCAAACTGGAGTTATTCTGTACCATAGGGGATACATACAAATTCCAGTTAAATTAAATTGGGCTTATAACCCCCTGACTGCTTGAGACCTCTCTAGCATTCAAGATGTTAAACAGCTCTATTCAAGTCCATGAGATTTTAGGTATTTTCATTTGTCCCATATGGAGCGGTGATTTACTCCAGAATAACTCTAGCTTTTATAAATATAAGCCTTTTTTTTTTGCATGTGAGGGCATGTTTATGCTAATTGCTCGAGATGACTGCTCGGGTGACATTGGAGGAAGAGGGTTTGCACATACTCACTTTCCTTAGATGTAATACAAGGCTGAGTTCCAGAGGGAATCATGGGTAAGAGATAGACCTTCACTGGCATGAAAAAGTTTAACCCTTTTGAGTGCCAGAGGGGTATGCAACAAACTGCCAAGCAATGCGTTGCGTACCCCTCTAGCAATCAAAGGGTTAACCACTTGGGTGTTAGAGTGTTATCTAGCGCATTGCATGCGTTGGAGACCATCCAAGTCGTTAAACAATGTTTGTTAGTATGGGAGAGAGAAGAGCACATAGGAGGGACTGTCGAGATCAAGTGGATGTTTCCGCATGGCTGAATTAACACAGACATGCCCACACAACACAAAGGTAAAGTTAAATAACCATAAAACAATATTCTAAATAAAACATTGTTAACACAATCTATAGGACATTTTGAAAGCTTTTTCAAAATGTTAAATTTGTTTATAAGTGATAGGGTCCTGTTAGCAGCTTTTGAAATAAGTGACCACTGGAGGAAGCCCTGGTTTTATTCGGTCACAATATACAAAATGGCAAGTATCAAAAGGATAGAGCCTCAATGGCGGATCTGCTCCTCTGGGAGCAGAGCTGCCAATGAAACATTGTGAGCCTCGATGGATCAGTGAGGCAGCAGAATGGGGATCTGAAAATAAATGTCTGGTGCACCTTTGTTCGTGCAGCAACAGAGTCCAAATTGTGAGACTATGCAGTCTTGCAGGTAGTTGAATCTTGATGGGAGCAAAGATACTAGTCAAGGGCTTTGAAGCCTGACAGTAAGGGTCTATGTATGCGGCATATGGAACCAGACACACAAACTTCCAGGTTGCATTGCATCCTTGAGCACCAAATAGTAAATCAAACTGTTGGACATACCATTGGTACTCAAAGTGTTAAGCTAGAGTATATCTGAAAACATTCTTTTGAGGCACCCCAAAAATGTTTGTCACAATTCCTGTTATTGAGCCAATAAAGATAGGGAATTGGCAATTGCAGCAATGTTCTTTATAGCTCAGAAAAAATGTCATTTTAGGTTTTTCACTTTTAGCAATTTTAGGCCTCTCGCTACTCTACTAAAGTCACGATCTATTTCATATGAAAAAAAATGTCTGGTAACAAAGGAATGTTACACAAATAAAAAAAAATTGCTAAACAACTGCCCTATAAAGTGAAAAAGACTTTAGCAGTATGCAAGTTTTATCACTGTAATCATCAATGGTGCTACCCAGCACTCTTCAGAATACCAATCATGTAAATCAGTTCATAAATACAGATTAAGTAGTATATACTGTAATGGAAGAGCTGTGTTGTAGTTCGGCAAATTCACCATTATTAGAGACCATAGCAGAAATTTAAAGGGAAACTTTCACCTCTAAAACACTTTTTGCCAGGTGCTTAAGCTATTAAAATTGTATTATGATTTGTTTTTTATTTTTATTTTATTTACATACTTTCTAAGATATGTAGCCTTCACGTGGGGCATTCTGTGGCACAGTGTCGCAGGACTTCCCAGTCCTTTAATTCTCCTCCCGCCTGCCTCCCAGCTGTCCCAGTGACCTTAAGCACCTAGCAAAAAGTGTTTTAGAGGTGAAAAATCCCCTTTAAGGGAAAGTTATCTGTAAAATATCTTCCTACATTGAAACCATTGTCCAGCAATAAAGTGATGGTGTGCTGTAATTGAAATATCACAAATGTTTGTAAGAAAAGTTCTATGGGACAGGTTTTACTGCCATATCCCGCTTTGCACAGAGCTAAAATTCTGACAGTTAGCTCTAAGTACCAGGCAACACTAGGAGGGAAAACTGCCCATGTATACATATAGATAGATTACAGTTATGGTCAATATTATTGGCACCCTTGAATTTTTTGTACATCATGTACAATATCTTTAGAAATGAATGTAAATGTACCTACTTTGTATTATCAGAATATTTTAACGGGATGTCCAAAGGTATTCAACAAAAAAATATGCCTTTTCAACTGGCGTAGTGAATTCACAGAAGAAACATAAAGTATGATCTGGACAGCATTAAAGGCACCATTTCCAGCAATGACAGCCTCCAAATGTTTCTTGTAACAGTCTGTAAGCTTCATCCACCTGTCTTCTGGCAGTTTCTTCCACTCTTCAATTGCCATTTGTTCAAGCTTTTGAATGTTTGCAGGATTCCTTTTTCCAGTGGCAGATCTGAGCTCTTTCCAAAGTTTTTCAATTAGATTGAGATCAGGACTCACTGACCCATGATCTTCGACCCTTACATAGATTTCTTACACTGGATAGCATACTTTGCTTTAAGATGCCTTGGCAATTGTCCGATTTCATGATTCCCTTAATACTTTCAAGGCCTCCAGTACCAGACGCAGCAAATCAGCCCCACAACATTATGGATCCTCAACCATATTTTACTGTAGGTGGGGTTTTGTTTCCTTTTTAAGCTCTTCATTTCATTGCCTATAAACATATCGCAGGTCTGCACTGCCAAATAACTCTACTTTAGTGTTAATTGCCCAGAGAACATTTCATCTTTGCCAAAACCGTTCCCTTTTATGTTTTGCTTTTAGAAGTGGGGTTCTCCTTGGCCTTCGCCCATAAAGTTCTTCTTGTTTTAGTGTGCGGTGTATGGGGTTGCAACCATCACTCCAGATTGTTCCAGGTCAGCCTTAAGCTCTGTGGATATCTTATGGGTTGTTTTTTCCACAGTTCTCACCAAGACTTCTCTGATCAATTTTCCTCTTGTCAACACATCCTGATAGGTTCTTGACAGTTTCATGAGCAGCAAACCTCTTTACACTGCAAATTGTTGAAAAAGGGATTCCAAGGTCATTGTAGATGGCCTTGTACCCTTTAGAATTCTTATGTTTGGCGATAATAGTGTTTCTAATTCTCTCAGATAGCTCTCTTGTCTTCACCATTGTGAAAAAGGATCATCATTAAGCATTAAAGCCATCATTTAGTGGTTAATTCAAGCCATGTGGGCACTGACAATCTATCACAGATGAGTCTAATTTCACAGCAATGACATTCTAGTTCTTCTTTTCAAACTGATTTGAATTGTTTAAGAGGGTGCTAATAATCATGTCATGGCAATGTTTCCATTTTTATACTTTTTCCTCCCATTTCTATTTTAATTGTTATTGTTCTGTCCTGTGCTGTATCAAAACGTATGAGTGTATATAGCCCAAAGCAGTTTCACTACATACAGTTTTTCAGGAGATATTGTACATGATATTCAAAATATTCAGGGGTGCCAATAATGTTGACCATAACAGTATATATCTGTAAGTTTCAATAAAATCCACAATACAATAACACTAACACTACAGTAAGAAAATGTTACTGTAGCGCCTGTTTTAGCATCAGGAAGTAAGGCACAGTTCACCTTGTAGTGATTAAAAATCTGTGGCAAAAATGAACGCTTCCTCATTGCGTTGTACCAATGCTTGGGACAGAAACTACCATATTTGAAAAGAAAACATCAAACCTAGTGATTTCTTCAAAGTGAACCTGTGCGTAGTATATATTACGGCTTAAAATACCCACATGTTAATGCATACATTATTCATATTTCAAGTTTTGTTGCATAGTTTGTCTCAAATATGTTCATCCTTGTCTGCTACACCAAGGTACTCAAAGTTCAACCATGTCTTAGCTTATATCTGGTCATCAGCTTAGAGACACATTTTGTTTCTATGATAACTCTGACAAAAGTGTGAATGTCGACTTTCAAATGTACATTTATGCACATTGTTATGCACAATATGCTACTTTTTGTCATTATGAATGTGCAGCCTAAGACTTACTATATATTTATGTCATTTTTACTCTTCATTACACCCGTCAAAAATGACCTATAAAATGTTAGAGATGCCCTCAAAATTCCAGACTGCATGTAAGGAGTACCTTGAGCAAAAAAGACTGAGAACCATTGTCCAAGCTAATAGATAGTTTCATAGCATATGAACTACAAGACACTCTCTTACAGGGATTACAACTAGACCTTTGTAGACATCAATTAATTGCCATTAATGTAACACCTGCAGTGAGTGGGTGAGTCAAAACTGAGGGCACAAGCAATACCAGATAATCACACTAAAGTCAATGATGAAGAACACCCACAAACATGGTGCTACGAACTCAAACAGAAGGACAAAGCAAACATAACAATGTCACGGACTTGGGGTGACAGACTACACTGAAGTTTTAAAGGGGGAGTTATCACCTCCATTAAAGTCCTTGAATGTTCCACCTCAAGAAATCTTCAATCCGTTTTTATTACTTATTTTGATGTAGTATAGACGGAGATATAAGCTTTTGAAATTAAGCCTGTGATGTCAGTTCAGGACTGGCTGTGGCACCACTCTGCCATATAGTCTGTCAATCTTCATCTCTTTCCCTCCCCAGTTATTCCCTGTTATCACCTCCTCCGATGATGAAGGAATGAAGCATTTGAGCTGGAGGGCTCTCACTGGCAACTAGGGCTTAATTTTAAAAGCTTATATCTCTGTCTATACTGCATCAAAATAAGATATAAAAAACGGATTAAAGATTTCTTGAGGTGGGACATTCCGATAAGAAGGACATTCATGGAGATGAGAGTTCCCTATTAATATATAGGCACCAATGAGGTTTTAGTTTGTTGGTAACATGTGAAAAGTATTTTTCTCAAGTGACATTGCAGCTAAAGCACAAAGTATATTTTATAGAGGGACAAAGATTTTATTTATATTTTACTGTTAAACGCAATGTTTTATTTTTGTAATATATAGATAACATACATACATACATATCCCTCTCCCGCCCCTTTTACTGATGTAACACTGTTCAGCCAGATCAGAAGGGAGGTGCACAGGTAGATTGCAGAGAGGGACAATCTTCAATTAAGATAAAGGAAAAACCTGAAAAACTTGTCAAGGGGGGCAGGGCTTTCATTGTTCTCATAGGAAGAAGATTGTCCCCTTCTGTTATCTGTCTGGTCTTACAACCAGATTCCACATCTGAGAAGAGATGGTTTACACTAGGTAAAAGAGGCGGGGAGGGGAAATTTTGCTTGTGAATATCTCTCAGATTATAAAGGTTTGAGCGATAAGACATATCGTTCTTCATGTTTTTTTTAAAGCCTACAAAATAAAATAAAGATAAAACGAAGTATTACTATCTCTTTAAGTACTACTGTCTCTTTAACAACATTTCACAAATTAAACTATGAAAAAACTTTTATAAAATCTTAAGTATTGGTGTTATTCATTGAACTATGAGCAAACCAACTACACATTAGGGGGAGAATACAAATTCCCAATTTGTCTATCGATTTAAATGGGCTTTTAACCCTCGGAATGTTAGCGCCTTCCAACTAGGTTGGAGACATGGATTTGGTAATTAACCCCTTAGTGACAGGCCGCGTGCACCACTTAACTCTTTGAGTGCCAGAGTGGTACGGAACGCATTGCAAAGAAATGTGTTCCGTACCACTCTGGAACTCAAAGGGTTAATGGCTGGCTAACTTTTTTTTTTTTTTTTTTTTTCACGAAATGATTCCGGAGTCCCCGAACAGTGTGCAGCCGCACGGGGACCCGTATTTCCGGGATATACCTGGTATGTCCATTGTCACTAAGTGACAGTTTTGTGGGACGTACCAGGTAAGTCCAATGTCGGGAAGAGGTTAACATTAAGAACACAGCAGGCTCTAGATTTACATGATCAAAACACATGCGCCATCAAGCTGAATTTTACACCATTAACACAAAACCAAACCATTGCCTTAGATGGGACTAACTGGTTCTTATCGGACATTAAAATATATGTTACTGTGTTGTCTTTGTGCATATTGCCCTAAAAGTTTACTTGGACAAACTGCTAAAGAAACCAGGTTCATTTCCAGATAGTCTTTTCTGCTCTAATTGATGGGTGTATCCTGCCTGTGCTCTTTTTACCTTCATCTCCAGTATCTTCTGGAATGTTTCTGTGTTGCAATCAGCAAGCAGTTTGATGTAATTATCTACAAAAACAATGGAGGGTTCGTGCGGCGCCATTACCACCTGAGGAAACAAAAGACAAGCAGGTGTATGTTTACAAGCCCTTGAACATATATGAACACATACCATATAGTCAAACACACAGTGAAACACCCTTGTTATTTTTGCTCTTGCAAAACATTCAGTGACATTTGGATATTCCTTGTAATAATATTTATGATAAAGATTTCCACTTGTGTAATCACTGGAGTTTTGCTACAAGGAATCTGCCGTGATACCCACTGTATGAAATATTGTGATAACATTTCTTTAAAATGGTCAAAAAATAAAAAGACTTACCTTAAGACATATGAAACAGAGGATTTTATGCAAAATGGGGTGCAGTTCTGGGGCGAATCACTTGCATGATAGAGGACAAATACAAATTTGCTTTCAAAATAAAACTAGAGTTTTGTTAGCCATTATTATTTAAAACAACAGTTTATAAGATCCTTGGCTTTATTTATTTGTCAGTTAGAGCAAGTCTTCCTGGCATGCCTGGAGGACACAAACATTACAAGTAGCTCTGCGTTACCAAGTGCCACTTCCTACTAGGAAGTACTAACTCAGCTCCATGCACTGTCACATAAATATAGCTAAATATCTCAGACATTTTTGTTTGAAGTTAAAAAGGACTAACATAAAACAGTCTTTTAGTCTTTTCTCTTAGTCCATAAGGAACACAGGTGCCATGGGGTTGAGATCCTCCTTTGGGGGGCAAAACACATTCTCAAAAAAGACAGAGTCTTGTGGGTGGAGACTTCCAGCAAACCACACGAATCAGGGACAGAAAAAGAAAAAGGAGATAGCTCCTGTGAGAATAATAACCATAGCAAGGACTCCCACATCTAGACAGGAAAGGCCAACAGAGGTCCCTTTTACTGGGTGGGAGAACTGTGTTCCATATGGACTAAGAGAAGACAGCCCAAACCAAAATGAATGTCAACGGACACTAAATAACTTGCACAGCACACAAAAACAAGAGAGAACCAGACTCAAAACAGTTGAACAATAGTAAGGCACAAAACAGAAAAAACAGGTCCTTAGGCAGGCAGAACTGCCTGAAGGACTTTCCTGCCAAAGCTGGCTTCAGCCGAGGCCAGAACATCCACATGATTGGGCTTAGCAAAAGTATGCCAGGAGGACCAAGTCACTGCCTTGCACAGCTGCTCAGCTGAGACCTGATTCTTGTAGGCCCAGGATGCCCCAACACACCAGGTGGAATGCGCTGCTTCTTTAAAGGGAAAACGGTTTCTTTTTGAGTTCATATGCCTGACGAATGGTACACTTGATCCAAGAGGCTACAGTGACCGTAGAAGCAGCCTAACCTGACCTGGGAGCCTCAGGAATGACAAACAGGAAATCTGTCTTACAAAAAAAAGACTCTGTGCGGTGTACATAAAACTTAAGGCACCAAACCACATCCAACAAGTGGAGATCCCTCTCCTTGTCAGACCTTTGGTCAGGACAAAATGAATGCAACCATCTCTGTATGTCCTGTCTTGCTTCCGGAGAAAGGGAGATCTGCCAATCCAAAAGTGCTGAATTCCTGGTCCAATTCTGGATGACATGCCTCTGAAGCTCCCCTGTGTGTACCCGAGAGTAAGGCACAACTTCTACGGTAGACACAAGTGGACCCAGAAGTCTGATGTACTTCCTGACCGTGGCCGAGGGCCACTCCAGGGCCTAAGACACATCCTGCATAATCTGCAGCACCTGATCCTTGAGTGCAGCTGCATCTACAACTGGTGTGTGTGTTTTCATAGGTGAGAGATAGGGGGATAAACTGCTGAAGTGGTGGCCCACAGCTACAAAGTAGAGGGGAAAAATGCTCCAGAATAAAAAGCTCCTCCACTGACTTATATTCGTTAAGGAGCATTAATTGGGTAATAATAACATCTATTATTTCAGCTGCCGATTTGGTTAATTCTGAGAACGTGCGCTGAAAGCTATTTGAGTCCCACTGGGAGAAAGGCGCTATATAAATACTAGTTATTATTGTTATTATTATTAATATAATTATAGGAAGGGAAATGTACAGCATTTCCCCTCTACTCCTTTTAAAAATGTCCAGAAAAGAAGACCCTAAATGGGCCTCAGGGAACTGAAGTGTCTATAATACAGCCCAAAACAGTTCTTCTATCAAACATCCAGGGTCTTACTCAAGAGAATCCCCAGGGGTAAGGGAAGAATCATCCAAGCCAGTGAGGAATCTTCCCCAATAGGAAAACGTTTACTGTCCAAAGCAGTGGAGACCATCTTGTTGGTGCAGGGATCATGAGGACCCTGATCTGGTTTATTAAGGACACAATGGATAGACTCTACGATACTAGCCATGGTAGAGATAAGGGTTTTAACCCAATCAGGTTTTTGATGAGAAGCATTGGGACCTTAGACTGAGTAGGTGCCATGGGACCTGTTTGACCTTTAGGGAGACTGGTATGGTAAGATATACAATTGATGACTGCAGAAACAGCTGTGGTAGTTCTGGTGGTCTTGAGCTTCCCCATATTTCCCTTGGCCCATAGATCTCCAAACAAGAGACCCAGGGTGCAGTAAAAAGCCAAATGAAGTATAAGCAAACTTATCTGCAACCCTGAAGTGGGAACTGTAGACTCTGGAGGTCAGTCTGGCCACCTGAGGATGGGACCTGCTGCAAGCAGTGCCTGCTGGGTAAGCCAGTTCAGGGAAAGGAAGAAAATGAGCAAATACTGTCTCTTCTGCCTTCAGGTTCCTTTGGGAAAAATAAGAGCGACTGTATTAGCAATCTCCAGGCAGATCTCTAGGTCCACATGAAAAGTAGGCTTCACATTCAATTCTGGGTACAACAGGAATGTGAAGAAGGAGCCAGCCTAATGAGGGACAAGAAAACACCCCAAAACAAAACAATAAAAAGCTAAATGAAGAATTCTGCCCTGTTGCTCTAAGCAAATCACTTTCAAATTGAGGCTGTGTCTGGTGGGTGAGGGTTAAATGGAGCTAGGAGGGAAACTCTGTTTACAGAGGGCTTTAGTTTGCAAGTGCTCTGCCTTCTTTAGGAAGCAACTTAACCTCATGGTTCATGTGTTCCATAATGGACAAAAGAGAAGAAAAATTGTGAAGTAGACAAAAAGGAGAGCTGCCATATAATAAGCACCCTAATTGCTAATGAGTAGAAAGAGAGAAAACCTGCTAGGTAATTGTTGCCATTAGGTCCGGAGGAAACTCAGGCGAAGGCTCCTCTGTGCATGTAAAGTCTGCCACTCTCAGAGGGCATCCAGGCAAAAGGTGATATACTGAGATGTTTTACTGAAGAAATACTATGCTTTGGACCTACCATGTATAACCAGGTATTAACCTCAATGCTTGCAAACAGACTGAATGGTATTGTGTTTAAAATGACATGCATGGAAATAGATATGTGGAACCAATGACTTAGCAGGTCTCATATGGAAAGATAATATATGCATAATACGAAGTCAAGAATCACTTGATATGAAGATATGAACATGCAGGCACATAACAGACCAGCAGAGTCGGAACTCAAAGCCTTGGGAGGACTTTTATGGTAGACAAATAAGAATGAGATGCCTATATGCAAGGCCTTACCAGACTCATATGGACAATTATATAGCCTTATGAGGCAAAAGCATTCATATAGACACAATGTTTGTAAATAAAAGATGCACCATACTAAATTTTATTTCACCAATCCCCACCTTTCCAGATGGTTACTTTCCGTGTCTTTGTCATGGAACAAATAAGGGGATTTGTATGCATTTACTAATAAATCCTTTTCTCTAAGTCCATGTGGAACACAAGAACGATGAGGTAACATTTTCTACTGCAGAAAGGCAGGCCACTTTAAAAGGCTCTCAGATTCCTTCCTGCTTCACTTTACCCAACCAGTTTTATCTGGTCTGATCCAGTTTTAACATACAGCAAAGATCTAAGAAAACAGAAGCAAAGCAGGAAAGAGAATCCCCTGAACTAGAGAACCCCAAAAGACTTTGCTGCCTAGGACTCAAATAGCTATTTTTTAATCCTGGAAGGAAGTCCAGTGTTCTACATGTAAAGACACAAAAATCCCCTTTTCTCTAACGTCCTATGTGGAACCAAAGGAACCATGGGATATACCAAAGCATCCACCAAGATTTCAGGGAAAGAAAGAGAAAAACCCTGCAAAACAAAAAACAGTTTTAACAGAGACAAATTGATAACATGAACACTGCAAATCAAGGAACAGGACATCAACAAGTTACTGGTTACTACAAATTTACTACAGTTACTACAAAAGTAAAGCAAAAGAGGACACCTATACAGGCACAACTGCCTGTAGGACCTTGTATCCAAAACTGGCTTCACCGAAAGCCAGCACATTGATATGTTAATGTTTAAAAAATGTGTGAAAAGATGACCATGTAACTGTCTTACACAGCTATTTAGCAGAGCCCTGGTTCTTGTCAAACCAAGAGGCACCCACCAATCAGGTTGAATGATGCGTGACCGGAAAGTGAACCAGCTTCTACTTGTGGACATAAGCCTGGCAAATGGTTGACTTTACCCAAGAAGACTAGCCTACACAAGGCCCTGAGGAATTACTAAAAATGAACAATATTTTTGAAAAGGCAGCACGTGGAGAACATAGTACTCCAAGAAGAACCTAATCACATCCAAAAGATGAAGCTACTACTCCTGTCTGTTAGGTAACACACGACACAGAAAGTAAGAATAATTTCCTGGTAAATGAGAAACTCAGAGATAACCTTAGGGAGAAACCCTATAGGAGTAAAAAAAAACACTATCACAGTGGCAAACTAGAAAGGGAGGCACACAACACAAAGCCTTAATTTCAGCCACTCACCAAACAGACACAGTAGACAGCAAGAAGGCTGTCTTGAGCACCAAGGAACTCAGAGAAACTGAAGATGCTCAAAAGGAGCCTTCTGAAGCACTCCCAGGACAAAGCTCAAGTCCCACGGATGAGTGGGATCCAAAAGACTGGGTAGGCATGATCCACCCCTTCAATGAAAGGCTTCACATCTGGCAATAAACCAATATGATTCTGGAAAAAAAAGCCAAAATCTGGACTTTAACAGAACAAAGATCAAGCTCTTTTTGAAAACCATCCTGAACAATGGCCAACATGACTGAAAGATGAAAAGGTCACTGCCACGACTCCCGGTCTTCACATCACTTATAGAACAACCACTATACTTGATGATATGCCTTGGATGAAACTGGCTTATGAGTCTTGAATGTAGTGGCATTGACGAGTCAGAAAATAACCTTCTTTCTTAGGATGCGGGCCTCAAGAACCAAATCATCATTACCGGCTTCTCCACCCCTGGATGACACAGCCACCCAGAGTCAAGAGGTCTGGATGCAGATGGAGCTGAAATGGCTCTGATAGATAGACTCAGAAAATATGAAACCAGGCTCCAGAATGGGATGATCGGAATGCTATGAGCCCGATCCATATCGATTTTCATGAACTATTCTGGAAATCAGGAGAAACAAAGGACACACACATATGCCAGAAGTACCACAGTACAAAAGCTGCATCTACTGCAAGAGCAAGAGAGTCCTGGTATCTGGAACAGAACTGAGGAGCCTTATAGTTGAATCAAAAGGCCATTATGTCGGAAGACCCCCAAAGTCAAACTATGGAAATGTCTGGTTGACCTCCCCATTCCAAGCTCCAGGTAACTGAGAAAGTCTGCCACAATGTTGTCTACCCCAGCGTATAAACAGTGGAGAAAGCAGGTACGTGAGCCTCCAACCGTGTGAAGATCATTATAACCTTGGACCACATGTCCTCACTTCTGGTCCCTCCCTGGCAGATTATGTAGTCCACCGCATTCACATTGTTGAGCTGGATCCACATGATCCCTGGAGAGACTGAGACCAAAAAAGCAAAGCTAGCAAATCATCCGAGGCTCCAGAACATTGATGGATGGACTCTCTGCTCCTGTAAAAAATCCCTATGCCATCTGAACTCCAGCCTGTCATACTGACATCCATTATGACTATCACTCCATTTGGAATGTGCAATGGATGTCCCAGTAACAGATAGGACCTCTGGAGTCACCAACGAAGGTATGCCTTTGTCTGGTCTAACAGACACATGACACAGGAGAGATTACACGGATGTCTGTGAGCTGCTGGTGCTATCCCGATCTTTGTAAAGATCTGTGGAGTGGAGGCCAACCCAAAGTGAAGAGCGATGAACTGAAAAGGATAGTTTAGAAAAGGAAATTGCTAGAAATGCTGATAAGCTGCATGGAGCGAAATATGCAAGTAGGTTCCAAAACTCCCATGGACACATGAAAGATGACTGAGCACATGGAATCCATCCTGAAGTGGGGTGCAAGAATAAAACTGTTCAGGAACTTGAAGTCTAAAAAGGAATGGCATTGGCAGTCTTGTTTGGGAACTATGAAGAGGCTGTAAGAGTCACATTAACTTTCCTGAGAAGGAATAGATACCAAAACCTGCATATCTACCAGACCAGCTAAGCAGAAACGGTAAGATGGCTGATAATGCAAACCATCCAGTAACAGACCCATGTCCCGTAAACCTGTGCTCTGGTTCAAACTAACAATGAAGGCCAGAGATAGGAGTCCACCTTCAGAGAAACAAAACAAAAAAGGCGGCTAACTAAAAGAGAATCTTTGCCCATGCATGTTAGATGAGGTCACTTTTAAAACTCGATTAGACTGGATTAGACTTCTGGCGTAAAGTGAAGAGGAAGGAGTCTGCCTCTGACAGTACTTTAAGGGAAGAACCCTGCCCTCCTACAGGAGGAAACTTTACCCCATGCTTCATATGTTCTACATAGGAAGTAAGAGAAAATGGCTTACAGCCCTATAAGAGTGAGCAAGGCCTTTCATAACTCTTATGCTATAATGCCTAAAGGATCCCCCTTGACAGACCCTGTTTACAAGTATACCCAGTGAAGGACCATAATGGAGTCATTTTGCATAAGATTGGGACAAGAGGTGCAAAACTGTCTGTCCCTGGGCATTCTGGTTCAATGCTTTTTAAAATCTTCAAAATCTCAAGCAGGAGATTGCGCTATACCTCTTATGAGGGCATTTAAAAACTGACCTCTACTGTGGGGTGGTGAGGGGTTAAAGAAGGGCACGACAAGGGGAGCAGTTTCTTTGGGTTTGGAAATTAACTGTTAAGTGCCTCGCTTCCTGATGGATGACACTTTATCCCAATGGTGACAAAAGAAATATATTGTCTCCTTATATATCATCTTTTAATCTGTTTATCATAAAGACATGGGTAAGTATGTTTTTCATACAACTGTTATCATTCAAAAAACAGCTATATGTAACTGCTGTATGAAGCAATCCTAACAAGGTAAGTCCTTCTCTCAAACAAATTAAGAGACACTTATTCCAAGGGTAAAGTTCCTTTAAAAAAGAAAACTTAAGAATCATTGCTACTAAGATGCAAAATCTTACTCGGTTAACTGGTTTGATGCAATTGTGAGTGTATTTTATGAAGGACTTGATAATTTCATTGTAATAAACTGGACTGCAAATGCATGGCCAAAATATTTCTGACCAACCTCATTTCTGGGCTTGAGGCCCAGCTTCACTTGGAACACACAATTCTGAGCCAGTCAGCAAATTCAGAAGTGTTTCAGAAAACCCCAAAGAGCATTCCACCTCCCTGGGGATATTTTGTGGTCCCTGGAAGGGCACAAAAAAACTACTCAGCAATTTCTCTGCCCGTAAAGTAGTAAGAAAGCAGAGAAAGATTTTCAGCACTCTGAATGTCTGATGGGGAGAGGATTACAAAGCTCAAGTGAATGCTTCATTCAGCAGTGCCATGGGTTGACTGCCTCTGCAACCCTCAACACCAGGACTGGATTTCTCATAGAAAAAGGTCACAGTCACAAAGAACATCTAGTTGTAAGGAGAACCTTAGCTGATTTGGCCAGGTGTCATTGTAGCTATCACAATCTTAATCCCCCTCCATCAGACTCTTGCTTGATTTTTGATGAGGTTCGACATGTTGACTTGCATAATAAAGTCCATTTAAAGGGATAGTAATACCTAAAATGTAAAAAAAAATATGTTGTAGGGTTTATCACCCTGAGTAAAACAAGAGTACTCCCACTGCTGAAAGGTGTTTCATTCAAAAGTTATTAATTTTCAAAGTTGAATTTTTTAGGTGCAATATCACAGTGGCCTGAAATTTTACAGTGGCGCTGTTGCTACACCATCCTATGGAGATTTATGGTCCTGAGACCAGAGCTGTCCATAGGATCGTGTAGCAACAGTGCCACTGTACAATTTCAGGCCACTGTGATATTGCACCTAAAAAATTCAACTTTGAAAATTAATAACTTTTGAATGAAACATCTTTCAGCAGTGGGAGTACTCTTGTTTTACTCAGGGGGATAAACCCTACAACATATTTTTTTTTACATTTTAGGTATTACTATCCCTTTAAGTCCTGTGAGTGCGGATTCTTGGATATTAAAATAATAAACATGTTGATGTCATGTACAGTTTATATACAAATTTATCCTGTTAATTCTGCAGCTTATATACCTCTTTACCACTTTCTTTGTCACAGTAACTGTTACTAGTGTTACTGTCTTTATTGTATGATATGCCATTCCATAGAACTGTTGAATATGCTGGAGCTCAGTAAACAAATAATAAAAGTAATAATGCAAAGTGAAGCAATGTGCCGGAGATATCTCTAGCAGCCAAGAGTTGAAGAACTTTGTTGTATTTGTAAATTAGCCTAAGTGTAGTTTCAGTGCCAGAGGTAATTATTTCCTGTGTAAGGCAATAAAGTATGTGGGCAGGGGTGAGAGCATGGACATGAGTGGGACCAAGGGTTAATATCACCACCATACAATGCTCTAAAAGAAATACGAGTGATTAGGTTATCTTCTGACAACTTCAAAAAAAACTTTTATATACGTAAGCATTCCTTAATTTAGAAAAAAAATTTCATAATTTATAGTTCATCGAATACAGATTGGCAGACATTCAGGGAAATATATTTGTGTTACCATTCATCAAAGTATTTGCATTTGCTCTTTCATCAGTAACAGAGCACAATCATAAGCCTGGGAGACATGCAATTTATGTACGCTAGATTCTGGCTAATGTATTCCATTGAAACCAAAGTGGGTTTGAGATTAGTCATATGCATTAAGAAATATAAGACTATATAATCATGGAAGGAGTAAACTGATCCACTGTGCTCAAGCAGAGATATTGAAAACATGCACTGGTGGTGACTCATGAGCAGCTATTTTGGATGGGTCACAGTTGTAAGGTATGTAAAAAAAACAAAAAAAACAAACAAACAAAAACCAAAGAACATTGTGTATACAACCCCTACCTAACAAACACCCATCAACTCACTAGTAATCCCTTTCCTAACTGGTAATTAAGAGATTATCAAACACCTAGTTCACATGGGTTTTTTCAACTGAGCACTTTCAACGCTGCCTTGAATGCACTGAGATGCTCACCAATGCTGCAGATAGGGCCGTTCACATCTTACAGCCCAAATGCAGCTTGTCGAAAATTTCCTGTGTTCAAAACAGAACAAAGGAACATTTCAGCACTACTTTACTTATGGGAATGCAGAGAAGAATTTATATGGATTATTGGATCAATGCGCTGCTCACCGTGTCAATTCAATTAATGGTGGGTCCACCAGGGTGTTACCCAATAACATCTGACTAACACCCCCATAGGCCAGGCATTAGATCCACCATCTTAACACCCCCAGTGACTGCATCACCAGGGAAACAAAGAGACTATGGAGGTAATTTTACATGGATGCTTGAATTGTTGTTACAGCTTACCTTAGTTTCAGCTTCATCTACAGACGCGAGGCTTCAAGCATGCAGCAGGTCTCTGTTTTATGCGTTTGCTTCCTGTAGTCTCCACCTACCTCCCTCTGAGCTGCTCCTCCTACCTACTTCCTGTGGAGGGGATATAAGGCAGACTGACTCCTGATTCAGTTGCCCTTGCATTGTTGTGCTTAGCAGTTCTCTTACATTGGGCTCTGTGTATGACATGGCTAGTCTTCCATCCAACCTGGTGCTGACCTGTGGCTCTGACTATTCTTTTGCGTATTCCTATCAGTGGACATCCAACGTGGTACAGACCTGTGGTTCTGGCTGACTACCTGAACTGTGCATGACCTGGCTTGTCTGACTACCCCCTCTGGTGCTGACTTGTGGCTCTGTCTGACTACTCTTACGTTTGCTCCCTTTACCTAGCAGACACAAAACCTAGTGCGGACCTGGGGCTCTGGTACTGACTGCAGGATTGAGTCAGTTATCTACAACCTCTCTGACTGCAGGCCGAGTCAGAGTTCTCTCCTTACTGACGGCAGGCGTGCGTCGGTACATCTCCTACTTTCGGATCAAGATCACGTGTTCCTGTTCCTGACCCAGATCCTGTTCTGTTTCTGATTCTGGTAGAGACTACCAGTGGCTGAGGCCTAGTCTCCAGCATTGTGCTCAAGCTTGGCAGCCTATTATTTCTGATAACTATGCTCACTGGCTTTTAACCCTCTGCTTGTTTCTTTGTATATATTTGCCTACTTCCTATTGTATATATTTGCCTACCACTACTATTAATAAATTGCATTTAACTATACCGTACTGACTCATGAACGTCTATGAGAACCGTGACAATTGCGCTGCAACTTAGTGTGTTCAAGGTGGATAAGCAAGAGGGAGGTAAGTGAAAATGACAGAGGGCTTTATTTCTGTCAGCCTGTGTATTTCTAATCATATACCACATTAACATCTGTGCAACTTCCTGGAGAAAATATCAATTCTAGCTCTGTCTGCACTTGTAGAATGATGCATTCAGTGAGGTATTAAGGTTTTCTGCTGTATGCCCAATCAAGTGCATGCCACTGTCCAAAACCACTTTGGCACAGTCTCACTTTATCCATTCCCTTTTAAAGGCCAAGCCCCTTCCCTGAAAGAGACCGGAATATTGCCATAATGGAAAAGGTACCTAAATGGAGGCTATAAGCCCCAAGCCATGAAGCTGCACATTTTTAAAACAGAAAATGGATATAAGCACATAGCAACAAAGCTGCCCTATGTGTAGACCTAAATATGACATCTCTTGTCTATACAACAAGCAAAAAGCAAATGAGGGCATGAAAAATAATAAATTGACACTGCAGCAGGGTAATGCCGCTAAGGAAGCAACTTAAACAACCAAGTGATTGTCTAAAATTAGAAAACTTCACATACAACACAGATCTCCAATGATGATATAAGTTATGACAGTACGTGTGATGATCAGACTATAAAAGCACCCATTGTAAGCTGCCTGGTATGAGCTTCATGAATTGGAATCTCCACAAAGATAAAAACACACTGCTATTTATATAAATCAACAATACAGGATAAAACTGTGAGTAAGATGCTGGAGAGTGCTGGACAGGGAGCATAGCTGGCTAGAGGTGGCTGCTCTTTGGCTGTGTTGCTGCGGCCTAAGCCCGATTAAAGATACAGGCCATAAGGCAAGATTACTGCCAACAGGAGGAGCTGGCCAGCACCCAGGATGAAAACTCAAACAGCTGCTACTCATGGAGGTCTACAAAGTGAAACTGAATTCAGAACGTACCCGCAGTAAAAGTTGTGGCTGCTGTTGAAAACAGAGAGGTCTGGAACTTCAGAGGTAATACACTGGGTGGTCGAAGTTCGACCAGTGGTTATGATGGTCATTGTTCAACTAGTGGTTGAGGTGGTCGATGCTTGGTCAAGGACACAAGCAGCAGTATCAGCTAGGACAAAACACTCAAGGGAAGAAGGACAGGTCGGGTCAGGAACACGCGGGTAATACAATATCAAACAGCAGGCGAAGGAGGGTTGACAAGTGAAGCCAAAGTCATAAACTGCTTGTGGGAGCAAAGAATAGAAAAATGAAGCCTAGGCCAATAACAGGATATCTCTAACTCAGAGCCAAATCAGAAGATGGAAGAAGCGTTGCGGAAAAGCAGGGTCAAAATATACAGGAATCACTGGAACAATACTAGATCTCAGGTCATGACAGGAACGCTTTGATCGTGCACCAACACAGAAAGGTTGGAGCTTGATAAAGGCTCAGTAAGAGTGTCACAGCAAGGCGGGGAATTCAAACCCCAACTAGGAACAACAAAACAGAAAACCAGGCTGGGAACAGCAAAACAAAGGGAAAGAGATAAAATGTGACGGTACTTTTATCAGCATCTCTCATATTATTACCCATTATTTATGAAGTCCCAGCACATTATGAAGCTGTACTGCAGGATGCCAAGTGATGGCAAGTTTAATTCACTGATAATAGATATTTGGGGTGGGGAACTTAATGTTGGACCCCTCTCAGGTGGACCTAGTCATTTTTCCATAACATATGGGGTTTCGTCTTTCCTTTACTTGTAGCATCTTTAACTCTCAGTGCAATCATCTTTTTAAACTTAACATTTTCATAACTGGTAGATGTGATGAAGTGGTGCAACTGTCTAAAAAATTTGGCATACTTTTAGCATGCATTAAATGCAGTCTGTAATGCTAGTGAATGCTTAGAGCTGTATGCACAAAATAAAAGAGGAGCAGTTCTGGGAAAAAACAACAATGCCATACAGAGATAAATTTAAATTAGTATTTATTTAAATTATGCTTTTAAGCCCTTGAATGCTAGATCGACAGCAGTGCATTGGAGTCCTCTCTGACATTCAACACCACATTTGAATTGACGGGATCTTTATTTGTACCCTATGACACAGTTGGTTTGCCCCAGAATTGCACCTCTTTTCTTTAGTGTATATAGCCCTTTGATTCTGGAGACATTTAAAATTGTATTTTGGCTCGATTTTATGATGTCACTTCCCATCTTACCGAGTAAAAGTATTAATTGGTGAATCTTTGTGACTCATGTTTTGTGAAAGAGAAACCCAAATGTGGCATTTCAACCAGATACTAAATTTCCACTTAGCTCGTGGCCATTTTAATTAAAATATTGGCTTTTTTTTTTTCTTTTTCATTATTCTCTAGACACTATATCAGTGCTGTCCAAGTTCAGTCCTCAAAGGCCACCAACAGGCCAGGATGTAAGGATTTACCTGATGAGGCACAGGTGAGTCAGTCAAAATGAATGAACCACTGATTAACTCACCTGTGTTTAATCAGGGCAGTTCTTACATCCTGTACTATTGGAGGCCCTTGAGGAATGAACTTGGACAGTTCTGCACTATATAATCCCTTTTTTCCCTCTTTTTATGCATTTTATGTAAAAGTGGACAGTGGGAAGCTCCCCCAAAATAGTTTTATTTTGTGTTCAAATAAAAATGCAACAAATCCCCACTGTTTTAAATGGGGCTTATACCCCCTTCAATTATATAAATGTCTGTAACACATTCAGCATTCAAGGAGTTGAATATTCCATTTAAATCAATGGGAATTTTCATGTGCTCTCCGTGGTGCAGTTGGTTTGCTCTAGAATTGCTCCTCTTGAGTTTCCTGACTATGGCCCTAAGCTACTTGAAAAGATTGTACCTAAAAAAGCTGACAACAGTAGGAAAAAACAGAGAAAAAGAAAAGAAAATTGCCTTTCTGTACCACTTAGTATCAAGTACACTGGTCTTTACAGGAGACACACTTTAAGCTGTACTCACTAATTTACTGCTTCCCCCCCAAATAAAAAAAAACTGCGTAAGCCAGGCTGAGAAGTTATCAATTACTATAAATCACAGCAGCCAAACCCTGGGGAATGGGGAGACGCTTCTCTTAATGTCTGCTGCTTGTGGTGAATAAGTAAAGGAAAAATTCAGTGGCCAGAATCTGAGATATTCTCCAGCCGTAACAAATATAGAACTTTTTAGTACAAAATGTCCTTTGAAAATGTATTGGATTCTTTTTTTTAAAGTAAACATTATTCTGGTTAACTTAAGAAAATGATTATTTGGGAAACCACTTCCATATGTTTCTTTCTTCCCAATCTTAACCACACTCTCAAATCTGAAATTGCTCCCCACTGCAATAGAGTTTGTCAGAGTATTGTCCCGCACAAGGTTTATTTTAATGGTCTGAGCCACTGGTTTCAGACAGTCGTAAAACTGTCCTGTTGTCTGTTTATTTTTCTAAACCTTTAGTTGGCTGGATAAATATGTTTAATGTGCAAGAGAAGATCTAAAGGCTAACTTCTCAAATAAGAGGAAATTATGTGATATTCTTAAAGAGATATAAACATATCAAAGACCATATGCAGAAAGTCAAAATTGAGACATTTTGGGGCAAACCAACAGCATGAATGGAAACAAATACAAAATTCCCTAAATTCTCATGCATAACAATATCTCATAAAGGTATACATATAGGTGCTATTTGGTTTTGAATTATAACATCTTTATTTTCATGAATATTTGGGTAATGCCTGGACATGTTTGGACATGTATTATTATTATTATTATTAGTCTTTATTTATGTAACGCCAACTAATTCCGTAGCGCTGTACAATTGGGAATAGACATACAGAGGTATTAAAGGGATAGTAATACTTCGTTTTAACTTTATTTTGTTTTGTAGGCATTAAAAAAACATGAAGAATGATATAAGTCTTATCTCTCAAACCTTTATGGTTTAAGAGATATTCACAAACAAAGTATCCCTTCCCTGTTCAACCAGATCAGAAGGGAGGTGCCCAGGTAGACTGCAGAGAGGGACAATCTTCAATTAAGATAAGAGAAAAAGCTGAAAAACTTGTCAAGGGGGGAAGGGCTTTCATTGTTTTAATACAAAGAAGACTGTCCCCTTCTGTTATCTGTCTGGTCATACAACCAGATTCACATCTGAGAAGAGATGGCTTACACTAGGTAAAAGGGGTGGGAGGGGAAACTTTGCTTGTGAATATCTCATAAACCATAAAGGTTTGAGAGATAAGACTTATATCATTCTTCATGTTTTTTTAATGCCTACAAAATAAAATGAAGTTAAAACGAAGTATTACTATCCCTTTAAATAGTACAATCAGATGTGGAGAACAGAAGGATCAGAGTACCCTGCTCGTGACAGCTTACAGTCTAGAGGAAGGTGGGTTTGACACAGAGGGAGTAAGTGCTATTGGGTTTAAGTGCCTCCTGCCACATGAACTGCCAGTCAGTGGGTGGGAGTGAGAAGTGCTGTTGAGTGCAGTGGTCCAGGCAAGGGGTGATTCTTAGTGATAATGTTTATGGAGGCAGTTGATAGGCTTCCTGAAGAGGTGAGTCTTCAGGGAGCGTCTGAAGATTTGAAGGCTAGGGGAGATTCTGATGGGGTGGGGGAGGGAATTCCAGAGCTCAGGTTCAGCACAGGAGAAGTCCTGTAGGCGGGAGTGGGAGGATGTGATAAGAGCTGTGGAGAGGCTCAATTATTCGGCTACATAGTTTGTGAGTACCGACCTTGGGTGTTGGTGGAGGAACCATTCCAGTAATCTACTGATCTCGCACAGGGGGGCTTCGGCTCCCCCCCCCTTCTTCCTTTTATTGTTACACAACATTACTCTTGTCCTCTAATCTAAAAAAGCCCTCGTCACTAAAGGGTTAAAGGGGATGTATCACCTCTATATAACTTAGCCTAAATAGTTAGGTTATATATCGAATATGACTAAAAGTGTCTTAATATTTTTTAAGCTTTATTTGGTCTAAATTGAAGTTATAAATTCTGTCCTGCAGCTACTTCCGTATATAGACTGCGGTTACCTGCTCTGTAACCACAGTCCGTCGCTCTGCCTCTGCTCCCCTCCCTCTATTCAGCCTCCACCGATGATGGAGGCTTTCTGTTTGTAAGCTGGATAGATACCGATCTCTGCCAATGAGACCACTCCAGCTTACACACAGAAGTCTCCTTCATCGCAGGAGGCTGGACAGATGGAGGAGAGCAGAGGCAGATCGACGGACTGCGGTTACAGAGCTGGTAACCGCAGTCTATGTGGAAGAAGCTGCAGGGAAGGGTTTATAACTTCAATTTAGACCAAATAAAGTTTAACCCCTTACCACCTGAGGACGTACATGTACGTCCCGAGCGGATGACCCAGGTGGACAGAGGACGTACATGTACGTCCTGGAAGTCACTTGATAAAATGAAGAAAAAAAGTTCGTCGGGCGTTAAGTGCCGGCCGTTTGTGCACGGCCGGTCACTAAGGGGTTAAAAAAAATTAAGACACGTTTAGTCATATTCGATTTATAACAAAACTATTTAGGCTGTTATATAGAGGCGATACATCCTCTTTAACTAGTAAGAGAACAACCTGTTAAACTGTAACTGTAATTTCCTATCTATCACTCTACAAAACTTAGGCTTATTATGTAGAGTATATATATAAAACGATAGCTTCCTCGTAAACTTCCGTTGCCGCACTGCCCCTGCATTCCCACTACCCAGCCTCCTCCCATGACGGAGGCTTCTGTCTGTAAGCTGGAGCAATCTCATTGGCAGAGATCGATATCTAGCCAATGAGATCGCTCTAGCTTACAGACAGACAGCCTCCGTCATCAGAGGAGGCTGGGTAGTGGGAAGGGAGCAGGGGCAGTGCAGAACCAGACGTGTATGCGGAAGTAGGGTGCAGGGCACTCTATAAGCTATCGTTTTAATATAAACAGCGTTTAAAAAAAATCAATAAAAAAATCAATAACTGTTTCAGCATTATGTATATATACTCTACGTAAGAAGCCTAACTTTTTGTAGGGGTGATAGATCCCCTTTAAAAGCCATGTAGTGAATAGATTCATGCTCATTTGACAATCTGCCCATCCAACATAGGAACAGTCCAGCTGATTTGCTAGACGAGTGTGCCATTATGGTAATGTGGGTGTTAGAAGGGCTGATGTAAACCAGATTATGCCTGGTTGATGATCTATTTGGTATTACATGAGACCAGCAGACCACTAGACTATTAATTTTCACAATCAAGAAATTACACAATAAGATGACATGATAATATACTTTTTAGAAACTCATCCCTGGCTACCAGTATCTTTGGGTTTGCCAATATAGCCTGTACAAGTTGTAAAAATCATGGCTACTGTCTCAGAGTGTAGTGATGTCATGCAATATGTACACAGCACCTGATATTTCCTCACCTTTAGAATCATTTCTGCCCGGGTCATGCCTTTCACCACAATCTTTGTGTAACTAGCTGGTGCTTTACGTACTACTTGAGAACCAATTGAAGGCAGATCCAACAGAACAGTTTTCAGAGAGTGAGTATCCAAGAGCAGCTGTGAAGAATAATAATAAGAGTTACATTTAATAAACAAGTGAGAATATTATTTAATAACAGCTTGCAATAGGAACACACATGGATATAATACATAAATTATCTACAAAATAAGATCATAGGAGCTACTGAGTTCACCTTTTACCCAAGAGGCAATTCTTCAGATTGGTTTAGTGGAGTTTAGCTTGCCTTAAACTGAAAAAACAGAATGGAGAAGTGACATGGGATGACTTGAATCTTTGCAAGTTCTTCATTTTTGAACTTCTCAAAGTACTCATGAACATTAACCTATTACAGACTTTGCACTAGCCCTTAATGGGTTAACAACCTACCTTGCATTCAATGGTCATCAATGAATATGTACTAAATAAAAAACATGAATTTTATTGCAGAACATACAAATTTAGGATGGTTTAGGTTCACTTGAACACTGTGACAACAGACATAACACACCTATGGCTTGCCTATGCTCAGCATGCTCAGAATCCATTCACTGGCTACAGCTCTCCAGTGAAGAGAACTATAGTAGTTTGAACTGCTATACATTTTGAATAAAACTGGCAACACTTCGAGTACCTTAAATCTTCACTGACCCTTTAACCCCCCGAGGATCAGAGGAGTATGCAATGCATAGTAAAGAAAAGTACTGCACAGCCCTGTGGTCATCAAATGGTTAACTCATTGGAATTTTTAGTAGTTAATGTGCAGCTGATTAGCTCAAAAATGTCTCCATTTTTGTCTTTATACATGCGACGATTGAACTCAATGGCAGGTAAGAGCGGGCCTTGATTCATGGTAATGATAGCTTTTCTTGAATTCATTATACATTATCAGTTATCATTTTTCCTGGTAGGCTATTCCATGCACACACCCTTTCTGTAAATTTGTTTCTCCTATAATTTACCTTTATAGCATGACCTCATGATCTAGCCTTCTGCCTTCTCTAAGGAAAAACAAGACTTCCCTCCCTAATTTAACTCTAAGTGTCAAAGGAGGAGACAATACACGATTCTGCAATGCACTGCCTAACCCTCTGGCACTCAAAGGTTTAAACTACTGAAAGGACATCTATATTTATGTATGGGGTAGGCAAATTCTAACATTCCAACTGTTAGAGTAGTGCTTCTCAATCGTTTTTGGGGCTCAAGTCACCCCTAATATGCAGCCTGAACTTTTTAGGACACACCTAAGCTTTAAAGATCACTTGTCAAGGGCATTATTGGTACTCACAATCAGAATTACAAAAATTACCATATTGTGTATAATTACTATGAATATACATTTGAAACTTAAGATTCCCACTATTATCGATATCTTTAAAAGGAAAACTTTGACACCATAAAGTGGTGCCAATGACACGAAGTGCACTAGCAATCTGTTTGAGAACCACTGTGTTAGTGAGTACAACTTCCCACTTTAAAACAGATTTCCCCAATTCCTAAACCCCCCTATCAAGTAACTATTCAGAATACCCTGACACGAGTGAAGAAATGACTTATCTGTTAATATGAATGAGAAGGGATTGATGTGAATATAATCAAGTGAGAAAATCAATTCAGTGAACTATCATTTTGTAACAAAGACCCATCAAAACCACCTAAGTTTATGTTAAATATTTATTATTTCAAACAATGGTCTGTGAGATATTTAACTTTATTTATTTGTCAGTTTATGCAAGTAAACTAATACTGGCAGCTGAAGTACAGCGGTGTTAGTGGAATGCTGGGGATAAATTGTGATAAGACAAAAGCATTTAAATACAAAAATAAAATGTAAAAAGTATTATACCTTTTCTTAATTATGTAGTCACTGACAGGCTCAATGTGAGGTACACTTAGCAAAGATTAGAGCTTAGGCTTAAGCTGCAAGCTCTTTGTTAGTGATAATTAAGTAATCATTTTTATTGGATCTAGTTAAAATGGAACTGTTTTCTACCACAAGCAATGATCAGCCAAGTTACTTTTCTAGGGAGGGAATGGGTCCCTGAGCTCTCTTCCTAAAATTCCCTCCAAGAGGCAATTAGCATGTGATTTATCTAGGTAGTAGAAAGGGTCTCCTCTTTCTCCACTGTGTTACTTAACCATGGAGGAGGAGGAAGAGGATTCCTTCTCATGCCTATTCAACTCAAGAGTCAATGAACATTATTATTTATTTTGGGACAGAGAGGCTCCCATAAGAGAGAGTGAGAGTGAGTGTCCTGCGTTCTCTCCTTCCTATTCAGCTCAAGTCAGTCAGTCACTCCCCCAATGACATGAATCAAGGCGGCAGTAAGCTGCAACTACTACTGAAGGAGAGAGGGGGCCTCTTAGCCCTTTTCTTCCCACCTTAACCCTGGTGGCGGAAGAAATTGTGTGGAAAGGGCAAGGCAGGCTTAGAGACCCTGTTTCCTTTCAGTATAAATTGTCGTTGATTGCTGTCTGGATGTCAGTGGGAGTAGGTTTCCTAGATCTCGCAAGCTAAATAACAGCTGACTGCAGCTTTGTGTGACCAGATAATGTGGCTGACTGCTGTGTGTGGTGAATAGGAGTAAGAGGGCTTGTGGACCCTCTACCTCCCTCAGTGTTTTTACTCTTTCACCCCAAAATATTCACATAGAGAGAAACAGACCGAGAACTCTTCATGTCAAATTTGCATGTGGGATATAAGTACATTTAAATGAGAGAGAGGCTTTTCAACACTAGGAGCAGGTAGTGTCTGTAAGTGGGTTCTTAGCCCTAATCCTGTCTTATGCCAATTTACTAAGCTATTTAGAATGAAAATTAAATGCTCTCCTTAAATTGGAATGGTCACTATAACAAATAGGCTATTTTGGAAGAGATTTCAAAATCAATTATATTTATATGTCATTTTTATGTACAAGCAATAAACTATGAGATATTTAGATCTACTTGTAAGTTTATGCAACTGAGCTAGTACTGGCCAACAGGAAATGGGAGTTGGTATGGGAAGCAGTGTGGAATGTTAGTATGTCAGGCATGCCTCCAAGATTTGCATTAATTAACAAACAAATATCTCAAACTATTGTTTTAAATAAAAACAACTAACAAAATATAGATGCTTTTGAAATCTCTTCCAAAATCATATACTGGTTATAGTTCCATGTGAACACTGCAAGAACCAAAGGGAATGGTAGTGTTGAAAGTGTATGGCTGTTTCGGGTGTGTCAAGGCGCAGAGGAAATGGTGCAACTTTACTCCATTTTCCTGTGCATACTACAGAGGAGGCGTAAGGGGCTTCCTGACATTAAAATCTTAACTACAATGGAGTGTGTGCACAGGCATGCGCTAATGTGATCATAAAGTATTGTGGAGCTGTGCTGACAGATTTTGTACATTCCCGCCCACTGTCTCTCTATTGCTTTGAGTGACAAAGTGCTGGGCAAAGCACTACCCACTTGTGGCACACAAAACATTAACCCTTTGAATTCAGGGAGGTATCCAACACATTAAACATTTCTTATAGGAGGTAGGCAGAGAAAATACACAGGAGGTGTGACATATAAACCCACCCACACAAAAATATAACGTTAAAACACCAAACAACATGTTTATTAATTACAAAAATGAATGCTACAATACACAGGCAATTTAGAAAGCTCTTTCAAATCTCCACATTTGTTTTAAGATGGCAGGATCCATTTAAGAACAGGGTTTAATATAAAATAGCAAAAAAATATTATTATTTTTCCATATAGCATATTTAAACAGCTGTATGCACTAGAGCCAGTATTCTACCAAATTATAAAAGCTGGTTAGTTTTACTACATAGCTTTATAAAGGTTACCTTTATGGTGCCTCTATATTCTATCAAGATATGCAAACTCCCACATGTATGTATGTATATATATATATATATATATATATATATATATATATATATATATTATATTATATCTGTGGATGTTAGAAAATACACTTATATAGAACAGAGACTTGTTTAAACCCTTTGAGTGCCAGATAGCTAGCTACCTCTCTGGCACTCAAAGTGTTAAACTAGTGTGTGTGTGTGTGTGTGTGTGTGTGTGTGTGTGTGTGTGTGTGTGTGTGTGTGTGTGTGTGTGTGTGTGTGTGTGTGTGTGTGTGTGTGTGTGTGTGTGTGTGTGTGTGTATATATATATTTTTTTTTTTTTTTTTATTTATTTACATTAAAACTCAATTATAATTCAAGTTTGCCTACAATAAGACCAAAAATAGAAAGTTCGTTATAATGAATGTTCAGCTATTGGTACAGGTGAAGGGTGGCAGCTGTGGATGAATATACCGCAAACCTTCAAGTGGCCACTTATTCTTTAGAAGAAAGAGGGTGGGCTGATGAAAGAGAATACAAAGGGTGAAATTAGAAAACAAAAACGAGAGCTGCGAGAAGGGGATTAGTTGTGGGTTGCAAAATAGGGCTCAGACGTCAAAGCAGACCCAGTGAAAAAAGCGTGGGCTCTACTAGAGTGTTTGTTTAAAAACTGCATCACAAGAACCTACGAAATAGCTATGTCATTTAAACACAAATGTATATCCACTAACACTGTTTAGTGCTATATTACAAGGAAACAGAAAATGAATCTAGACTGGCATATGTTACAGTGGATAAAGACACAGAGTTGCCAGGATCCTACATAATAGCACTACAAATATGCACGTTTATTGAGGCAACGAGTTTAAACAAAAAGTTTAGTTAGGGAAACTATTTCAGAAACACAAAGTGGAACTCAACCCTTTGAGTGCCAGAGAGGTAGCCAACGCAATTGCTTTCCTACAAACAAATTCCTAATTAAATGAAGATTAGAGACCACATCTAGTCTTGGGGAAAGCTTAGATCAGTGATGCATTCAGGAATAAAGAGGAAACAAAATGTCTGTCTGCGTCAAGATTGTTAAATGCCCCATTTCACATCAGGGATTAACAGAAGTTCAGAGTTTATGTAGGGTTCGAATAATGATGGTTGATCAGTGTTCCTACACGGATTGCTCTTTTTAATTGGTACATAAGCATTAATTTCATTTCAAAACCCTTGGATGCTAGAGAAATCGCCAAAACACACTGCAATGCAATAAGGTGGATTAAGAGGCAGCATTTTCCTCTGCACATCGTTACAAAGTGTTAACCAACTGACACTCTGATAAGCACAAAACACAATTGATAAATAAAACTTCATAAAACTGCCAACAAAAGCATAAGGTCTAGCAATGAATCAAGCCCTTCC
The DNA here is from genome assembly GCA_037306005.1 of Rhinophrynus dorsalis. Lineage (NCBI taxonomy): Eukaryota > Metazoa > Chordata > Amphibia > Anura > Rhinophrynidae > Rhinophrynus > Rhinophrynus dorsalis. Next base: position 331,240,613 of record CM074719.1, on the reverse strand, counting down.
TTGGGGAGCCATGAGAAACGTGGGGGGTGGCAAGGTTTTATTTTAGTACCAAACTTCTGCTTTGCTATACAACCTAACAGAATGATAGCACAATGAAGGGAAAAGGAAAGGCTGGTTCAAAGAACAGAGGTGAAAACAGCAGTCTGCCATGTTTGTTCTCAAGATACGGGTTTGTTTTACAAGGGTATATAAATTAGTTTGTAGAAATGTCTGTGGTAAAGACAATTATATATAATGAATTTATATCTTCTAAATATATTACAGAATAAATAATATGCAAATTAATAAAATAAATGTCTGTGTTAAACTTTTTCTCAATTTAACAAAAAATAAATAAAAAACAAAATAAGTGTATGGGGGAGCATCTGAATTTAGTGAAACCCAAAAGGGAGGCATCATGTCAAGAAATTTGGGTACCACTGCTATGGGTTTAAATTAAAATATTTCACTCATTTTGGAAGGTAAGAATTTGAATTCAGGGCTGCTTTAACAATAATGGGCTGCCCAGGGCCAACTGGAGGTCAACTATATTAAAGCACATAGCATCATATCTAGGAACATTCAAAAGGGGCTGACACTGATATCTTGAATGATTAACCCATAGTGCTACCCATAAACAGATTATAGGGAATATATGCAACTGCTTGCAGTAACCCCGAGGTGATCCAATCATGTGATAATTTACAGATATCACTAAGTGAATACACACAAGAAAAGCAGGACTTCTCTTTCTGCTTTTCTGCTAAAATTGCACCAATCTAGAGAAAAAAGAAGCCACCAATTGGTAGAAATCATATAATAGGAAACACTGACTCTCTCGCCTCAAAAATTTGGACCTTCACCCTGAGATTTTTGTCAAAACCTGAGAGTTCCAAGGCACACAGCATTCTATAAAGTTTATTTGATGTAAATTTAATATTGAGTCAAGGGGTTGAGAACGTGGTATTACTTAAGCACTTGAATTCTTGAAAGGTCAACAATGCATTGCAAAGTAATGTATAGAGGACATCTCTAGTAACCAAGGGGTTATAGGAGACCACTATTTTATACTTTGCCCAGGGCCCAACATCGACCTAACATGACCCTGTTGCAAGATAATGTGAGGTAGGTTTATTTGGAGTGGTTATTTCTAGAAAAGGACAGAGAAGTAAGAGGAGGAAGTGAGAGTATGGTCTAGTTTACATGGATCACTTAAGCAGCAAACGAGTAAATATTGTTTTTGATGGGATAGTTCACATGTTGATGCAACACAGTTGCCCTGTATACCAGTTCTAAGGGATATGTATGTGAATTAATTTATGCAAGTAATGGGATGACATGGAATGGAAATGTGGAGTTGCAGAGATGGTGCAGTGAGGTAGTGAATATGTACTTTGAGTGGGTAACAAAAGACAGGCTAAAGGGTTGCAGTAGTTGGTGTGATGAATGGATTAGAATAATTGTAGTAGTTAAAAAAAAAAATAAAAAAAACCCAATACATTCTAGAGTTGTTTCATAGATTAAAGGAGCAGTAAACTTTTGTTATTAAAATATATACATTGTAGGGCTTTTCTTGTTGAATAAAATAAGGGTACTCCCACTGCTCAGAGATGCATTTTTCCAAAGTCATTATAGTTTAAACCTGTTCTAGCACAGAAAATTCCCTTACCCTAGAAAAAGAAAAAAAGCAGTACTGCACATCTTCACTGTAACTCCCCTCTGTCATGAAATCCCTCCTTCAACCTGTCATCAGTTCCTTTGCATGTGTGCATTACAAGAATGCATGCCAGGTTAGAACACGACACACTTCGCCAACATGGCCATGCTCTCCTTCTTCTTGTAGGAATGAAACTTGGGTAGGTTTGAACCTTTTTAACCTTATTTCCTTGCTTCTGTTGATGGAATAAATGATTAGGAGAGGACATATACTGGCATGACAGATCCGCTTTAATGAAATGCTTCACAATTCAGCAATGCGTTGGAAACCATTCTAGCATCCAAGGGGGTTAATCAATAACAATAAAATGGTATATAAAAAATGGTAACTAAACCAGCCACCATGAAGTAGGAGCTGGTGTCTGCTTTAGAGACACTGACATTGCTATGGTCATACCCACAACACAGAATGTGGGTGTGGCCACCACAGCTGAAGAAACCCTCAAAATGCTGTACTGTATGTAGCTGCCTACTCTACCAAATGGAAACTCTAGGCCTATTCCTATTTGGTGCCCTTGCTTCATGCCCAAAAACCAGATTGTCTTCCGGTCACACAATGTGATAAAGCAGTGGTTCCCATCCCTCTCCTCAGGAGCATCTAAAAGGCCATGACTTTAGGATTTATTTGCTTGTACAGTGGTGAGCTAATCCCAGGTGGGCTCATTCAATTTCCTCAATGCACAGTTGCACAAGCAAGGCAGTCCTAAAGTCCAGGTGCTTCTGAGTAGAGGGTCAGAGGCTAGACTTTCTGAAATTTTGAAGATATAAAATAGAATCATAAAATAATAACACACTGTGTATGTCTGGTTGGCTGGTGGCAACTAATAGTTTCAGAGAGTTGCTTTATGAGGCCATTTTTCTCTTACAATTGTATTGCAGTATTATAAATGTTATGTGCTGTAAGCACTTACTGGGATCCTAATTAAACTGGTTTAATTTGGGGGCATACAACTGCATCATAAGATAAAAACACATTCAAATGGATTTAAACAGGGATTTTAACCCATTGAGTGCTAGTGAAGGCTCCAATTAAACAAATGGAAAGCTGGGAATGTATGTGTATCCCCTGTGTTACAGTTGGTTTGCCCCACAATTACCTCCTTTTTCTTTTGAGAATAATGCAATAGGCAAACGTTTATTCTAAAAAACAGAGTTGCCATAATATATTATCACTCAAGTTCTACAAAATAAGAAAGCTAAGGGTCATTAAAAAGGGTGAAACATGTTTAATACAAACTGACAACTTGAAGGTCAAATGAAGGGTATCAGATTGCTGTCTAGGTGAGACACTGTACTTTACCTTGTCTCTGTTCAATTCCCGTGTGTGTTGTAAAATATTAGCGTTTGCTTGGAACAACTACAAAGTACAGGAATGAAATATAAATAGAACTGCCCGACAGGAAGAATGGTTTTAAAACTGATTGTTCCAAATCTCTTGACTGACATTATTTTGGCTGTATGCCTTTCATGAAAAATACAAATTAAAATAAAAATGGCCAAACAGACATGGAGCTTAAGAAGACATGTTGACTGATGGTAAAAGCAGCTTTGGGAGTAGAATTTTGTTTAAACAGCTTGATTTTTACTACGATCAACATTTCTCAATGCTTCTTAAAGCAAAATAAATAATTTAAATTACTAGGTATGTTACTGAAATTATTTTTTTCTTGAAAATGTTTCTTTATTGTAGGTGATTTTGAAAATGTGTACTTTGATTTACGTTTTCCAATTTTACTCATGGATTGTCTGTACAGTGATTGAAGGGGCAACTAACACCCAAAAAAGCTAATAGTTCCTTATAAACTTACAGCTCAAAATGTATAGATCCACCTCTAGCTGCTTGTTCCACCTCCTGCAACAGTTGAAGATACCAATAGCAGCCTCATCCCTATTGGTTGTGCATGTGGATGTGGTATAGTAACAGAATCTGGATCTGGTAGGAGAATCCAAGATTGGGAGACTGCCTATACACAGAGGGCTGAAAAGTTATAATGCTACCACATACAGAGGTGGTAACAACAGTGATTAACTGGTAAAATACAGTGATTTAACAGTTTTTTTCTTCTGTTAGATGACTCAGAAATGTCTCCGTTGCATGCCGAGTTTATGGGTGCTACCAGTGCAATCCCAATGTCTCTGCACCAGACATCCACTATTTCTTTGTGGTGGATGGTTTATTTAGCAGTTTATACATTTATGTAATGTTCATTTTGTATGCTGTTTAAATAGTTTATTTATCAGTTTACATAACCCTTTACACTCTAGATTATTTAACATCTTGGCTGCTAAAAAGTAACAGAGGACTTCAATGCATCGTGAAGCAATGTGAAGAGTGTTCTAGCAATACTGAGTATGCGCTGGGTTATGTGAATAGTGGGGGAGGGGCAACAGGAAAGCTAAATGCACCTGGGGTGCCTTACCTGAGCAACACATGTGTTTATTATCTATACTTATAGCCAATTACTGAGTTTATATATATATATATATATATATATATATATATATATATATATATAAAATATGTTATGGGTGGCATGGACATAACTGTTTATGAATATCTATTTATTCACTCTTTCGCTCTTTCTTTATCTTGCATTATTTTTTGACCTGTTCAAGACTGCAAAACATTCCTCTACTTGATGGGAAAAAAAACAATTAAATTACATAAAAAATTGTTTTATTAGTCACACCTGTCATATCAAATGGAGTATAACTGATAGTTCTGACCTCTCAATATAAAAGAAGAAGGGGTAAAAGTATCCAAACACTTGAAGAAGACCCACGACTGTTGTCTGCCAGGGTTATGTAGGGAGTAGAGATTTAGGTCACAGTTGTTTATGAATCCTGTATGTGTTTGTGAGTGTGAGGTGTGTCTGGGTGTGTTTTGTGTGTATATTATGTAAAGTATGTATTAATAACAGGATAGGTTCATTTAATAGCACCTTTCACTGGAGTGGGAGGAGATAAAATTAAAGTTTAGAGTAAAACAACTGTCAAGTAGTCAGTCAGGAGCTGCTGCTGGCATAACATGCTCATCTGTCCTTCCTTGGCATTGGCCTAACTGGACAGAAGGCCACGTACGCCCTTTTCCAGTCTCCTTGACAGGGCCAGTAAGATGTGAAGATGGGACCTATAGTATGGGGATCTCTGCATTATCTACCAATGGCAGAGCAGTATTTTTAGCTAGGCGAGAAACTGAGGGAACATCTGCATGTGGGGAAGTCCACTGCACCAAAGCTTCAGTAGAAAATGGGTATAGTAAGGAAAAATGTTTATTAAGGTAGAATCTTTTATCTGGTGTCTTCCATTCCTCCAACAGAACCTGATCTAAAGTGAAATATGTTAGGTGAGAAAGATCCTGCTTCAGAGGCCTCAGAAACCTTCATGGTCTTCAACACTGCTCTGATGAGACTCTTCATTGAGGGGCAAGTGTCAGCCTGATAGGAATCCCCAAAAACATGGAAGAATCCATAGCACTGCCATCTGTATCTACTTCCTCTTCAGAGAAGTCACCAACTAAAAGTGTCCCCTAAAGACAGGGTCAATGTGTTTGATGGGGTAAATAGGGAACCATAAATGGAGAACACCTTGAATAGATGAAGGGATAGAAGCAACTGAAGAAGTCAGGGTTTTGACCCAAACTGGCTCTTATTCTACAGTGGATGACCCCGGAGGGGAGGAGGGAGTAGTGGCCACAGTGCAAGAGGGACATAGGGTGCCAGAATATCCCCATGGATGCACAGTTTTACGTAAGTAACAATAAACTAAAGGGGGTCCACTGAATCCTAAGGTTTGGAATTCCCCATGTGTCCCTTGGGACTAGGACAAATTGATTCAAAGTAGTGTAAAAGTAAGATAAAGTGCACAGAAATACCAAAAAATGTACTTATCTAACTGCAAGGGATTAACCTGGTAAGGAAAAGAAGAGAGACTGTCTTCACAGCCTATGAAATGGGTAGAGTAAGATGGCTGCCAAGGCACCACCCCATCCAATCCAGCAAGCCTTGGAAAAAAGGTATTATAGGAAATGTTGTTTTGTATTACCTATGCTCAGCAAATGGTGGCCCTTCAGCCACGAAAAACCTGTGAAACTGAAGCATCTGAACATGTTGCCCAAGCTGACCATACTATAGAGAATGGCCAGCGTTTTAATTTGCGCCCCACTCTGCCCCTTATATGTGAAATGAGTGCAGAGAGACGAGTCCCAGTGAAGATTTCCCATTCATTTCTATGAAACAAAGATGGTTGCTGCTCGGGCTCCAATTCTTAAACGGACCGAGTACCATAAAATATACATAAAAAAAGGAAATAAACTTTTAGATCAGTATAAAGATATAGATACATTTTGGGGTTTAAGGATTAATAAAACTCATGCAGAATTGCAGTCATCTTTATAATAATGGGGTGCAAGGATTGAGTGCAAATTAGTTAGGAACACCATATCTAAGTGGATGCCAAGAAAGAAGTAGGACCATAGAACTCAAATGGTTACCTCAACAATCTTCTATGTTCAGGTTCCCATTATAAAGCACAGAACTTTACAGAAGGTCATTAGTGAGGAACAAACTTAAAACCTCCACAAGGGAAAGGGTCCAGAAATACACCAGTGGACTGGGCAATCCAAGTCCAGGGAAGACCGTTAATGGAAACAAACCTAATGGGGAATTATACAGCCTAATAGCTAAGAAAAAAAAATAAAAATAAATAAAATCTAAGAACAGTGTCAGTTTGCTTGTGATATAGAGGCAGGTCACTTGAAATTGAGGGTGGAGGGATAAACTGGAGGAAGAGTGGGGAGTTTCTGCCTAAAAGGTACTTTTTGGAAATTCCCTGCCCTCTGGAGGAGCTGAGATTTACCCCTTGGTTCCTGTGTTCCTTATAGGGCGTAAGAGAAATTTGATTGTAAGTACCATATTTTAAATGTTATATGTGGTGTTACAGTTTCATTATATATAGCCTTTGGCCTCATCTGTGGTATATCTTGAGCCTCTTCTTACTTTGCTTTGTGGAGTTACCAGAAATTGCCAACACAATATTATCTATCTATAAATATATATACCTAAGTATGTGCACATGTCATAATTCAAAGGTCATTAGCCTGGGTGCCAATACCAGTGTATAATTGTACATCAAAGTGCAGAGAAGAATTACACAGGTCTTTTCCAAGGTGACAAAAGTGTAGATTTACTCCATCATCGTTTTGATCCAATCTGGGGCTTTGTCAATATGCTTCTCAAGATTTTGAGATATATATATATATTATACTCAGCCTAGACTGCAGTGAAGAGACTGCACACTAGCCAAGAATTTGCTCGAAGAAAGTTTAATCACTTAAATTTGTTCCATAATCCCAAACATTTTCAAGATTTGGGATTATGGAACACATTTAAGTGATTAAACTTTCTTCAATCAAATTCTTGGATAGTGTGCCGTTTCTTCACTGCAGCATAGGCTGAGTATATTCTGTACATACCTATGGGACGTGCACCTTATTTCTATTAATTGTGTATATTATCTTATGGTGTGACATTGCCCGTATCCACTGTGTGTGTGTGTGTATATATATATATATATATATTTATATATATATATATATATATATATATGAGAGAGACAGATTGGTGGATTTGGTATTGTATATAAAAATCCTCATCCAAGAAGTAGAGATTATGTAGATGAAACACTGCATTGGAGAACTCTGCAGCGTTTAGCCATGTCTCCTCCAGAACTGCACCTCTAAACGGCCTTAAGCACAAACAAATCTAAGGCAAAGCAACTGAGTTATAGGGAAAAAATCTAAATCCTCATTTAGTTATGGGACTTTTAAAAGTCCCATTTAATTGAATCGGTATTTGAGGAATTTGTATTTGTCCCCATGACACAGTTGGTTTCTCTCATATTTGATCCTCTCTTCTTTTGTGTTTGTCATAGTTAATTTGAAGCCTCAATAGGATGGTAAACTATTTCATATCTAAATAGGACATGTGTGTTTTATCCTTTACTAGTCAAATAGAACTTGAGTTCCTGAAGTCAATAGGGACTGTCTGCAATTATAAGACAGAAAATCCCCTTTAAAGAGCAAAGCCTGCAGTGTCAGGGAACACAAGGGTGAAGTCACCTTCAGGGGTGCATGCATGTACTAAGGAATTACTTTCCACCTCATCTGCTTTTTTTTTCCAGGGAAATATTATGTGTTGGAGACTTCACTAGCATCTTAGGGGTTAACAAAAACAAAGGAACAGAAAAAAAGCCAACATAATGGATTCTCTTGTATACTCAGACAGTAGAAATATTTACACAGTGCTTTAGTTTACTTTAAATTGCCACATACTTATTCCAAGGAAGGTACTTGCTGCTGCATATGTATAGAGTAAATACCAGGTACTCATTTGTCAATGAAGCATAAATACAGGGGGCATGAATTACTACACATAAAAAGTCTATGGCATTAGGTGTCACTGCATTGAGACATGTTTAAAACCCATTTGGTGATAGAAAATAGTCTGCAAGCGGCGCATCAAACGATCTGTAATCTCCTAAATTGTGAAGATTTTTTATAAAGACAGCCCTCCTTATGAAACCAATCATCCATGACAGATTATTTGTGTGTGTGGGAGGCACTTCTCTAAGGCTTTCTTGCCACAGCAAGTCAGCACTGAAATAGTTCCATCACAGTCTGATGGCTGAGCAGCTGTCAGAGTTTATGCCTTCGGGACACGTCTACAAATTAAAGAAACAGTAATCTTTTTACAAATAAAAATGTATTATGTGGTGTGTGTGTGGAGTAAAAGAATGATACTTCCACTGCCCAAACTTACATAACAGTGATTCTCAGCTCCAGGTCAGGTGTGAAGGAAATCCCTACTTAAACACAGGAAGATTGCTCATAATGGCTGAGCAATTAATTAACCACATGCAATCAAGAAGGGATATCATGAAAACCTGACCCGTTGACATGTCCCAAGGAGAACTGTTGAGATGCAGAGTCTTACTCTATGACTCAAACTCTAATAGGGAGTGATTTATAATAAAAAAAAAAAAATAAAAAAAAAAATTGCCTTGTAGACACCAGATGGCGCTGCTGCAAACAGCTTCATTAAAACAAAATAAGCTTGAACTGTATTCAATTTTGAAAAAAATCTCCCAGCAGTTAGAGTACCCTTATTTTAACCAGGAAAAGCCTTATAAGTTTCATAAAAACAGTTCACTGCTCCTTTTAGTAAGACGGTTGACTAAAGTGAATGCTGCTGATTTATGAAATCAAAGGGGAGTCTCAATGTACAGAGGGAGAAATGTACAGATCTCCTAGCAGAGCTCATTTTCTGTTCAGGGACACTGGCTACCTTCTCATACACCTGCACCTGGTCTTCAAGTGTTACCAATAGTGCATGTTTTTAGAATATACCTGCTTTAGTACAGATTAAACAATCAGCGGTGCAATCGCCTTAACTGATCCACCTGTACTGAAGCAGGGTTGTCCTGAAAACATGTACTGTTGGTAGTTCGTGAGTACTACAGTTGGCTACCATGCTCTAAAGTGTATGATTTTCTTTCATGCTAAAGAGGTGCAATTCTGGGGTGAACCAATAACACAATAGGGTGGAAATGAACATTTACCATTGAGATAAAAGTCTTTGCTATAGTGGCTTCAAGCACGCTGCTTTGCAATGCACTGGAGACATTCAATATTCAAGAGGTTTAAAGTCCCATTTTAATAAACGGGAGTTTGTGGAATTCTCCCAGGGGCGTTACAAAGGTGGAGCTATGCAAAACTCTCCTTTGCGTGTCCAATGGGATGTGGCTTAGGGCGACACCTCAACCAAACCCTTTGACTCATTACCTGACCGTCTCCTCCTCAACTTTGACTTTCGCCAAGGTGAAGAGGAAAGGCCACACTGTTTGTGGCAAAAGGGAAGAGCCACCATCTACCATTCTGATGTCTATAAACACAAGGCCCAATGGGGACCTGGTGGCCGCTGCCCTTCGCTGCCCCCTCCCTCCCTTCCGCCACTACGCCTACGTCACTTCCTTCTCTTCTTGCATAATAATAAAGCTACTGGTTTTTCTTGGATAGGGAAACTTCTTGGCACATGAAAATGTATATTTAGCTATTAATTTCCATTTGTGTTGTTAAAACAGACTTCCTGTACTGCTATTGCATTAATCTTGCATAGTTATTGCAATACATACTATTCTATCTCTATTACCTGTATCCAAAACCTGTGTGTCCCTGTGGAGATCTGTCTATTATGAGATCTGGATTGTCACTGGTGAGTTCCCAGGATGGGATACTAACATACTGCTCACAGATTCCCATTCAAAACACAGCGATAAAGCCAGATATAGCATTTACACAGTATAATGGCATTCAGCTATGGAAGTAGAGCCTTGTTGCTCCCCTGCGTCAGGTCATCTCTATTGATCTCACAGTCGATGGGTCCTGATGACCCATCACAAGGTCTGATTTAAAGTAATGTCTATATTAAAGTTTAGCTCGGAGTCTTCTATATGGTTTTTATAACATGCAGCGCTATGTATAAATACTTACATGTTTGCAGGTCAAAAGATATTAGAGCTGAAAGGATCCCCCTCCCACCCCTTCTAGTGACCTCCCCATAGAGCTGTAATCCAGTTGTGGAACTGGATGGATGCAGCGAGGGACAATCTTCAGTCAGTAGCTATAAGGAAAACCCTGCCGCCTTGACAAAGGAGGGCAGGATTTTCCTTTACCGCTCTCCATCCGGACCAGACAGATAGACAAAGTGACACGGCCAGAAGGGGTGGGAGGGAGATCTTTTGAACTACAAACATGCAAGTAATTAAACATAGCGCTACTAAAAAAAAATGGGTTTACCGCACGTGCAAAGCCATGCCATATATGTGTGTGTGTGTTTATTTAGGCTTGCAAACTAAGTTATAATATAGTAGCATCAGTTGAGTTTGACATAAATGCTAAAAATAAATTTAAAAACAAAACAAAACAAAAAAAAAACACACACATTTTCTACTTCCCACTATTTGCTCTCGTTCACTAAATTTAAGTTAGTGCAATGGTTCCTAACAAGCATATTATGACTATTATTTGTCACAAAATTCTAAATACACACATTTTTAACTGAAAATTTGTCACAGAAATTAAAGGGGCAATAATGTCCCATAAAAACGTTTTATACTTTTATAGAGCTGAAGAAAATAAGAATGGTGCATACCCTGTCTTCTCAAACCGCTATGTTTTGAGAGATATAGGCACAGAAAGTTCACCCCTTTCTCCTGATGTCAGCTGTAAAGCTGACAGCAGGCGATTCGAGTCGTATGACTCGAGGAGGCTCTGCAGCAGAGCCGAAATCAGGGTATTTCAAAAGAATGACTTCATTGGAAATGTCTACAAAGTGTGCTTGGTTTGCAAGCACACTTGTAGACATTTCCAATTAAGTAATTCTTTTGCAATACCACGATTTTGGCTTTGCTGCAGAGCCACTGGCTGGTCCCTGGACCGGAATCTCCTGCTGTCACATCTAGACGCTGACGTCAGGAGAAGGAGAGAGAGGGGCGAACTTACAGTGCAAATATCTCTCAAACCATAGCGGTTTGAGAGATAGGGTTTGCACCATTCTTCTTATTTTCTTGAGCTCTACAAAACTATAAAAAAGTTTTTATGGGACATTACAGTCCCTTTAAACATTTCCAACTATATGTGTCAAAATACAGAAAGGAGAGTATCAGGATTTATAAGAGCATGAGAACCACTGTAATGACAAATCTAAGCAAAAACCAATGTGGCATTGCTAACTGTATAGGAAGATGATGACTAATGCTACTGTACAAATGACTAGTGTAACATCACCTACCGTTTCCAATTCAGGAGGCCATATCACCAGGTGCAACTCTAAAGCAAACCCCCCCATTGACTTAAATGGGTCTGGAGAGGTCTCCAAACCATTACAAAGCAATGAGCTGGAGACCACTCTAGCAATCAGTTAAAAGACCCATTTAAACCAATGGTCATTTTCATTTGTTCCCAGTTGGTTTATTCAGGAATTATTTTTCTTTTCCTTCCAATAATCTACATTAAAGTTGACAAGGTATATGCATACCTTATAAAGATTTACACTATATCAATGATATATTCATCATATGGACAGAAGGTGAAAAAATACTCAACGTTTTTCACAAAGCCTTCATTGCATTTCATCTATCCATTAAACTTAAAACAGATTTCTCTACAGAAAGCTTACGTTTCCTGGACCAAATCATAACTCTCACCAATGGCTACACTCATCTGTATACAGAAAACCCATAGACAGGTGCAGTTATCTTCACAACTCCAGCTTTCACCCAGCATCATTCATCGCCAAGCTATCAGATACCACCACAATAATCATCTAAAAACATTGTTTGAGTCATTCAAGCATAAAGATTATAAAACAAGGACAATCACAAAGAAAATAAGATCTGCTTTGAGAACATCCATGAACACCTGTTTCAATACAAAGAGAAGGATGTCTCTACACGTATACCACTAGGGACTACATACAACCACTCATCGTCAAAGATGATGTAGTGTTAAAAGGCATATTCCCCCAAGCTCCTATTCTTGCATTCAGGCAACCACTGACTCTGAAACAAAAACTGATAAATATAAAACTAACCAATGAATGGCCAAACACTGATAATGGGACCAAACCTTGCACCAAACTGCTCCACAAATCAACACATTTGTAAAAACAACACTGCACAACAACAAGATATACAACATTAAAGGACTGCATTAAAGGGATAGTAATGTTTAATTATTGAAATAAAATCGAGTGTTCTTTATTCTTTTTTATAATGGTGTCTATCAAGAAACCATTATTAAACGCTGTGTTTTTTCATTTACAGTCTAATAAAGTTTCCCCCTGCTGCCCCTTCCACTTACCTCAGCAGCCTCAGAAAGCCAGCCTGGACAGAATGCGACAAGTGACAGTCTTCTTCCAGCATAAGGAGAAACCTGCCCTCCTTCATCAATGGGGCAGGTTTTCCCTTATACTGAAAGCAGAAAGGTTGTCCCTCAATTCAACACGTCCGGTCCGCGGACCAGATTCCAGACCTGAGGGGAGGCTGCAGAAGTAAGTAGAAGGAGCGGGAGGGGAAAACTTTATTAGACTATAAATGAAAAACGGCAGCGTTTAATAAAGTTTTCTTTCATTATAAAAAAAAACAAAGAAGACTCGATATTACTTCAATAATTAAACATTACTATCCCTTTAATGTACATCAGCAAAAGCTGTATATGTGATACAAAGCACTGAATGTGAATCTGGATGCTACATTTGTGAAACAGGCCTACCACTAAATCTAAGGATGAATACACACAGACAATTTGAGAAATACCATAAAACAAAGAACCATACCCCAGTTGGTCATCATTTAACCCAGATAACCACTCCATCCATAACCTTAAAATCAAAATACTCAGAGGGAACTTCAAAAATACACAGGAGAGCAAGACATTTTAAATTAAGATGATCAATTTTTTCAAAACCAAACACAATGAAAGAAGGACTTGGGATTCCTCACAAATTACCAAAACTGCATATAATATTTCCTTCTAATTTTATTTATTTTAGTAAATTATTTACCATATTTCTTGTATTATATTATGTTTCTATTTATATATATATATATATATATATATATATATATATATATATATATATATATATATATATATATATATAAATAATCTATAGATCTGTATCACTCTGTATCATACTCACACACACCCTCCCCCCCCTCCACATTCCTTCATGATAACTTAGGCAATTTATTACTTATCACTTTGTGCTTTCCTTAACATGGCAATGTTTTCTATTTTAAAACCAGAATGCTTTTGACTTAAATGTTAGTCCAATTAAAAAGGTATCATTACATGCTGTGATACTCTTTAATTTGGCCTCTACACCACTGGATTAACACGGCTAACCTAAATTTAAAAAAATATCTGTAATCCCTTGATGATAGGAACTGCAGTCTTCAGCAGCTGGAGAGGTGAGATTGTACTATCCCTCCCTAATAAAGTTTGTTTCACACCTGCGTAACAAACCTGCTGCAGACAGACCCACTGTTCACAGACATTTTTCACATGTAACTGACACTGCTGAGTGGCACTTCATAAGCGCTTCATATGGTAGCCACAGGTTAATAATCCTGAGACACCAGCAACAGAATAATAAATGTGGCTAATTAATTTTATTTAACAAAACAAATAAATAAATCATGTATATATTTTATCATTTAAAAATATTTCTTGTGAAGCTGAACATAGAATTGTTAGGTGCAGGATTAAACAGCACAGTACAAATAACCTTAATGGCACACAGCTGCTTACCTGCTCTGCTCCCACCATGCTTATGGGCTTGCATTTAAAGAGGTGGTTGATGAATTTAGGAATAAAGGAGCTGCAAAATAAAAAAAAAAAAATCTTAAATAAAAACAATGTTATAAAATCTGTATTTTTTAGAACACAAATGATAGACAAATAGACAGATTGAAAGATACATAGACTGATATATAAATAGATAGACAAAGATATACATTTTTTAACCCCTTGGGAGCACTTGGTTTGCCCTATAATTGCTTCACTTTTGTCTCATTTGGCCACATGTGTGAATTAATAAGTGCAGGAATTCTTGCACAAAATACACAGAATAAATTTGCAGGTGATAGAGAATGCATTGGAGACCTTCATAGCACCCAAAGACACACCTCCCAACATTTCAAATGACCAAAGAGGGACACTATTGTTTTAGGTGCTGATGTGGGGGCGGGGCATTACCGAGGACTTTTAGGTTATTTCATGACTTATTGACACCTCTTTGTGTAACTGAATAAATGATTTAGAACAAGACCAACATTTTATATTTACTCAGACTATTATATAATTGGCAGTTGTGCACTTAAGGACCGGTGACGGTCCTGGCGCATCACGGAATTCAGGGGTCCCCGCGTGGCGTGCAGCTGATTCTGTTTCGCAAAATAAAAATAAAAAAAATTAAAAAGAGAATGCCCCGTGGTACTTGACTGCTGAGCGGCTGGTTGTTAAAGGGGAGCTATCAGCCCTTTACAGCATTGCCTAAATTGTTTTGTTATATATCGTATATAATGAAAAGTATATACATAAAAAAAAAAAATAAATAAAAAAAAGCTTGTTTGGTGAAATTAAGAGAATAAATACAGTTCTGTACCTACTTCCAGCAGACTGTGGTTAACTGATCTGTACCACAGTCTGCTGCTCTGCTTCCGCTCCCCTCCCTCTATCCAGCCTCCTCCGATGATGAAGACTTTCTGTCTGTAAGCTGGAGCACACTTATTGGCAGAGATCGATTTCTGGCCAATGAGAGTGCTCCGGCTTACAGACAGAATGCCTCTGTCATTGGAGGAGGCTGGATAGAGAGGGGCAGAGTGGCAGCCTGTGGCACAAATCAGCTATCCACAGTCTGTGAGGCAGTGGCTGATCTGCTTGCTGATATGGGTTTGCTGCGACAACTCCCAACGGACCACGACCCTGCTGGAGAGGCCGAGGCCCAGCCTCAGGCGTTTCAGCAGAATGCCTGGCAACAAGTCAGACCATTGGATTGCCATCTGAATCACATTGAGGTGCAAGATAGGGAGAGGTGGCGGTGCTACACCCTTCTGCCTAGCCAGCATGATAAGATTCCTAGATTGCAGTTGGAATCTATTAAGGAATTGAGGTCCTGTTTTGGCATTACTTGTTGGGCTTGCTTTCAAGATTCTTACGTTGGGCAATACAGGCTCTGACTGGGATGCAACTCCTTGGGATCCTGGGATCCATGACTCTCCTTGTGGTTGAGACCTCTTGGGGTCTTCCCTCATTCTTATTGCTGCTTCAAGTATTCTAAGGTGTTTGGTTTCACTTGGTTGGAGGACCAATAGACTCTGTCGCAGTCATGGAGTACATTTCCTGGTTACGCTATAGACCCTGTTTCTGTCACCCCTGCTACATCTCAATGGCATTTTGATGATATTGTCTGCTCTCTCTGCTACTCTACGAACTTCCCTGTGTGATCCTTGACTGTGCTTGCATATAGCCCTGAGGACTTCTTTTCCGAATGGGAATGATAGCTCTACTGGGTAAACTGTCTGCTTCTGTCTGCCATGGTTGAACCCCCTAGGGCCCGGAGGGGTTGGCCCTGGTTGACTAATTCTATTACTGTTACCCGGAGTTTGTTTTATTTGTATTAAAGGGGTATTACATTTAGAGGAGGGGGACCTTCAGCATGTTTGTAATCTCTATAGGACTTATAGGTATGGCTGCGCAGGGAATGCAATGGTAGCTCATAATTTACTCTCAGGTTCTGTGGTAGTGGCTACTCTCTGACAACCTGGGGCTTTCAACTCTTTTGATAGTTGTGCCTTAGTTTGTCTCTTACGAAGTTTCTAGGGTGTTTCTTTATCCTTATATGATTTGCTCCATGTGTGCATATTGGCACCTATGGCAACTTTATACTTTCCTTGGGTTGTCAGCGAGGCTCCATTCTACAATTTTAGCCACATTATGGGTCAAGGTATTAGCTAATGTTCCTTGGATTCACCTAAGTACTTTATAAATTACCTCACGCTGTTGATGTATCTCAGGTTTACAAAGTGTGTGTTTTCCCATGTCTTTGTTTTGCCCTTGCATTGTCTTCTGTATACCTCCATTGTGTGTCCATGAGGGTTCCATGCGGACTCTGTATGCCCTGAATGCGGAGCCTTGGTTGCTCTCTGGTGTTCTCTTAGTTATTTTAAGTGGCTGGGACCTCTTTGTCTGATGGGTTAATATTTCTTAGATTGGGTACCTCTATGTTTATGTGCATTTATGTTTCCTACTGCTACCGGGTGAGTATTGGATTTTAGTGTCCACAGTTAGAGTTTTTGGCCTTTTTATTTTATTTTATCATAGCCCATGCTCCTGAAACCCCCCCCCCCATTCCGTGACCTCATAGAGGTCTACGTGTGATATTTTGATAGGGTGTTAGGCGCTTTGCCAGATTACTCTGTCCACGTAAAACATTGTTACTTTCTTTCTGCTTTCCTTTTGCTGTCCTCTCTCATCTATCACTCACATTCTCGTATTCTTTCTCTTGTATTTTCCAAGTTTCTTCTTCTTTTATTCTCTCTCTTGACCTTCTTTCTCCGCTGTTCCCCCTACTGTGACTCATCTAGTATGTTATCTTTACACACTCAGAGATTTATTTTCTTTTCCCTTTACTATATCTCTATCACTAATTGTGTCTGAGCTTTCTTTATTAGCTTATGGCTTGCACTTTTAATCTAAGAGTCTCTGACTGTTATGTTATGGAGCTCTGATTAATTGTTTATTTAGTCAGGGTGTTATGTGGGTGAGTACAAGAGGCGGGTAGTACCAATTTAATGCAAATTATTATTCTGTATATTTGTCAACTAATGCATTTTAGGTTAGACCTGTATTAGTGTAACTTATTGTATAGCTTTGTAGAACATTTGCACATTTACTGCTTTTAATGGTATAGGATTGTGCTGACCTATTTCTCTCGCATGTATATCTAGGATGACTTATTAATCATGATAATATACTGTATTTCATTTGTTTCTTATTATTCTTACAATAAGCATCTTGTATATGTATTTTAATAGTTCTATTGCATGCATCTGCTGATGTATCCTTTGTTTAGCTTCTCATATTGCACGGTTTAGGCATATGTTATGCCATTGTACTTTTGTACTGTGTAAACTTTCAGTATATCTCAATAAAGCATTTAAAACAAAAAAAGAGGGTAAAATGTTTCTATGCCAAATGGTTTTATCTATTAAAGGGATAGTAATACTTAAAATGTAAAAAAAAATGTTGTAGAGTTTATCTTCCTGAGTAAAACAAGAGTACTCCCACTGCTGAAAGGTGTTTCATTCAAAAGTTATTAATTTTCAAAGTTGAATTTTTCAGGTGCAATATCACAGTGGCCTGAAATTGTACAGTGGCGCTGTTGCTACACCATCCTATGGAGATTTATGGTCAACTGACCAGAGCTGTCCATAGGATCGTGTAGCAACAGCGCCACTGTACAATTTCAGGCCACTGTGATATTGCATCTAAAAAACTCAACTTTGAAAATTAATAACTTTTGAATGAAACACCTTTCAGCAGTGGGAGTACCCTTGTTTTACTCAGGGAGATAAACTCTACAACATATTTTTTTTTACATTTTAAGTATTACTATCCCTTTAAATGAGAACTTTATGAATAAGTAAGTGGTTCTTATTTAACAGATTAACTCACCTAGTTAGGTGTTATTCATACATCAGGCAGATCCGTCTGCCTGTTTGTCTGTCTGTCTGTCTATCTAATTGTATCTTCAGTTTGCTGCACATAATGATCTCGATTGAAATCTGCCAACAAGTCTCACCTCACTAGTCTAGTCACTAGAAGCGGATGAAAAAAAGAATGTAGCTATAACTGACTGTTGTAAATGGACACCTACCTAAATTAAAGGGGAACTATCACCTCAAATAAAGTCTCCTCACAACAATTACCTAGCGGTAAGCTTAACAATTCTAGTATTAGCCAGCGTAATCACTGCGTTACTGAGAAATCCTACTTGTGCCGAGACTGATGGCCAGGCAACAGCGCAGACATCTTTGCTTACAGACATCTGCGCACCTGCATTTTCACAGTCCCGGTCTCCTCTTGGAGGCACTGCATGGTACCTTTAGGTATCAGAAGGGTCTGACAGCACAGGCGAGCAGATTCCTCTAAAGCGCTGTTGTCTTGGCAGAAATAGGATTTCTCAGTAACGAGGTATTATGCTGGCAAATACTAGTACTGTTAAGCTTATCGCTAGATGGCTAATTGTTGGGAGGATACTTTACTTGGGGTGATAGTTCCCCTTTAAATAATTTAAAAGCCACTCATGTCTAAGGTACAGTTCGCCTTTAAATATGTTTTAAACAATATTGTGTACTTAAAGATAAATTGTTTTCTCTAAGTCCATGTGGAACAGGTATCTTCTTGCAGGAGGGCAGGACACTTGCCTTAACAGGCTCTCTGGAGGCGGAGACTCCCTCCCTATTGCACTTTTCCCCCACCAGATATGCTTAGTTTTAATTATAGCAAAGTTCAAAAACAGAAGTAAGACAAAAAGGAGGCCACATGAACCAAAGATACCTTGGCCTAGAACTGAAACAACTAATTTTACTCTTGGAGGGAAGTCCTGTGTTCCACATGGAGTAAGAGAAAATTATTTTTTCGTAAGTACACAGAAATCCCCTTTTCTCTTTCATCCATTGTGGAACACAGGAACCATGGAGATATTCCAAAGCTATCTACCAAGATTTAAGGAGGAAAAGAAAAAAATCCTCAAAAGACAGAACATTTATAAGAGAGAAAAACTAGAACAGATGTACACCTACACAACACTGAATAGGCAAAATTACATGAAGGGAAAGGAGTCATAAGAGTCATTGAAGGGAAATATATAGTCTCAATAACAAGCCTTCTGAAGCAGGAACCCCAAGACCTAGGAAAAGTACCACAGAGAAGAGGGATCCTGAAAGACTTGGTAGGCATCAGTCTGTCCCTGCACAAAGGGTGCACATCTGGTACTAAGGCAAAAGAGCTAAAACTATTTCCCTAGCAGAAGCCCATCCAGAAAAAAAGGCTATGTTCAACAGAAAATGTCGACTGGACTTCACACTACTTGAGGAACAGGGACCATACTCTACAGAACTCTTTGTGTGATACTGGCTTGTAAGCCATCATCACAGTGGTAATGAAAACATTCTTTCTCTCTCAGGAAGCTGGCTTCAACAGCTAAGCAGTCAAATCCAGCACCTCAACCTCTGAGATACATAAAAGCCCCTGAGTAAAGGAGGTCCAGAAGGAGCGTAAGCTAAATCGGCTCAGCTACAGATACCTATTGTGGAATGTGATGATCAAAAATCACATGAGCCTGTTCTGTGTTAACTATCCTCAGTAGACTGGGAATCAGATGGAATGGAGCAAACACATACTCCAGGGAAAACTGCCATTGAATGACCATCATGTTCACAAGAGTGAGAAGGTGTCACAAGATGTAGAACGAAACAGGGGAACCTTGTAATTCAAACAAGAGGTCAACAGAACCATGGATGGAAGACTCAACAGAGAACTGCCCCAGGGAGGCTAAAAACTCCCCTGGACAGATAGCAGTATTCACAGATCTCAAGAACTGCTGCTTAAACTGGCACGTAAGAACAAAATGGCTGAGAAGCTTAAATTCTAGGTGAGGACGGCAGTGGCTTTTATCCTGGGAAGTACAAAAATGTTGGATTAAGATCTCCCGAATCTCTCTGGAAAAGTCCACCAGGAAAGAAACTGTGTCCTTCACCAGATCGCAAGGAACTCTGGACATGAAGAAGTGATATGGAAGAAGGGATTTGAAATCTATATAATTTGGTTTCCATCATCGGTAATAAGAGGAAAAAGGCTGATAGTGCAGGCTATCCTCTAGAAGACCCAGGTCTGCTACAGTTTGCTCACAATTTCAACCCAACAATGGAGGCCAGAGATAGGAGCTTGTCTAATGAGGGATTACACATCCCCCATATAAGCCAAGAAAGAAAATAAAAGAGAGAATCTTTGCCCTGCTGCATCTCTTTTGACGTCACTTTTAAAAACTGAGCATGTGTGGTGGGGATAATGTGGAGTAGAGAGTGCGTCTTTGCCTCTAGAGAGGCTTTTAAGGCAAGTGCCATTCCCTACTGCAAGAGGATACTTTATCCCATGGTTCCTGTTTTCCACACTGGAAGATAGAGAAATGGGGTTTTTAAACCCTAGAATGCTAGAGGTCTCCAAAACATTGAGAAACAGTGCACTGGAGACCTCTCGAGCGCTTAAGGGGTTCAAACCCCATTTAAATCAACAGAATTTTGGGGGATATTTTTTTTCATAATTCCCTGTGGCAGGGAAGTTCAAACATGTTCACACCACCCCAACCCAATAATGCATTATTTCAAGATATCCTGAATTAACCCTTTGAGTGCCAGATATATCAAAAAGCAATGGATACCTATTTGCCACTCAAAGGGTTAAACACAAGTGAACATCATTAACTATGGCAGATTCTTCAGAATGATGTAACGACTGATTGATTCACCTGTGTACATGTGAAGTGATCCTGAAACCCTGCAATGTTGACGGGGTGGGAGAGGTTAAGGATGGTTTGACACCCCTGCCATATGGTACAATTGGTTGGCTCCAGTCCTTCTTAGTAGATCATGCCTGATGTACTAAGGAAAAGTAGAATGTTACATAAGCAGTGCACTGGAGACGTCTCAAGTCTTTCAGTGGTTAATCATCCCATTTAAATCAAAGGGAATGTTTATTTTTTCCGTTATGGGGCAGTTGGTTTGCTTCAGAATTGTTCCACTTTTTCTTAACATCAATGTGTTTTGGTCAGAGCACTACAAACCAAAATGCACATTAGGCATCATTGGTTCTAAAAATACACCAAATATTTCCTCTGGTGAAAATCAAACCACGTAAGCCACTCCCTTTAGTTAAAGGTTTCACATGCCAGATAACAATATGCAGTTACACATAGGCGGGTAGTGGGTGTGGTGCAGGAGGAGGGGACCCTGATAGGGTTTATCAGTCATGTTAATATCGCTGCACTCTGTCCTCTCCAATGGAAGGGACAAACAGAAAAAGCCTCCAGCTCTGATAAAGCAGAGACTAAAATAGCTGCAAGATGGCTCCTACCTCTTAGGTGTAATTACTTGTCTGAGTGCCAGAAGGTTATCCATCTCAGTGCAAAGTAATGCACAGGGCACGCCTCTAGAACTCAAAGGGCTGGAAACGTTTATAAACTATTACACAATAAAGATAAAAATCTGCATTCCATAAGTACAGAGACAAAAGTGAAGCAATTCTGGGGCAAACCAACTGCTCTGTGTGTGTGTGTGTGTGTGGGGGGGGATAAATCTCTCCATGTACTTAACCCATTGAGTGCCAGAGTCGTACACAACACATTGCAAAGCACTCAAAGGGTTAAATGTTTCTGTTTTGCTAAAAAGGTCTCCACTACACTGTGCTGCTATGTTTTGGACTTGTCTTAACATTCAAGGGGTTAAAAGCCCCATTTACTGAAGTTGGAATTCATTAATTGTTTGATATGAAACGCTCCATTTTTTACATTGTACATATGGCATTTTGTGTTAAGTGCAACTCCAGACGTCAGCTATCCCATGAGCCCTAGTCAGACCCTTGATTTCTCCACACTTCCCCCATCACTTCCAGCCATCAGGACCAACTGCAGAGGACTTGTCTACACTGTGACTGTTTCACCTCCACACCACTTCATACAGCTGCATTAGATTTCAACCCTTTGAGTGCCAGAGGAGTATTCAATGCATTGGATATCCCTCTGGCACTCAAAGGGTTAATATTTGAACAAAGTAGTAAAGACCAAATTTTTGTTCATTGTCTGGTTTCTCACTGCTTATTGGTAAGAATGACATTTCTGCAGTAGGGAGGACGAAAGGGTTTACTTAATAAAGGGGTAATTTGTATATCACATTGGAAAAATAATTTCTTGAAAAACACATAGGGAGTTCTGTACAGTGGTGCAATTCTGAAGCAAGCCAAGTGCCCCATATGGTATCAACAACAATTCTCATTAGTACATTAGCCTGATCGCAGGGAGGGACAATCTTCAGTAAGCATAAGGGAAAACCTGAAAAACCTGTCAAGGGCGCAGGGTTTTCCTTATGCTCACAGTAAGAAGATTGTCCCTTGCTGTGAGATGTCTGGTCCCAGGACTAGATTCCACATCTGAGGGGAGGTGCCTTACACTAGGTAAAAGGAGAGGGAGGGGGAAAATTTATAATTCAATTACTCTTGAACTACAACTCTGATAGTATTGAAATAATTCATTTCATGGCCCAAATACTATGAAGTTTAATTGCAGTTGCTGTTTTTGTGAAACATTACTATCCCTTTAACCCTATTAGTGGAAGAGGAGTGTACAATGTTTAAGTACACAAAGGGTCAATCTTCTGAGTGGCAGAGGAGAGTGCAATGCATTCCACACCCTTTTGGCACTCAAACGGATAACGGCAAACAAAACATGTCAAAGTGCAAATGATACAGTTGGGTTTGGAATACTTGCCCTGGATCTCCATGAAATGGCTATATAGTGAATTTCTTTTCCAAGCTATATTTTGTCACCCCTGAACATTAATGCTCTGGGCACACCAACAGACTGAGCTTAATCAGGAATAGCCCCAAAACCTGACCTGCTGGTTCACCTTTAGGGCTGGACCTGAGAATCACTGCTTTACATCATGGGTCTCAAACTGCATTCCTAGAGGACTGAGACAGTGCAAGTTTTAAGATATTCTTGATATTGCACAGGAGTCAATCACCAGATCAATGATTTTGAATGAACCAAATGTTCAAAAGCAAGTGTATCCCAAAAGCCTGCAATGTTTCATCTCAGCAGAAATGCAGTGTGAGATCCCTATTTTACGTAATGTAAAGTGAGGATTATAGGTGCTCAGCTGGGGACGAGTCTGGCAAATAATGTAGCAGCATCTGTAGGACCCTTTCCTACCCAGAATGCAGTTTCTTTTTGCTCACCGTTTAAAGGGATAGTAATGTTTCATAATAAAAGCAGCTCCAATTAATCTTCATAGTATTTGGGCCATGGAGATGTTATTTCAATACTGTCAGAGTTGTAGTTCAAGAGTAATTGAATGATAAAGTATCCCCTCCCACCCCTTTTACTGATGTAACTGTTCAGCTCAGAGCAGCAGGGTGGTGTCCAGGTGGATTGAAGAGAGGGACAATCTTCAATTAAGATAAGGGAAAAAGCTGAAAAACCTGTCAAGGGGGCAGGGTTTTCATTGTTTTCTCAGTAGGAAGATTGTCCCCTGCTGTGATCTGTATGGTTAAGTGACCAGATTCCACATCTTAGGGGAGCTAGCTTACACTAGGTAAAAGGGGCGGGAGGGTGATACTTTATCATTCAATTACTCTTGAACTACAACTCTGACAGAATTGAAATAACCCTACTCATGGCCCAAATACTATGAAGATTAATTGGAGCTGCTGTTTTTGTGAAACATTACTATCCCTTTAAGAATTATACTGAGGCACATCTTATTGATTCTACACAAAAATGGCAGTCCAGCCAAGGTGCCATACTATAAGAAGCCCAGCAACCCTCTTAACAACTTAAAGAGCCATACATAAATAAAAATAATTTTAAAAAATCCAAATAAAATACTGTACAGATATTGGAGTTCCTAATACCGAAGACATTGCGTGTATGAAGGCCCTTGCGCAGCATCCCATAAATGACCTTTCATTTTAAACAAACATAAAATGTTTTATACCGTGTGTAAATGAAAGCTGTCTTGCTCCGCAGTAAGAACAAAAACGTTTATAATGGGGACACAAAGGGTCTGAGTGCCAGAGGTGTACAGACCACATTGAAAAGCAATGCATTGTGTACCCCTGTGTCACTCAAACGATTTAAATTCCCCAAATTCTCATTGAATTAAACCCCTTAAATGCATGGGAGGTCTTCAATGCATTGCTTTACAATGTGCTGGAGAGCTCTTTATCATTCAAGGGGTTTAAAGCCCCCATTTAAATCAACTGGACTCCCCCTCCCCCTGATGGTGCAGTTGGTTTGTTTTCAAATTGCTCATCGCTTACTTTTCGGCATAAGGCCCAAAATCTGTGTAAGAACACCCAGTAGTTTCCACCCATCTCAACTCTTTGCGCATCTCTGTACTAAGCTATAGACTTTTTACAGGTTCAACCATAACTAACCTCTTGCATTTAGCTGGAGGCATGGATCACCAGTCCTTTGCTTTTATAACCTTAACCCTATGAGTGCCAGAGGGGTACGCAACGCATTGCTTTGCAATGCGTTGTGTACCCCTCTGGCAATCAAAGGATTAAAGGGTTAGTAATGTCTGTATGTGTGTGTATATATATATATATATATATATATATATATATATATATATATATATATATATATATATATATAAATCATATTGCAACTATTAGAAAAAGAAACTAAACAACCACCTCTCAAACCTTTATGGTATGAGAGATATAGTAGGGTAAAGTTCCCCGCACCCTCCGCTTTCCCTGATGTCAGCTGTAAAGCTGACAGCAGGAGATTTGTCTGTTGACTCAAGGCAGCTCTTCAGCAGAGCCATAACAGCGCAATGTAAAAAGAAACACTTCATCAGAATGGTCTACAAAGTGTGCCTGGTTTGCAGGCACACTTTGTAGAGCGTTCCAATGAAGTATTTCTTTTTTACACTGCGCTACTTTGGCTCTTCTGAAAAGCCGCCTGCTTGTCCCGGGACCAGGATATCCCGCCGTCAGCTTACAGCTGACGTCAGGGAAAGTGGAGTGAGCAGGGAACTTTAGCCTTCTATATCTCTCATACCATAAAGGTTTGAGAGATGGGACTGGGGTCGATTAGTTTCTTTTTCTAATAGCTGCAATATGATTTTTTTTTATAAATAGACATTACTACATCTTAAAATGTTTGATCTTGCTAAACTTTGCTCTGTATATTAAGTTCTCACCATAAATGTAATCATTATAAAGGTGAAAAGCCAACACAGTTATGGCTGCTAAGACCTGATCATTTAGCTGTAAACATACAGCGATCAGGAGGCACCAGAAACCTAAACATATAATCATATACAACATCTGAAACCCTTCATTTGCATTCTGATAACTTCCAAAGTGAAACCAGTTACAAATAATGGTATTTAAAATGCTTTGTGGTTATTACTGGCATTGTTGTGATAACCACAGACATTTTTTCAAACTATCTTATTTGAAGTCATTTAAGAACACATTTAAAAATCAAGTCCTCCACCATGTCCATTAGAGATTTTCTTCTCTGTGGAGAGCAAAAAATAGCTAAACCAGTAGCAATGGATAACGTACATTGGGACAGGCCCAATCTTTACAGAAACATATAATTAAATCCTCTAAGTCAAATAGACAGTGAGTTAATTGGTTTGTAAACTGTGAGAGATATTCCAGAAATCGACCCTGTCAGAGGCCCTGAGGCCTGAGCTGTACAGCCCTATGGTAGTCAACCAGCAATTAACTTAACCCGTTGAGTGCCAGGGAGGTGCACAACACATTGCAAAGCAATGCATTGAGCACCTCACTAGCACTCAAAGGGTTAATCTGAAAGAAGTCCAACACTGATGTTCCACAGTTAGCTGCACATTCTTTTCACACTGGTTAATATATGTTGTAAGAAACGTAGATAAATATGGAAGAATAAAGAACAAAAAAAAAAAAAGAAAAAAAGAGGGGGTGAGAATTCATAATAATTTCATTTTTTTATGGCAATTAGATCTTGATCTATCCATTTGCTTATTTTATTTATATATATTTTATTCCATTATGGTTATATTATATATTTGTTTGATTTGTATTATTTTATCTTAATAAATACTACATTTAGATGGTCTTCTGGGCACTGCCTTGCCCCAACCCCTCTTTCTGCTTTGTTTCATGACACCTGCTATTTGAGATTGATCTGTGACACCTTTAGAGTCAACCTGCTAAAAGAACTGTGCCGTGGGATCCCCAGGGACTTTTGGTTATAGGGATAGTTTTAGGCCAATCTTTACATTAACCACGGATTTATTGTTTTATCAATAATTTTATACATATGTTTTAACTTGAAATTGCAATACTGTTTCACTACAACTGTAGGCAAACCTCACAAGGTATTTCACCATAAAAGCGGTAGTTCATTGAATCAGTTTTCTTATTCTGGGTCATTGCCTTTGACCTATAAATAGACCCTACATCTAAGAATACAAGGGGCTCCGGACAAAGTCCCATCTATTTTTTAGTAGAATCCACTTAGAGGCGCGGTGGACTTGCCTTTCTCTACTCATAGGAAAAAAGAAGACTGTGCTCCTTACCGCCCTAAAGGTAAATACTACATGATTCAAAATAATAGGAACTTGTATATATTTTGGCCAGTGTACAATAAAGCTGATCCAACAAGGAAAGGTTCAGCAACTTACTTGGCATACTTAATACAGAACTGAGTGAAGTACTTTCTGGTGGATGCAAGATTATCTCGGATAATGGGGACGTTTTGCTTGACATGAAGAATAATTGAGGTAACATAAGGGCTTTGATCCCCAACATGTTCCACATTCTGCCACTGCATCTGCATGTTGAGACACAACAAGGAAAACAAAAGTTACTTAGAAGCAATCCAGAGGTACATAAATGTAAGTCTGCAGAAAAGAAATGATGGATGTAGGAGTGAGATAAAACACAAATCACTGCCCCAACACTGAAAAATGCCTTTGGTATAGCAATGTTTCCTTATTAAAGTACAACAGTATTCTTCCTACTTTTTTAGAACGATATGTAGCAGTAAAATCTTATAAAATGTTGCCATTTAACATTTATTCTCTAATAAAGTTCTCCCTCCCGTCCCTTTTACTTACCTCAGCAAGCAGGTCCAGAAAGAATGTTAAGAGGGACAATCATCTTCCAGTATAAGGAAAAACCTGCCCTCCTTCCTCAAGGGGGCAGGGTTTTCCTTATACTGAAGAAAAGAAGATTGACCCTCTCTGCGATCTGTCCGGTCCAATGACCAGATTTCAGATATGAGAGGAGGCGGCTTGAGGTAAGTAAAGGGGTAAGCGGGGGAAACTTTATTCGAGAATAAATGTAAAAAGACAATGTTTTATAAGATTTTACTGATACACAAAAGTAGAAAGCTGAAGATACATTTGTAATTAGATGCCAAATTCAAATAAGCAATAAAAATCAATTTAAAAAATAATATTTATGATGGTAACTCATTGTAGGAGCATAATCCCTTGAGGATGCACACCCCACTGTTATTCAAGGTTAATGTGGTTTTATCATTTAAAAAAAATACAATAATGCAGTGGTTGTCAACCCTAGTCCTTAGGGACCCTTAACAGGCCAGGATTTCCATGTTTGAGTACAGGTGTGTCAGTCAATATGATTCAAACTCAGATTAACTCACCTTAAGGACTGGCGATGTGCCAGGACTCACCAGTTTTTATAGCCTTAAAGCTGAACTTTCATCAACATTACATTTAGCCCCAAATATTTAATATGTTAGCAATATACATAGAAATACTTGTCATTTGTAGTATAAGTCCAGCATAAGTAAGAGAGAGAATGTTTTCTGCAGGCAGCGGGGAACATCGCAGACATCTTGCAGAGATGGCATCTCTGCGTCTGCACTGTCCGTCCCCTTCAACTCCACGATTGGTGAGCTAAATGCCTTTGTGCTGAAATGCACCGGAAGGGACTGACAGCACAAGTGCAGAGAGCACCTCCTGCAAGATCCCAGACGGTGCCTGCCTGCTGAAAACGTTCTCTCTCTTACTTATATCGGACTTATACTGCAAATGGCAAGTATTTCTATGTATACATATTAAGGATTTGGGGATAAATGTGATTTTGATGAAAGTTTCTCTTTAAGGACTGGTGCTGTAAGTACAAACAGGGTCTGAAATTGACCACTCCAAGACCGGAGCAGTCTCTCTCAGACATCTGCTTGGCGCACCAGAACACATAAGAGGTCATGTGTACCTGCGAGTCAGAAACTTCCCTGGACCTCTGCAAGCTCAGTATAATGACAAATGGAGCTTGCTGTTACAACAGACGTGATTCACATCAATACGAAGGGAAGCGTGAACACGCTGCCTGGAGAGATCTGGGAGGGAGATGGGAGGAGAATTTCAGGAGTGGGAAGTCCTGCACCACTGTGCTGATGTTACCTTGTAATGCAGAATGCAGATGTGCCCGCATCTGGTCTACATTTTCGAGCGAATATCTACTAGAGTATGTAAGTAGAGAAAAAACAAGCCAATCCGCATACAATTTTACCAGCTTAGTCATATGAAACAAAGTGTAATAGAGGTAAAAGTTCCCCTTTAAGGGTTCTCCCACTGCTGAGAGATGCATATTTCCAGAATTACTAGTTTAAACAATTATTATTATTATTTTGTTTTTTTTGGGGGGGTTAATGTTAACAGTGCTCTCTAGTGGTCAAATTCTATTTTAAAGGAAAGTCAATGACAAACTGTTCAACAGAGAATGTGACAGAAACTGCTGAATCATGCTGTCAGTTAGAACTTTCACAATGTTAGTTCACTTTATGATTATTTGAATAAAACAACTGACACTGGTGAGAATACCCTTGTTTTACTCAGCAGGGAAAGCTCTATAACATATATGTTTTCATTAAAATATTTTACCGCTTCTGGTATGTTAGTTGTCCCTGAGGACAGGTATGTGAAACACTGTTAAAGGAGCAGTAAACATTTGTTATGAAAAACTATATACTGTAGTTCTCCTGTTGATGCAGATTTTCAGTTACAGTTTATTTTCTTGTTTTGTTTTTTTTCACATTAACAGTGTCCTCTACTTGTCGGATTCCAAAAAATTATTTTGCTGCATTCTCTAGGAGACATGAGTCACTAACCATAGAATGTGATAGAAACTGCTGACAGTTTGAACTTTCAGGAAGTACTCACCCTGTATTTCCCTTCCTAACAATGTGAACAGTTACACTTTTGGATAAAAAAAAAAAAAAGCACTTGGAGTAGCCTTGTTTTTCTCATCAGAAAAAGTTCTTTAACATATAGGTTTTCATAACGAGCAATTAGTTATAATTGATTTTTAACTGTTATTCTTACACTTGGCATTCCAGCCATGACGTACCAGGACCGTCAAGGGTCCTTAAGGGGTTAAGGAAGCTTGGCGTTCTTGGCCCGTCAAGGGTTAAAACTCCCATCATGTCTAAGTGTGCGACTAGAGAACACAGTAAAGGCTGTTGTTAAATGCTCCGGCACTGGAGAGGTTAATTTCAGCCAATCTGGACACCTTCCGAACGTGATTCGCCCAAACAGCAAATCACATGTTTTAGAAACCATTTGGTAGAGGCAACGTTTATAAACATAGCCTCTGTCAATTCTCCCTGTCTCCCTCGTTCTCACACAGATTGTGAGGAAAAGAGACAGACAAGCAGATACATTGGGTGAGATTAACTAAATGTTGATGCTGTGGCGATATGATTTTGTCAGTGTGTTAAAAGTACTTAGACATTTCAATGTATACACACATCACCATATATACTAGAATTTAGGGATGCAAGGGGAGGAGAGAAGGATTCCATTAGCATACAGGATTGTCTAAGTGCTGTCAATATGGAAGGGATGCTCTCCCTCACACATCACCAGCTCTATGACAATCCTGAAGTCTGTGGACATCCTCCCTGCTGGCTAGTAGGGGAGTGGTGAGAACACTTTCAGCACCATGGACAGCATCACTCCCTTATCCCTTTGAGTGCCATAGGGATATGCATTGCTCAGCCCTATGGCACTAAAAAGGTTATTAAAAAAAAAAAGTACAGCAAGCACTGCACAATTATCCCCTCAGGTCTGCGTCATATTTATTCCATACATGTTGTGCACTACCAAGGGAACAAGGCTGGGGATCAAGCACCATCCATGGCTACCTGCTGCCACCCACCCTTGTTATATTGCCCACTGGTAGCCACAGAAATTCATGTACACTGTCTGCCCCCCCCCCAGTCTGGTTCCCTTGCCTACTGGTAGCCGAAAATTCCCATGGGCACTGCCTGGGCATAGGAACGGAGGGTGTCAGGCAGTATATGTGGGGCTAACTCACAATGGTGATGTTCCCCCATGCTGCCCAACAATATAGAAATCTGACATTCTGCCCCACAATGTAAAAATACAATATGCTGCCTTCCCCTATGAACTCCAACATTCTGCCTTCTCCCTGTAAACTCCGACATAAGGTGCCACCACACAGTTAACCCTTTGATTGCCAGAGGGGGTATGCAAACAATGTGTTGCATACCCTTCTGGCATTCAAAGGGTTACTGTTAAAAACATATGTTGTCTGGTTTTTGTTCAAATAAATTATATCTTCACCATAATTTGCATATGAACCCGCTGAGTGCCAGAGGGGTGCACAACGCATGGCAGTGCAATGCATTGCGTACCATTCTGATACTCAAAGGGTTAATGTTAAAAACATATGTCCATTTTGTATGTTATAAAATCAGCCCACGGGGTGGGGGATCAGGACCCCTCCTGATGTCCCACTGGCATTGAACACATATCCAATAGGATAGGTGTTCAATGCAGTGACTATATCCTACAGTCGAGCTGGCTTTCTATGAATGAGCAATGAGTTAAGGGGCCCCTGTGAGGTCTGATTTTATTTTATACATTTCAAAAATGCACTGTCTCGTTTTAAACTATTTACACAGCAACAACACAAATATTAAACCTTTCAGTGCCAGAGAGGTATGCAACACATTGCTCATTGCTTTGCATACCCCTCTGGCACTCAAAGGGTTAACAGCATGAGGGCAGCATTTGTTGAATGAAAGGGCATTATATGTAAGATTTAAATTGTGTGGGGGCAGATTGTGTTGAATGAAAGGGCATGATATATAGGATTTTACTGGGGGCGGGGGGGGGAGTAACATATGTAAAATTTGAACTGTGGGGCAGCATTTTGAATATAAGTATGGGGGGGGGGCATTATCATTGTGTGTTAGGCCACATACACTGACTGACATCCACCAAAACTTGTTCCCTTGCCCAGGCAGTGCCCATGAGGATTTGTGGCTAACAGCAGACAATGGGTAAAGGCTGAAGAGGGTCAGACAGTGTACACTGGGTTCTATGGCTACCAGAGGGCAAGGGAACAAGTCTGGGGCCAAGCAGTGTACAGTGGGTTCTATGGCTACCAGTGGGCAAGGGAACAAGGCTGGGGGGCAAGTGGTAGCCACAAATCCCCATGGAAGCTGCCTGACCTCCAGCCTTGTTCCCTTGGGTGTGCACAACATGTATAATATATTATACAGAGCAAAGGGGATAACTGTGTAGTGCTTGAAGTACTTTTTAATCCTTTGAGTGCCACAGGGTGAGCAATGCACATCCCTATGGCACTCAAAGGGATAATGGAGTGATGCTGTCCATGGTGCTGATAGTGTTCTCTCCACTCCTCTACTGGCCAAGTGGGGGAGCAGAGAAAACGCTGTCAGACTTCGCTGCTGTCTACTGCTCGTGATGTGTAAGGGAGAACAGCAGTTCTCAACCCTCTCTGTTTGTGATTGCTTGAGGGCTGTTACTGCATAGGAAAGTACAGGGAGATCCCAACTTTGCCAGCCTCAAGGAGGCAAAGTTGAGACTGTGGACTCCGACAGCAGAGGCTGCTATCAGAGTTTAGTGAATGTGGTGAAGCGTCACATTAACATATAAACACACACCCTTGAATATGATAATGGGTCATTATCCTGCATTTCCATATGTAAATGAGTCATTATGCTTAATTTCCATATGAAAATAGGACATTGTCGTTGTGATGAGTGAAAGTATGTAAACATGGTGAAGGCATGTCAGATGGATGTCGATGTGGACAGAATTTTGTAGGACTGAAGGGGATGTGATGTAGAGGACACTTAGTGGATACTGTCAATGTACCTTCAACACTGCTCTGACAGGACATTGACATTTTGAGCCCTCTCCAACCTTTAGTGAATCTTGGCCATTGTTTTTTGCATTGTGTGAAGGTATGCTACATTGTAAACCAAAATAAATTTCCCCCTCCGATCATTGTAATTTACAGTGATCAGGTATCGCAGAGCAGCATTTACTGTCTGTACTGCATTACTGTCTCCTCCCTTTTTTAACATCTTTTATTAAATATATTATTTTTTATTTAATTAATTAGAAATATACTTTGGGTGTAGGTATTGTTAAATTAGATCGGATTAGAGATGATGTGAGCTAGGGTAAGGTTTAGTGTTAGTTTAAGCTTAAATTAATTATAAACCTCAGATGAACAACAACACATGACATATTATACCGTGTATGTAATATGTCATGTGTTCTGAAGTATCTAAAGGTTGCTACATTGGCAACAGAATTATTAAAAATGTTACTCACCTGGGCTCCTTCACCATGGCACTTCTGGTGCAACTCCCACAATCCCAGCATAGACTTCAACAAATGAGATGACACA
The DNA here is from genome assembly GCA_037306005.1 of Rhinophrynus dorsalis. Lineage (NCBI taxonomy): Eukaryota > Metazoa > Chordata > Amphibia > Anura > Rhinophrynidae > Rhinophrynus > Rhinophrynus dorsalis. The sequence goes on along the minus strand of CM074719.1, from coordinate 331,207,795 downwards.
CAGAGGAAGTGTTTAATGGAGTTGCTGCAATGCCAGCCAAATTTGTGTATCAAAATCAATGTCTTTATTACCACAGTATAAAAAATATAAACACTTATCAAGCAATGAATGAAAAAACACAATCTGCTTAAGTGTTCCATGAAGAATTTCACTTAATCATAGGCATCAGCGCACTGTGAACAGTCTTCTATATCAATCTTATATATCACACCAAATGTGATTAAAATTAAACAAAAAACATAAAGGAACATTCCAATCAAATTCACCAGCCACGACGTGAGGAGGATGTCGCAAGACGATACTCTGCTAATGCACAAATCTCCACAAATGAGTGTAATCGACCAGCAAATTCTCTTCCATGTTTCCAATTATAAAGGATTGCATGGAAAATGGATGACCACCATAATTTCAGTGTACCACTCTTTTGGTTCAGGATGCCACCACATCCAAAGATCCAGCTGAAGTTAAATTATCTTTTCTGTAACTGGGGTAATTCTAAGTCCAGCATTCAATTCGCCATTGGTTTAGTGCAGTTCTAAGATTGCTCCGTTAGAGGAGATTCTCTGCTTGATCTCCTTACAGCACAAAGCACAAGCTTTATATAGTGAAGCTACATTTGATGAGGCTGGTTGTTCTGCTACCTTTATAGCTGCACACTGATCCTCAGAGTTTACGTTTAGGACAACACACTCTGTTTTAAGAAATATCTTCTGTCCATTTCCCTTTTAATGAAAGTTATTAGTCTTCCCTGTAAGCAGGTCCTAGATATGCTAGCAAACCAAAGCCACACTCTCAGACAAATAGTTAAATGAACAAAACTAAACCTACAAAGCCTTCCTGAAGATGAATTTACTAATGTAACTTCATTTTTAGACCATTCATCAGAAGAAAGTCTCAGTACAGAGGAGGGACCCAATTCAAGATGGTCAGGTACTGTGCATGGTAACCTCCTGTTGTCAGTTCATTCTATCAAACAGGTTTTTCATGCCCAGACCTCCAACGTTCTACTGGTCCTCAAGAGGGATGGTGATTTCAGATTACTGCTAGACCTAACAGCCCTCAACAAGTACTTAGATTCAGGAGAAAGTATATCTGGTCTGTCATAGTGGCCATTGAACTGGAAGACCATACTTACTCCTTTGCCTCAATAGATGCATATCTCCATAATCTGATCTGGTAAGGACATCAACAGCACCTCAGGTTTGCTTTTCAGAATTGTCATTACCATTTTGTGGCTCTTTCTTTTGACTTATTATGACTCCTAGAGTATTTATAGAAGTTCTACCAGCACCTCTGAGAAAAAAGGGGACCCCCCCCACCGACTGGCAGCACTTTTGAGAACACTGAGAATCATGAGTGTATCCTCACAAATGCAACTGTCGATACAAAGCTAGCAATAAAAATAATGAAGTTGAATCCCGGCTAGTGCATGACCATTCTGGGTCTGACATTCACTATCACCTAGCAGTGGGTGCTTTCATCCTCCTTGCTGTTCAAATTCTGACCAATTAGAGCTGCATAGTCTCTATAAGAAGGTGCACATCCAACAGTTACAGCTGTACCTTCTATTGGAGTGGGAATGATTCACATTACCTGCATGGCTGTGCATGTTTATCAACAGCAATGGGATGTCACTGGCTTCACAGATGAACCCACAGTTCACTGGCTCAATAGGAAGGAAGTCACTACCAGAGTCATCTTCTCACGGACCATTTCATTACTCAGGTCTGGGGTCATAGTCAAAGTCCACTCTTTCCATGTTAATATATTAGACCTGAGAGTGGTCTACAAATCCCTCACCACTTGAACAAGGGATGCTTTGAAAGGCCATCCTGTTCAGACACAATCTAACAATGCCACCATAATAACATACATAAATCATCAAGGAGGGGCCAGAAGCAAGGATATCTGGTTGGATGTACAGAAACTTCTACAGTGACCAGAAACACAAGTCCCACCACCGTTGGTCATTTATGTGCCTGGGCTTGACATCTGGGAACAAACTACCTCAACAGGTGGACTATTGACCTAGACAAGTGGTAACTCAACAAGGAGATCTTCAAAGCACTTGTGGCAAAGTCTGGTGCCCCACCCCAAAATAGGTCTGATGCATTCAGACATCTGAGGAAACACATTAAAACAAAAATGGGAACATGTCACACTAATCCCATAGCACTAGTATAGCCACGTCAAGCCTGATATCACATTCTAGTGAAACTCTCCATAGTAGAACAATGGTACTTTCCCCCCAACTCCAGACTTTACTGTCTCAAAGTCCAACTCTCCATAATAATCTAACCAGTCTGGTTTAACAGCATGTGAGATTAAACTATTAATGTAAAAATGACAGTACCAGCTCCAGGAATGGATCTCAGGTGCAGAAGCTGGGTATGGATGAAGACCTGTTGAAGCCCCTGCTAAAGGTGACTAGACTGCTGCTGTGAAGTGATGCTAGAAAAAGGTGTTGACTGCAAGTGTATCCATGCTGCGGCTAGGTTGAATATTTAGTTCCAGTTGAGCCGGAACAAGATCAGGAGGGAGAGTAGCAGAGGAGATCAAGCTTTTCAGAACAGAAGTAACAAGCCAATTTGATTAATTGGAAACATAGTCAGGAACTAGATGATGGTTTAGACAAGCGGATCAGGTTCTTGGGTGATAAACAAGCCAAAGGATGTGGCATGCGCATCTGGTTCGTGAACGGGTAAACCTTACAAGGTACAGTATACAGAATAATCAACATAATTCTTGAGATGACAACTTTGTCCTTCAAGTGTTATGGGGTGACCCCCTTGAATAGCAATCATCTTTCTCCCCCAAATACCTCACTTGTTTTCCTAACAGCTATTTCTTCTGCTACAAGAATTTCAGAGAACAGTGCTTTGTCCTGCAGATGTTCTTATTTAATATTTTTAGCTGTTCCGAGTTTCAAACCAAGGTTGTGTTGGCCTACCATATGAACTGGTTCTACTCTGTGTCCTAACCTTTGCAACAAGAAAAAGTAACAACTATATTATTTAGATGTGGTAAGGTGCCTTAAACTTTGTGTTCAAGTCACAAGTCCTCCAGCCAATCTATAACATTTTTCCCAGAAGCCCTAGAAAAGATGGACCCATATCAAGTCTACTATAGCTGTCTGGATCAAATTGACAATAAGAAAAGCTTGCATTCTAATTTCCAACCCAGTGTCTTTCCTAATTACATCTCACTCCAGGATGTCGATAAGTCCATCTCTAGCCCTCACACATCAGATTTCAGTATATCAGATTTGTAAAGCAGCCTCTGTCTATACATTCACTCAGTTCTACAAAGTTAATGTGCTTGATTCAGCAGGTGCCAGTTTTGGATAACAGGCTTTGCAAGCAGCAATTCTGTAACGTGTTCCTTCTCTACCTAACTGTGTTTTTGTTACCTTTTTGGGATGTTCCCATGGTCTCTGTGTCCCCTCACTGGATGCAGGAGAAAATGGGGTTTTTGAACGTCTTGTTATATCCTTTCCACTTAGTATATTGGTGGACACATCTAGGCGAGGTGGAGGGGTTAAGTAGTGCGGGGAAGGAGTTTCCAGGCTCCTTGTGGAGGAAACTCTACTCCTGTGTCCCCAGTGGACTAAGGGAAAAGGATTTAACTGTAAGTAACAAATTCCATATAGCAAAGAGGTGGCTAGATGATGTAAAAATGTGTAATAACAGTACAAAAATAATCTAGGAGGCTGATATATTAAGAAACTGGGGTTATTCTGGAGCAATCCAACTGCACCGTAGAGGGACAAATAAAACTACCAAAAGTCCCAGTGACCTAACTTAGGATTATGTTGGAGATCCATTTAGATCAAGAAGATGTTTTTCCCCTATGGTGTAGTTGGTTTGCCCCGGACTTACTCCAGTTCATAGTACTTCAGCCTCCAGTGTCTCTCTCTCAAGAAAAGTTTAATTTCATCTTCTCTGATTACGATATTACTATTCCTGTCACTTTTCTTTCCCATGTACTTCATTCCACGTCGTTTTTTTTTTTTAAGTGAATAATGTGGTTGGAAAATAACAGTAAAACCAAGGCCTTTTTATTGTATTTTTCTCCTGTTTTGAAGGAACAGCAGCATGAAAAGTCATTAGTAGAAGTCTGAACTCCACTGTGGCTGTTTTGCTCTTGTCAGAATACATTTTCTCATTAGCCCTGAAGAGCTTTCCCCCTCCACACATTTTCTTTGGGCATGTTCCAGGTAGTTTTCAACTAGTTACATCGCGCATGTATAATAAATGATCAGCATCTGGTGTAACTACCTGCTGCTTGTGACTTCTCTGCATACAGGTGCTTCCCAGGCACAGGCAGGCAAGGATATAAAGCTCAGAGCAGAATGTGACCACTGAGGCCTAAGAATGTTCCATTTAAGTTTCAGATGGACACTTAATACTTTTTGTAAAAGGGGAGTGCCCAGAGTATTGCAGAGAAATTCACAGACTGTTGGGCTTGAGGCTTGATTCAAGCTTTTGATAAACTGCCACTCGTTTATGTCACAAATGGTTAAGCCACCCTCCTGGAGATACCATTTTAATGTTTTTAGCGTCTGTATATATGTTTTAATGTTTTTAGAGCTTGTATTCATCCGTGTTTGGATCTACTAACAAAACACTTTCAAGCCTGAAGACCAGCCATTTCACTTTTATAATAACTTATCTGATTGTATATGGGTGTGCTCTCCTGCATGTTCAGTTTGGCTTGCAAATGGCTCGTTTACACGAGAAGCACCCAGGAGGATTGGATGCAGTAACCATTCACCTAGCCAAGAGTAGTGGTGAGCCTGTCCTTTTTTTATTCTTTTTGGTGCCTTTGTACCAACATGGCTTTCCATACCTAACCAGGGCTGAATTTTCCATTAGGCAAGGGAATGAAAAAAGGTTTTGAAGTGTGCCATAGCTAACTTAGCCACACATAGAGCAATTCCAGTGTCTCTGAACCAGGACAACTACCTCTGGTCTATGGTAGACAGCTTATTTATTGACTTGCATACCAAGTTATTGACTATTATTTAGCCCTTTTCCGAAGTGGTTTTCCGTGCAATGAGAAGCAATGAGTTGGAGACCTCTTTAGCAACTAAGGGTTTAACCCTCTGAGTGCTGGAGAGGTATCCAACACATTACGATGTGTTGCATACCTCTCTGGCACCCAAAGGGTTAAGAGACTTTTTTGTTGGTGCCTGTCTGTTGTAGGTAACAGTGGATGAAGTTAAGGGTGGAGTCAATTAGAGGAGTGGAGAGTGGTTATAGGTGGAGTTCAGGGTGCAGCATGGGGGTGGGGCTGAGATGTCAATGTGGGCTTATACCTACCTTACTCATTGCAGTAAGAGCAGGATCACAAGCTGAATCAAGGTCTTGAACAAGTAGCTGGATACTGTTTGAGATGACTCTAAAACAAGAGCACATGGGACTTTATTACATCCACTGACATAACAAGTGCTTTGCTCCTAGCTGAAAGTACAACTGGATAACTGATAATGGTTTAACCCCTCTGAGTGCCAGAGAGCTAACCAATGTACTGCAAACACCTCTTGGACACTCAGAGGGTTAAAGAAACCCAACATGGATTCATTTTCAGTTATATCAAATATATGTTTTTATCTGGAATAGCTGTTTTGGGACTCGTTTTTGGTGTAATTCTGGGGCAAACCAACTTATAAGAGGGGATAAATAAACATTCCTAAACTTCCTTTCATCTAAATGGGCCTTTTATCCTTTTGAAGGTCTGTTACACATTGCTCTGCAATGCACTGATGAGCTATCTAGCATTCAAGGGGTTAAAAGGTCCTTTAGAGCAACGGGAATTTTTCTTGTCCCCTGTGGTACAGATGGTTTGCCACAGAATTGCTCCACTTTACCTTTATACATAAGACCTGTTTTGATGTGGAGAGCTAGACTCCAAGAGACTGATGTACTTTAAAGGGATAGTAATACTTAAAATTTAAAAAAAAATATGTTGTAGGGTTTATCCCCTTGAGTAAAATAAGAGTACGCCCACTGCTGAAAGGTGTTTCATTCAAAAGTTATTAATTTTCAAAGTTGAATTTTTTAGGTGCAATATCACAGTGGCCTGAAATTGTACAGTGGACAGCTCTGGTCCCGGGACCATAAATCTCCATAGGATGGTGTAGCAACAGCGCCACTGTACAATTTCAGGCCACTGTGATATTGCACCTAAAAAATTCAACTTTGAAAATTAATCACTTTTGAATGAAACACCTTTCAGCAGTGGGAGTACTCTTGTTTTACTCAGGGGGATAAACCCTACAACATATATTTTTTTTTTTACATTTTAAGTATTACTATCCCTTTAAAGGCCTGGAACAAGCCAACTGCATCATAGGGAAGGAATACATATGCTCAAAATCCCCCTTTATTTCAATAGGTCTTATAACTCCTTTAATGCTAGAGGTCTCCAATGCATTGCCAATCAATGCGTTTGTAATCTCCAACATTCAAGGAGTTACGATATCCATTTACACCAATGGGGATTTTGAGCTCTCCCTTATAGTGCAGCTGGTTTGCCCTAGAATTACTCTAGTTCTTTATAGAACACTAGTTGAAAAGCCCATGTACACGGGGGTCAGAGTGGCAACCAGCAACGGCCACGGTGCAGTCATGCACAGTAGAGACTGCCCGCACAGCGGCTGATAAAGAGCAGGGCGTAGGACTACGGTCTGAAATCTGACCACCCTGCTCCGTTATCAGCCGCGGCGCGGGCAGTCTGTACTGAGCATGACTGCAGTGCACGCAGCCGTCTCTACTGTGCATGACGGTTTCTGACAGACATCCTTAGTGATTTATAATATAGTATAAGTACAGAAGACAGGAACATGGGCCCATATGTATAAAAGCAAATTGGAGTTATTCTGGCGTAAACCAGCTGCACCATAGGGGACAAATAAAAAAATCCTAAAATTCCCCTGGACTGGAATAGAGCTTTTTAACCACGTGAATACTAGAGAGGTCTCCAATCGCAAGGCACTGGGGATCTCTCAAGTATTCAAGGGGTTAAAAGCCCAATTTAGTTTAACATGAATGTTTGTTTGTACCCTATGAGGAAGCTGGTTTACTCCAGAATAACTTCAGCTTGCTTTTATAAAAGAACTTTATGTAAACTGGCACCTATATGGACATAACCATTATGCTACATAAGGCTGTCTTTATTGGTTACGTAAATTCTAACACTCTCTTCGTAATTGGATTCTCGTTTTTTTTTTTACCTTATAACTGAGCTTTCCTTGCAGATTGGCACTATTAAGCTCATACTGTGAAAAGCCACAGCAAGTACATGTACAGTGTATAATAAGGGTCTAATGGAGAAAGCAAAATAACAGCAATTTTGAATCCTGCACTATCGCAGTATTAAAAATTACCATTGATTTACATTGGGGCAATGCGCTGAAGACCTCTGTAGCATTCCAGACCCATTTAAATCAGTGGGAATTTTAAATTCTTCCCCCCCACCATGGTGCAGGTGGTTTGCTCCAAAACCTCTTACTTTTTGCTTTCTACATAGGGTCTTAAATTGATAATCATTACCTAGAATTGTTACCAATTAAAATAATAAAAGTAGCATAGAAGCTGTAAGTAGGGATTCTCAAGAAATTCTAACACTGACAGATATTGTTTACTCCTTGGATGACCGAAATGTCCACTGCATTGCTCTGCAGTATCCTGGAGGTGTGTCTAGCATTCAGTGGTCTTATGTACAAAAGAAAGTTGAAACAATTCTGGAGCCAACTAACTGACCTACAAGGGACAAATAGAAAATTCTAAAAGTGCCACTAATTTACACGGGGCTCCTAACATCTTATAATAATAGACAGATCTCCAAGTCACTGGAAAGCAGAGTTTTGGGTAATGCTCTAGCATTCAAACAGGTAAAATCCCCAATTAAATGAATGGGACATTTTATTTATCCCCTTTGGTGCAGTTGGTTTCTCTCAGAATTGCCCCTCGATTGTTTTGTACATATGGTTCCAAGGAATTAAATGTCCTTAACATTTCTTAGAATAAAATAACATTTCGCAATAAAGTAGGATCTGGAGATGATTCATTTCGGAATAACATTTTATAATTTTGGTTCTCATGTTTACAATCAAAGAACATTTATGAAACTGCAAAAAGTTACCAGTCAAATTTGCTTGGATAAGAGTATTACAGTGTTTCATATTTATGAAGCGATGTGTAAGGGAGATATCAGGTGTAACAGCTTAAATGAAAGTGGGTGACCTTTTCTTTTTTTTCTTTGTAAGGAGTCACAACTGACCATTTTGCCAGTAATACCTTATGCCATCTTCACTGTTAACACACTCAGGTAAAATATGGGGTATGCTTGCCATTACAATTGTGATACAAAAAACACATCATGGGTTCCTGCTTTCCTTCTGGACACACCCAGTGGCATTAATAGGGTGGAGCTGAAGTAAATGCATTACGCAATATGGGATTTGTAGACTCGATTTTCTAGGATCTGCTCTATTTTTTTCTTTTAGGCCATATGGAACCATGGTGTAAAGTGTCCTCATCCAAAAGAGCAAGGAACTTCAAAAAATATCTCTGAGGAGGAGACTCCCCCCTCCCTTCGCTTCCACCTGCCAAACTCAGTTTTAGAAAAGCAACAGCAAAGCAGAATCAAAGAGGATCCCCAGCCCAGGACTCAACCCAATGGTTTTCTCTGAGAGGGAGTCCAGTGTTCTAAATGGACTAATGGAGAAGGATTTAATGGTAAGTACAGTAAAATCCCATTTTTTCTCTGGTCTAATGTAGAAAACAGGAACCAGACCAGTATGCACAGGTGTCATGATCCTCAGGTGTCAATAGACACAAAAGTTGCACAACAAATAACTGAAAAAGTAAAAAGAAACCAACAGTGTTCTTATCTTAGAATAAAGCAAGAAGGACATCTATACAGGCATAAAGCATGTAAGACCTTCAGGCCCAAACTGGCATCAGCTGAAGCCAGAACACTAACATGTTAATGCTTGACGAAGATATGAAGAGGCAGCCACGTTACCACCTTACACTGCAGTGGCCTGATTCTTGTAGCCCAAGACGCTCCCACTGACCTGGTAGAATGCTCTGTGACCTGAAAGAGTACAGGTTTCTTCCTGAAGACATACGCCTGGCAAATGGTCGCCTTAATCCAAGAAGTTACACTAACCTTGGATGCAGCCTGGCCACACGTTGGACCTCAGCAATGACAAACAGCAAATCAGATTTCTGATACAGCTGTGTGCAATGAACACAGTACTTAAAGAACCTGATCACATCCAACAGATGAAGCTCCTGCTCCTGTTTGTTAGAATGAGCAAGACAGACATTAGACAGAACAATTTGCTGGTCCATGTGAAAATCTGTAACAACCTTGGGCAGAAACCCCAAAGGTGTTCACAAAACTACACTGACTGGGAGGCTTACATGACAAGGCCTGAATTTCAGCTACCTGCTGAACAAACCCAGTAGCTAGAACAAAAGCTGTCTTGAGCATCAAGAAATGCAGAGAAAGCAAAGATAGTGGTTCAAAAGGTGGCTTTTAAGCACTAGCGATACCAGGTTTAAGTCCCAAGGAGGATTGGGATCCCAAAAGACAGGGTAGGCATAAGCCAACCCTTGGACAAAAGTATGACATCATGAAGCAAAGCAATATGTTGCTGGAAAAGCATAGAAAGAGCTAAAATCTGAACTTTGATGGAACGGAGACTGAGCCCTTTCAGAACACCATCCTGAAGAAAAAACGAAAAAATAATGTCAGCGAGCCCGGAAGGCACGCAATTTCTATAAGACGGACCAAACACTATGATAGGCCTTAGAAGAAACTGGCTTTCTAGCCTGAAACAAAGTAGAAATGAGAGAATCTGAAAAAAGAAAAAAAAAAAACAAACAAACTTTATTTTCAGTATGCTGGCCTCAAGAGCCAGCCCATCAGAGTTAGCTTCTCCACCCTTGGTTGGCACAATGGCCGTTGCTTAAGAAGGTCCAGATGCAAAGGAAGACTAAAATGCCTTGCTTTGGACAGACTGAGATGATGTGAAAACCAGGCCCAGTACAGCAGGACTGGAGCAATCAGAATGACATGAACCTGACTTTTCTAAGAACACTGTGAATCAGATGGGTTGGAAGAAACACATACACCAGAGGAAAATTCCATGGAATGGTCTTTGAATCTACAATGAGATAGCTAAAGGATTGCGGGACCTTGTGCAGAACAAAGGAACCTCGCTAATCAGATGAGAGGAACCATCACATTTTCTACCCCTGGAATGTGAACTGTGGATAGGGCAAGTAATTTGTCCTGGGCCTACAAGAGAATTCTTCAGCCCTCTGACCAAACTGACACCCTCCTGGTCCCACCTTGGCAGTTGATGTAAGCTACCTCTGTAGCATTGTAAGACTGAATCTGTATAGGGGACTCCTGCAAGAGTCGAGACCAATGATGCACTGTGAAGTAAATTGCCCTCAGCCATAGGATATTGATGGCCAGATGATTCTCATCCCTTGTCCAAAGGCCCTGGGCAGACAGGGAGTCCATTGTTGGGGGAGGAAGAGAGCACGAGCAAGAGAGGAAAAGTGTATGAGCGAGAGAGGAAGAGGTCATAAGCGAAAGAGAAGAATAGGTCATGTGCGTGAGAGAGGAAGAGCTCATTTGCAAAAGCTCATACAAGAGAGGGAGAGCGCAGGCACTGTGGGGACAGGACTGACACTGTGGGGAATGTGTTTATAATACTTTGTATGATACACAGACCAGGCAACACGGACCTGATTTTGCTAGTATAATACATATAGCGGTTAATTAGAATAAAATGTAAACATTCTAATTTTAGTTTTAGAAACAACAAAAAATGGGGTGCCTCATAGGGTTACATCGTCCAAGTGAATAAAATAAAACATGTGAGCTCTAAAAGAAACTTACATTTTAGATAGGCCACTGCAGAAAAACAGACAGTAGTATGAATACATGTGGAGGACATATGAACTCCAGCACAGCTAATCTACACTTAGCAGAACACTCTTTACCCCAAAGCAAGGAGAAGAGAAAAGCCTGCAAAATGCGTTGTTTGATCTGTTCCTGATGAAAGAGCAATACATGCTCTGAAAAGTGATAAATACTACTGATCATATGGACTTTTTTTATTGTTTCATGCTTGAATTAAAGTGTGTCCACTGAGTGACCAACTTTCTACATAGATCTTCCGCACAGGGGCGGGCAGATACATTCTCCTGTTTCTGTTTGCCAGTTTGTGGATCATAAAAACTGACTGGATGTATATGTGTGTACTTATTTATCTATTTATGTGATTTAATAGTGAATTTGCTTGTATTAAGAGCGCCCCTACCTACTAGTTTTCCTTTTGCTAATTGTAGAATTTGTAATGATGGAAATCTTTATTTTCTACTGTAATGTTGTTATAATCATAAAAAGAGACTGGATAAAAGGAGACTATGAGCTGGTAGAATGAAACAGTGACCTGACTAATGCAGGAATTGTCCACCCTGATCTGGTGGTAACCACCAATAGAGGGGTAAGTAAAACTGGTTCACTTTTAAAACGGCGCATGGTAAATTTTGTGCGGCTAGAAGCCCCATTAACCATGTCGCTGCATTTAAAATAGCTACAAGAGAATCTCACTCCACTTTGTCTTGAGTGCAGAATGACAGGGCACTCAAAGGTAGTGGAGGGGGAGATAGAGATGTGCGGTGCTGTACAGCACTTGTATTTAATTTTTTTTTTATTTATCTACATACAAGCATGACTTGTCTTCCCCAAGACACAGTACTTTCAGTGCGCACGTGGGAGAGAGAGACAGGCAAAGCTGCTCTACATAGAGTAGGAAGACTAAGTGCACAAGTCGGGCAGCCTTTAAACAGGCTGCTCTACATAGAGTAGGAAGACTAAGTGCACAAGTCGGGCAGCCTTTAAACAGGCTGCTCTACATAGAGTAGGAAGACTAAGTGCACAAGTCGGGCAGCCTTTAAACAGACGACATGAGAACCTTGCGCTTTTATACAGTGCGAGATTCTCATGTAGCTGTTTTAAATGTGGCAACATGGTTAATTCGGCTTCTAGCTGCACAACATTTACCATGCACCATTTTAAAAGGATACCAATAAAACTCACGTGCTGAATGTGTCCATTTCTCCGGTGAGGTTAATTCTTTCAGCCAATGTGACATCCACCTTTTCTTTTAGCTTCTCTTCAAGCTGTGAGGTGATGAAAGAACAATAAGATATAATATTAATAGGTGTTTAACCCTTTCAGCACCAGAGAGGTGCTAAACACAATTCTTTGCAATGTGCCAGGCAACTCTCTGGCGCTCATACAAGTTAAAACAGATAAGGGGTTTGTCTTGATGCAAAATAGAAAAACAGACACTTAGGGGGTCTATTAATCAAACAAGATATGGCTGAATGCACAAGGAAATCCTGTGATTTATTTGTGCATTAAGCCATCTGCGAATTCACCAATAGCAGGATCATATCTGTCACGCTCTCATTCAGACTATCTTAAAGATGCAGTTACTACACAAAGTCAAAGATCTGGCAATATAGATAAACATACGCAGTCACTGGGGTGCAACAATGCCTTTTCAAAATAATTCACTGTGATTGCAAGTGAGAAACTGGCTGCTATTTGCTTTGTAAGTGGGCCTTCATCAGTACACCTACCGCAATCCTGTGTTACTGCATGAAAACAATTGATATGTAAATTACACTCACTTAGATGTTTACTATAATGTAGATTAAGCTTATGCATTTGTGCTGCACATGCTACATATAAACTAAACTGGCTTCACAACAATGTGAAATATCACTCAGCTGTTGCAAAAGCCAATAGAGTGGCATCATATATAAAAATTTTAGATGCACAGCATGAAAATATAATGCTGTCTATAACTATTTGGTAACAGTCAATCTAGAATATGGAGTACAGTTCTGAGAACCAGGCGTTAAAATATACATTACTAAAATGGAAAGAATAGCGAAAATTGCAGCAAAGTTTAAAGGGAATGAAAGATTTTAGATATAAACACTAGCCATTAGAAGAGAGATGTCTACAGGGGGCTATTGATGACTACATACAAATATATCAAAGGGCAATACAAAAAACTCTCTGAAACCAAAAAAACGTGTGGCCATCCATTATGATTGAAGGAAATGAGCTTTCACCTACAGTAAAGAAATTCATTTTTTGACAGTACAGTACAATACAGAGTACTATCATAACCAGTTTCAATGCAGACAGGATGTTGATCCAAGGAGAAATTCAGTTGTAATTTTAGCATAAGGAAGGATTTTTTTCCACTTTAGATAAAAATTGGAAATGGCTTCAATGGAGGTTTTGTATGATTTCAACTGGATCAACAAAGGTATCTGGAAATGTACAAACATGAAGAACTCATCTTTTTTTCAACCTAATCAATTAGATAACTTATCAGGAGACTAAAGAGGAGCTATTCTGGTTATGGTTGAACTGATTAATCAGATTATAAAAATATTTAACAAAACGTTCAGGTCAATTAATATTTTAATAATTGAATAACATGATGAAGTCTATCACATGAGCATAACCATTCATGCCTGAGGTTTCTAATGCCCACAAGACAGTCTTAGAATTATTTCGATTATATCTAATAATTGATGCTATAATTTAAAGGATATTGTATCACCAATGCATTGCAGGCTCACCTGTTGAGTGGTTGCCAGGCAGTACTCTGCTGTGCTAAGGATGCTGCAGATCAGACACAGCTCCTCTGTAGTGAACTTCGCCACTTCAGAACCTTCCTTTTCCTTCAAAAGACTAGTAATATTTAGGCCACCACTGCTGCTGCTGTTGGTTCTAATATATAAAACAGAGAAAACTAATTAGTTTAATTTCTATTACTTGAACAAAAATTAGAAACGTCTCCTGTAGTGTATAGATTTGCTGTAAATCCAAAAATCTGGCAACATAAATCTCATTGTTATCTCACTGAATATAAATTTTGAGACACGGGGAAGGTACAGTACCTTGCAAAAGTATTCACCCCCTTGGCATTTTTCCTATTTTGTTACATTACAACCTGGATTTTAATGTGGATTTCATGTAATGGACATGCACAAAAAACTGGTGAAGTGAGATGAAGAAAATAAATTCTTTTAAAAAATTATAAAAAATGTAAAAGTGGTGCGTGCATATGTATTCACCCCCTTTGCTATGAAGCCCCTAAATAAGATCTGGTGCAACCAATTACCTTCAGAAGTCACATAATTAGTTAAATAAAGTCCACCTGTGTGCAATCTAAGTGTCACATGATCTGTCACATGATCTCAGTATATATACACCTGTTCTGAAAGGCCCCAGAGTCTGCAACACCACTAAGTGGCACCACGAAGACCAAGGAGAGCTCCAAACAGGTCAGGCATAAAGTTGTGCAGACATACATATCAGGGTTGGGTTATAAAAAAATATTCCAAACTTTGAACATTCCACTGAGCACCATTAATTCCATTATTAAAAAAAATGGAAAGAATATGGCACCACAACAAACCTGCCAACACTATGCAGTTCCGTCTCTTCCAATAGAAGGCATCGGGACTCATTCTTCAGACCCCCGTTATACTATCCCATTAGTCCTCCAGGGCTTGCAACATAGCCTGACTTCATCAGAAGGCCTGTTCCTGGTTGAGCAATCTACCCACAGGACATTATCCGATGATTTGTATCTTTAAATCATACTTGACAGCTGGGAAATTCCATGTCAATGATTTTACATCTGATAAAGGTCTATGGGACTTATTCAGGAAGCTAAAGCTGAGAAGTTCTTGGGCAAATCAATAGGGGACAAATGAAAATTCCCCAAATTATTATTTAAATGGGAATTTAACCCCAAGAATGTCAGAGACGTCATCAACATAGCTCAAAATCTCAAGGATTCCAGGACTACAAATCCCCCATTCAAAACAATGGGGATTTTTGTTTGTCCCCTATGGTGCAGTTGGCTTGCCCCAGAAGTGTTCTACCTCCTCTTTTTGCATACATCCCTTAGTAGGTGAGCTGTTCCTTTGAACTGCCCTGTCTATATATTGATCTGTTGTGAGGTTTGTGCATAAGTGGGAGCGATTATTTGATAAAGAGTAATGGGATGTATGCAGGACGCTCAAGAAGAGCAACTCTGGGCCATACCAAATGTATCATAAGGGACAAATAAACATTTCCCAAATTCCTATTGATTTAAATGGGGTGTGTTACTAACTGAATGCTAGGGGTCTTCAACGCATTGCTTCTCTAGAAATCACAGGGTTAAAAGCCCAATTCAAATTAACAATGATTTTTATTTGACCCCTACTGTGTAGTTGGTTTGCCTCAGAATTGGTCATCTCCAACTTCCTGAACATGGCCCAGACATTAGCAATATGGGATTTACTATTTTCTTAGTCATCCTAATTTACTACCTTAAAAACACGTCATGTTCCCTCACCTTCACATTGAAACATTTGACTTATATTGCCTGTCTGTACATAATTAACTGGACCAAAACATGTACAATACTGTAAAAATATCTGAAAAAACGAAGTAATTCTTGGGCAAGCCAACCGTAGAATAGGGACAAATAAACTTTCCAAATTTCCCATTGAGTTAAATGTGTCCTTTAACCCCCTAATAAGCATGAATGTATATCCCCTTTGGTGTTCAAAGGGTTATGTCCAGAATCCAAAAAGGGGGACAGGCTACCCTTTAACTCAAAGGGTTAATATTCCCAACTTGTTTTTTTATGTTCCTTTTATATGTTCGGAAGTTATTTGTTTTGGGAGCGACTAGTGTTCTTTATAGCATTGGATGAGAAAAAAGGTCTTGTTTGCCCTGTTCAGCTCGAAAGTGAATTAAAATAAGTTTTTGAGTGTTTCTCAGTGGAAAGGAATCTGCTGGTGTCTTATTGCAAGTAAAAAAGAAGCATACACCTTTCCAGCTACCACAGTAATCCTCACTTTCCCTTGACAGAAATAAAGATTTATTGGACTTCAAGGTTACTACTACATTTAGCAACAGACGCCACATGTATGCAGCAAGACAGCAATCCAATGGTAGGAAACCTAGACGACAGTATCACTCCCATACTGTGCACATATGTGGGGAATTTACAAGCCAGCCGAGCACCGAGACATTAATAAAGAGAGGCACTACTCAGACTGTGGTAATAAAGGTCATATTCAGGAAGATAAAGAGGAGCAACTTTGGAGCAACCCAATTGCAAACGAAAAAGGTCTGAAATAACAATTCTGGATTTAAATGGGGCATTTTACCTCTTGGTTTTTAGAGAGGTCTCTAGGTCTCTGACACATGTAGTGGACACATTTCCAGCATTCAACGGATATAATTCCGATTTAAAGGACTACTAACCTTTTTTTTTTTCCTAGAAAAAAAACAAAAACATGTACTGCAGGTCTTTTCCAGTGGAGTAAATCTGCTGGGAAATGCACCATTCCAGAGTTATTACAGTTTAACTTTTTCTTCATTACCCGTGCCCTTGTGTCCAGCAAGTTCACCTACAGTTTACCTGGAGTGCTGACATTTATTCTTTTCCATTCTATGGGAGAAGTGGGCCACTGGCTACAGCTCTCCATAGAATGTGATAGGTACCGCTTCGCCACTTAGTAACAACTTCAACTACACCTTTCAAATAAAATCACTCACAGCAGTCTCAGTACCCTTGTTTTATTCTGCAGGAAAAGCCCTATAATACTTGTCCATCTTTAGTTTCCTGAATAAGAGCTTAAAAGCTATGCTAAAGTAGAGAATTTGGAACAAACCAGTCCCTATGGGTAGGGTTGGAAATGTCCGCTAATCTGTGGCTAGTTTTAAAAGAAAAATACAGCAAGAGGAGATACACTAAAGGGCCAGGATGGCAATATGATGGCAAACTCATGCTGATGGCATTTTGACAGTACACACTAAGCTCTCTTCACCATCATATATCATATCCCTATGAATTTCCCACCAATCCGTCACAATCCTCCAAGATATCCATGAGTCTGCCACGCCTTTGACACGTTTATGTTTTTGAACTCGCTACATCCACAATGTATCATGTGCATATAAAAGTGCAGTTTAATGGGCCATTATCATATTCATGTGTGTTTATATGTTATTGTGGCACATTTACACATGCTTGAAGCTCTGACAGCAGCCTTTGATAATGGTGTTCACAGTGCAACATGCCAACCTGAGGCTGGTGATACTGGGATCTTCCCATACCTCACTATGGAGTCAGAGGACAATTTGCTGTCTCTGCTAAAGAACAGAGAAAGCAGCAGTCATCCCGTAACCCTTTCAACACTATAAGGATGTGGAATGCACACCCTTGTGGCACTGAAAGGGGTCCAAAATGAGAACATGGAAGAGGAGCTTCTCTCTGCTCTTCTGTACTCACTGAGCCAGCTGTCCTCTGATCAACAGATTCAGGTAAACACAGGACTCGCAAAACACTCTGCAACTGAGCGCCTTGGGAGCCAAGCAACTGTTGCATGGGAGGAAAATACTGCCTTATACTGGGTAGTTCAACACTTCTTCTACTCTAGCTCTTGTGTCACAAAATCTGTGTTTTATATCTACACGTGAAGTTTGTATGTTTTGCTACCTACCATTGCTCTCAGGTGTGTGTGTCGGCAGAAACTCTGATCCCTTAAATTGTCTGGCCGCTGGTTGTTACTCAGTGAAACATAAAACAAACACGTTCCATTATAAGGATGGGTGAACAGAGACTGCTGATCCAGAGAGGGGGGCTGTAATACAGATGGCCTGGCTGGGAATGTCGCACTAGTGGATAAAATCAAACAAAAATACTGTTCTCTATAATCTACTACATAGATATACTAAATATTGCACTCAAAGGTTTACTTTTTCCATTCGTCTGCTCCATCTCTTACTATTACTTCTGATGTGACTAAGGGAAGTTAAACCAAGTTTTATACTACAACCCAGTAGGAAAATTAGTGCTCAGCACTAGGACTGAGCTCCACCGTTTTTTCTATCCTTCTTTCTTATCAGTTGCTTAGTTGCTGATAATTAATTTACGCTAATTGTTGCAATATGCTATTACTTGATGAGAGTCTCAATTTATACAGTGCTTCTGCTGAGCCTGCTGTAACTTTAATGTTCTTAATCAGATTATGTGCGATTGGAGGGCTTTGTTCACAGTATCTGGATGTTTTAATTGTGATACTTATTATAATTATTGGTTAGTAAAGGTTAAGTTTTAACCAGCCTTTAAAAACTGGTACAGTCTATGGGTCTGCTGTTGTATTTCAGCCCCCTCCATATATCTGACAGGAGCCAATTTTGCAGTGCAGCCTCTAGCTTTTTAAATTAAGACCCTATGCTCAAAAGAGCAGTTCTGGAGCAAACCAACTGTACCCTATTTCTACTGACTTAAATGGGAATTAAAACCACTTGAATGCTAGAAAGAGGTAGCCAATCCATTGCAAATCCTGTCTGGAATTCCAAGGATTTTAAGTCTCATTTAAAACAATTGTTATTTCTACCCCTGTGGTGCAGTTAGTTTTTCCCCAGACTTCTCCCTTTTTCTTTTCAGTATATTGCCCTAATTCTGCTCTCATAAAAGCAGACTTGGTAAAATATGATTGTCCTTTAAATATCCTGTACGACATATTAGCTTCTGTAAACTTTCTGGGGGATATGACCAAATAAGGTTCCACTCTGAACTAGGCACTGGAACAGATATCTTAGTGCTATTCATGCCTAATGCCAATACAACTTATCCTATGAGTGGGCATTAGGGATGTGTATGGGCACTTCGGGCGTTCCTTTACTTTGTGCCTTGTTTAACAGTACGTACTAAAAGGCAGAGAGAAAGGTAGCTTTTATTTAAAGCATACTACAAGGCAGGTGTTCTGGGCTTGCAGTCTTTACTTTGCAAAGTGCGTGCATAAATTGACCATACCCTTTAGCCCATACCCACGTGAGTCGTAGGCTGACTGCATAGGAGCTACACCGACGGATTTCTACATCCTCACCCCTCTGGTGCCAGAGCAATAAACTCTATTAAAAATGGCTTGTGACAACAGCCATTGCAAGGTTACTGGGCCATTTCTTGTTTATGAAAGTTTGCAAAGGGTGTCTCAGAAGTGATTGCAATTGTTTGTAAAAAAAAATCTGGCAGGTATAAGATATAAACCCTTTTGGATACACCCTGAACTGAAAAAATAAAGTAATTCATGTCAATCAATTATTTACTTTAGTCCTTGCCAGTTATTACAAACCTGGATAACTATAAGTAAGTTATCTTCAAATGTAACAACAAAGCAAGCTTAACTCCTTAAGGACGGCCGATCACACATTCGGCCATCACTTAAGGACCATTTTTTTTTTTTGTGGCATCCGCTTCCTAGCTCCCTGAATGGCGTGCAGCCGCACAGGGAGACCGGATTTCCATGACGGGTCCTTAACGGGAATCAAACCATGACGGTACTGGACCATCATGGGTCCTTAAGGGGTTAAACACCTTTTATATTTCTCCATGAACAGCTTTTGGTTGTAAACTGAAGTTCGCCATAGACAACTGTAGGAACAGCAATGTCTGGCGACCGGACTATGAAACTGCAGATTGTTTTATTAACAATACTGAGCTGTAATAACTTCTGAATGAAAACTCCTAGCAGTGGAGTTGCCATTGTTATAATCAATAGGAAAAGTCCTACAACATATAGACGTATATAAATCTATGTATCATATATATAACTATCTTTCGGTGTCTCACACTTCATGGTATCCCTATAAAGTACATTTTTTTGTGTGCCTGATAACACGATTGGTGCGGACTTCTGGAAATCTACATGCATTCCATATGTGAATACACACACATACCCAGAGAGTTCGGAATGAAATCAGCAGATTTACGGAATTCCATAGAATTTTTATGTGCTGAACCATCTTATATTTAATCTCTCATTTCTAAATACACTCCACTCCCACTTACCATCTTTGCTTTGCACAGGACCTTCTCCTCTCTACAGCTCTTATTAAACCCTCCTGCCTACAGGACTTCTCCCTTGCGGCACCTGAGTTCTGAAATTCCCTCTCCATCCAATCAGACTCTCCTCCAGCCTTCAGACTCTCCCTGAAAACTCACTTCTTCAGGGAAGCCTATCAACTACTTCCATAACCATTATGAGCAAGGCCAGACCAACAGCCTATCCTTCTGCTCACTCTCAATATCTTCTAAAATCACTTTCCCACCTACGATACCATCACAAACTCATTGTTAAATTAGTCTTTTTCTCCCAAACAGAACCACTGCTTGCTTGGACCACTACACTCAAAGGCACTTCTTTCTCCCACCCACTGATTGGCAGTTCATGTGGCACGAGGCACTTACACCCCACAGAACTTACTTCTTCTTCTGTGTAACACATTAGACCTTAAGCTCTCACGAGCAGGGCCCTCTGATTCTTTTGTTTTCCATGTTCCAGTCGTACAATTTATCTCTATATGGTAATTCCCTATTGTACAGCGCTGTGGAATAAGTTGGCGCTATATAAGTAAATAATAATAATAACAATGTGCTTACTTGGGAAGGTTTCCAGAAAGAATTTTCCAGGCATATTCTCGCAGATACTTTTGAAAGATTGTAGTAAGAGCAATCATGGGCTCCCCAGTGCTAAGTTGCGAGCACTGCACCATGCACTTCTTATAATAGACAAAGAGGTCTGCACAGCTTGGTAGAACAGCTCCTGCATCTTCAGAAGTGGACTTTGGAGGTCCCTGAGCTTTAAAATCTCCCACAAAACGGTCTATTAACTCTCCCAGGTTTCTAGGGAAAATAAATAATGAAAGAAAAGAAAAGGAATTGTTAAAAAACATACAAACATTTTTTTTTTTTTTTTTTTGAATCATGAAGGTTAGGCAGAAATGTCTAAACATGCAGTGAAAGGAACAGCCATTTTATTTACATTGACAAAACAAAAACTGAATAGTTAGAACGTGTCCCACTTACCCTGCTAGCATCATATTAGAAACCACTTGAGGACTAGAGGGGTGTGCAATGCATTCCTTGAGCCTTTGTTTTAGAACTCCAGGGCTGAGATGCACTTAAGGGTAAGGGCTTACGATGGCTATGTTGTGTCGGATCTGTTCTGCAGTGCCTTCGACAGGTTTATGATTTTGCACATATACACATTCTGACATTAAATCTCATATTACATGAACACTTTGCGTATAGGAGAGGTAACCAATGCATTGCAATACAATGCGCTGGGTACTCAAATTATTAATCTGCCCAGTCTGCCATTTTGTGTAAATTCTTCTGTAGACAATAAACATCTTTGAGTTAATTACCCTGCATAATTTAATGTCCTCTGCAAATACAGAAGATTTCTCTTCTATACGTCTATACTTATCTCCATTTCATTTACAAACACATTAAAAGCATGGACCAAGTACTGAACCCTGAGGTACTCCACTGTTAACGTTAAAGGAGCATTAAACTTTTTTTATGAAAAAATATATATTGTACGGATTTTCCTATTGAGTAAAATAAGGGTACTGAGAGTTTTATATTTCCAGAGTTATTACAGTTTAAACCCATGTTTTTTTTTTACATTAGCAGTGCCCTCTAGTGGTCAAATTCTAATTAGATTTCCTGTTAGAGTCTAATGGAGAGGAAAGACAGAAAAGTCAGAGACATACAGTTCTCCTTAGAATGTGGTAGAAACTGCCTGTCACTTCCTGTCAGTTAGAACTTTCAGGAAGTAAACACAGTAAATTCACTTCATGATAATTTAAACTGCTATAAATTTTGAATAAAATATCTGACAGTGATGGGAGTGACCTTGTTTTATTCAAAAGGAAATGCTCTGCAAAATATGTTTTCATAAAAAAAAGTTTGCGGCTTCTTTAACTGTAATGGAGAATATTTCATTTATAAATACACTGTCTCCTATCCTCCAATGAAGTTTCTTTCCAATTATAAGGATATCTCTTTGAACCAATTCCCTAACATATAGAGATCCTACACCCACTTCTTAACATTATCTAGCTTCCTAATTATCTCTTCATAGAAGCTCAATAGATTTGCTTTTGCAAGATGTTATTCATAAAACCAAGTTGATATCCACTAATAGTTTTGTTTTTCACACCATAATCTTGATGCTCGGGGTCAAACCTAGAGTTCCCTGGTAGGAGTATAAATGGGAGCACTAACCCAAAATTACTGTAGCTGTTTAACCTTTAAGAAACCTCTACTTAAACAGTAACCTAAAAAATAAGGAGTTAGCATGCAATATTACATGTACCCATTTTCTTAAAGGTCCAGTAAATTATGCAAATATCTATTTGCCAAATTGAAAATGGTACTTCTGCTGTTGGGAGATTCTTTATTCAAGAGTTTTACAAAGCATATATGAAGAGTTTCAGTTCAAGATGTTTTCAGTCAGGTATGCTATTGCTTCTTTTGAAGAGCTTAATGTCAGACAAAATGGAGCAACAGTACTAGCTGGCAGCAAGTTATCTTGAACGCAAGTATCCTTCATAGAAATTCAAGCTGATTTTGGAATAACTTTTAAGCAAATAATCTCTCATAATTGGTACTAGCCTTGTTTTACTCAACAAGTGTTACATCATATACATTTTCACAAAAAGTATATAGACATATGTTTGGAGGACGAGTCAAACGCCCCAAAGAGAAAATCTCGACGTTACAACGGCGAGTGTATCGGGTCTAACAGATTTATTCATACAAAGAAAATAAGGATTAACATCCTCCATAGTATCCACTAACAGTAGGACTTTAGAAAGGTTATTTTGTATACATATGTGTGAAAGTATCCTCTTGCTATGAGCTGTGCATGGTCACCGGTTTAAATGGGATAAGTATTTACTGTATATGTGTAATTATTTGTGCCCTAATGTTACATATTTACATCGGGACTCTAGAGGTTAATAACTAGTTTATATATGCAAGTTTGATATAGGATCAATTATATATATATATATGGGCAGTATATGGGCAGGTGAGCGCTTCATGTGCATGTAGTATTATTTTCACAAAGCGATTTTACTGTCCCTTTAACCCTTTGAGTGCCAGAGTGGTACGCAACGCATTGCGTTGCGAACCACTCTGGTACTCAAAAGGCTAAAGAGAGAATCACCTACAACTAACTTTACTATGTTCTAGCAGACACTTGAACAGTATTTATGGAGTATCTCACCTGATCCCACTCAACCCTTGCCTATTCTTCATTGATCTGGGAATGGATATGCATGTGTTTCAAGCATGGACAATCATCCTTTCAAACATGTATTACTACAGGGCCTGCCTAGTAGTATTACAGGTTCGAGAAAAGAGGAATATTGTCCCTGGTCAAACACTGTATTTCTGTTTGGGGATCAATGCAGAAGGGGTGAGACAGTTAATAAGAATCTTCACAAATTGGAAAGTGATTAGGTATAGAACTGAGATTTAATTTTAAAAATACTATAGGTCTAGAGGGCAACAAGGTCCTTTAAGCACTTTTTGTACAGTATTTGAGGCTTGTGCATAAGTGGAAGGGATCCCCTGTACTATGTATATTTGCGTCTCAATGCATAATTATACTCTACAATCTTTCTTACAAAGGGATTATCTTTCCACAAGGGAGTCCTGCTGAAGACACAATTTGGAAGAGACCAGTGTAATAATCCTTTGAGTACCACAGAGGTATCAAAAACATTGCTTTGCAATGCACTGGGTACCCCTGGCACTCAAAGGGTTAACACCTTCACAATGCTGGAGATGGCATTAGAATCCAAAGGGTTAAGCTCTGAAATACTGGTATGCTATCTCTTTGCCTAGCTAGGAAAAAAATCTAAATGAGCCATGTATCATTATATCAGGCACCACATGGTAAAAATAACAGCGCAGCGAGAATAAGTGAAAATGGATAACTCATTTTCTTTCTTTCTTACATGTGAGTAGCATGCTGTCCTGCCATGAAAAAGAAATAATAATAATAATAGGTCCCAGAATTTCCCACAATGCTGAGCAAGCACAACCTTAATGCATCCATTTTCCACAGACATCAAACACAGGGGAAACAGCCAACCCCATTCTTATTTTATTACAACTTTTTGCTAAGATGCCATTAACCTCTTCTCTGCACAATATAGTACAAACCTATGTTTATAACAGCAATTCTGGAACAAACCAACTGCACCATAGTGGAAAAATGAAAACTGGCATGGATCTGAATGTGGCTTTAAACCTCTTGAATGTGAAGAAATGTGATGTAAAAGTCTCTAGAACTCACATAATTAAACACCAAATTTAACTCAATAGCAATTTGTTGACTTTCCATTTGTTCTCTGCAGTGAACTTAGTTTGTCCCAGAATTGCTTCTCTTTAGCTTCCTGAGTATCACCCATAGCACTAATTTTTTTTTAAAGGGGCAATGCATAAATGAATATAAGAAAGGGCATACTGTACTTTTGTATTGTCCCTTTAACAATACTCTACTTAAAAGGAAGATGATGTTGTTTACCATTAAGTACCCTAAGCTTACAACAACAGGCTTTTAAAAGGAATTGTACCTTAGGAGTAATAGGATCTTCTGTTATTTAAGAGGACAGATGTGCCATTCAAAGCAGTCAGGTACATCTATTTACTTTTTATATGATTTCTTCTATAGTCTACTGCTAGTTGTTGCAGAATGATAACGACCCATAAGAGCCTTTTAGGCCGTCTGAGGAGGTGGGACCAAGAGGCAGACTTCAGTAGAGATTATCATCACACCTGGGAACGTTCAAAATGAGCTGTCCCTGAGATATGAACTATTAACCCATAAAGATTCCCATAATGTAAACTGTATGCAATATGTACCTGATTGCTCTAACATAGAGGTGCTTCAGCCGGTCTACAATGAAGCTTTAGTATGCTACAACATGCAGAGCTCACTGCCTAAACATTTACAAACAAAACAGGGCATCTCTCTGTCTTTCTTCTACAAATGGCTCCAATTTAGGGACTAAAGAAACATTTAATTTGGGCAAATCATACAGTAGGTAACACTGCACCCTCTCACCAAGAATTTGTCCTTTCACCCCAAGATCTCATCAAAATCCTGAGAGTTCAAAGGCATGATTATTATACACAGGAAACAGACGATACAAAGATAGACAGACAGACAGAACGTAACTAGCAATGCCCTGACATCCTGACAGACAGTTTGGGAGTTGGAAGACTGACTCTTTTGTTTCTCATTGTGGGTCCTGCTGACAACCTTAACTATGAGACTTGAGAGTCTTGTTCAGGTTTCAGATGCTGAGTGTGAATTGTCAACAGTTGCTAACTATGGGAGCTGTAAATTAACTCAGTGACTTCAGCCTTGACCATCACTTATCAATGTTAACTCTGTGCATCTGTTTTTGACTACCAAAATGGCTATTAGAAGCCATTTTGTGGCTACACAGGCCCTGGCTAAGCAGGAAGGACCAAATATAGAAATGAAAGGATGAGTAATTCTGAGGCAAACCAACTGCATCATGGGGAGCAAATAAAAATTCCCTAAATCTCCACAGATGTAAGTAGGACTTTAACCCCCTTAAATACTAAAGATTATACTTGTGCATCTGTTTCATAATGAATGCAAAATTTAATGAAAATGACATTCAGATTAAAAAGGCAAATGTCACAGAATATGAAATTTCAGAATAACGAATGACACAATCATCCCTTTCGTATACATCCATTTGTTCACTCTTTCATCCACATGCTTACATCAAATTAATAACACGTATCACACTTACTGTAACGGAGCCTACTCCATTACTGCAGCCCTTTTCTAGGCATAAGGCTTATAAGCTGCTGGCACAAGAGACTGTGGGCCCTTGGACATATTGGACACCCTTTTTGCCCCCGGTCGTAAGACCTCTCAGGCCCTTATCATGGTCTAAGAGACTTTGTCTAGATCTGATGTGGATAGGCAGCTGTGCCAAACAGAACATAATACACAGAACTGTCCTGTGTTCATAGTGTCGACCACTCTAGGAGGAGAGACTGGCGAATAGACTGTGTTTAATGTATTTTCTCTGTTGTCCAATACAGGTTACTAGTAACTTTGGGTAGGCAATCTACCCCTTTAATTAGGCAGGAACAATTCTAGAATTGTATGCAGGGGGTGGAGCCTACCTTCCCTCCTTGGCTGCAGCTAGCCAACCAGCTCCAGTAAGATTTGTTCCTTGGTGAAGACACAGGCAAAAAATCAGTTCTGCTATAGTTTTAGAATTTTTTTTATTTTTCTGTTAGAAATGGAATACCATCATTAGGCGGATTACCATAACTGACAATGCCCTTAAATGTGGCTAGCTCAGTAACCAGGTGCTTTCTGTGGACCTTAAACCCTGGGGGGAAAATCTTGGCTACAAGTTCTTTCCTCAGGAGTTGCTCACCGAGGCTTCATCTTAATACATGGTAGTCTGAAGACAGAAGATCTGCAGGAAAGGTGAGCAACCCTTTGAGTGCTGCAGGTCCACATGTCCCACAGTACCCCTCCGCACAGGGTTTTTTCCCTTGGAGTTCCTATAGCACACTCCTGCGCTCATTGGGTTTATCTGTATGTCTGTTGGGAGTACCTGATGTACCAGATTCCTCTGAGGAGGAACTGTTGGTGGATTCAGATGTTGAGGAATGTTCGGCTGTGGGCTTCTCCTTGCTCTCCTTGCCTTTTCAAGGCACCTCATTGTTTGGGCCAGATCTCAAGTATCTGATTAGTGAGGCCACAGGAGGTAAAAGTACCCTTCTGCCCTTGGTCCCCAGGAAGAAAACGCCTCTCAGGCGTAATCTGGTTTTTCGTTCCTTCCAGACTGAGACACGCCCAGTGAACCAGGCAGTTCCCTTCAGCATCGCGTGCTTCCTCCAAGCCCAAACAGCAATGGTAGCCCAAGGTCTCTTCCAAGCCTTCTTCAGCATGACTCGCCGAACCCAGGTCCCCATTCGGCTGTGGGTGGCCGTCTGCGTCACTACCACAGCATCTGGGAGGATTCAGTAGTGGACCCATGGGTTTTACAGGTGGTGGCGAAAGGGTACAGGATCCCTTTAGTCTCTCTTCCTCCTTTTTGCTTTTTTCCTTCTCATACGCCCCAGGGCGCAGAGAAATGACATCTGTTCATTGGCGCTATCCAAACCCTTCTGGACAAGGATGTTCTAGAACCTGTTCCAGTTCAAGACAGAGGTATGGGTTTTTACCCATCCTCTTTGTGGTCTCCAAGAAGGACAGCGGTTGTCGTTCCATTTTGGATTTGAAGGATCTCAATTGCTTTGTGATCAGGACTCATTATCACCAGGAGTCCCTAAGGACGGTGATTGCTGCTATGTCTCCGGGGGAATTCCTTGCCTCCTTCAGGACGTGTATCTACACATCGCCATTCATCCAGAGAGCTGTCAGTATCTCAGATTTGCCTGCGACCAAGGGCACTTTCAGTTTTCAGCTCTTCCCTTTGGTCTGACTACGGCTCCTCAAGTCTTCAACCGTGTCTTGGGAGCTTTAGTGTCCGTCCTCCACCGGGATGGCATCAGAGTTACTCCATACATTGACGACCTGCTTCTGAAAGCCCCTTCTGCGGAACATCTTCATCAGCAGGTTCAGGACTGCATTCATGCTCTCACCCATCACAGGTAGATCATCAACATGGACAAGTTGGATCTTGTCCCATCCCAGCGTCTGGTCTTCTGGGCCACTCTTCGACACTCAGCAGAGCATGGTGTTTCTCACAGACAAGGTAGCTCACCAGATCACCCACAGGGTTTCTGCTGTTCTGGATCACGATCCAGTTTCAGCCAAGAAGCTGTCCTCTCTAGTGGGGAAATTCATCTCCAGCATAGAAGCGGTCCCATTTGTCATGGCTCACACCAGGGAACTTCAGAGGTTTGTGATCCAGGTGTGTAAGGGTCAGCAGGACCTTCTGAAGATGTCAGTATCCCTTCCTCTTCATGTGGAACCGTGTTTGTCATGGTGGCTCGACATCTTCAGTCTGTTGAAGGGAAAGTCCTTCCTGGTATCCTTCTGGACCACTGTGACGACGGATGCCAGCCTCTCCAGCTGGGGAGCAGTCCTGGGTTGCCTGAGTGCTCAGGGTTGGTGGTCTCCGGAGAAATCTCTCCTTCCCACCAACATGTTGGAGCTTCAGGTGATATTTCATGCCCTTCATCATTAGACACCTCAGCTGTAAGACTGCCCAGCCTGGGTACAGTCCGACAACGCCACGGCTGTGGCATGCATCAACAAACAGGGCGGAACAAGAAGTCTCGCTGCTTGGTTAGAGGTCAAGGCTATTTTGTCCTGGGCAGTAGAACATGTTCCTGCCATATCCACAGTGCACATTCCTGGTGTAGACAATGCCATGGCGGAATTCCTCAGTCGCCACACAGTGGACAGCGGCGAGTGGGAACTGCACCCAGAGGTGTTCACCCTCATCGTTCAGAAGTGGGGTCTTCCTTGCATCGACCTGATGGCGACAAGACACAACCGGAAGGTTCTGACGTTCTGCTCTCGCTGGAGGGATCCTCTAGCAGTGGATACCATGTCCATTCCTTGGTTATTTCCTCTGGCTTACATCTTTCCTCCTCTCCCCATGTTGCATAGGGTGTTGCGGAAATTGAGACCGGAGCGCTGTTCAGTCATTCTGATTGCTCCGTACTGGCCTCAACAGGCTTGGTTTCCGGAGCTTCTGGATCTGTCAATGGCGGAACCATTCCGGCTCCCTTGCCATCCAGATCTTCTTCTACGGGGTTACCTGTGGAAGGAGGAGATGCATCGGCTAGCTTTGAAGGCATGGAAATTGAATCCTCAATATTGAAGAATAAAGGTTTTTCTTCTGGTGTGGTGGCTACTATGCTCAGTGCCCGCAAACCTGTTTCTTCTAAGGCCTACCATTGTGTCTGGTCGACTTTCTATCTTGGTGTGCTGACAGGGACCTGTCTCAGGAATCTGATCTGCCTACAGTTCTGGCCTTCTTGCGGGACGATGTGGACAAGTGCCTCAGTTTGAGTTCCCTTAAAGTTCAGACTTCTGCTCTCTCTGTTTTCTTTCAGAGGCGCATTGCCATTCTTCCTGATGTCATACTCATTCTGTCTTTAAGAATCCCGCTCCTCCGTGGAATCTTAACTTGATTTTGGGCGTTCTTCAGCGCCCTCCCTTAGAGTCCTCGGCTACTATCCCTCTACGCCTCTTGATGTGGAAAATGGCCTCTCTCCTAGTGATCGTGTCCGTTCACCGTGTCACGGAGTTACATGCTCTGTCCTGTAAACCACCCTATTTGGTGTTTCCCAGGGACAAGTCTGTGTTTCACACTTCTCAGGAGTTTCTTCCAAAGGTGGTTTCGGAGTTCCACATCAATCAGGAGATTATGGTGCCTTCTTTCTGCCCTGACCCTACCTTTGACAAGGAGAGGGATCTCCACTTGTTAGATGTGGTGCATTGTCTCAAGTTTTATGTCCATTGCATTGAGTCGATCAGGAAATCTGATGCTCTGTTCGTCATTCCTGAGGGTCCTAGGGCAGGAAGACCTGCATCCAAAGTGACTATTGCATCCTGGATCAAGTCCACTATTTGTAAGGCTTACAAGCTGAGGAAGAAGCCTGTTCCCTTTCGGGTCACGGCTCATTCTACTAGATCTATTGGGGCTTCTTAGGCTTCCAAGAATCAGGCATCCGCTGATCAGTTGTGCAAGGCTGCCACTTGGTCGTCTGTGCACACCTTTTCGAAGCACTACCGTGTTGATGTGCTGGCATTGGCTGACGCTAGCTTTGGGAGGAAGATCCTGGAGGTAGTCTTGCCTGTCTAGGATCTTCTTCGATTCTTGGTGCTTCCTTCACTTTTGAGCCCTGTTGGCTCTAGTTCAGTGTGCTGTGTAACAGTTTTGGGGTGTTGTTACCCCTGTTCAGTGTCCATTGACACTTCATTGTTTTGTTGGGCTGTCTCTGATCTGATGGTTCATATATGCTCTGGTGACTTTGGGGGCCTTGCACCTGGTCCTTGCCTTACTTCCCAACTCTGGGAAACTCAGTGGTTGGACATCCCAAAGTTACCAGTAACCTGTATTGGATGACAGAGAAAAGAGGATTTTAGTCTTACCTGTTAAATCCTTTTCTCTGGTGTCTTTATGCTCTTGTGGTTTAAAGTATCCCTTCTGATGCCCATCTGAGCTGAGTATCCTGTATCTTCGACGGTCTGCTGCCAGCTATCTGCAGATCCGATTTAGATTCGAGACTTTGGGCTTTCGTATGCTGTCAGGTGGCGATGTGGACTCCGTTCGACATCCTTGAGTTTCTTGCATCACTCTCCAGCTACCTTTAGACCGGGAGTAGAGGCCTCACTCTCTACTGACCAGAGTTCCAGTTTGCGACCCA
This sequence comes from Rhinophrynus dorsalis, assembly GCA_037306005.1. Classification (NCBI taxonomy): domain Eukaryota; kingdom Metazoa; phylum Chordata; class Amphibia; order Anura; family Rhinophrynidae; genus Rhinophrynus; species Rhinophrynus dorsalis. The sequence continues at coordinate 331,177,407 of CM074719.1, read as the reverse complement.
ACTCTGGCTGTGAGTCCGTTCCACTTTTTTCCTGGATTTCTTCTGACTCCGACACGAAGTCAACGACGCTACCACTTTCATCTGACTTCGACACAGAGTTTACGACACCGCAGATGATCAATTGAGCCAGTTAATTTTCGACCGGTAGGAACCAGGCTGTGTGATCCGCCTTCGAGAAGGAGAAACCCGGAATGACAGCTGAGGGCGGCCCGGTGTCCTTCCAGCTTCCGTAACACTTACTTTGATGTTGGAGTCCTCAACATCTTGGTCCTCCTGCATCTACCCCTAATAAAATAAACATTTAAAAGAAAAAGCTAGTACCTTGTTACCACCGCTACAAAATACCCCCCTTCCTTAATCCTGCTTGGGCTGTTGACTAAGCCAGAATGAGCAAAAGATGAACAGGGATTGGCTTTTATATGGTCATGACTGTTCAGATTAGTTTCCAGGCTCCTGGGTAGGATGTGGGATTATTCAGGGCACATAACAGGCCCTAGTGTAATCTCACCTCCCAATGAGCATCTTGCTGGAGGGGAGATACACTTAACGTTACCCTTCCACCTAGCCAATGATTGCTTTGTAATGTGTTGCATACCCCTCTGGCACTCAAATGGTTATTTCATTTGTATGATCCTGTAATTAGTGAACATATTTTATCTGGCAACAAAATTGTTCACTGAAATTATGACTAATCTAGTGGTATGTTAAACAAAATTAGTTTCCTCGGAATAGTTAAAAATGTGCAGAATAATTCAGATGAAACAATTTTTTTTGCCGTGCACAAGGCACCTAGAGAGGTCTCCACAGAATAGTTTTGAAATGTCTTGGAGACCTCTCTAGCATTCAAGTGGTTAGAAGCCTACCAAAAGCATTCGGAATTGGGGGAAATTTGATTTTTGCTGAGGTGGGAAATGGCCAAGCTAATGTTTACCACAAGATACAGAGATAAACAAGTATATTTCTGTGAGGTTTATGTTCAAAAGTGGAGTCATTCTGGAATAAACAGTATACAAGCCTTAGAGAAAACTAGCATCAAGTGGGTTGTTAGTCGTTGGCTTGATTCTCAATTACTCGACTCTTCTTTGTGTATATGATGCTCAGTCCTCTGCCATAGGAGCACATTACTAAAGACACGATCCCTTCACTTCAACATTCTGAATACAATTTTCTCCTTCACCCCTTAAGGACCAGCGGTCCCGGGGTGTGTGGTCCTCTAAGGACCAGATAAGAAACTTTGACGTGCCGTCCCATGTGACTGATCACGTGTGCAGGCACGCCGAACGGGGGACTGAAAGAGATCGCTCCGGTCTTGGAGAGATCAAATTCAGTCCCCGGTATTATTCACCGTGCTCCTGTAGGTGTGTGACATACCAGGACCGTCACTGGTCCTTAAGTGCCAGACAAGCGTGACGGTCCGGGTATGTCAATGGTCCTTAAGGGGTTAATCAAGTACTGTAAGAAATCTGCTTTGGCTTCAAAGCAGGACAAAAGCTAATCCATGCAATGAAACAATGTAATCAGCAAATATGAGTTTCAAGCAAGGACAGATGTTTGAGTTTCATTTAAACCTCCCAACTCCAGATTATTGGAGTCTATATGCAGGCAGAAAAAGTGGAACTATTCTGATGCAAACCAACGCGGTCTTTCAAGCTAATTAACATTAGAGAGGTCTTCAATGTATTTCCTTTCAATGGGTGGGAGACCTCTAGGGGTTGACCTCTTTTAACTCCATGGTAATGTTTAATTGTGTAGTATGGTGCAGCTGGTTTGCCCCCGATTTGCTCCTCTTGTTTTTTTTATTTTTTTTTATTTTTGTTCTTAAAGGAGCAGTAAACTTTTTTATTAAAAGATTTATGTTATAGATTTTTTCTGCTGAGTAAAACAAGTGTACTCTAACTGCTGTCTATCGTTTTGTTCAACATTTATAACAGTTCAAATAATCAGGAAGTGAATTTACTGTGTGTTTACTTCCTGGAAGTTCTGACACAGCATGACTCAGCAGTTTCTATTACATTCTATGGAGAACTGTAAGTCATTGACTTTCCTCTCTAATACAATCTAAAAGAATAACTAATTGGTTAAAAGTCTCATGTAAGTAAATGGGAGAATTTTCTTTGGTCCCCTGTGGTAGAAATGGTCTGCCCCAGAACTGCTTCTCTTTTCTTTGTGCATAAGGCACAAAAACACAAGCAGGAGAGTTACCAGGAATACAAGCTCTCATGTATTCAGATGGGTATGGGCCTCACAGGTCTAGTTTTTCCTTTTTTCTAAAAATAAGCAAGGATATAATGAGCAGGAATGCAATTAAACTGCAGAAACGTACAACTTTAAAGGTCTCAGTCATACAAACAAAAGCATGGAAATTCTATATTGATAGCTCTCTGAACTTAATACTTTGCAACCCCTGTATTTTGTTAATGATATTAACATTACATGATCATTAATGTAATTAAAGCAAATAACATGGCGTGTGGAGTTAAAGGACAGTTCTGTTTTATTAAGTCTGCTCCTATGGGAGAAGACTTAAAATGCCTAGAGTTGTGCTGAGCAGCTCCAAAATAATTTCCAGCCACCTTTCGGAGGGCCATAACATTGACCTCCAGAGTTGACAATGGGCTGGAACTCAAACTCAACCTGGAAGTATGAGTTTTACTATGTTTTACACATAGTCACAAAGGCAAATTATCAAAATGAAAGCAAAAATCTAGGGGCACAAGTGGGTTAATAAAATCTTGGCAACAGACTGTACAGTAATACTGCTAGCTTTTTTCCACAAAACCGTATGCTAATGTTAAAAATTCCTTTCAAGTTTAGGGAGCCTGCAAGGGGAAATACTAATGGAAAACATTTCTGATTGAGTGGAAAGCAGGAAAATAAAATTAACGTTAATGTAAAGTCAGGACAGGGCGTGCCAGGATTAAGGAAAGCTGGGATTACATTGGCTAACAGGCAAAATAAGAAACCCCTGACAGCTTTGGCTTCACATAGCAGATAACTAAAATTATTTAGGTCAGAGATGGGCAACACGTGGCACTCCAGCTATTGCTGGGTTTCCTTTCCCATCATCATCATTAAAGCCGAACTACCACCCAATAAAAATATTGCCCCACATAACTGCCCAACTGGCGACTAGCTACTCAGTAGCGCTAGTCGCCAGAATTATTACCAGATTAAAGAGAAATCTCTATTCTTCCAGGACTGACAGCAGGACAGAGCGCAGACATCTTGTCATAGTGACGTCCACGCGCCTGCGCTGTCAGTCCCTTTTGGAGCCAGCCGGCTCCTAGCAACTCCTCCTAGACCCGGCTGGGACTGACAGCGCAGGCGCGCGGACGTCACTATGGCAAGATGTCCATGCTCCATCCTGCTGTCAGTCCTGGAAGAATAGCGATTTCTCTTTAATCTGGTAATAATTCTGGCGACTAGCACTACTGAGCAGCTAGTCTCCAGATGGGCAATTATGTGGGACAATATTTTTATTGGGTGGTAGTTCCGCTTTATGCACCTGGCCATCAGAGGATGACAGGAGTTGTAGTTCAACAATAGCTGGAGAGTCACAGTCACCACATTTGGCTCTTCAGCTTTTTGTCACTACAACTCGCAATTCCAACCTGATGTAAGTAGTAGACTAGAGCCCAGATCTACTTCTCAGTTTTCAAGGACAGTGTATAAAGACAAAGGAGCGCATTCAGTTTTTACCATCCCAAAGAGATAAAATAATCTACTACAAAAAAAATGGAAGACCAATTAATTGATTCATAAACTGCAAAGTTTATACAATATAGCTTTTAGGGACCTATGTTATAAAGAAAAGTAGGTAAAAGGTGGTACAATGTTAGCCTAGGAGACTAGTAAAGTAAAAAAAGATACCTTTAGTGACTGAGTGGCTCTAGGATGTAAGCTTTCAAAACACTGGGGGGTTATGCACTAAGGCGTAATAAAGAGGTGATCAAGCTGAGATGGCTTCTCCAGTGATATCACTTCTCCAGTTCCTATGTTATTCTATGGAGCCTATGCACTAAGATCTCCAAAGCTGGAGACATCTTAGTGCATTGATTCCATAGAATAACATAGGACTTGGAGAAAAGACATCACTGGAGAAGTCATCTCAAATGGAATATTTTGACAACCCTGCCATAATAAATGTGTCACAACCTCAAACTCCCTCCCAGCAACCACAGCACTTGGTGTCCTCTGTGACTCATGCACTCAGCCAGCTTCTGTTGGAAGAAAAAACAGGTAGAGGTGAACATGGAGGAGTCTGAGGTCCTGCGATCTTGCTGGTAACTGTCACATCCACCTCCATGGATGTGACATCCAGAACTGATTGGAAAGATCAGGTGTTAGGATGTCCTAGCAAGGTAAGTGGAAGTTAATATAAGGATCTTAGTGTTCCTTTACATGTTTACTCTATTAAAAACAATAAAAGTCTTTGGTGTTTTCATATAGATTCCTTCACGTCTCATGAAACATGCATCTCGTTATGGCATCACGGTTTGTGTCCTTCCCTTTGAGCTCGTAATAGCTTCAGGATCATTTACAAAAGTCTTGACTTCATTGTCAGCACAACTGATGACAAAGATCAACTTATTCACTTGATCTCATATTCCAGGCAATATTTCAGACTGACTTTGCTACTTTTCAGGGATCATGGACGGAAAACAAACTCAGAAACTCCAGCTTCATTCTCAAGTGTTACATAATATTTCTAGATTTCATATTTAAAACCTCACAACAACAGGTCTTTATCACAGGACAAGATGTCAACAGTTCTAAGGCAAGTCTGCACCAGGTAGCCTCTAATTCGGGATTACAGGAAGTAGCTTCCACTTTGGAAGCAATCCCATTCTCACAGCTCCACTTGCACATTTTTTTTTCAGATGGGAACAAGAAGTCCTCAACTTAACAGTCACATCTGATTGTCATCTTGCTTGGGGCTGGCACCAGCAGACATTACACCAAGGCAGATTTCTCTGGTCTGCAAAGGACAGTGGCTATCACTTACAGTATCTAAAATGGGGAACAGTTTATCTACAGAATTAAGCCCAAGGCTTGTGGTCACAACCAAAAAACTATCACTGTTTTAAAACTGAAGACAGTTAACTTAGCTGCTTAAGATCTAGTGAAACAACTCCATCATTGTCACATACATAAATCATCAAGGGGAAACCAGAAGCAAAGCAGCTTGGTTGCAGATCCAGAATATAACTTTGTTACAAGATCGTTGATTGGGACATCCTTTCTGTGGTGAGGGAGGAGGAGGTAAAATCAGGACACTGGAGAAAACAGTGTGGAGGTTGGACTGATTTATTTATTTCCATGGATCTGGCTGAGGAATAAGATTTGGTATCAGTGATGCATATGACTTGTACATACGAAATGCTGTGTTACAAATGATATAAGTTATACCTCTAGGATTTGTGAAGGATACGTAGGGTCCTATTTTGTCTTTGCTTTTGCTGATACTCTGACTGTTGTAGATCTATCTGAGCCTTTTGAATTTTGGATAGATAGAGTATGAGCAATTATTTATCTGATTTATTTCTGTAATTAGATAGTTAAATGTGATATTTATAATTGCTTGCTTCTCTAGATTTCCATTTTTTTGGCTAGTGTTTTCCACTGAAGAAGGGATCCTATTAGGTTGCTTTTTTTCTATTTGCTTTTATTTACTATATATGAGGGAAACTTACCAAAAATTCTTCTCATCATAAAAACAGAATCAAGAAAAACTAAATTTCCTACAGGAAAAGGTTCGTCAATTTGCCTTAAAGCACAAGACAACACTATATCAAAAACTTCCTAAATTTATGATTATATTATATTTTACAATATTAATTAATTACAGCATGGAAAAGTTCAGCAAGCTATGACTAGGCTTAAACAGACTTTTCTGAGAGAAGGAATAAAGCTTACACCCTTTTAGGGTGTTTCAGGCAAAACACCTGATTGGCTCTGTGAAAAGACCCAATGGTTGGTTCCATCACTCACGCCTCTTCTTAAATTGCTGATATTTTTCACCAGTTTTATAAATAATTTATATTTCCTATCATCTGAACAATTCTCATAGAGTCAGAAAAATATCTTACATTCAGGTCTATTCTGGATAAATGTAATCTTCCCCAACTGATTAAGTATATTAATATCCATCTTAATGAATCCATCTGTAATACCATACAGAATCTCACTCAAATCCCGGGTCCAGACGGCCATACAAATCTCTATTAGAATATTCACTCCAGTATTCCTAGGTTTATGAGAAGGCCCAGGATTCTTAAATTGGTCATGCTCACAGGCAACATTCAAGGAAGTGTCTCGGTCATGGCACTGGAAAATTAGGACTCAATCACAATTAAAATACTGAGGACACTTGAAGTTTAATCATACAATGCAAGATAGTGGAAACACTACTTCTCAGAAACCCATTTCTAGTACAACTAATACTAATCCTACAGTAAATCTATTGAAACCAACCTTTATGTACTATAATGCTGGGAGAAAATATAAAGAAATAAGCAAATTCATTTTGGTAGAAAGGACTAAAAATAACCAACAAAAAACATTTTTTAGCAAAGGGTACAAAGAAGCCCTTTCAACACTGGACCAGACAGGAGTGGAAAAATTGTCAAATGGCCCCCAACAAACAACTGCACAATGGATTTAGAAGAGGATGAAAAGCCAGAATAAAGGTCAATAAAAAGAAGATATGCAGACAAAACAACAGAACAAACAAAGGGATCTTAACCTCTCGCATTACCAACTAAGAAAGGAGCAGTAAACTGTTGGAAAAGGGCCTCAAATTTTCACCTATCAGTGGCCCAAATCAATTAAAATGGCTTATTGATTTGCATCAGTTGCTCCACAAGATAACACTCAAAAGACCAATGAACATATTTTAATACCAGGACATACCAAAGACTCAAAAGGGATAAAAATGTTAGAGGAGTTAATGCATGAATGTAAAGAATTTGGTGAAGGGACATCAGGAGCCAAACAAAAACCACCCATGCTACACACCAATTTGAATCCTCAATCAAGATTCTAACCACATCATTCGAAAGTGCCATTTACAGAAGCATTTTCAGAATTGATACACAAGGATTTTAGAAACATTTTCAGCGATCTAACCAAGAAACGAAGAACCTGTTTACAGCAACTGATGGATAAGGATGTTCTAATAATTAGAGGCAGACAAGGGTAGAGGATCCAGAACAAGACAGATTATCTTAAGAAAGCAAACAGAATTCTGGGAGATCAGAAAACCTATATGAAGCAGCCGCCAATCTAACTACAGAATTTCACAGAAAAATACTTGGAGCTGATAAAATGGTCTTAACAGGTGTCCATTCTGAATTCCTGTTTCTGACTGTCCATTTCCCTAAAACGGTGATTTACTACCATTTGTCAAAAATTACATAAAAATAAAGACAAACCACCAGGATGACCTATCAATTCAAGCATCAACTCTCTGATCAGCAATGTATCTTAATTCACAGATCATGTTCTACAAAAATATGTTCAAGAGTTAAAATCAAATACTAGAGGCTCCACAAAAGTCTTCCAAAAGTTACAGACTAGCCAGTGGCAGGACAACAACATCTGGCTTACATGCCATGCATGTTCTCTTTATACCTGCACTGATCATCATTTAGGTCTGGAAATCGCCCACTATTTGAATAAGGATAATAGTATGCCTGGAATACAGAACACCTTCACAATGCAAGACATATGTTTCATCCTCCAACATAATCTTCTAAAAGAAACATGACTTACACCTCTGCTGTAAGGCTATGGAAATGAGGTTTGCCTCCAGTTACACTAATCTCTTCATAGGATAATGGGAAAAATCACATCTATAACAGCAATATGGGACAGCCTCGTTCACTATGCCAGGTATAGCGTTCTCTTTTTAACATAGCTATGAATCAACAGAATTTTATAACATTGTGTTAAGTCGGGATAACAGTAACTCTATAAGTACCATAGGTGTGGACCTAATAGTCCCATCCAGTGCGCACCACACTAGGTGGCTCACTAGCATTCCCCTAAGCCTATTCTATCAACTAAGGAGAAACTGCTCAGATGATACTATTTTTCGACAACAAACTTTATGCTTGAAAAAGACAAATTCCTTGAAAAAGGTTACAAAGTGATGACAGTTCAGGCTTGATAAAGTGAGTGTGTCTTCAATGAATCATCTGTTATCCAATTACCTGACATACAAAAGGAAAAAGAAGGCCCAAATAAAACATTTTGTGACCAGATTTAATCAAAGGATTTGAAAAGTAATTTGGCTGGTGCCTAGTGACCTTGAGAAACATTTCAAACCCACTAAGGGGTCCAAGGTGTGACTGATGGATCACTGATGAAAGGGAACTACAAATGCAGCCATAGATACTGTACCATATGTAGTCACATCTAACACAGAGCATACTCTTGCCAATTTCACAATACAGGAGAGACTTTTTCTTTTCATTTGTACTATAGAACATGTTATATATGTACACAAAATTCATGCAGCTTACAATATGTTGTCAGAATTATATGCCTTATCAAAGAACGCTTTCTGGATAAATAATATCACCAAGGGCATTTCAAAACACAGTGTGGCAAGATATTTTTTTAAATATCTATATCAGTGGTTATAAGCTTTTTTTGCCCAAGGCACACCTAACACGCAGTTTGGCATTTTCAAGGCACCTCTATCATTTTATGTAATTTGTCAAGGTTGTAATGAAGGTTACATATATATATAGCATTATTGTTAGACATCACAACTAAAATAAACATATTGTACATAGTAATATCCTTACATATACATTTGGAAGTCTATATTCACATTTTTTCAAAGCCTTATAGATACAAGGGGGCACCTTAAGTGGATGTCCGTGGCAAACCAAAGTGCCACGGCACCCTGGTTGAGGAACACTGGTCTATATGTTACAGACAGAATGCCACCATAAACAAGAGGGAGACACCATTTTACAAAATTAGCCAAAACAAGAAAACTATTGTATTTTCAAGCTGCAGACTTTAAAAACCACGGGCCAAAACGAGGACCTTGATTTATGGTATATCGGATAATTTACTCAACATGGTCATAAAGGGACAAGACTCCATCCTTTGTTCTCAAAGTAACACTGAGTATTCCTAATCTGAGTTGTTCCAAAAGGGCATCTATTATCTGCCAAAAGCCTTCAGCCCATAGAGCTACCCATAAATTTTATTTGAGGCGCATGATTATTTATCCCCATATTTGCCTATCCCTTAACTCAATAGGACTCTCAATTATCCAGTCCCACCTTATGGTAGTGTACCATTAGGTATCCCCATAGCCCATCCCATTATTAGCTCACAATAAGCTCTGTATCTATTTAAAAATCTTGGCACAGTGCTGCCCCATATAAACTCATTACTTTTTTTCTTCACTCCCTCACTCTGGTTAGCTTCCCTATATTACAAGGTACATCATTTCAGAGACTATGGCTCAATACCTAAATGTATATTCTGCTTCTGTTATAATCAGTAACTTATTAGCTTTCCACACAATTCCATATTATTTTATATATTATCCATAAAGCCTCACCCCCCCCCAACCTTTTTCCATCACACATCAGATGGAGGTAGATTTTGGAATTGAATGAATAAGCTCCTGCAGGCAAACTACTCTTGCAATAGAAGACTAGCAACAGTTCAGTATTCAGTACCAATATAGTTTATCTTTTATATAATATACAAAGGAAATCTTAAATAGGATTATCTTCTTCATTGTATGATAAATACAACATACGTAGTGTGAATTATACATATGTATTATTTCTCCACTATAAGAAAAAAAATTCAATGTGAAATATAACTATAAAGAAAATACATTTATCTTGATACTTTTATGTCAATTCAGCTGTACACTTGAGGTTTCTTTTTTTAGTCAATTGGGACTGAAGAGAAACATTGTTGCATATTATAGTCGATAACATACACTATCATCAATAACCTTCGACCACTCACTCCCTTTATCATATTATTCCAATTAATTATACGTTTGGGTTAGTGAAGCAGGCACACTTTGATCTCCAGAAGAAGGCATGCCAAAACACGCTGAGCTGACTACCACAGACAACTACCACCACCACCCACATGGAAAGCTTAGGACATTTTTTTCATGGAGCAACAGTAGGAGACATGAGATAACTTCACATCAGGGAGGAGAAAGCCTCTTCAGAAGAGACACTATAACACTCATGATCTGAGGAACATCACATTTGAGAATACCTTAAGAATGCATGACACACTGATTTCAGGTAAGCCTACCTCTTAACTAAAAATGGATTCCATGTGTGGTAAATCTATGTGAGATGTTCTAACAAAAGATTTTGTCTGTATGCTGCCACTGCTCTATCTGATTACCTCATTTTATTTACAAGCCATTAATATCATATTTGATCATGCATGTATTTGTCTTCATAGGTCTCCTTAATTTTAGTCCATGTCCTTCATTGTATTCTCTCCTTAGCAATACTCTGTCTCTCTATGCCACCTTTCAGTATTAGAGCTTCCTACACATTTGCTTATGTGTTTTCTCTCTTTAAAGGTCTATACAAGTATTTAGGAAGAATATTGGTAATATCATATTTAATGCAAGACCAACCACTGATACTCTGTGTTTATCAACCTGAGCAAGTATTGTGTTCCTTGTATTTCTTAGCATTTTTTTTATCACATATATGTTCTTAATAAGAAAGGATAATTTGAATGTAACTTTGGGGACAAGCTATAGGGGAGATATAAGAAGATCTATTTAAGACATTTTTAGGGCAATTAGGGAGACTCAACCCTCGCTTTATCCCAGACATTATTTCTCAGTCATTCTTTATACTTGAATATCTATCTTATCTCTTTTCTCTCCATCCCACTTACTTTGTCACTCAGTTCATTAGCACCAATAATAAGTCTCTGTTAACTCAGATTACTCACTTGTCTTGGGACTCTATATACACATAGAGATGAGGCTCGAAACACTTGGAAATAATGCCATGGAATGGGTTCTCTGGTGCTTTTTGTTTCTTTGGCTGAAAATAAAGAATATCAGTTATGTTAAGTATGGCTACACTGTCTTTATATGTAAAGGAAAGGTGGAGACATTCTGAAATAAATCAACTGTACCATAGGGGACACATTAAAATGTTCACTGATGTAATGGGGTGTTTAACCTCTTGAATGATAGAGAGGTATCCAGTGACAATATGTTGAAGGCCTTTATGGATTCAAGGGATTAAAAGATCCATTAAATCAATAGGAACCCTGGGAATTTTTGTCACTTATGGAGCAGTTGGTTTGCCCCAGAACTTTTCTGACGTAAACAAACTGCAACCCAAGGGACGAACACATTCCAATTAATTTAAATTATGCTTTGAACCCCATTTGATGCCAGAGACCTCTTCAAAGCATTATGAAGCAATTATCTGGTGACATCTGTAGCATTCAAGGGGTTAGAAGTGCCATTTGATTCAATGGAATTGCTATGTTTCCCCCACATTGCAGTTCCTTTACTCCAATTCATCCCTGAAATAAAAGGACTCACATTTTAACTGAAGCATTTTAAATAACGCAGAAGTCCTCAAAACCCCACAAGAGCAGGATTTCAGGATCTCTTCACATGAGCGAAGGAGGGTCAATAATTTGATGCCCTTGTTCTGTACAGCGGACTAGGCAGGCAACTGACTGATTCAGCTGTGTTCATGAGTTATGAAATCCTGCATATTTAGATGGGCCAACTTTAGGAACCTGCTTAAGTGTGAAAATAAATCTGCAACATTCTTTATTATTACAGTCTCCAATTGCTGACAATCGTGTGATAGAATAATAATCTATTTTTCCAACCTATTGTGCTGTAAAAAAAAATGAACTGCAGTGGAGGCCAGTGTAACATCAATGTAGTCCCAGCACATAACAGGAAATACAAGAGCTCAAGCAGATCTAAACCAAGTGGTCCCATTACTCTTTGGACCTTATGTATAAAAGTAAACTGAAGCAATACTGAGGCACACCTAGGGGAGAAATAATGAATTCTATGGATTTAAATTGGTCTTTTAGGGCTCGATCCAAATGTTGGAGTAAAAAAAGTCGGTAGGGCAAAATGGATACCGACGAACAAAATAAAATGTCTTGGACAGTATTCAAATGTCCTACCGACATTAAGCACAACAGACGTTAGGACTCAAAGCTGGTGTTGTGTCCAAACGTCCGTTTTGTGTGTTAAGTTCCCAAAACACTGCTAAATAACGCCAGTTTTGGGAACTTAACAGTAAAAAGTTAACCATAGGTGCCTGACATACTGTTAAGCACCGATTGTTAAAAAATCTGTGTTAAACTTACCTGTCATCCACTGTCTGTCTCCTTCTGTCTCCATTCTTTCTTCTATCTTTTTTCTTCTCTTGTATCTTCTGTCTTTTCTTTTTGCTGTAAAACAAAAACAAAAGTTTAAGTTAAAAGCATACACACTTTAACCCCTTGAGTGCCAGAGGGGTACGCAACGCATGGGGCCCAAAGGGTCAAAGTATGTAGTGGTATGAGAGTTCTTAAAATACAAATGTCCCCATAATAAAGATAATAATAATAATAAATGTTGTTAATATATTAAAAGCCAATGGTTTTCCCACAAGTATAATAAAATAATACTTATCATATACATCGCTGTCTCCGCCTCTGTGTGAGGCTACTGAGGCAGCAGCAGAGACAGATTACTGCGCAACACCACCACCCCCTTCTTGTCCACTGGCCGAAGCACGCTCCGGTCTGAGGGAATTAGAATTGAGGCTGCCCTTATATATGGGCAGCCTTACTTCTAATTCTCTCACAGCCACGCATCTCTCACGCATCTCCCAGACAATCAGTTAGAAGCACAGCTGCTCAAAGTTTATTGGCTAGGAGGTGCGCAAGCATATCCCAGCCATTGGCTGTGAGAGAATTAGAAGTAAGGCTGACCATATATAAGGGCATTCTCAATTCTAATTCCCTCAGACCAGAGCGGGCATCGGCCCGTGGACAAGAAGGGGGTGTTGCGCAGTATTCTGTCTCCGCAGTCGCCTCAGCGACCTCACACAGCCACGGAGACAGCAACATATATGATAAGTATTATTTTATTATAGTTATGGAAAAATCATTGGCTTTTAATATATTAACTACATTTATTATTATTTTTATTATGGGGCATTTGTATTTTAAGAACTGGCACACTACTACATACTTTAACCCTTTGGGCCCCAGAGAGGTACGCAAGGCATTGCTTTGCAATGCCTTGCGTACTCCTCTGGCACTCAAGGGGTTAAAGTATGTATGCTTTTAACTTAAACTTTTGTTTTTGTTTTACAGCAAGAAGAAACAAAACAGAAGATACAAGAGAAGAAAGAAGGACAGAAGATAAGAAAGAAGATGACCAGGAAGCTGAGGACCCGCTGGACATCAGGATTAATGTGTTACTTGTAATGTGATGTTTTTTAACTTAGTCGGGTTAACCCTATGAATGCCGGCAGGGTAATGATACCCCACTGGCACTCATAGGGTTAATTCTACTAATGTCTGACACATTTCTTTATGCTTTGGATGTATTGATAAGAGGATTTTAGTCTTACCTGTTAAATCCTTTTCTCTTAGTCCACATAGGTTATTGGTAACTTTGGGTGGGTGAGCAGCCCCTTTAAGTAGGCTGGAACAATTCTGAGAAGTAAATGCAGTGGTGGAGCCTACCTTCCCTCCTTGGCTGTAGCTAGCCAACCAGCTCCAGTAAGATTTGAGACACTAACTATTGACTAGCTAGTGAGAAGGAAAAGAAGACTCCGGTGAGCATGAACCTGAAAGGATCCCCACGTTCTGCCACAGGAGAGCCAAGCATGGTCCCTTGACAGGGTGGGAGACCAGTAATCTATATGGACTAAGAGAAAAGGATTTAACAGGTAAGACTAAAATCCTCTTTTCTCTCTCATCCAATATAGGTTACTGGTAACATATGGATGTCCAACCATTGAGTTTCTCAGATGTGGAAAGGAAGGCAAGGACCAGGCGGAGGGCCCCCAAAGTTACCAGAGCATATATGAACCTTCAGATCAGAGATAGCCCAACAATAACAAAATAAGTGTCAATGGACACTGAACAGGGGTAACAACACCCCAGGAACTGCTACACAGCACACTGAACTAAAGCCAACAGGGCTCAAAAGTGAGGGAGCACTGAAGAGCCGAAAGGAAGATCCTAGACAGGCAAGACTGCCTCCAGGATCTGTCTCCCAAAACCGGCATCAGCCGACGCCAGCACAGCAACACAGTAGTGTTTCGAAAAGGAGTGCACAGATGACCAAGTGGCAGCCTTGCACAACCGATCAGCTAAGGCCTGATTCTTGGAAGCCCAAGATGCCCCAATAGATCTAGTGGAAGGAGCCGTGACCCGAAAAGAAACAGGCTTCTTCCTCAGTTCGTTAACCTTACAAACAGTGGACTTAATCCAAAACACAAAGGTCCCTTGGATGCAGGTCTCCCTGCCCTGGGACCCTCAGGAATGATGAACAGAGTGTCAGACCGTTGAATGGACTCCGTGCGATGCACACAAAACTTGAGACAAAGCACCACAGCTAACAAGTGAAGATCCTTCCCCTTGTCAGAGGAAGGGCCAAGGCAGAAAGAAGGAACCACAATCTCCTGATTAAGGAGGAACTCAGAAACAACCTTCTGGAGAAATTCCTACGAAGTTGGAAGCACCACCATGTCCTAGTGAAACACCAAAAAGAGGTGGTTTACAAGACAGAACATGCAACTCCGCTACACGGCGAACAGACACGATCGCCAGGAGAAAAGCCATGTACCACGTCAGCTGACATAGAGGAATAGTAGCCAAAGACTCCTAGGGAAGGCGCTGAAGGACGCCCTAAACCAAGTTAAGATCCTACTAAGGAGCGGGACACTGAAATACAGGACAAGTATGAGCAACGCCCTGGAAGAAAACCTAGCCATCAGGAATAGCAACGCGCCCTGAACGAAAAACTGAGAGAGCAGATGTCTGAACCTTAAGGGAACTCAAACTGAGGCCCTTGTCCACACCTTCCTGTAAGAAGGCCAGGACCGTAGGAAAATCAAAATCCGGAGATAGGTCCTTGTCAGCACACCAATAGAGAAAGGTAGACCAGACTCGATGGTAAGCCCTAGAGGAAACAGGCCTGCGTGCACTAAGCATAGTCGCCACCACACCAGAAGAAAACCCTTTCTTCCACAATAGTGAGGATTCAATTTCCAAGCCATCAATGCTAGACGATAGACATCCTCCTTCCGCAGCTAACCCTGTAGAAGAAGATCCGGATGGCAAGGGAGCTCCACTGATCCTGAAGCTCTGGAAACCAAGCCTGCCATGGCCAGTACGGAGCAATCAGAATGACTGGACATCGCTCCAGTCACAGTTTCCTTATCACCCTGGTCAACATGAGGATGGAAGGAAAGCTGTAAGCCAGAGGAAATAACCAAGGAATGGACATGGCATCCACTGCTAGAGCTAGAGGATCCCTCCAGTGAGAGCAGAATGTCGGAATCTTCCGGTGGTGTCTTGTCACCATCAGGTCGATGCATGGAAGACCCCACCTCTGAACAATGAGGTTGAACACCTCTGGGTGCAGTTCCCACTCTCTGCTGTCCGACTGAGGAAGTCTGCCATGACATTGTATACGTCGGGAATGTGAACTGCGGATATGGCAGGAACATGTTCTTCAGCCCAAGACAAGATAGCCTTGACCGCTAACCAAGCTGTGAGACGTCTTGTGCCGCCTTGCTTGTTGATGTAAGCCACCGCCGTGGCATTGTCGGACTGGACCCGGACCACAATCCTCCAGCTGGCGTGTCCAGTGGAAAAGGGCATGAAATACCGCCCGAAGCTCCAACACGTTGACGGGAAGGAGAGATTCCTCCGGAGACCCTATTTACCCAGGCCGCAGCAAATGCTGGACATAGGGAAGTTCCAGCGGTGGCAAAAATGGACTTGAAGGAGGCCTCAAGTTTATCGTCAGTCCAGTCTACAAGAGCAGAGGTATCAGCAGCTGGCAAAGAAGTGGACTTAGAAGTCCTAGAAACAGGGGCATCCACCTTGGGAAGATGAACCCACTGAGCTAGAGCCACATCAGAAAATGGGGTAAAGCTTAGCAAACTTCTTGGAGACAGAAGGCTTTCTGTCGGGAGACTACCACTCATCAGACACTAACCGGTCAAAAGTGGGGAGAGGTGGAAAACAAGTATGGGGACGTTTAGGCTTCTGAAATACATCAGAGGGGTCAGAAGAAACCTGTTGAACCAAAGGAATGTTTAAGGTGTTTGATACGGCTCTGATCAGGCTCGCAGCAGAGGGATCAGGGTCAGCGTCAAAGGGGGGTCTCAAAAGAACTGAGAGGAGACCACTGCAGAACATTCCCCAGAGTCAGAATCCTCCAACAGTTCCTCATCAGAGGAATTTGATATATCAGGTACTCCCTTCGGTTTCAGTAGGGAAGATCTGACAGAAGTAGGGGTCTGCCAGGAGCGGAAGACCCCCTGTAACTGGGATGGAAAGAGTCAAGATATATACTGGAGGTCTCTAGTAGCAGCCTTAAACTTACATCCAAAATGGCTCTAATGCAAGGCTGGAGGTCCCTGGGGAAGACTCAGGGACAACACAACATGCTGGGCATAAATAACCTGATAACTCTCTAGGCAGCCCTGATTGACATGAGGATCAATGCGCAAAGGGGGACGCAGAGACCCCAGCGTCCTCAGTCTTAGTCCTAGCCCCAAGTTCCAAAGGAATAGACATTCTCACAGTGTCAAAACGTTCAAGGTATAAGGAAATACCCAAATACAGTGTGTATGATTAAAATTTCACCCCAGAATCGCTAAAATACACTTATCTGTCAGGTGAAGGGTTAATCTGCTGAGGAGAGAAGGAGAGTAGAGGCCCAGTGTAAGGTACTTGTTCAGGGAAAGCACAAAATGGCTGCCGCAACGTGAGCCAATCAGGAACGAGCATGAAAGTGCTCATGGGAAATGTAGTTTTCCCAGAAAAAGTACCCCAACAGTTCCTGAAGCCCCCTGAGCCCCCCAACACACACTAAACGTTGACCGGATAGTAGAGCAAGGGCAGACAATTAAAAATGAGCCAACTCTGAAGTCGCTATGTTGAGCAGTTGCAGAGATATGTCCCAAACTGTAAAGTCCCATAGAAGTGAATAGATCAATGGCATCTATGCGGTAAAAGCAGAACATAATTTTTGCAAAGTTGAACTGTGAGGAAAATTTACACCAAACATCATTAAGCCTCTTTGGGCAACTCCTGGGGAAAGACTTTGCAGCCAAGATTTTGCCCCCAGGGCTTAAGTCCACAAAAGCACCTGGTAAACTGAGCTATCCACATTTGGGTGATGGGAATTGTCAGTGATGTTAATCCGCCTAGTGGTAGTATCCCATATCTAACAGAAAAATGATAAACAAGCTAAAACTATAGCAGAACTGTTTTCTTGCCTTGTGTCTTCACCAAGGAACACATCTTACTGAGGCTGGTTGGCTAGCTGCAGCCAAGGAGGGAAGATAGGCTCCACCCCTACATTCTCTTCTCAGAATTGTTCCTGCCTACTTAAAAGGGCTGATCGCCCACACAAAGTTACCAGTAACCTATATTGGACGACAGAGAAATGGGGCTCAGAGCCCCATATCAATACATCCACTGAGGACTTAGGGTTTTTTAAATTCAAGTTTCTGTGTCGGCTGTTTAAAAGGGCGATAAGGGACTCAAGTGAAGAAAAAAAAAAAAAAAAAAAAAAAAAAGGTGTTAACTTTCCTGCGATAACTTGAGTCCCTTATCGCCTGTTCTTGGCTATCTCAGACATTTGAATTGCTATTACGGTGTTTTCATCATTTTAAATGGATGAAAACACCTCTTAACTATATCACACTACCGCTCTTTTTTTTGCCAGTATTTTTTCACAGCACAGACATCTGAATAGCTTACAGTGCTGGAAAAACTGCAGTCGGCATAAAAAACAGCCGTCTCCAACATTTGGATCGAGGCCTTAATCCCTTGAATGCTAGAGTAAGCACCAACGCATTTAAGGTTTTAAAAGTTTAATTTAAATCAATGGTAAAGTCAAATATAAGTATTAGTACCAATTTCCTTAGATACATAAGGCCATTTGTTTCATAATTGAGGCTGAGCATCCCCAGAAAATAAAAAACAACAAACACCCATACATCTTTATCTATACATAAACTCCTAGTAGTCAGTATAATAGGATTTTAGTCTTACCTGTTAAATCCTTTTCACTTAGTCCATACAGGTCACTGGTACAATGGGAGGCGATCCGCCCCTTTAATAGGCAGGAACATTCATTCAAATGTATGCAGGGGGTGGAGCCTCCCCTCCTACTTAAGCTGCCTTCAGGCCAGAGCCAAGCTAAATTGATTTGAGACACTAAACTGACCAGAGGTAAGAAGGAAAAGGAAGACTCCTGTGAGCATGCCCCGAAGGTCTCCCACTGAATGCCACAGGAGAGCCAAGCATGGTCCCTTGACAGGGTGGGAGACCAGTGACCTGTATGGACTAAGTGAAAAGGATTTAACAGGTAAGACTAAAATCCTATTTTCACTGTCGTCCAATACAGGTCACTGGTACAATGGGATGTACAAACATTGAGCTTTCCCCTGAGGCGGGAAGTAAGGCAAGGACCAGGCGCAAGGCCCAAGTCACTCAGAACTGCTATGAACCAATTAATCATACAGCCCAACAACACAAGTGTCAACGGACACCAACCAGGGGGAAAAACGAACCCCCGAACTAACACAGCACACTGAACCAGAGCCAACAGGGCTCAACAGCAAAGAAGCACTAAGCACCACAGAGTAGAAGGTCTTAAACAGGCAAGACTGCCTCCAGGACCTTCCTCCCAAAGCTGGTATCAGCCGAGGCCAGTACATCAACACGATAGTGCTTCAAGAATGTGTGCACAGAGGACCAAGTGGCCGCTCTGCACAGTTGATCAGCAGACGCCTGATTCTTGTAGGCCCAAGAGGCCCCAATTGATCTGGTGGAATGAGCAGTAACCCTGAAGGGAACGTGCTTATTCCACAGTTTGTAGGCTTCACGAATGGTAGATTTTATCCAAGAGGCAATAGTTACCTTGGATGCCGGTCTCCCTGCCCTAGGCCCCTCAGGAATGACGAACAAGGCGTCAGACTTCCTGATAGACTCAGTGTGATGAACATAAAATTTAAGACAACGCACAACATCCAACAAATGGAGATCTCTTTCCTTTTCAGAGGAAGGGTTAGGGCAGAAAGAAGGAACCACAATCTCCTGATTGATGTGAAATTCGGAGACAACCTTGGGTAAAAACTCCTTGGAAGTGCGAAGCACTGCCTTATCCTTGTGGAACACCAAGTAAGGAGGTTTACAAGACAGAGCTTGTAACTCTGCTACCCGGCGAACTGAGACAATAGCCAACAGAAAGGCCATTTTCCAGGTCAAGAGACGCAAAGGAATAGAAGCCAAGGATTCAAACGGGGGTCTCTGGAGAACCCCTAGCACCAAATATAGGTCCCACTGGGGAGTAGGACTCTTGAAGGCAGGCCGAACATGAGCCACACCCTGAAAGAAAACCTTAACATCAGGAAGAATAGCAATTCTTTCCTGGAAAAACACAGACAGAGCAGAAGTCTGAACCTTGAGAGAACTCAGGCTGAGTCCCTTCTCAACCCCATCCTGTAAAAAGGCTAGGACTGTGGGAAGATGGAAATCTAGAGACAGATCCTTATCAGTACACCATGCTACAAAGGTGGACCATATGCGATGGTAGATCTTGGAAGACACAGGCTTGCGACCTCTAAGCATCGTGGACACCACTGAAGAGGAAAACCCTTTCTTCTTTAGAATTGAGGATTCAACCTCCAAGCCATCAAATGGAGATGCTGAACATCCTCCTTCCACAGATATCCCTGAAGAAGCAGATCTGGACGTGCAGGAAGCGGAACAGGATCCGTCACAGACATGGCTAGCAGTTCCGGATACCAGGACTGACGAGGCCAATTTTGAGTGATTAGGATGACAGGACAACGCTCCACCTTCAGCTTCTGGATGACTCGGATCAACAGAGGAAGAGGAGGGAAGATGTAAGCCAGAGGGAACGTCCAAGGGATTGACAAAGCATCCACTGCCAGAGCAAGAGGGTCACTCCACCGGGAGCAAAACACTGGCACCTTCCTGTTGTGTCTGGTAGCCATCAGATCCACTACTGGCACCCCCCACATCTGGGTGAGAAGGTGAAACACCTCTGGATGAAGCGCCCAGTCTCCGCTGTCGACTGTGTGACGACTGAGAAAATCTGCCATGACGTTGTCTACGCCTGGAATGTGTACCGCTGAGATGACTGGCACATGAGCTTCTGCCCAAGATAAAATGGCCTTGACCTCTAACCAAGAGGTGAGACTTTTTCTGCCGCCTTGTCTGTTGATGTAGGCCACGGCGGTGGCGTTGTCGGACTCTACTCTGACTGGACAACCTTCCAGCTGAGATTCCCAGTGCCTCAGGGCAAGAAAGATGGCACGAAGTTCCAGAACATTGATGGAAAGAAGAGATTCTTCCAGTCCCCATTTCCCCTGAGCACTGAAACGACCCAGTACTGCCCCCCCATCCCCGAAGGCTGGCATCTGTCGTAACTGTGGTCCAATAAGGAACCCGAAAGGACCTCCCTTTCAGGAGATGAGACAGGTCCAACCACCACTCTAGGCTCAGCTTGACATGAGGGGGCAGAGATACTGAGAGATGCTGATGATCTGGATGAGATCTGCAAGTCTGAATCACAAACCTCTGAAGTTCCCTGGTGTGTGTGCCATGGCAAAAGGCACTGCCTCTATCGTGGAAATAAACTTCCCCACCAGAGAGGTCAACTTTGGTACTGGAACTCTGTCCAGTTCCAGGATCCTGGCCACCCGGATAGCAATCTGATGAGCCACTTCCTCCGGTAAAAACACCATGCACTGCTGAGTGTCGAACAGGAGACCCAGGAAGAGGAGCTGTTGAGATGGAACCAAGTCTGACTTGTCCAGATTCACAATCCAGCCGTGGCGATTGAGTGTCTGTATGCACAACTGCAGCTGCTGGTGAATGATCTCCGCAGATGAGGCTTTCAGGAGCAGATCGTCCATGTAAGGAGTCACCCTGACTCCATCTCGATGAAGCACAGCTATCAAAGCTCCCAACACCCTCTGAAAGACCTGAGGAGCTGAAGTCAGACCTAAGGGAAGAGCTGAAAACTGAAAGTCGCCTTTGTGACAGGCAAATCTGAGATACCGTCTGCTCTCTGGATGAATAGGGATGTGAAGGTATGCATCCTGAAGGTCCAGGGAGGCAAGGAACTCCCCTGGAGACATTGCTGCTATCACAGAACGCAGAGATTCCTGACAAAAGTGGGAACTCACAACAAAGGAATTGAGATCCAAAATAGGACGAGCACCTCCGTCCTTTTTGGCCACAACGAACAGGTTGGAGTAGAATCCTGAACCTGTGTCCTCTGGTGGAACCAATTCCAGGACCTCTTTGTCCAAAAGATCCTGAATAGCGTCGTCGAACAGACGTCTTTTTGTAGGCTCCTGAGAAGGATGAGTAAAATGGAACCGAAAAGGAGGAAAAGAAGAGAAAGGGATCCTGTATCCCTCTGATACCACCTGAACAACCCAAGGGTCCGCCACTGACTCCTCCCAAACCCGGCGAAAGATGTGGAGACATCCACCTACAGCCGGATGCGGACCCGGGTTCGGAAAGTCATGCCGAAGCAGTCTTGGAGGTCTTGGCCTTGGGGGCAACTTTGGGCTTCCAGGACTGTTTGAGCTTGGAGGAGGAGCGCGTGGAGGACGGACCCGTCTGGGATGTGGAGCGTGTCTCAGTTTGGAAAGAACGAAAGGACCGATTGCGTTTGGCTGGAAACTTCTTCTTGAATACCGACGGCAGAAGAGTACTTTTGCCACCAGTGGCCTCGCTAATCATCTCCTTAAGTTCAGATCCAAACAGTAAGGACCCCTGAAAAGGCAAAGAAAGCAAGGCTTTCTTAGAGGCAGTGTCAGCAGACCAAATTTTCAACCAAAGAGCACGTCTAGCTACTACAGAGGAAGTAGAGGCCCTCGCCATCATGCGCACAGCATCAAAAGCAGCGTCAGAAACATAATTTTGAGCTTCTAATATATTAGCAAGAAGCTGTAACTGCTCAGACACTGGTGCATCCTGGCGAACCGCCTCAGCCAGTTGTTCAGTCCAGGCCGCAATGGCCCTATTAACCCACGCCACTGCGAAGGTTGGTTGCATGGCAGTGACAATAGAGGCAAAAATGGATTTAAGACACATCTCTAACTTTTTGGCCGTCCAATCCTGCAGGGCCGAAGCATCTGACACAGCTAAGGCAGTAGATTTGGATAACCTAGAAATAGGAGCATCCACTTTAGGAGGATGAACCCATTTTGCCAGTTCAGCCTCAGGAAAAGGATAAAGTTTAGCAAACTTTTTGGACACAGAAGAGGATTTTTCGGGATTCCTCCACGCGTCAGAGACTAAACGGGCAAGAGTAGGGTTATTAGGAAAACAAACCACAGCCTTAGATGGTTTTTGGAAAACATCAGTTGGATCATGAGTAGATTCCTGAGTCAGAGGAAGGTTGAGCGTAGTTAACACAGCTCTAATCAAACCCTCAGCAGAAACAGAGTCACATTCATAAGGGTCACCAATGGACCTATTAGATTCTATAACAGTGCCTTCCTCAGCATCAGAATCCTGCAAAAGTTCTTCCTCAGAAGAATCAGATACATCAGGAGCCCCCTGTGGCTTAGGCAGGGAGGTCCTGATTGTGGAGGGGGTCTGCCAGACTTGCAGAGCCCCCTGAACCTGAGAGGGAAAGAGTTGAAGAGTGGATCTGAGATCCTTAGTGGCAGCTTTAAACTCTTTTACCCAAGTTGGCTCAATAGCGTGGCTGGGAAGCCCAGGGTTGCTATCCTGACTTTCTGCACATTTTGGGCATAAATGACCTGAAAATTCTCTAGGCAGCCCAGAGTGACAAGAGGAGCAAAACGCAATGGGGGAAATGGCCACCCCAGCCTCTTTAGTCTTGGGTGTAGCCCCTGACTCCAGTGGAGTAGACATGCTCACAGCGTCAGATATACTCCACTAAGAAAAATCACCCAGTAGAAGTGTGAAAGATTAAAGTTTCACCCCAGAAATGCCTAAAATCTGACTTATCTGGCCAGCGAAGGGTTAATCTGCTGAGGGGAGAGAAGGTTCGGTCCCTGCGTAGTATACTCGCTGAGGATAACACCACAAAATGGCTGCCGCGACG
This sequence comes from Rhinophrynus dorsalis, assembly GCA_037306005.1. Taxonomy (NCBI): domain Eukaryota; kingdom Metazoa; phylum Chordata; class Amphibia; order Anura; family Rhinophrynidae; genus Rhinophrynus; species Rhinophrynus dorsalis. The sequence goes on along the minus strand of CM074719.1, from coordinate 331,154,036 downwards.
GTAACCAATCAGAAAACGAGCGCGAAATAAGCGCTCATGGGAATCTTAGTTTTCCTCAGAAGTACCCCAAAACAGTGCCCGAAGCCCCCCCAGACTCCCAACACACCGAATCTAGCTACCGGATGATAGAGCAGGGGAAGACCAACAAAATGAGCCCTCTCTGAAGTTGCTGTGACAAGCGGTTCCAGAGATACGTCCCACACTGTGTAAACCCATAGAGAGTAAAGGAGCAATGGCGTCTATGCAGGTAAAAGCGCGCTTAAAGGCGCGGAACATTAAATATTAATAAAGTATACCTGAAAGAAAAAGTTCACCAAACACACTTCCAGTACATGTAAAACATGAGAAAATAACAACCCAAAGCTCCAAAACCCAGGGAATACCACAGACATTGCATAAATACAAGCAAAAGAAATAAAAAAACCCTATGAGTGCTGGAGTGCATAATGAGAACCCCGAAATACATGCCCAAAGAAGGGACACTGTGGGACAAGTGGACCTTCAGCACTCAAAGGGTGGCTCACCTTTCTGCAGGACTTCTGTCTTCAGGTAACCATGTTAAAAGGGAATTAACCAGAGGAAAATTCCCCAGCAGGGAAGCTACTTGACACAAGATGTTCCCTCTTCAGGGCATAAGGTCCACCAGAAAATCCCTGGAAGCTGCACTAGCCAAATTGGAGAGGGCAATTCACAGCCATGGTCACCCGCCTAATGGTGGTATTCCATATTTGAAGGAAAACAATAAAAAAACTAAAGTTGAATGAGAGATGTTCTCCACCTGCTGTGCACAGCACACAGGAACAAATCAATCTAGCTTGGCTCTGGCCTGAAGGCAGCTTAAGTAGGAGGGGAGGCTCCACCCCCCGCATACATTTGAATGAATGTTCCTGCCTATTAAAGGGGCGGATCGCCTCCCATTGTACCAGTGACCTGTTTTGGACGACAGTGAAAAATATGTTTTTTTGTTTGGATCCATGAAGGGACATGTTTCTTTGTTGCAGGACCCCAGACGCCTTGTACTGAAGACTTCCTTCCTTCCTAGAAATACTTCAGTGGGAGTAGTTTGAGGCTTTACAATAAAAACTACATACAAAGCCAATCAAAGCAATTCTGGAGTAAGTAACTGCACTAGCGGGGAGAAATAAAACATGTCCATTGATTTAAAAAGGGCTTTTAAGCCCATGAATGCTAGAGAGACGTCCAACTTATTACCAAGCAATGCATTGGAGATCTCTCTAAAATTCAAAGCGTTAATAGTATTGACCCCAATAATGCAGTTGGTTTCCCAAAAAATTGCTTCACTTTGCTTGTGTACATAAAGCCCCACTACACCGCATCTGCCTCCATGGACATGATATCCAGTACTTATAAAACATTCAGAACCGATTCATAGTGGTTATTTCCTGTCACACTGCATTGCACACTCACACTGGTCTTACAGAGGCAGAATGTGGTCAGTAAAATGAGTTCCTATTGCAAATAATTCACCAGTTCTCTCCAAGTATGATGTGCAGTTCAAGGAGCTCTTCATTGCTGGGGTGTCAGCAACTTAATTGGGGCTCATGGGAACGTCTCTCCTCTCCTTAGAAGCCCCAAACTGGAAAATCCGCCATCAGTGGGCTTCTATGGGGCCTCTATGGGGAGAAGAGAAGTTCCTGTGAGAGCAGAGTAAGGCGCTGATGTCATTACACTTTGCAGATATCAGTGAACTGCACACCAAACTGGTTATGAGCTATGGGGAATCTGTTCTCATAGCCCTAAAAGAACTACCAAGGCATTAAAAAGGTTATTTATGGCCCTATACAGCCCTGTAAAACCACTTTTGAAGGCCTAAACAGGACAGTTTAGAGTGGGTTGAATGGAAAGAAAGCAAAGTTCATCATAGTTTAACCATTCTGATGGTAAAGAGACCTACAAAGCATTCTGTAGTGACGCAATGGAGACGTCTCTAAGATCCAAGGGGTTGAGGATCCCATAAAACTCACTTTATCCAAGTCCCCTTCTCTATCCAGGGCTGGTTCCTCTGCTATGCTGTCATCATCCAAGAAGGGATTGGTAGAGGCAGGAGTCTGTGGCTCTGGCTTTTTCTAAGAAGTAGGCACATAATACAAATTATTTCCAGTTTTCTTGTTTCATTAGGTCCTGAAAGCCCATTTTGTGAACAGATACATATCAATGGATGTATTCAGGAAGTTAACCCATTAATGCTTTAAGGAACAGAGGGGTGTGCAACACACTGAAAAGCACCCCCCTTAGTCTTTCAAGGAGCAGTAAATGTTCAATATGGCTTCCTAGCCAGCCAATATATATATATATATATATATATATATATATATATATATATATGTGTTATATACACACACACACACACACACACACACACACACACACACACACACACACACACACATAAACGACAGCATAAAGGACAAATAAAATGCCCTCAAATTCACACTGATGGCTTCATGGCATTAAAAGCCCAATTTAAATCAATGAGAACGTTTATTTGTCCTGTTTGCCTCCAAACTGCATCTCTCCAGCTTCCTGATTATAGCCCATATTGTCTATAAACATTAATTTTACACAATTTAATAAACAATCTATATGTAATGTAGTAATTTATGAGCACATTTTTAATGCTTCAGCATGGGATCCATTAAATGTTAAGGTCTTGATTTATATACGGCTACATAGATCACTAATTAGACCTCATCTGCAGCAAGGTGTCAATTTCTGAAGACCATATTCTAGAAGGACATCAATAAATTAGTGAATAATCACACAAGGGCTTCAAAATGGTGTATGGTCAAAATAACAAATTTCACCAGGAAAGACCCCAGGACCCTAATATGTCTAAACTTGGAGAACAAGGGTTATGTGGTTAAAACCTTCAAAATTTAGATAAATGGTTTTATTAATGTTAAAGAGGGAAACTTTTTTTTGGAATAAATGGAATATTAAAACAAGAGGACATTGCCTAAAATTAGAGAGTAGAAAAAAATAGGAAATTAAAAAAAATATTCTGAGGAGAGCTTGTCAGAAAAAATCCTCCTAGTTGATTAGGTAGGGGCTAAAACCATAAAATTAATTTAAAATCTCTTGAGATAGCTCTATCACTATTCTAAGGATTAAAAAAGAGCTTTTTAAAATAGCTAGGGAAATTGGTAAGCTAGATGGATCAGTTGATTTTTGTGTTCCATCAAATCCTGCGTTTCTAGCTGGGCAAAAAGCATGGGTCTCAACTGTATGCACAATTCCTGGAGTAATAAACTGCACCCTATGGGGAACGGTCTCCAATGCACTGGACCGTAATTTGTTGGAGACAAGGGGTTAAACAACTCACTTAAGGCAATGTGAATTTAGGATGATTTTTTTTTTGCCCTTTGAGACAGTTTCTTTGCTTCTTTTTGCATTCAGCCCTTAGCTGTCACCAGAATGTAAAAGTTTACATTTCCCCAAGAAACAGGGTGTTGAGCATGCAATCAAGTTCTTGATCAAATCTTATGCTGCAGTACTTAACAAGATTATTACTCGTGGTGTCTGGAAGGGCTTTTCTCTTTTTTACTCATAATCTATTCTCACATGTGCAAACCCATTGTAACTATTGGGCTGAAAAATGTTTTTGTCTTGTCTGTTATGAGTAATAAGCTACTTACTATGCACAATGCACCAATGAAACAGGCTTTTTAAAAGGGGATTATTATGTACTTACTAATAAAACCTTTTCTCTTAGTCCCTGAGGAACACAGGAACCATGGGGAAAAGTATCCTCCTGCAGGAGGGCAGAGTACTTGCCTTAAAATGCTCTCTGGAGGCGGAGACTCCCTCATTATTCTACTTCACAAATCCAGCTCAGTTATAACGAAAAACAATCAATCACAGAAAACACAGAAGTGAGGCCGGAAAGGGGAGTCACCTATACCAGAGAACTCAAAAGATCCCCCTGTACAGAACTCAAACAACTCATGTTACTGCAGGAAGTCTTGTGTTCTACATCGGTAAGTACACAAAAATCCCCTTTTCTCTTTGGTCCACTGTGGAACAAAGAAACTATGGGGATATACCAAAGCTATCCACCAACATTCCAGGGAAAGAAAGAGAAAAACACAGACCAGTTCTAACACAGAGAAAGTGGAACAGATACAGTCACTGGTGTCAATGGACGTCTATACACCAAACCAAAGTAACAGGAGAAAACTCAAGTTACTGGAAGAAAAGGATACAGACACAGGCTCAACAGCCTATATGACCTCCCATGCAAAACTGGCTGCAATTGAAGCCAAAACAAGGACACACTACTGATCAACAAAAGTGTGAAGGAATGGAAAGGTCGTTGCACAGCACAATGCTCTGCAAAGGTTAGTTTTTGTACACCAGGCCAACAAAGCACCCACTGCGTTGGTGGAATGAGCCATAACCCTAAAGGAGACATCTGTTTCCAGTTATAAGCCTAAAGGAGACAGATTTGTTTCCTGATGGTGCATGTATGGCTAATGATTGCCGAACCCAGGAAACTGCTGTCACCTGAGAAGCAACTTGGCTCTCAGGAATGGCAAGAAGCAAACCCAAATTACAGAAAGGCCTCGTACAAGGAATGTAGAACCACTTAAATCTAACTATGTCCAAGCAATAAAATCTCCGCCAGACAATGTTACTCAAAAAAACCCAAATGAGTTCCTGAAACCACTCTATCATATAGAACAGAAATCTTGAACTTAATAGAGCTAAGACTAAGCTCTTGCTGAAGACAATCCTGTAGAAAGGCCAAGAACACTGGGAGACAAAAAGGATGCAGCTGTGATCCCTGGTCTTCATACAACTGGAAGAACAAGAACCAGACTGGCTTGCGAGTCATCATAGTGTCAAAGACAAAATCGGAGGAACCTTTCAACCTCAGGATGCTGGCTACAAGCGTCAAGCCATCAAAAACAACATCACCACCTCTGGGAGACATAGAGGACCCTAGCTTAAGAGAACTGGGAGGTGTAGAAGCCAAAAAAGACCCAGCTACGGAAATGAAAACCTAGTCCACAAAAACAATGGGAAGGATCCTGGAATCTGAAGCAAAACAGGGAAACCCTGCAATTCAAACAAAAGGTTAAACTATGCCTGGAAGACTCAACAGACTGACCATGGGGTTGAAGACCATCTGGTTGAGTTCCTGATTCCTGGTATGTCACTGCTCACTGTTGAGTATGTCCACCACATTTTCTACCCTGAAACAAAAATGCTGGAGAAGGGCATGCGAGTTTCCACCAAACAAGAATTATCTGACCTTCTGACCATATGACTGAACTCCTGATCCCAACTTGGTAGTTGACATAGATCACCACCATCACACTGTTAGACTTAATGCTTACTTGCAAACACTTACGGGAATGCAATGTAGCAGAGGGAGCACACTGATGGACAGAAAACTCCTAAGCTATCTGAAAGTGGCATGCCAGCCAGTGCCCTCCGAGACCTTATGCTTTGATATACTACTGGTACTCTCCAAGGCAGTGGTTCTCTTTCCTTTTTTGCTCAAGGCACCCCAAAACGCAATCTGGAACTTTCCTGGCACCCCTAGCACATTTAATGCAATTTATCAATGGCATAACGAAGAGTAAGATACACAGCTGTTATTAGGTCTCACAATAATACTAACAAAAATAAACATATTGTGCAGAACAATTTCCATAAATAAACATTCCAAACTCAACATTCAGTCTTCGTAGAAAACAGGGCACCCTAAGCTGATGTGAGCACACCAAAGTGCCACGGCATCCTGGTTGAGAACCACTCCTTCAAGGTATCAGCAAAATTAGGCAATTAATACTTTATTTATAAAGCTACAACTTATTCCACAGTGCTGTCAAATGGGAATAGACATATGACAGTGCAGTTACAATATACAATAAAAAAAGGATCAGAGGACCCTGCTAGTGAGATCTTATAGTCATGAGAAGATATAAAAACCAAAAAGGAAAGTTGAGATAATATATACTACATATTGCTTTAGTTAGGGCTAGCTACAACTTTATGACTATTTGAGGAAAGAATTCAAAAGTGATTCCAAATTTACAGTGGCTGGGGCTGAACTAGGAAGATTTTTTAGTTCTTATAACAACACCTTTAAAGTCTACAAAAATTAGAGAAGAACATATCACACTACTGGATATTTCAACAGACAATTTGACAGCAAAAAGAAAAAGCAAAACACTGCAGAAAAAGAACAGATTTGAGAACTACAACATTACCATAAAATAATTAACTGAGAGAAAAAACACACAGGTGACTGTGCAGCAAAGAATCTGCTTTATCCATTCATCCCTGTCACCAGTTCACATTCTCACCTCAACCATCTTGACAGGATTTGTACAATTGTGTGATAGTACTGATCAGCAGAGTGTGACAGTTGGGAGGGAGAGCAGTAAGAAATGTAACTAGCTAGTACCTGCTATGACAGCCAGTACTGTCTAATTTTGTCATCAACAATTGTTTACCACAGTTTAGCCAATTTAGAAAGCTCTTTAAAAATCACCTGTTACAAGGTGACATTTCCACTTTAAAGCAGACCTAATCAATTTGCCTATTAATTAAAAATGAAATGTTTACTTTATATTATTTAATAATTTTTTTAAGATACACCATTTTATTTATATACTTATCACACCTTTCTAAGCCTACCCTTTGTGGGAGTTTCCATTTTGAAAGGATCTGTACGATTATTTCTCCTTCTAAATTTATCTCAATCCTCTGGGGGAAGCTTATACGTTATAACAGCCTACGAAGCTGGAGAGAGGCGATTTTATGGACATGTGGCTAATTAATTATGCATGCTTTATCTGCAACATTATGAAACACTTTCAACTAAACTCAAGTTTGGGGGAAAAAAAAAAAAAGTGGGGAAAAAGTAATTAAAATTTAACTCTTATTAAAATTAACATAAAATACAGACACTGTTCCTAGTCTTAACCATTTGAGTGTCAGAGGGGTACGCAATGCATTGCTTTGCAAAGCGTTGTGGACCACTCTGGCACTCAAAGGGTTAAATCATCTAAATTCTGAAAACAATCAGATTAAATCAATGTATTAATCATTCATATATATATATATATATATATATATATATATATATATATATATATATATATATATATTCATCTTCTAAAATACTATGTTATATGTAGACAAGAGGAAAATCTCAGGAAGAGATCATGAAATAATCAGCCAGTGGTTATGAAACTGCCAGCCCTAGAGATGACTAATGTTATAGCGCATATCTATGTGATTAATACACTGGTATATGAACCAGCGTTTCATGGATAGTGTCTAGTTTTGGTTTCCTGTCTCAGGATCCTGCAGCTCTTGTCCTGGGTTTTAAACTCACATTTTTTAACAGTACACCTTTTTTTAGACATTACTTTGGATCAGTAAACCATGTGCTTGTCATTAAAAGGTAAAACACTTTGTTCTCCTCAACACTTATTTACTTGTGATTTCCAGAATGATTCATAAGGTTTTTCTAGTAACTTATAATAGCCACTTTGTGCAGGTGTTGGAGTGAGGATTATGGAGTTAATGATTGTAACACCTGTCCCAAAAAACAGTACACACTGTCCTTTAGAATCGACATCCCTGGTATGTAAGAAAGCTTATTGTCCAACCCAGTGATTCTCAGCCAGGGTGCCGTGCACTTTGGTGTGCCACGTACATCAAATTAGGGTGCTCCATGTTTTCTATGAAGACTAACAAAAATGTGAATATTGTCTTTTAAATGTAGAATTATGGAAGTTGTTATGCCAATATTTTTATTTTTAGTACTATGTATGTGAGATCTAATAATATATGTATATTTATGAATTGTACCCATTATTATGCCCTTGATAAATTACATTAAGCATGTTAGGGGCACCATGAAAGTTCCAGATTGCATGTTAGGGGTGGCTTGAGCAAAAAAAAAGGTTGAGAACCACTGGTCCATCCTCTTTTTCGAAAAGAGATGAAGCTTCCATAGACAGCCTCATTACTATTGCTGTGCAGGTTAGCAAGACATCATAGCAGCCAATAGGAATCATTAGCTGCCGTTCTAGAACTCACAGCACCAGCTCTGTTTTATGGGAAGCCTGGAGGCTGGGTGGGGGGATTGACATATATACTGGGGGTTATATATTTAAAATGCTGTTGGGATAACCACTTTATTTAATAAAACACTAATTTTTTTCCTTTTAATTATTTGTCCTTTAAAGGGATAGTAATACTTAAAAATTACTATCCCCCATCTTGTAGCATTCAAAAACTGAGTAAAATGAGCCCAGTGGCATCTCTCAAACCTTTATTGTTTGAGAGATATCCGCTTTTAAAGTTCCCTCTCCCCTGATGTCAGCATTCTAGCTGACAGCAGGGGATCTGGTCCCGGAGACCAGCAGAGGCTCTGCAGGAGAGCCGAGATTGCGGTAATAAAAAATAAATCCTTAACATAAAAGGTCTTCTATGTGTGCTTGCAAACCAAACACACGTAGAAGACCTTTTTAGTAAGTGATTTCTTTTTTATTACCATGATCTCGGCACTGTTGCAAAGCTGCCGGTTGATCCCAGGAGAGGATTCCCCTGCTGTCAGCTACAATGCTGATATCAGGGGAAAGGCAAAAAGAAGGAACTTAGAAAGCAGATATCTCTCAAACTATAAAGGTTTGAGAGATGCAGCTGGGCTAATTTTACTCAGTTTTTGAAGGGCTACAAGATGGGGGATAGTAATATTTAAGTATTACTATCCCTTTAACCAGGGCTATTTTCCACCACAAGGAACATATCCATTTGTATGTTTCTTTTTTGGATGGCTACATGTAAATATATGCAAACACTGATGGATGGCCAAACATTATTGGTAGTGGTTGCATTATATGCTTTAACCATAAAGTGTATTTAATTATGGGCTGAAGTATGTGTATGAAAATTATATATTATATGTACAGTGAATATAAAAAGTCTACACACCCCTGTTAAAATGCCAGGTTCTTGTGATGTTAAAGAATGAGACAACGATAAATCACGTCAGAACTGTTTCCACCTCTAATGTGACCTATAACGTGAACAATTCAATTGCAAAACAAACTGAAATCGTTGAGGGGGAAAAATAAAAAACTCACAATAACCTGGTTGCATAAGTGTGCACGCCCTTAAACGAATACTTTGTTGAAGCACCTCTTGATTTTATTACAGCAATCAGTCTTTTTGGGTAGGAGTTTATTAGCATGGCACATGTTGACGTGGCAATATTTTCCCACTCTTCTTTGCAAAAGTGCTCCAAATCTGTCAGATTGCAAGGACACCTCCTGTGTACAGCCCTCTTCAGATCACCCCACAGATGTTCAATTAGATTCAGGTCTGGGCTCTGGCTGGGCCATTCCAAAACGTTAATCTTCTTCTGGAGAAGCCATGCTTTTGTGGATTTGGATGTGTGCTTTGGGTTGTTGTCGTGCTGAAAGGTGAACTTCCTCTTCATCTTCAGCTTTCTAATGGACGCCTGAAGGTTTTGTGCCAAAATTGCCTGGTAGTTGGAACTGTTCATAATTCCCTCCACCCTGACTAAGGCCCCGGGTTCCAGCTGAGGAAAAACAGCCCCAAAGCATGATGCTGCCACCACCATGCTTCACTGTGGGTATGGTGTTCTTTGGGTGATGTGCAGTGTTGTTTTTGCGCCAAACATACCTTTTGGAATTATAGCCAAAAAGTTCAGCCTTGGTTTCATCAGACCATAACACATTTTCCCATGTGATTTGGGGGACTTGATGTTTGTTATTGCAAACTTCAGCAGGGCTTGGATGTTTTTCTTTGTAAGAAAAGGTTTCCGACTTGCCAACCTAAACCATAGCCCATTCATATGAAGAATACGGGAGATTGTTGTCACATGTAGCACACAGCAGGTACTTGCCAGAAATTCCTGCAGTTCTTTAATGTTGCAGTAGGCCTCTTGGAAGCCTCCCTGGCCAGTTTTCTTTTCATCAATTTTGGAGGGACGTCCAGTTCTTGGTAATGCCATATTTTCTCCATTTGATGATGACTGTCTTCACTGTGTTCCATGGTATATCTAATGCTTTGTAAATTATTTTGTACCCTTCTCCTGACTGATATCTTTCCACAGTGAGATCCCTCTGATGCTCTGGAAGCTCTGTGCGGACCATGGCTTTTGCTCTGAGATGCAACTAAGCAAATGTCAGGAAAATCCTACTAGAAAGGCTGAACTTTATTTGTGATTAATTGGAGACACTTTAAATGATGGCAGGTGTGTAATGACTTCTATTTAACATGAAATTGAATGTGATTGGTTAATTCTGAACACAGCCACATCCCCAATTATAAGAGGGTGTGCACACCTATGCAACCAGGTTATTGTGAGTTTTTTATTTTTCCACCTCAACGATTTCAGTTTGTTTTGCAAATGAATTGTTCACGTTATAGGTCACATTAAAGGTGGAAAAAGTTCTGACGTGATTTATCTTTGTCTCATTCTTTAACATCACAAGAACCTGGCATTTTAACAGGGGTGTGTAGACTTTTTATATCCACTGTATACACCTATATTTTACTGCTGTTCCTTTAACCCTGTAAGGATCAAAATGATGTGCAGCGTATTGTTTTTACAAAGCATTGTGCACCTGCTGGGTCAATAAGGTCCATAATTATAAAAACTGGAGTTATTCTGGAGTAAACCATCTGCACTATAGAGGGGAAAAATACAAATTTCTAAATTCCTTTGCACTTGAATACTGTTTTTTAACCCCTTGAATTCTAGAGAGTGCATAGGAGACCTCATTAGCATTCAAGAGGTTAAAAGCCCAATTTAATTTAACAATAATGTTTAGTTCTCCCTTTTAATGGGATTGGTTTGCTCCAGAATAACTCCAGTTTGCTTTTATAAATATGGGCCTAAGTTCAAAACAGTGAAGCCCAGTAACATGTACTATTCTGCAATCAACAGTTTCTTACCACAACACTATCAGATAAGGTACAGCCAGAAAAGCGTTTCGCTAGAAGTCCCTCAAAATTAGTGGTTCTCTGAATAGCAAACAGCAGCAACTTGACTTCGATCTCTTTGGCTCTCGTCCTCATGATCTTAGCAAGATCGGTCCTACAGAAAAATAAGGAGACACACAAAGTCTATTAGACATTGTAAAATGAAAACATTACTTGTACAAGCCTTTAAGGGATAGTAATACTTAATATGTAAAATAATTTATATTATAGTGTTTGTCCCCCTGAGTAAATCAAGTGTACTATCACTGCTGAAAGGTGTTTTATTCAAAAGTTATTACAGCTTAAACTTTAATTTTTTAGGTGCAGTATCACAGTGGCCTGAAATTGTACGGTGGCGCTGTTGCAACACCATCCTATGGACAGCTCTGGACAGTTGACCATAAATCTCCATAGGATGATGTAGCAAAAGCACCATTGTACAATTTCAGAGCACTGTGATATTGCACTTAAAAAAAATTCAAGTTTGAGCTGTAATAACATTCAAATAAAACACCTTACAGCAGTTGGAGTACCCTTGTTTAACTCAGAGAGATAAATCCTACAACCTATTTCTTTTTACATTTTAAGTATCACTATCCAGTTTAAAGGGAAACTATTACCTAGAAACATGAGGCTCTTATAATTTAACAAAATGTCTTGTCTTTGTAGGTGTCTTTCACACAACAGTCAGAAGTATTTATATACAAGTTAAATTTTTGTCCCAGCATCCTTTTTTCTTAACCCTTTCCCAACAAGTGACTTACCAGGTACGTCACGCAAAAATGTCACTTAGTGACAAAGGACGTACCTGGTAAGTCACGGAAGTCATTCGCTACAATGCAGAAAAAAAAAAACCCCCGTTGTTAAGTGCCGGCCGCGTGTGCTTGCGGCCGGTCACTAAGGGGTTAATAAAAACTGCAGTTATAATACCACAAGCAAAATGCAATTTCTTTCAATATTTGTATGATTTCATTCAGTCATACTGCAGATCTGTAGATGTGTTGATGCACTGTCTGTGGAAAGTACAGCATGCTGTGATATGCAGTAGCTGCCCATGTGAACAACACAATGATACCTAGCTCATGCAGTTTTGTGCAGTATTAATGTTTAGACTGCCAGAGGAATGAGCAATATATTGCTAAGACTACAACAATAACAAATTAGACCATGTGAACAGACTACGGAGACCTTCCTCTAGACTGTAAGCTTTCACGAGCAGGGCCCTCTGATCCTCCTGTTCACCACATTTGATTGTACTATTCAATACCTCTGTATGTCTATTCCCAGTTGTAGAATTAGTTATATAATGTGCTATATAAATAAAGAATAATAATAATAATAATTCTTCCTCCAGTGTATATAATAGTTCTTCCTCCAGTGTGCATTACTTCAGTTAACAAAAGAGAAGCAACTATGATACCATATACACCACTGTGGTCAAATAAAAAGTCCCCAGATTACCACTGATTTAACCCCTTAAGGACTGGACGTTATGGGACATTTCCGTCCCATAACGACCGCATAGGGGCACTTTGAGGCGCCGGTACACGTGACCTGTCACGTGTATCGGCGCGTCACTATGGGGCTTGAAACAGATCGCTCCGATCTTGGAGCGGTCTATTTCATGCCCTATTTTTACTTACAGCGCTCCCGGTAGAGCGCTGTAAGTAAAAAGTACGTGACGTACCAGGACCGTCAAGGGTCTTTCAAGCAAATTTACCCTTGACGGTCCTGGTACGTCGAGGGTCCCTAAGGGGTTAAAGGGATAGTAATACCGCAATAAAAGTTTAGCTATGAGTACTATTAACAATGTTTTTAAACATGTTGCTCTAAATATATATAGTTACTTACAGATTTGCAGTTCAAATGCTATTGAAAGCTAAAGGATCCCCTCCCGTCCCTTTCCCTGCATCATGCTACCTCTCTGTCTGGTCCTAATGGAGTGCAGTGAGGGACAATCTTCAGTAAGCAAAAGGAAAATCCTGCCCTCCTTCGTCAAGGGGGGAAGGTTTTCCTTATACTTACTGAATGAAGATTGTCCCTCGCTGCATCCGTCCAGTCCCCCGGATTACAGATCTAAGGCGAGGTGGACAGAAGGGGCAGGAGGGGGATCCTTTCGTTTTCAATAGTGTTTGAACTACAAATCTGTAAGAAACTATATATAGTGAAACATGTTAAAAAAATGTGTACATACTCCTCGAAGCAGAACATTTATTGCGGTACTAGTGTAAAAACCCATGTACACGGGCCATGGTTCTGGTGATGTTAACCCTTTGAGTGTCAGAGGGTACGCAACGCATTGCTTTGCAATGCGTTGCATACCCCTCTGGCACTCAGAGGGTTAAGAGGCCGGTCCTTCTCTGCGTCTTTCTGCCGATGCAGTCATGCACTGTAGAAACTACCCAAAAGCACAGAATGCTCCCAGCACAGAACTCCCAGCATTCTGCGCGTTCAGGTAGTCTCTACTGCGCGTGACAGCTTCTGACAAACATCCTAGCGAATTATTATATAAGATTACTATCCTTTAAATGGGGTATTTAAGCCTGTGAATGCAAGAAAGTTCTCTAGCATACAAGAGTTAAATGTCCCACTTAAATCATTGAAAACTGTCATTTCTTCCCTGTGGAGCAGTTGGATTGCTCCAGCAGTGCTCCTTTTCATCTTACAGAATATGATACAATGGGCATCAATAGTCCTGAACAGTTCATACACATCACTTTTCTATAGGGGACGGTAAACTAGAACACATGAGCATTAGATTACTGAGAACAAATGTGAAAGAAAGAAAATAAAACAGTAAATAGCTGTAACTCACTACTGTATGAAGGACTCCTACTTAGCTAAGTCTTTCAGTTAAACAATTAATACCAGAGAGGTATCCAACGCATTTATACCTCTCTGGCATTAGAAGGGTTATGACTCATTTATTCCCATCCCCTTCAGGATCATTTAATACATTTTTGCTCATATTGAGCCCTAAAAAGGCAGCAACCCATTTGGTAGGCAAAGATGTAAACAGCTATGGAGAAAAAGAGAGACTCCGGTATTTAAAACCATTTGAGTGTCAGGGAGGGAACCAAGACATTTTATCAAAGGCTATAATGGGTACAAGTCTATGAAGAAGGAGCAGAATAAACTGCAATAGGCCCAAGTATTAATTTGTTTTCTGCAATAAACAGAAACTAAATGTAATGTCTTGAATAAATAAAAAGCAATATTGTACATATTCAGAAGATAAATCCATTGCTGCCTGTCCATTTTCTCAAACCTTTATGGTTAGAGAGATATATGGTGATGAAGTTCCCTTTTCCCTGATGTCAGCTGTAAAGCTGACAGAAGGATATTTGGGTCGTGCGACTTGAGGCAGCTTTTCAGCAGAGCCGAAATACTGCAATCTAAAAAGAAATACATCACTGGAACATGCTACAAAGTGTGCCTGATTTCGGACTGGCGGCAATGGATTTATTTTTTGAATAGCTGCATTATTCATTTATATTTATTCGAGACATTTCTAACTCTAACTGTTTTCTAAGCAATTCACTACACACCCATCTGGTGCTAAAATTAATATAGAAAAGACAAAACTGTCACTCTAATGAAAAAAAATACATAATGCTACAGGAGAGTAAGTCTAAGCCATTAGACAGTAGTGAGGTGTCCAAATGCCCCCTCCTCCTGACACAACAAAGGGTTAATGTTGGAACAGTGAGAAAATTAAAGACAAGACAAAAGAAGAAAACAACAGACAACACAAAGAAATTCAGGCAAAATGGCACTCATGAATGAAAAAAATTCCTTTGCATTAAAGAAGGCTCTGTTTAACCCTCTGAGTGCCAGAGAGTTATCCAATGTATTTACCTCTCTGGCACTCAAAGGGTTAAGCACCGCAGCTGTTACAGGGAACTCCAACACATTATGAAGCAATACAGCAGAGCCCTCTCTAGCATTCACAGCTTGAGGGTAAAGAGCAGTATGATTAATCCTTCAAGTGCCACAGGGGTATTCAACACATTTTATTAATGACTATAGTGGGACAAATCCAATCATTTGTTTTCAGCAATAAACAAACTACAGAGAGGTTTCTTTAACTGTGTGGAGTGTCTGAGGGTTGTGCAGTACATTGCTAAGCAATTCACTACACACCCATAGGGTGACCACATTTCCCTTCTGCCATTCCGGGACGTGGTCACCCTATTGCCTTACCTTGAGTCCCTGGTGGTCTAGCGGCGTGTCAAGAGGGAACTCTGTGCCTCCTCCGGCACAGAGCTGAAGCTCCCGCGCGCTGTGCTCAGTAATGCAGAGCGCTGGGAGATGATGTCATCTCCCAGCGCTCTGTATTACTAGAGCGCTTACCTCCAGGAGATCAGGTAAGCTGCATTGCCGCCCTGGATGTCAGCCTGCAAGCGGCGTCCATGATGTGACACACCGCTTGCAGGCTGACATTCAGGGCGGCTTGGCTTCATTCCGGGACACTTCATTGTCCCGGTTGAAGGGGACCCGGGACGCGGGACATGTCCCTGAAATAAGGGACAGTCCCGGACGTTCCGGGACCCGTGGTCACCCTACACACCCATCTTATATAATAATTCGCTAAGGATGTTTGTCAGAAGCCGTCATGCTCAGTAGAGATGACTGCACGCTGCAGTGATGCGTAGTAGAGACTTCCCGCACCTCGGCTGATACGTATCAGCCATGTAATGCGCATGACTGCAGCGGTGGCACTGTGGCCCATGTAAACAGGCTTTTCAACTAGTCTGGAGATAAAAGCAATACAGAGTTGAAGAGATGAGAACGATGAAAACAAGAAAATGCAAAAATGCCTGCGTACTGGTGGCACTTTTATGAAACAAACAAACAAAAATACAGAATGCTGCAGGAGAGTAAGTGTAAGCCATTAGATAGTAACAAGGTCTCCAACTGCACCCCACCCTCCTGGCACATCAAAGCGTTAATGTTGGAAAGGTGAGAAAATTAAAGACAAGACAAAAGAAGAAAACAACAGACAAAACAAAGAAATCCAGGTAAAATGGCACTCATGAATCAAAAAAGTGCTGGACAGGTAGCCAATGCATTTACCTATCCGGCACTCAAAGGGTTAACCCCCTCAGATGTTAGCGGGAACTCCAAAACATTATGAAGCAATATTAGCATTCACTGGCTTGAGGGTAAATAGTAGTATGATTAACCCTTTGAGTGCCAGAGGGGTGTCCACCCTCTGGAACTCAAAGGGTTAAAAAACAAAAATATGCATAAAGTAAAAGATGACCAATTCAAGAGCATATCATGCCATGGGAAGAAATAAAAATCCCTCTGATTTAAATGGGGTTTTTAACACAATGAATATGAGAGACTTTCTCAGTACATTGCATTACGATACACTCCAGCTTTCAATGGGAAAAATCCCTATTTAAAATCGATGGGGATTTTTAGATCTCCCCATAAGGTGCAGTTGGTTTACCCCAGAACTAGTCACCTTTCTGAATAAGACCCATAGTTTCCTTTAACCCTTTTAGTGTTATGCAATGTGTTGGATACTTCTCTGGCGCTCAAAGGGTTAATAATGAAATTGATAACTATTTCTAAAGTAACATTTAGTTCATCTCTTCCACTTGTGTGTGTGCCATCAGGATGATAACAGTTTCTTTTAGAAGTGACTTCTGAGGTGATTTTATGTGGGAATGTGAACAGAATAGCAGATGATTACATTGAATGCTCTCTCCAGTTTACTAACAAGACAGTGACCATGTGAATCAAGCTGGAACACTAACTTTAAGGCTCTTTTCCACATTCGCTGTTCAGTCTTATCCTTTTATTGTTAGTACTCGGCAAGAAATATGTTTGTGAAAAGGTGAGGAGTTCAGGGTACAACACATGATGTGATTTTCAGCCAGAACATGTATTTAGAGAACAAAGATTTGGCAGCAGATGAGGTTCTCATTAAAGCTAGAACAATGACAGGTATAAAGGGTATTCTAAAAACTCTGGTACTATGGATAATTTTGATCTCAGGGGATTTTAATTTTTCCTGGAGCTAGCTCAGCACAAGAAGTGCCACTAAATTATTGGAGAAAATAGCTGGGCAGCTCAAGGCCTTCACACAGAAACATTTCACTATGGGAAAAACATTCTCTGAGGCAAAAAGAACATGAATTGTGATTTTTAAAAGAAGTCTGTTCTTTTTTTTTTATGCCAGGGGTTGTCAATTTTTGGCTCTCTAGTTTGGGACTACAATTCACATTATCTCCACCTAGCTGTCCCAAAGACTAACCCCTATGTTATGCTCTCACAAGGTAAAATATATTATATTCCATTGATGCATTTTTTTGATATTGCAATCATGTTAGAAAAACGACTAAAATAAAATAAAAACATACAGAATGATAGCATCAGCAGTGATACTCAGGAATAGTGCCAAGGAATGTTCTATTGAAAAGTTTTATTGGTGACAAGTAATGGTGACAAGTAGCTTAAAGGGGAACTTTCACCTCTAAAAGACTTGTAGCCATGTTCTTAAGTCATTCAAATACTATTAGGATTGGTGTGTTGTTTTTTTACTTGTCTACTTCCTAAGATATACACACTTCATTACTGGCACTTCACATTCTGCAGAACTCTGAATCTTTGGCACAGCTCTTCATGACTTCCCAATGCTGTAATTCTCCTCCCATGTCCCTCCCAGCTGTCCCAGGAAGTGCGTTCACGCTTCCCTTCATAGTGGTGTGAAACGCGTCTATCATTACAGTAAGCTCCATTTTCTTTATTCTGAGGTTGCAAGCTCAGTATCATGATAAACAGAGCTTGCTGTAAAGATAGACGCGACTCATACCACTACGAAGGGAAGTGTGAACGTGCTCCCTGGGACAGCTGGAAGGGAGGAGAATTACAGCACTGGGAAGTCATGCAAAGCTGTGCAGAAGATTTAGTGTGCCGCAAAATGCGGAAGTGCCAATAATGAAATGTGTATATCTTAGGACGTTTTAAAAAAAACAAACAAAAAAAAAACCCACAAAAAAAAACACCCCAATCCTAATAGTATTTGAATGGTTACATGGTTACAAGTCTTTTAGAGGTGAAAGTTCCCCTTTAAGCTACTTGTCACCAATAAAACTATTCAATAGAATATTCCTTGGCACTATTCCTGAGTATCACTGCTGATGCTATCATTCTGCATATTTTTATTTTATTTTAGTCGTTTTTCTAACATGATTGCAATATCACAAAGAAATCATACACACCACAGTGTCAGTTTGTCACATGACTGTCAGACTCTTCCATTGTATATATTAGTGTACCTGCATATTATATACTTTTGTGATGTGGTTTTACATTATTCATATCAGGAAATACTCAAAGAGATCAAATCAAATATGGTTATTAGTTACATATATGCATATCTGCAATTTCTACAGAAGCAGATAAAGACCCACACAGCAAGGTCCACACAGTAAGTTTATTTGTGCTGGCCTTAACTGTTGCCCCAAAGCTAAACAGAATAATATCACTAGATATGTTCAACTGTCTCATTCTCACTATAACTAGGTAATAATTACAGCCTGTTTCTGAATTTCCCTAAATATATACTACAGTAGCATATCCACCTATTGTCTTTAGGTTTGGATATTTATCCCTGGACCCTGTTGTCACAGATTTTGTCTCTGGTTGTAAAACTGCACTTCAAACCCATATTTTGGGTGGGGGTTTCTTCATTAACGGATGCCAAGCCTTTTCACCCTTCCACCTCATGTCAACCATGCTTTCACACTTCTGTTGCAGTTAGCCTTCAAATAACAATTGGATGTGTTTTGCTGTGACCAATAAACACCACGTACATTTTTTCCAGCAGACCCTGCTCTTTCAAAAGATACCATTGGTATGTGGCTATCCCCCAGCAATAAATGTTATCCAAAACAAAACTTGAATAGATATTCCAATACATTTAATGACAAATAACTGTTGGGGAGTATATTTTTTAATGTTCCACTAGCAAATGCTTGTGTTACTAAGTTTAGTATTAACTCCCCTTTCTAAAACACAATAATCATGTTGTTATGTGTAGGTTTTGCTATAAAAAATAAATAACTGGAAAAAAATGTAAACATTTTGCATCATTCTCCATTTCAGGCACAAACTATGGAGAAATAAACCATGCAACCCTGCTACAGATTTCTTAAAAGTACACAAAATTCCAGTTTGAGAAACTGGTCATTTGCATTTGTAGCCCAAGGCTAGTTTGCATAAATACCTCCAGATGGCATATATGTATTCAATGTCAATACAAAGAACTCTATAAGGAACTATGTACTCAAAGAGTTAAGCGAGAAACAAGGTCATCCATTAAGAGAAGAGGAAAGGTACTTTCGACTGAAAAAAGGCATTTTTTTTTTTTTTTTACAGTAAAAGAAGAAAAGTTATGGAATCAAAGACCTCGGGATGCTGATTTTGCAGATTTTATAGATGCTTTCAAAAAAAGTACTGGATACCTTTCTACTTCAGAATATTATTGAGAATTATGACCCTTGGTTTCAAAGCAGATAGGATGTTGATCCAGGGAAATATCTGACTTGGGGCTTAGGTTTTTTTTTTTTTCTTTGCTTTGCTCTGGGTCAACAATGGTGATATGGCATGGGCTGAACTTGATGGATGAATGTGTTTTTTTTTCAGCCTCATCAACAATGTTACACAACTACAGATATGAAGATAAGGTAAACAAAGCATACCATTTTGGAAAGACAACTGACTGCATCGAATAAGGGGTCACTTGTCTTTCTACCCCAAGCCTGTTCTACCCAAATGGTGCTAAAGGAAATATTTTTTTGTTTTTTTAATTTCTATGCCTTTAAAGGTAGTGGTCAGCCAATATCTCTGTGGCAGCAACCGTGGGTCTTTACATATGGCAAAAAAAAAAGTAACTATTAAATCTATATATATATGTATGTATGTATATGTCACAAGCAAGGGCTATAGGCCCTGCTGAGACAGTGCGGAGAGTGTGGGAGTGAAAGGGTTAATACCACCAGATCCCTGGTCTCCTGTTACTATTACCCCAGTACTACAATTTGCTGCCACCACCAAGACTTTATATCTGGGCATCTTAGGTTACCCCAAACACAACAGAATTATAGTATAAAATCACCTTAATAATCAGACATATAGCATTAACCCTTTAGTAGCCTGTTCTAACTGAGCTTCCTTCAGAGTAGTGAGTTCATATTAGAGAACAGAGGCAAGAGCCGATTAATTGAACATTTAATCTGGAAAAAGGTTTCAAAATGCTGTGTACAAAAATACAGAAATAAAGGACATACACAAATAAAGATTACACATTGGCAAAACAGTCCATAAAATAAAAGGGGAGAAACACAAGAGATCCCTACGTACAATTACCGAGATATATATATATATATATATATATATATATATATATAAAAAAAGAGTCCTTGTGGGAACTTCAGATGGTAAATGTTCCCCTTCCAGTTGTTACAATGAAATTCACCCTTTTTTATCCAAGACCCATAATAAATAAGAGTCCACAGTTGCTTCTAAGAGGCCAAACCCCCTGGGTTTTACCTGGGAGAGGTTTGGCCTGACAGTTTGCTATATGCACATGTTCTCCCTATTTCACATTATACGGCTGTCCCCTGGATAACCTCTATCAACACAGAGGGCCCAATACCTTTTTTGACCCCTATGTCCTGCTCTGGTGATTGTTATCTGCTCATTCAGTTTTCGGCCTAGGACTGGTGCACTTTGAATTACATACACATACAAAAGTAAACAAACAAATTGTACATAAGGCCTGCAAAGGCCAAATCATGCCTTGGCATGACAATAATATATCATCTATATAATAATTTGTTAATGTATGTTTGTCAGAAGCTGTCATGCGCAGTACAGACGGTTGTGCGCGTTGCAGTCATGCGCAGTACAGACTGTCCGCTCTGCAGCTAATAGGTGCGCAGAGAGGACTACGGTCTGAATTGGGAGCGCCCCGATCTGTTATCAGCCACGGCGCGGGCAGTCTCTAATGCGCATGACTGCACCGCGGCCGTTGCTGCCTGGCACTGTGGCCCATGTACACAGGATGTTCAACTAGTATATATATAAATAAATAATTTATTTTATAATACATTCCTTATATCAAGACAATTGCCACCTACTTTCCTCTTTCAACTGGACCCGATTCCTGGTGTTCCTGAGCAGAGATGGGATATACTGCCTATAATCTAGTGCTAACCACTATATATTATCTTTTATTTTACCACTGTGGCAGTGTTTACCATATTACACTATTTGGTGCCCTCTCTTTTCTTTGTTTCTATGTATCGTTTGCCGTTTGGGAGACCAAGTTTCAGAGGAGCAGCCTTCCCTGATTGGTAATTATCCTTGTTGTGAAACAATGTCTGGTGCAGTTTGTGAATCTCAGAAGGTGCATTTGCTGTGCCCTACATAAGTTGGTCTGCAGCCACTCATGGAGTGCAAAAGTGTGGTGGTGGTGTTGTTAAAGTGTTATTGTTCGATTCTGCACAAGAGATGCCCCTTATAGTCTCCCTCTCTTTTTCTGTTTACCTTTAAAGGTACTGAGATCTTTGAAAATTATGGCATTTCCTACCGTATTCATTAGCAGACCCTCTCCTGAGAAAAGCTGCATTCCATTTGAACCTGCTAAATAGTTAGCAGATTTAGCAGATAAAAGTGTGTGTGTGTATATATATATATATATATATATATATATATATATATATATATATATATATATATATATATATATATATACACACACACACGCTACCGGTCAAACGATTTAGAACACTTACGTTTTTGCTATTTTTAGTTATTGCCATATAACTTGGCAAGCAGATTAGAAAAACATGTAAACATTGGGTATTTCTAAACTGAAGACAAATATTATATTCTATTTAGCAGGGTATTTTTTAGTGTTTGTAGATGTGTAAAAGATTTTTCATGTAAAGCTAAAAAAAAGTGCTTTTGTTACTTTTTTCATCATATTTTATACTTTTTTTTATAGTAAATTATACAATATGATGAAAATAATTATATCTTTAGAAAGCCCATCTTATGGCAAGAAAAACTATATAATATATGTGGGTACTTTAATGAGTAACAGGAAAATTACAGCTAAACACAAACACAGTAGAAGTGATAAAACAGCTATTGTCCAGAAAAACAAAAAATGTTCTGGTCCTTAAGGGGTTAAACAAAATGATTCAATGAAAGAAAAGTGGTGGTCACACTTGCTGATGATCAATTAATCAAGGGCATTTGATAAGCAGCACCTGTCTGCTACTTAGCATCTTAATTTCAATGGAAGCAGTAATGGTGTGCTTAGTTTTTCACACATGGCTGTAATATGTCATGTGTTGTTCATCTGAAGTTGTATTTTTTAGACCTGCTAAGGAACAGATTATTTTTATTGTGTCTTGATATGTAAAAGCATAGAATTCAAAGAGGATGTAACTTTCTTTTCCACATGACTGTACGTGTGTCTCTGTCTCAGTATCAATGTATGTGCATGTTTATCTCACTCACTGTGCCTGTCTGTTTATCTGCTCTGTCTATGTGTGCCTTTCTGTCTCGGTCTCTCTGTTTATATCAAAGGCTCCCTCTTTGACTTGGATAACAAAACCCTGGACTGGAATTGTATATTAGGAAGTTTCACCAGCTTCTCTTGGTTCAAACAAGCCTCCCACCCGCAGGTGCACCAATCATTATCTTCACGACATTATAAAGACAGTTTTGTTCCAATATAAAGAGTAAACCAGGAGATTCTGCTCACAAGACAAAACAAAATTAGGGCTTATACAACAAAACAAAACAATAGCTTTCTAACCCAAATATATGAAAGTATATAAAATATACAGTGGGACCCTCCAAAAATAGTGATACTGTATATCTCTATACACTAAATAAATGGAATAGCAAATAATGAATGAATATGTTTATTTACATATTACAAAAGTATGCAGCACTTTGCAATTTAACCCTGCGTGTGCCAGAGCGGTACACAACGCATTGCAAAGCAATGTGCTGCATACCACTCTGGCACTCAAAGGGTTAAGGGTTTAGACAATACAGGCTTACAAGTGCTTTGCACGTTTACACATATATATATAATGGGTCAGAGTTACTAAGTAAAAAGGTTTCCGAGCATATCATTCACATGGAAGCCAGTGGGAGCCCTGATCCTATTAATTAACATACATTTTGCTGGAATTTTGCAACATTGGCAGACATCTGTGAAAGTATGCCAGGCCGTTCTAGAAATCAGCTTAGCAATTAGCGTGATTTAGGAAATGAGAGAGAAAAGGTAATGGAAAGGGTCATGTCAGTCCTTAGAAAGTCCTTCCTATAGAGAACAACAGTCATAGAATGCATTTTGCAGATAACACATAGATCTGTAATTAGGAAAAGTGTGCGTGTGATCAAGATAATGACAGAAAACATGCATACATTTATTTATGGTATAAAAAGGCCAAAGTGTAATATAGTATAAATTGTACTGCCCACAATAGGACAGACATAAAAGCGGAACTGCCACTACACATAAACTCCTCCCCCGAATCAATGACTTACATGATAAATATCACAATGCGGCCAGTTTCACCTACTAAATAATGTCACTTTGCTATCATCCATGAGGATAACAAGCCCCAGTTAAACCAAGGGCAATTTGGGGTGTGTTTATGTCTCCGCTATGATGCAGCTGTTTTGCCCCAGAATTGCTTCATTTTGCTTTTATACAATATGGCCCATTCTGTAGCAAGTGGTGCTCAGTAATTTAACCCCTTAGAAGCTAGAAAGGTCACAATCACATTGTAAAATAATGTGCTTGATACCTCTGTTTAATTCCAAGGGTTAAACAGTACTATATAGAAGGACATACATTTGCAAACTACTCTGCTCTATTAGTACAATATGTAACCCCTTAAGGACAGGAGGAGTACACAACACATTTCTTTGCAATGCACAGAGCACTCCTCTGTTCATTATGGGGTAAACAACAAGTATTTTAGTCACTGACCATTTCTGCCATACAAGGTTTTCCCACTGTACCTTGTTATGTGACAAAACTCGACAGCAATGCGCTCAGTCATGCACCAGTCCACAGGAAACATGCGACCATACTTTTCTTCATAATCCACCAGTTGGCGTTTTATCCAAGCATAGCGCCTGTCGATTTTATCAAGCCAGGCCACCTACCACATAAAGAAATGGTCAGGAAACGGAAAAAAGCAGGCATGCTACAAATGGAGACAGAACAATAACAGCCACTGCCAAGATACAATACAGGGTGCAGTATGGACAAATGAATACAAGTGCAATAACAAGAAACATAAGAAGGCATGATCTGTGCCAAAGAGCTTACATTCTAATTAGATAAACAGATAACACACATGGGCTAAGAAATGACAAGGCAGGAATTGTGCTGGATTTTGGTAGTCCAGTATAAGTCAACTCTCTATAGTTTTGGATGTTCAGCAAATACAATTATTTTGTGCATTGGGTAAAGGTTCACTAAGGTGGTAGCATTAAACATTTGTCTTTGGGACTGTTTGTATCTAGTTATTAAAGGTAATAATGATGATAGGAGCCATTTGACTATTTAGACTGCATCTCAAAAATAATTTGCAAAGAGTTGCAAATTCAGTTTATCATTATTTAACCCCTTAACGACCCATGACATGCCAGGACCGTCATGGGTAAACTTCCTATAAAGACTCATGAAAGTCTACATCATAGGTTAAATTATAGCAGAGTGCCATTGCGAGCTGCTATCATGCTGCAGAGGCTGAAACTGAGCACTACAGGAAAGGAGCGCTCAGTTTCAGTCCTTCTGTGTTCTGCAAGTACATGTGATCACTACTACAGCTGTCACATGTACCGACATTTTCATTCATAAAGGCAATGTGTTTTACACATTTCCTTTGTTGCCTGTGAGTGCTTTCTGCCTCTCTCTTCCTTACTAAGAGAGTAAGGAAGAGAAAAGCAGAGAACAGACAAAATAGAAAGAAGATAGAGGCCAAAGTTTGGGGTATTAACACCTTAATTGCTGGATCCATGGGCAAAATGAATGCAAGTCCATTTATGACCTGCCAACAGCAACTTTTTTTTTTTTTTTCAATTAAATCCAAACAAGAGCAATGCATTTATTTGTAAAAATAACTACTGAAGTTTAAACAAATATTAATGGCAATTTTACTGTGGTGGAGAAAAGTAATACACTTATACACAATACACAAACGTATCCAACAAAAAAGTAGAAACTAGGGGAAAGAGGGACATGGGGATTTTCACCCCAGAGGGACAGTGCCCACTTAAAACTGCCCATTTTGTAGGTATGAGTGGCCAGTCATACCTTTCATGCAGTCACCATAAAATTTTAACCCACAGAGAAAAAAATAAAATTGGTGTTTTTTTTATTTATTTATTTATTTTTAACCATTTTCTTTAATCTTAATAAAATAAATGGAGGATTTTTCCATACAAGTGTGGTATCAAAAAAAAGACCTAATTGTGTGTGAAGAAATGGTATGTAATTTGTGTGGCTTAGAGGGAAAACACTGTCGAACAAAGACATAGTCAAAAGGGTCAGACTTCCTCCGGTCCTTAAGTGCAATCTACACCAGATTTTCCTGGTTCTTAAAGGGTTAATGAAACAATTACAAAATTGTGGTTATTTATTACTAATTCTTGCCACCGCTCATATATAAAGACATGTTGCATTCACTATAGAGCAAATCAATAAACCTTTAGCGACACTGATACATATGCCCAATTAAATGTCTTCTCTCTTTTTGCTCCTCATCTATAAAGATATGCTGCAGACTAAGAAGAGTGAAGTTGTTTCTGGTTGGTTATCAGCATTTAGACAAATATGAAATAGTTTTGTGCGCTTCTGTGATTCAGACGCCTACCTTGTTTAGTTCTACATTTTTGTAACCCTACAATTTATTTCCTAAACAATCTGAACACCTATTTGTGGGTTTCATGGCATGAGTGCTGTAATAGAACTGAACATAAATCTGCTGTATAGAAGAGGGCAGTATTTACACACTTTGGGCAGAGACTGTCCCAATATAAAACAAATACATAAATCAGTATGAGAAGAAGACATTACTTACATCTTGGTTCTCCTGGAAGAGCACCAGGTATTCAGAGAGGTGCTGTCTGATGAATTTTTTGATGATCTCCTGCTTAATACGAGCATCCAGAACATTGGCTACCAGGCAGGCATCCCGTAGGACATTGCTGGGTCCGCCGGTCCTCTGGTAAAAACAGCAAAAGTGAAATCGCTGAACAATGAACCATATGCACCAAGACAAAGACTAGCAAATATGGGGTAAATGAACTGCAAAGCACAATTCCAAATTATTTAAATTGATCTTTAAACCCCCTAAAGGACCCATGACGTGCCAGGATTGTTATGGGTAAACTTGTGTTAAGGACCCATAACAGTCCTGGCAAGTCGACCCCTGAACTGATTTCGCAAAAAAAAGCAGCTCCATGGTCCTTAATTGCTGGCTGATTGTAAAGAGGTTAAGCAACTGAATGTCAGAGAAGTCTCCGAGGCACTGCAAGACCTATTTAACATTCAAGGGATTAAAAGCTCCATTTATATAAAATGAGAGTAATGGAAATTAGAATTTTTCCCCTGTGCTGTAATTGGTTTTACCCCAGATGTTATGCATATGGATCTATATACCTTATAGGACATAACGGATTGCTAAAGTCTAGACATGTAATAAAGTTATATAAACTTAAAAGGATAGTAATGTTTCACAAAAACAGCAGCTCCAATTAATCTTCATAGTATTTCGGTCATGTAGAGTGTTATTTCAATACTGTCAGAGTTGTAATTGTAGTAATTGAATGATAAAGTATCACCCTCCCACCCCTTTTACCTAATGTAAGCCACCTCCCCTCAGATGTAGAATCTGGTCATCTGACTGGACAGATCACAGCAAGGGACAATCTTCTTACTGTAAGCATAAGGAAAACCCTGCCCCCCATGACAGGTTTTTCCCTTATGCTAATTGAAGATTGTCCCTCTCTGTGATCCACCCAGACAGTCTTGCTGCTCTGAGGTGAGCACTGTTACATCAGTAAAAGGGGCGGGAGGGGGCTACTTTATCATTCAATTACTCTTGAACTACAACTCTAACAGTATTGAAATGACACTCTCCATGGCCCAAATACAAGGAAGATTAATTGGAGCTGCTTTTATTGTGAAACATTGCTATCCCTTTAACCCTTTGAGTGCCAGAGGGGTACAGAACGTATTGCAAAGCAATGTGTTCCATACCCCCTGGCACTCAAAGGGTTCAGCCTCTTGTAATCCAAGCTAGAATCTACAAATATTATTTATTTGTTAATTGTGGTCTAAACACTAGTCTTAAATATTCCATGTGGAGACATACACTCATGCTTTTGTAGGATTACCAGACCAATCAGTACTGCAACTGTCTAAATACTGTAACATAATTAATAAACATGTTAACAGAAAAGAGAGGGTGAGTATCGATCTTAATAAATAACTGATTTAGACTGTGTAACTGATTACAAGCTTGCGAGGACTAAAGCAAACTAACTGTACTCCTGTTCTACAGAACCACTTTTTTCAACACATTCATTAAAAATAAGATTTTATTAGTAACACTGTAGGGATCTATATTGAATAAAGATTTGTTTCACAGATGTTAGCTAGGGGCACATTATATTTAAATATGTAACATAGTAAACAAAGTTGATGAGGCTGAAAACAGACATGGATCTATCAAGTCCAGCCAATGCAAAATCACCCCTGTTGATCCAATGAAGCCATTTCCAACTAAGCATGTAAAAAAATTCCTTGCTGACCCCAAATGGCAGTCAGATAGTTCCCTGGATCAACAACCTACCAGCACTGAAGCCATCTGTCATAATTCTCAATATTGTTCTGTGCTAGATAGGTATCCATTGCTTTTTTGAAAGCACTTATAGCTGCAAGCACAACATCCTGATGCAAAGAATTCCATAGCTTTACCACCGTTATTGTAAAAAATCCCTGCCTTTGTTTTAGTCGAAAGCTCTTTTCCTCTAGGCTTAATGGATGACCTCTCATTCTTAGCTCAGCTTTTTGTGTAACTAATTCATTGGTTAGTTCTTTGTATTGACCTTGAATATATTTGTAGATGGTAATCATATCACCCCTTAGACATCTCTTCTTTAATGTAAACAAACCCAGTCTGGCTAGGTTCTCTTTATAACTCAGATCCTCCAGTCCCTTTTCTCAGTTTTGTTGCACATCTCTGCACTTTTTCCAGTTCAATAATGTCTTTTTTATAAGAACTTGTATTCAAAACTGTACTCCGTATTCTAGATGAGGTCTTACCAAGGATTTATACATAGGTAGAATTTTACGCAGGATAGTACTGTATTTGCTCTTGCAGCAGCTGAGTGACTCTGCACACTGCTGTGGTCTATTCTCTATCAGTACTCCTAAATCTTTCTCTAATGAGGATTCTCCAAGTTCTTTCTCATTTAGTGTATTTGTAGCATGTTTGTTTCTGCAGCCCTAATGTATAAGCTTACATTTATCTACATTAAATGTCATCTGCTACTTTTCTGCATATTCACTCAGTTTATCTAAATCCTTCTGCAGAGAAAAAACATCCAGCCCTGTATGTATGTGCTTACACAGCTCAGTGCCATCAGCGAAGACTGAGACTCTACTTTCAATTCCCACTTCTAGATCCGTAATAAACAAGTTAAAAAGCATTGGGCCCAGGACTGAATCCTGTGGCACCCCATTAACCTTAGACCAACTTGAAAAGGTTCCATTTACAACAAGTCTCTGCCATCTATCAATTTACCAATTCTCAATGTACAGATAACACCGCCCAAACCGAAGGCTTTTAATTTATGCATTAACCTGATGCAAGGCACTGTATCAAAGGTTTTGGCAAAATCTAAGTATACTACATTAACAGCAATTACCTTGTCCAAATTTCTACTTACCCTTTCATAAAATGCAAGTAAATTAGTCTGACATTATCTTCATAAAACCATGCCGACTCCTACTAATAATACTGTTTGCTTTCACATACTTCTGAAAACTAGCAGTTAGTAACCCTTCTAATATCTTACCCACTATGGAAGTCAAGCTCACACGTCTGAAATTTCCTGGTTTTGGTCTTGCCCCCTTTTAGAACAATGGAACTATATCAGCTTTCCTCCAAACACAGGGCATTGTGTCTGATGAAAGTGAATTAATACATATTATGCTGAATGGTCTTGACATTACTGAACTAAGCTCCTTAACCCTTTTTAGTGCTAGAGGGGCAACACAACGCATTGCTCTGCAATACATTGTGTACCCCTCTGGCATTCAAAAGGTTAAGTACCCTTGGGTGTACAGCATCAGGTCCAGGTGATTTATTCACCATAACATTTCCCAGTGTCTACTGGACTTTGTCCTCACTAAGCCATGTACATAATGGATGGAATTCTGTGGTTTTTGTCTATTTGCCCATAGCCTGTCATTATTGCTTACTTTGTATGTAGAGAAGCAAAGAATGTATTTAGGGTGCCAATCATAGCCTTATCCTGACTAATCAATTCCCCTGTCTCAGCAAACCTTAATCTTTTTGTTATTAATATACTTGTAGAATTGTTTAGGAATTTCTTGCTCTCTTTTGCAATACTTCTCTTATTTTCAAACTATTGTAAAAGCCCGTGTACACAGGCCAAGGTCCGGGTGATGTCTCACTGCTCCTGTCCTGCTCTGCGTACTGCCACTACCTCACTGCTCTGGTCCTGCTCTGTGTACTGACACCGCCTCACTGAATGCGGGCAGTCTCTATTATTTATGATTAGCTAGACAAATTGCTTGTTTGCAGATTTTATTACATTATTATATTTTTTTTAAATGATGCATCTGACCTGTCTGACTTAAACACTTCTTCTTACTTATAATTTCCATGCAATCCTCATTATTAAGTCACATTGGTCTCAATTTACTCCTCTTGTGCTTATTCCCCAATGTAAAACATTGACGCAAATATCTGAACATTTTAAACAAAGTCCATGATTCTTGGGT
The DNA here is from genome assembly GCA_037306005.1 of Rhinophrynus dorsalis. NCBI lineage: Eukaryota > Metazoa > Chordata > Amphibia > Anura > Rhinophrynidae > Rhinophrynus > Rhinophrynus dorsalis. The sequence goes on along the minus strand of CM074719.1, from coordinate 331,123,942 downwards.
ATTTTTATCTTTGAGGATTACATCCCACTGAATATCCTTTGATACCCCTTTTAACTTGAAATTGAATGTTTTGGTTAAACCCTTGCTATTCGGTTTCTCACAACAAATTTCAAAGGGAACCATTATGGTTACTACTGCCTAAACTTTTCCTTTACCTGTATACTTTTTATCATGTCAGAATTGTTTGTACTAAAACCCTATCACATATTATATTGTTTTAGTGTGTCTTTAAATGCACGCTATCTAGAGAAGTAACATATTCCAAAGAACCTTTAGCATTAACCATCTGAGCACCAACTGAATGTTCAACACATTGCTAATCAATGTGCAGGGCACCACTCTGGCACCCATAAGGGTTTAAACACATCCTAAATGACATACAGGAGCAAAAACTATTTATCCTAGTTATTTCATCCTCCTTGTCCCTAACTTTTTTTCGGAGACACGTTAGACATAGAAACATAGAATTCGACGGAGATAAGAACCATTCGGCCCATCTAGCCTGCCTATTTTTACTACTGTGTAAACCTTATTTGGTCCTTGGTCTTGTCTTATGTTCATGACATCTTATATCTATCCCATAAATGCATAAATTCCATCACAGTATTAATTTCTACCACTTCTGATGGTAGGCTATTCCACTTATCTACTACCCTCACAGTGAAGGGACACTTTCTTAAATTATATCTAAACCTCTGTCCATCTAGTTTTAGACTGTGGCCCAGCACCCTATCTACAAAGCAAAGTGTGGGCAATGTACTATGCATCTGAAAGGTTAACAAAGAACTTACCTAAGTATGCATTTTTCATGCAACAGGTACGCCTATTTTTTATATATATATTTTTAATGTTGGAGGTCTGTTGGAGTCTATACTGTAACTTTTACTTCACAATCTGATAACAACAAGGGACCAACTGCAGAAATTAACAGAAGGGTAATTCTGGGGCAATTCAACTGTGACACAGGAGACAAATCAAAATTACCTACATTCCCATTAATATAAATTGGGCTTTTAACTCCTTGCATGCGAGAAAGATATCCAATACAATGCACCACAATGTGATGCAGACCTCTTTAGCAGTAAAGGGGTTAAAAGCTCAAGTTAAATAATTGATGCTTTTCATATATTTCCTGCATTGCAGCTGGTTAGCTCCAGACTTGATCCTCATTTTCTTTCTGCTTATAGCCCAAGAGGTCTTTAGCAATAAAAAACATACCAGACTGCTGTACTGACCCCTTCAGTGCCAGAGGGCCATGCAACACATTGCAGAGCAATACGTGGTTAAGGCCACCCACCAAAGTATGTCAAGCCCCCCATTCCAATACAGTTAGCCAATAATGTTTTATGTGTTATATGTAATTAATGACCAACTTCATCACAGAACACTTCTCTATAAATGTTCCTAATCATATAATTGTAAATATACAGTAGATACTCACATACCTTAGTGCCCTGTGCAGGAAAAGCTTCCTCAAAATCAGCTAGGATCTGTTGACCTAATTCTGTTTGGGCTGCTTTAACCCTATACGGAAAAACATGGAAAAGTGTGATTAATTTGTAGTTTTAGAGTTAACAGACATTATTTATGTGGAGCCTCAGGGTTCCCTTTAGATGTAAAAGGGTTCCACCAATCACATAAATGAAAGTAATGTCAGACAGTGAAACAAGGCTGGAGTGCCACACCATGAATGTGAAGTTCTATGACTTTCAGTGGACGCTTGATATACTGAACACATCATGCAATGCAATTTATGTTTTTGTTAATTTATTTTATATTAACTATAACATAGCCCTAATAAGAAAAAATATATAATTAAAATTAAGTTGCCTGATGCCTCTTTGTTGTGGGTAAAGCATAGTACCATGTAAGACATAGAAGATGCAAGAGAATAGTAGAGTAAAAATAATACCTTTATTGGCTGAGTGGCTTTGGATGCAAGCTTACATCCATAGCCACTCAGTTAGTCAATAAAGGCATAATTTTTACTCTACTATTCTCCTGCACCTTTGTTGTGGACTTAATACTATAGAAATACAACAATTTGTTTGCACAAAGATGAAGAATATATTTAAGATTAGAGAAGCTATTGGACAAAGCGTCTCCCACTTTAAAATTCCTCCAAGAAAAATATAACAAAATGAATAGTCCAAGCTCTATTAGAAGCTTATAAATATATTAGATCAATATATATAAGATGCTATTATGTGGCTAATATCAATTAGAAACAGGGAACACACATTTATATCTATGCTATCTAGCCTGCGCACCATGCATATGCATTGATAGTCCTCCAGAAGATGACAAGATACGACACTCACAAGTCTGCACATTAAGTTGTATCTCAGTGATAGACTGGAAAACGCTTCAAACCAACAAGTGGCACTGTATTCCCTGAGTGATGTTACATCAAAAAAGGAAGTTACCAAAACCCAAATGACTAGTGCACTAGAACGCCTGCATAGAGAACACATGAATAAAATGACAACAGCCTAAATAATTGAATTAAACAAGTTATCCTGGTGTAGGACTCTAAGTATAACCAAAGCAATGTGTACGTGTTAATAAATTAACCATACACTAATAATACCATATGGTAATATTCAAATTGCCAATAATAAACAAATAAAAATAAATAAAAAATAGCAAAGTAAAATATACAAAAATGTATGCAAAAAAAAAGATATATATTCTTAAACAAGCTGGCAAAAAATGTCCCAGTTCTCATTCACCATGCAGGATATAATGACGCAAGAAAATATAAGAGTGTATACACAAATCATTTGTTGGGGTAACCTGGTACCAGGGTCTAAGCCCTCCAAAACTGTATAGAAAAGAAGGATAAAATTCACAGTTAGAACATACTGAAATGTTACAGAGGCAATATGTCATTGTCTGTGCAACATCAACTTAAAATATTAAGTAGTAATTAGAGCAACAGGAATATCTAGACTCATGGTCTCATCACAGATACAGCCCATGTAATTATGGTTACTTGAATTCATTGGAATTGTGTCTTCATATTATGGCATCTGCATACTTGCTTCCTGCCAGATCTCTCATTGTTCCAGACACATGTATCTGCTCTTCAGATTAGCTGATTCGAGTCTTAATAATGGTGGCGTATTTTGATCTCAGCGTCCTCTGATGTAGATAGCTGCAACTTCTTCTTATGCCTCCCACAAATGAACAGTATAGTTTAATGATTAATACATACTTCACCCAACATGTTTCAAGATGTCAGTCTCAGCTCTTCATCAGAGAATGGTTGTATAATGAAAAGGTACTCTTGGGCCATTATACATACTTTTCCTTAAAGGTGGTGTTAATTGAATCTACTACGTTACCTTGCTAGGGAAAAAAGTAAAAATAGCATAAACTCATAAAATAAATTGTATGCGTTTTTTTGCTATTTTTACTTTTTTACTTGCGAGATTCCATAGTTAAACAAGCAAAATAAATAGATTTTAAGAAACTAACTTTTATGTTTTGGTCCCACAGTGGCACCCTATGCTGATTACCTGTGCAGTATACTAATTTGTTCTACGGCAAAATGTATCACTCACTGCTCTTCCTAGATTTTGTCACAGTATATGCTTTTAATCCTTTAAAGACCCATAGGGATTGCAATGCACTGTTTCATAATGCCTTGCACACTACAAATAATTAAAGACATGCTTCTTTATTTTCTATATGGAAACTATACAAATTTCCATCCAATCTGGTGGTGTTCAGTGACAAAAAACAGCCAGCATTCTTCAAGCGGCTAATCTCAAATGTTAATTTAAGATGAGCCACTGCCCTGCTCTTCTTTCATGTCAGACACTAAGCAAGTTCCATCAACTGTGTTTCCTTTCCAAACCTAGTTGTCATCCATCCTCTGAGTCAACTTGTTCCATGAATGAAGAACATAACATGTATTCAATAGTTCCAATAAGCCTGTCAAACCTCAACCTAGTTACAGGTGCCCCTCCTAGTTGGAAAGAAGAATTACTATTTTATTTATTTATTTATACCATGAGGCAAATGTATTATGAGCAATTCCAAAGGAAACCAACTATACCATAGGGGGCAATTTTTTTTTTATTGAATTAAAAGTAACTTTTATCATCTTGGATGCAAGAAAGGTGTCAGCACATTGCTTTGTATTGCACTAGAGACCATGACTAGTATTTAAGTGGACAACAGACATATTCAAATCAATCAGGAATTTTATTTGTCCTCGTTGATGCAGTTGGAGTTCCTCAGGAAAGTTACAGTTCTTCAATAAAATCTCCTTCGTTAGAACTATATATTTACTCATTAAAGGTGTTCGAATGAAACATTTATAATATATTCATAGTCTGTGTCGCAATCTCATCAGATCAGAAAAACACAAACACAAAGATGCTGTAAAAAGATTTATGTAAGCAACTTTATATTCCATGGCTATAAAGCACCTTCTGATAGTAACGATTTACATTTATTTTTGGTAACATTTCTCTGTGACTTTCTCTTTTAGATACCATATGGAGTCTCCCTAAGGGTGATGGGTACTCCAAACATGGATACCTTGCTCTAAAAAGACCATCACTGACAAAGCCTGAAATGTATGGCTGGGGTTTGCTGGTATTCTTGTATGGAAGGGAACTGCCCTTCATTTTGGGCTCTGCTGTCTTTCTGCACCGAGATAGCTCTATATGCAAGTGTAATTTCTCCTTTGTAATGGCATTAGAGTTAAATAATTATATTCCTGGCTGGAGTCTAACTGAAGAACAAGCCAACAGCATACTTTTGTTCATTCTCAGTGAATATTCATTTCTGTGCTTTTCTTTTTTCAAACCCTAGAGAGTTTCCCTAAGGGTAAGGGGTATATCAGATGTGGGCACCTTGTTCTCAGTGCCTAGAGGCCAGCTACACCTCACTGATGAGACCCAAGGAAGCGAAAATGTATGTCTAGGGTTTGCTGGTATTCTTGTGTATAAAGGAATTGCTCTGAATTTTTGGACTGGTCTGCCTTTTGGGTCAGCTCAGTACACAAATGGGTATTTCTGCTCTGTAGCCAAAAGAGAGAGCTTAACAGTGATAATTCCGAGGGGTGACTAGCCAAAGAACAAGCAAATTCTGTGGTGTTGTCTGTTCTCAATGAGTATTCACCTATGTGATTCTCTCATGCACCATTTATGGCTATATGGACAAAAATAAGAACAGTTCTGGCAGGGCTCAAAATTTCCACTCGCCACTAGCCAATGGCGAGTGAAAATTTAGCCTTGGCGAGTAGAAATTAAGCCCTGGTGGGTATGTTATGGTTTGCAGTGGCGAGTAACATTTCAGGTCTGGCTAGTAGCAAAGGACTTAATATTTTAAGCCCTGAGTTCTGGAATACACACCAGCTTCACCATTGAGAACAAATTAAAATCTTCATAGATTCAACCAGGACATTCCAATTTGTTGAAGACCTCTCTAGTATCCCAAGGATTAAAAGCCCCATTCAAAATGTATTGGAATTTAGGGGATTTTTATATGTGGCTGGTTTGACCCATAATTTATCTTCTCTTTGTGCATAGGGCTCATAATGTGTTCCAAATTAGCACAACTAAATTAAAAGCAATCAAAAGTAAAATATACATTTTGTCATTCTTTATACAGGATTACCGTATTATAAGATATAGCTCTGCTCAGATTTTTGAGCATCCATTGGATTCCACTTATGACTGATATTATTTTTAAATTTCTCCCCATAGGATTCATTAACACGTTATATGTTTCTACTGCCTATTCTATATATGTGTTTTCACAAACTGTGTTCCGTGGAACCCTGGATTAACTAAAGCAGTACAAGGGTTTCCCCAGAACATAAGTAATGCTGGAGAGTGGAACAGGACTGGGGTGACAAACACTGTATGTGGGGTTCTGTGACTACAAATGGGTGGATGAAAGGAACACAGAAAGATTTCCAAACCAAGCCTTTCTAAGATGCAAAATAATAATTAGATACAATTAATTAATACATTTTTGTCTAACAATTTAATCTTTAAGGAACACTAACACCATCTAATAATTATTCCACACTAACCTTAATAAAGGCAGAAAAATCTAATGGGTCACTGGTACAACAAAATGAATCTTTAATTTGTACTGGATATTATGTCCATGGACATTATCTTCAAAAACTGAAAATGATTCCTATGTATTAAAATGGCACCATCACTTTAAACACACATTCTATAATCATGAGCAATATGGAGAGATAGGTATGTTGTTTTTTTATTTGAATCTGCTCTCTACAGCTAAAGTTATACTGTACTATCCATTCCCTCACATACCTATAATTCCGCATCTCCAAACAGCATGTTTTTTTTTTTTTAATTCCTTTTTAGTCCCTGGTAGTCTAGTACTCTGTGCCATTCTGAGGTATACTGCTCCCTGACTAAAAAAAATTCTGCAATACCCCTGCAGGGAGTGTGCCTATGAATATAAAATCTCATCTGAGAGGGAGACTTCTGTACTTGACTGCCAAGAAATTGGACCTCCTCAGGTGGAATGAGGAAGATGAATCAGAACGTCATGACGATACCTACGGTAGCTCTGCAATAAAGATGTATATTTCATTATTATGGGATTGAGGAGAGGAGTTTTCTTGCTGATGGGTTTATGTGGAGATTTATATATGATTGCAGGGCTTTCTGGGAGGTGACAAGTCCCCTTTCAAATTTTATGAACTCTGTCAGCATTTTGTTTTCTTTGGTGTGGAAATTGCCTAAAAATTAGAGATTTCTGCTACATGTTATCAGGCTTTGAGTGTGATACACTGTGAAGCAATGCTTTGAGTAACCCTCTGGCACTCAATGGGTTAAAAAAAATTGACAAAACCATGAATAGAGATTATTGTTTTGAGATCAAAACCCACCCAGTCCAATTCACTGAAGATCGTACTTCCTATTTATTAGGTTACCTCAATGACACCATATATTGCCTTTACTGCTTTTTAGGTGCTTGTTCAAACAAACAAGGGTCACATGGCAATGCACAGCTACCCACCTCTGGATTAGACAAAGCATGTTAAAAATATACTTTGGGGCTTCTGCACCTTAGAATTATTTTTAAGACAATAGTGGACTTAGAAACCATGATATTTAAGAGGGTAAGAAACTGATTCACTGGGAATTCACCTGAAATCAAAGGGTTCACCACAGTAAAAGCATCTGTGATCCATTATTGTGCTAGATCATGAAAACCGCGCATTTATACTGGATCCCAGTCATCTCAAAGTAACTAAAAGCTGACAACACATGCTGTGCATACGCTAATTAATCTCTTCTTATTTATAATAAAATGCTTCAGCAAAACCACTTCCAATAATAAACAGTAAAACAATGTACAAAATGAGTCCAGCAAGTACTATAAAATAAGCTCATTCAGCCTTACATATGGAAGTGGAGAAGTACAATTGTGAGGGAAACCAACTTAGGGCACATACAATTCCAACCGATTGCAATGCGTTGCCAAGCGTTGTATACCTTTCTAGCACTGAAAGGGTTAAATGGGGCATTTTTGCCCATTTCAAAGCTACATAGGTCCAACACATTACTTAGCAATGTGTTTAACACCTCTCTAGTGTTCAAGTGGGTAAAAAGCCCCATTTAAATCAATGGGAATCTGGGTAACTGTTATGTGTGAGTGGTGAAGTTAGCTTATCTCAGAATTGCACTGCTCCACTTTTATACAGAAGGCCTATTAGGTGTTTTTTCCTATTTTCCAGTTTCTTTTACAATGTCTTTGCATACCAGCAGATCACATTAAACCACAGGTTCTTTTTTTTTTGCTTAGCCTACCAGAAATATTAGACAGGGACTGGCAACGTGCTGATACAAAAGAGAAAAAAAAGCCTGAAGCAGCCTGTCTTTCTTGTCTTGTGGTACAGTTGTTATGTCTCAGTTAAAATACTTTCCAGACCATTTCAATTATTCTAAATTCCTGTTAAAGGCACAATCGTCTGTGCACAAAAGCCAAAAATGGAGCAGTTCTGCAGTAAATTGACAGCACAATAGGAAACAAATTTCCTTTATTTTAACCCTTTGAGTACCTACGCATGGTTTCAAAATGTGATGGACTACCCAGTGGTTCTTAAAGGGTTAAGTCTATGTTCCTAAATCTTACAAGAATGGAGCTGCAATATAGGGTCGTTTATCTCACTTATTTTCTCTCTCTGATATGCAGCCTGAAATATCATCTCTGGGTTGGTGGAAACCAATGTGATGGGGGCCTATGTTTGCATCAGCCATATATTATTGGTCAACCCTCTGAGTGCCAGAAGGGTATGAAATGTGTGTGCATACCCATCTGGCACTCAAAGGGTTGATGCCTCCTGACTGGACATTGCTGATGCACATCTCAACATCCTGGTCTCCAGTGTAAACGATCTGGACACCATGCAGATAATTCTCACGTTTACTATGCTCACCACATAAACACAGTGTATGCATTGGAGACCTCTTTAGACCTCTAGCGATTAAAGGTAACCTTTAAAAATAATGAGAATTTTTATTTTTCATCATGCAGTAGGTTTGTACCAGAATTGCTCTGCTTTGCTTATAATCATAAGGAGCATTGGTATTTTAGTTTCTCTTTTACTTTATTGAATAGGAGAAACTCGTGTTGCCATGAAGATCCATAGAGGTACAACATCAACCACCTCTATACTAACCAAAGTCTTTGAAATACTCAAAATACATTATGGAAAACTAAAACGGATTATATTCATAAATATTTACAAAGTCCAATGTTTCAACAATAGGAGACAAATCATTAACTTAAGTCAGTGGTTCTCAATCTTTTTTTGTTCGGGGCACCCCTAACGCGTAATCCAGAATATTCAGGGAAACCCCTAACATGTAATACAGAACATTCGGGGCACCCCTAACATATTTAATGTACTTTATCAAGGGCATAATGAAGGGTACAATACATAAATATACAGTTATTATTAGGTCTTACAATCATAGTAACAAAACGAAACATATTGTGCAGAACAATTTCTATTAATCTTTATTTAAAAGTCCATTTTTGTTAGTTTTCATAGAAAATGTGGGGCAGCCTAAGATGATGTCCGTGGCACACCAAAGTGCCACGGTACCCTGGTTGAGAATCACTGATTTAAATGGACCCAAACTGTCTTTGCAGCAAATAAATCGTTGATGAATCAATAAAAGCTTCCTGTAATCTTCCAACAATTTCTCAACTATTTAAAAACAAAAATGCACTGCATTAATCTAAAGTTCAAACACCTAAGGGATATGTTACTAAACACCCTAGAGAAAAACATTTTAATAGGAGATTCTAAGCAACTTTCCATCAATCATATGTAGCATCATTCACTTTGATCATAACAAATGCCCTGTAGGGCTTGACAAATGAAGACAAGGTAGTCCTTAAATTGCAACACCTTTAACTCCAAACGTCTCAATTTCTGGATCTATTAACTTTAGAATGCCAAAATTCCAACAAAAGCACACAGAGAACTGCATTAAAACACGATTAGGAATTAACACCTTAGAACTAATAGTTTTGCAAACAAATCCAACAATTATGAATCATGTGGCTTAATTATTTACGCTTAAAGGGGAAGAAAACTTTTTCATGAACAAAAAATATATGTTCTAGTGCCTTTCCTCCCCATTGATAGCAGATTTTTCAATGAAATGGTATTACAGCTCAAACATATCTTATAAATAACAGCGCCAACTGATGCCCAAATGGAATATTATTATACTGTACTCTATAGAGCAGCATAAGTCACTAAATACACTTGTTTTACTCAGAAGGAAAATAATTAAAACAATATATACTTTTTTCTCATTACACAGAGTTACTGCTCCTTTACCGTTTAAAAAAAATGGGGCTGTCACATTGGCAGGTCATGGCTTGATATACCTTGTGTTCTAAATAGAATCCAACACTCTGTAAGTTTAAAAACACTAAAGACCTTGATATGTTGTGAATTGACAATCAGTAGGAACTCTTAAAGAAAAAGTATATATCACAGAAATGGGAACTGCAGTGATTAACTAGTAACAGACTGTGCTTTGACATTGTTTTAAGTCATCATATTTTCTTTTTAGGGCTTGTGTTAGTGGCCAGTGAGAACAGGCCCATACACATCAATATGCTATAAATATATATGTAAAACACAACATTGGTAACTGCATTCCTGTCACCCGTGTGAACAAGCCCTTAAAGACTCAAAAGTGTACATTTTTACTATTACATTTATATACCCATTTTGCTTAACAGCACTGAAACACATATATGAAAGCTGAACTTTAATCTCTCCAATAGTAGGTATACGGCATCTGAAGATAACATTCTAATTAAAATTGATTTGCTGGATGTGGAAAGAAAATCCTCCCTTTCTGTTTAGTTACTTAAAGGGATAGTAATACTTAAGATGTAAAAAAAGACATGTTGTAGGGTTTATGTCCCCAAATAAAACAAGGGTACTCCCACTGCTGAGATATTTTATTAAAAAATTATAACAGCTCAAACTTGAATTGTATCAGTGCAATATAACAGTGGCCTGGAATTTTACAGTGGCGCTGTTGCTACACCATCCTATGGACTGCTCTGGTCCGTAGAACATAAATCTCCATAGGATGGTGTAGCAACAGCGCCACTGTAAATTTTCAGGCCACTGTGATGTTGCACTGATACAATTCAAGTTTGAGAGATTATAATTTTTAATAAAATATCTTTAAGCAGTGGGAGTACCCTTGTTCTACTCAGGAGGATAAACCCTACAACATATATTTTTTTACATTTTAAGTATTACTATCACTTTAACTCTAAGTGACAGAAGAGTGAGCAATGCATTGCTTCACAATGTGTTGGATACCTACTCTGGAACTGAAAAGGTTAACCCCTTAACCCCTTGAATGCCAGAATGGTATGCAATGCACTGCAGAGCAAAGCGTTGCAAAACCCTCTGGCACCCAAAGGGTTTAGGACCCAGCAGTTAAGGACCACAGGGTTTTTTCAGGAATCATTTCAGAGCTCCCTGAAAGGCATGCAGCCGGGAGGGGATCCCTGAATTCCATGATATGTCAGGACCGTCATGGGTGAACTTGCCATAAGGACCTATGACATCATGGGTCTTTAATGGGATAGTAATGTCTTACATATATAAAAAGTAATATTGTAGAGCATAAAATAAGAAATCCTTTGATGCAATTCCTATCTCTCAAACCTTTATGATTTGAGACATAGAACATTCTAAAGTTCCCCCCTCCCTAATGTCAGCTGTAAAACTGACAGAAGGAGATCCATGTTGGCCAACACGAGGAGGCTCTTCAGCAGAGCTGCAATAGGGAGATTTAAAAATAAATACTTCTTTGGAACGGTCTAAAAAGTGAGTTTGCAAACCAACCACACTTTGTAGACAGTTCCAGTGAAGTATTTCTTTTTAAATTGTGCTATTTTGGCTCTGCTGAAGAGCCTCCTGTCAGTCCCCAGACCAGGAACTCCTGCTGTGAGCTTACAGCTGACGTCAGGAGAAGGGAAGGGAGGGGAAAACTTTAGAATGCTCTATCTCTCAAACCATAAACGTTTGAGAGACAGGAATGGCATGGATTTCTTATTTTATGCTGTACAATATTACTTTTTACATAATTAAGACATTACTATCCCTTTAAGACGTCAAAGATCTTGGTCAAAAAACATAACTTTTAGAAAACTCCCAGTAAACTCCCTCAGGTTTTAACACTGATTAATGTCACCATTCAATCACTATAAATCTAAACTTACATGGCTGACACAAACAAGATCAAACCATATCATTTCCACCTATTGCAAAAGTATGCATTTCTGAACATATCATTCTGGACGGTATGTCAGGACTAATGCTTTGTTTTGTCTACAGTCTTCGCTCACAATATCTTTTAAATCCTTAAGAACCTGAAGATCTTCTGACATTGATAACATGTTCTTCCGCCATCTGTAACCCATTTGCAATACTAACATTCAGTTCCAGTATCCCTTAAATATTCCTCACAGCAGGCTCCAATGCTTAACCTTTTGAGTGCCAGAGAGGTACATAATGCATTGCTCTGTATTGCTCTGCGTACCCCTCTGGCACTCATAGGGTTAACAATAATTTCAGTTTTGTACGGTTTTGCTTCTTCAAAATTAAAAAAAATATCTAGATTCAGCCATAAACATAAAATGTAAAATTTGGACTATATAACCCTTGAAGTCCCAGAGTAGTGTGCAAACTATTGTTTGCAATGCATTGCACATCTCAGTAGCACTCATAGAGGTAACCCTTTGAGTGCCAGAGCGGTTAAGTGTCTGTACCACAGCTTCTTTAACTCAGTGTATGAAGGAGAAATCTCCAGTGCGTTGCTTTGAAACGTGTTGGAGAGCTCACTCACATGAAGGATTAAAATGTAATTGACATACTTTAATTTTAGTATAAATTACAATAAATTTGAAAGACAGAAGAGGGGTTGAGAACAATCTACTTTTCATAACAGATAATAGTCTTGAATTTTACCAGACTAAGGCAATGATCAATAACTTACAGTGAGGGAATTAGTGAGGGAAGAGCACCAACAATAGCCAATAAGGTATCACCCAGTCTGTTTTACATCTTTTGAGCCCCAAAACCCTACTCTGCTTACAACAGTAGGTATGTGAGTCTAGATAATATATTTCTTGTGATCAAAGTTTTGCAAATGGTAATTTGTTTAAATAGATACTACAAAAGAAGTAATGTCATTTATCTTATCCACTGCATGAAGTATTAAAATTAATACGGAGGATGGACCACCTGCCCACTAAAAAGCTTGATAAGATAACATCTAGCTTCATTTGAGGATAAAAATGTTTAATAGTAATGACATTTCCTTATTTAAATGTATGGGTAGGGAGAGTTTTTCTGCTTTTAATGGGTAAGACCTTTTATCTAGATTATGTAGAACAGACGCAAAATGGATATTTCAGTTAGGCACCAGATCCCATAAGGCAGTGCTTTTCAAACTGTTTATTCTCTAGTGACCTATAACCTGCAATGCTGAATTTTTGAGGCAGCCCAAAATATTATATTTCTGTCTTCAATGGTGTAATGGATGTTGCACATATAAAATATAGCTATTTTAAGCTCTCACAATCAGAATAATAAAAACAAACATATTGTGAGTATTCATTTCCATAAGTACACATTCTAAAGTCAAGATTTACATTTTTGACAAAACATCTATGGGAAAAAGAGGGCACTATGGGACAGCATATATTTGTTTTTGTGCTGCAGTAACAGGTCCCTATTTATCTATATCACAAAGCTGGGGCTGAAAATATTAGGATTAAATTTGGTCAACAAAGAAAAACTATAGTGACAGCAGGTTAAAGTCATCCAAATGTATATAATGATGATGTGAAATTACTACTATTACACTGCAGTGAGTGTAGTGTAGGTGTTGCAGCTATTTTCCACTCCAGTCCACAGGGGGGCAGAGGTTTTAAGGATATCCACAATTAAACACAGGTAAATTCACTGATAACTCACCTATGATCAAGCAGTGATATCCAGAAATTGTGTGTCTGTGTATAAAGCATATTATATGCAGGAATGGGTAAAGCTATCAGTCTGTGAATAGAAGTGCATCTTTATTAAGTATCAGTGTTTCGTCTCACAGAAAAGGGTCTGGTCTACCATAACATATTCATCACACATTGATAGCTGTGCCACCTCCAAAATATGAACTACTTTTCTTATTTATGGTTTATTCATACATTGCATTTCATCTATGTTGGGCCTCACAATTGCTTTTACAATAAATTTTATATCTACATATTTATCTATATTTCTCTCTCTATAATTATATATATATATATATATATATATATATATATATATATATATATCCCTTTGAGTGCCAGAGGGGTACGCAACACATTGCAAAGCAATGCATTGAGTACCCCTCTGGTACTCAAAGGGATATATATATATATATATATATATATATATATATATATATATATACATACACATATATATATATATATATATATATATATATATATATATACATACACACACACACACACACCAACTGAATGAGTACCTTTTTTATTGGACTAACATTCAGTTTTAGGGACAAGCTTTCGAGAGCAAATGCTTCCTTTATCAAGTCAGAAGCATACTGGTTTTAAAGCTGCAACACAGATTAAAGGCCTTACTAAGGAAAGCACAAACTGATAAGTAACAAATCACCTAAAGTTCATAGCACTTGGAATGTGGAGGGGGAAGGAGGATGGGGAGAGACAGATTGGGGGAGAGAGAGAGACGGATCCATGTTACATAGAAATAAATGGATGAATCATATGAGGAGGATGAGTAAACATGAATTAAACAACATAAATATAAGGGAATATTATGTAAAGTTTTGGTAATGTGAGAGGAATCCCAGGTCCTTATTTAGTCTAGTGTGTTTGGTGTTGAAAAAAATGTTCATCTTAATTTCAAATGTCTTTCTCTCCTGCACATTTTTTGATTTTATGGTTATGGATGCAGTGATTTCTCTGTGTGAAATGATGACCAACTAGGGTATGGTTCTTTGTTTTATGGCAATTCTCAATAGATTGTCTATGTGTATTCATTCTTAGATTAAGCTGTAGGCCTGTTTCTACAATGCAACATCCAGTTTCACATTCAGTGCATTGTATCAAATGTTCATCTTGTTTTTGTGCAGTATTGTTTCCACAAATGCGTTGACATGATTTGAAGTGGGATTTGCTGCATGGTTTGGGCCCGTTATCAGTATTTGGTCAGTTTTTTATTAACCATTTTATGTTTCAGATTCAGTGGTTGCCTGAATGCAAGAACAGGAGTTTGGGGGAATATGTCTTTTTATCACCATACTCCAGTCATCATTTAACCCAGAGAAAATTAGAAGGAACTTCAAAAATACACAGGAGAGAAAGACATTTGAAATTAAAATGATCATTTTTTTTTCAGCACAAAACACACATGACTTAATAAGGGTTTGGCATTCCTCACACATCACCAAACCTTACATAATATTTTCTTCTATTTATTTTGTTTTAGCTCGTGTTTACCCATCCTCCTCATATGATTCTTCCATTTATTTCTATGTAACATTGATGTGTCTCCCCCCCCGCATTATAAGTGCTATGTGATTTGTTACTTATTAGCTTGTGCTTTCCTTAGTAAGACCTTTAATGTATGTTGCAGTTTTAAAATTAGTATGCTTCTGACTTCATAAAGGGAGGACTGTTCTCATTACATACTGAGATACACATTCATTTGGCATCTACATCCACTGAACTAACACAGCTACCCTAAATATCCTATATAATAATTCGCTAAATGCGTGTTTGGCAGAAGCCGTCATGCAAGACGGCTGCGTGCACTGCAGTCATGAGCAGTACAGACTGCCCACGCCGCGGCTGATAACGGAGCAGTGCTCCAAATTCAGAGAGAGGAGTACGGTCTGAATTCGGAGTGCCCCGCTCCGTATCAGCCGTGGAGCGGGCAGTCTCTACTGTGCATGACTGCACCATAGTCATTGCTGGGTGGCAGTGTGGCCCATGTACACGGGCTCTTCAACTGGTATATTGTATATATTACTAGCAGTGTGGTATGGCATTGCCCATCGTTATCGTTGTGCAATGAAAGGGTTGATAAGTGGACAAAACAGTGTTGTGCACCTCTTGGGCATAAATGTGGTTGCATGATGCCTCTGTAGCGGAATTCATCAGTCATTAACTCCTTGTATACCAGATGGGTTTTGTGTGCAGCTGTCTGGCATGCAAGAGGTTAATAAGTCAGAAATGATGGCTCTGTAGCATTCAAGATATTAATACACCTCTGTGTAGAAGAGGGGCTTAATGTATGTAAGTGTACAACTCCCTTCACCACCAGGCTATTGTCCTCCCTCCATTTCCCCCTCCTACTACATAGCAGCAGCTGTCTGGCATGCAAGGAGTTAATAAGTCATGAATTATGCTTCTGTAGCATTCAAAACGTTAAAGCGGAACTATCACCCTAAATAAAGCCTCCCTCAATAATTAGGCATACAGCTATACAAGAGACAGTGCTATTATTGAGCATAAGTACCGCATTATTAAAAAATGCTTCTTCTTCTTCTGAGACTGATGGCCAGGCTTCTTGCTTTAGAGGCATCTGCGCTCCTGTGCCGTCAGTCACTTCCTGTTACATTAAGGTACAATGAAGGAGACCGGGAAGGACAGCAGGCATTCAGATGTCTCTAAGCCCAGATGTTTGCGAGCGTGCCTGTCTACCAGTCTCAAAAGAAGTAGCATTTCTTAATAGCGTGGTACTTATGAGCTTATCGCTATATGCCTAATTACTGGGGGGGGCTTTAATTAGGGTGATAGTTCCACTTTAACACAACTCTCTGGAGAAGAGGAGGTTAATGTATGTAAGTGTTAACCCATTGAGTGGCAGGATCCAGCCTCCCCTGATGACGGAGGATTTCTCCTTATAAGCTGGAGCGCTCTCTGGCCAATGAGAGCACTCCAGCTAACAAGGATAAATCCTCCATCATCAAAGGAGGCTGGATAGAGATGCTACGTGGGAGGGGAGCAGAGGAAGAGTTACAGACTGAGGTGCAGAGTTGTACCCACAGTCTGTCTGGAAGTTAAGGCCACGGATCATTTTTAAACCTTACATCTTAGCCACTCCACGAATTAAAAAAATAAAGTATTCAAGCTAGTTGCTATATTTAGTCCATTTTTAGGTTAAATTGTATAGGGGTGATAGTTCCCCTTTAAAGGGATAGTAATACTTCGTTTTAACTTTATTTTATTTTGTAGGCATTAAAAAAACATGAAGAATGATATAAGTCTTATCTCTCAAACCTTTATGGTTTATGAGATATTCACAAGCAAAGTTTCCCCCTCCCGCCCCTTTTTCCTAGTGTAAGCCATCTCTTCTCAGATGTGGAATGCAGTCCATAGACCAGACAGATAACAGCAGGGGACACTTATTCCTATGAAAACAATGAAATCCCTGCCCCCCTTGACAAGCTTTTCAGGTTTTTCCGTTATCTTAATTGAAGATTGTCCCTCTCTGCAGTCTACCTGGGCACCTCCCTTCTGCTGTGGCTAAACAGTGTGACATCAGTAAAAGGCACGGGAGGGGGACACTTTGCTTGTGAATATCTCTTAAACCATAAAGGTTTGAGAGATAAGACTTATATCATTCTTCATGTTTTTTTAATGCCTACAAAATAAAATAAAGTTAAAATGAAGTATTACTATCCCTTTAAATCAAGATGAACCTTTATTTGTACCATCTAGTGCTCTTTGTTTTCCTCAGGGTAATGACATTTTTTCCACTGAATCCCCAGAGAGACTGGATTTCACAATGGGTACATTCTATAGCAACTCAGTGTTAAATCGGCACTTTCATCAGATGAATACAGAGCCTTAAATCATAATTATATTAGCGATATGCATAGACAGTTGTCTTTTCAATAATAATTGCTGCATTAAAGACAAATGGAACCTTTTTTGCAGACAGGAACTGGCTGGGATCTTGCAGTAGGCGCTCTCTGTGCCTACGCTGTCAGTAACTTCCGGTGCCTTAAGGCACAAGGGCTTCCAGCTCACCAATCGTAGAGCTGAACAGGAGGGACAGCGCAGACTCAGAGATGCCTGCTCTGCAAGATGTCTGCGCTGTTCCCCGCTGCTGCCTGCCGAAAAAGTTCTATTTTTCTTTAATGCAGCAATTATTATTGAAAAGACAACTATTAATATGCATATGGATAATGTAATTATGATTTAAGGCTCTATATTCATCTGATGAAAGTTCAGCTTTAACTTTTTTAGTTCACTTTTTAGAAAATGAGATATTTTTTAATTCCCATTTTCGCTGAGGCAGCTGTAATAAGAAATGGAGGAATTCTTGGCCAAACTAACTGCACCATAGAGGACAAAAAGTCCCATTGCCTTAAATGGAGCTTTTAACATTTTGAATGATAGGGATGTCTTTGCTAGGAAATGTATTTGTCCACTATGATACAGTTGATTTGATTTCAGCATTGCTCCACTTTTCTTAGTATAGTGATGGGCAACCTGAGGCCCTCTAGCTTCAAGTCCTGAAGCCCTGAACAGAAAAGGGCCTCAGGTTGCCCAGTACTTCCTTGTTTTTCATTAATATACTTAGGCATCGCCTGCTGCAATACATGTTACTTGTGCAAAATGCGTAGGAGAGGATTCTAATTACTCATCCCAATTCATGTCACAAGACATATGTTTTTTGTCTGCAGCACCAGCTTTCTTTAGCATGGCAATTACTTTTTTAATGATTAATTTGTTGCCCTTTAAAGCCCTGCGTAATCAGGATGGCCACTATCTGCCAGAGCTTCTGGTTCCCTGTACTCCTACTCGCTTCATTAGATCTCCAAGTGAACTGCTAACTGTTTCAACTAACTCCTTTTTGTGACCTGAAATGTTTCCCTTGCAACTGGGAGAATATAGATGTTTCCAATTATAAAAACAAAGACAGAACAAATACAGAGTTATATTAAGCCACTGAGTGACTATGAGGAATGCGGTGCATACTCCTCTGGCTCTCAATGGGTTAAACCACATCACCCCAAAATAGAAACTGACTCAAGATATCAGACAGCAATAGTCTTTCTACTTCACTGCAGGTGTACAACAGAAACAAAAACCAATATTATGGGACAAAACAATTGTGTTATGGGGGACAAAAAATATTCTTAATTTAAATGAATGGGCCTTTTAACCACTTGAATGCAAGAGATGTCTAAAAGCACTGGTTTGCAATGCATTGGAGACCTCTGTATAGCATTCAAGAGATATTGTCCATTTAAAGAAAAGGGAATCTTTATATCTCCCCTATGGTGCAGTTGGATTACCACATTAAAGAGCAGGCTCTGAGCACTGGTGATGTGAAGATGTAAGCATACTCAGGGTGTGCCTCTCATTTCCTCAAAAATTACCATTCTCATTGCAACCAGATGGGACAGTTATCACAAAGTAAACACACAGAGACAGCCATCGGAGAGCTACAGCTAAAAATATCAAGTACAAACCATTCATCACATTCTCCTGCTGTCATTGCAGAAACGCAAGGAAAAACGATGCCATATCAATTTCCATTTATCTTCCAGGGATCAATGTCTGTTAAACATTACTCCACTATCACTTTGTCCAAATATTTCCAATGATTATCTAGGAAGTTGGATATTAAACGGAAACCCTAAAATATACCGTAGCTTAGAGGTAGTGTAGTAAAACAAATATAATGTAACTGTGTACTGCAAATTGACAACATTATTAATAATACACATACACTTTTGGAGAAAAAAGTACAAGAACATTGTCAGAGAAACAACAAAGTTTTAAATCTCTGTAAAATCCCCATAATGCAAGTCAGTGCATGATTGAAATGAAGTGTAACAGAGATGGGTGGAACAAACGTGGCTTGTATGCACGGAAGTATGTGGGGTGGGTGTGAGGTACATGAGAATGGACAGGGACACAAACTGTCAGAGTCTAAGAATGCAGTTCAGTTCATGGAATTAAGGAACATATTCATCACATTAGAGGTGCAATTCTGGAGCAAACCAATGGCAGCAAACAGCTAAATACTAGAAAGGTCTCCTAAACAATGAGTTGAAGTCCTGTCTAGTATTCAAGGGATTAAAAGCCCCATTTAAATCCCCACCTATGGCACAGTTGGTTTGCTCTAGAATTGCACCTCGTTCTATTGATAAAGAAGGTACTGAAACTCTTGATCAGATCTGGAGGATTCCTAAGTATGTTAGCAGACAAAAAATAAACAGCGTTCAAATAAAATGCATAGTAAGTGGCACATCAGGTGTTCAGTCCATCAGGGTGATCTTCTTGCTAAACACATTGAGTTTTATGTATAAAAGCAAACCATCCGCACAATAGGGGACAAAAAATCCCATTAACTAAATGAGGAGTTTCACCTCCTGAATGTTACAGTTTGCTTTTATACATAAGGCCTATTGAAACATAATTTCAGACCTCCTGGGAGAGTCCACGATTCCACCAGTGAGATGGATCAACTTCAGTTTGGAGATGGGGGAAAGCAGGAGAAAGGAAACGTCAATGTGCACCAATGACTTCTGGGTTATGAATTACAATTGTGGCTGATGTTCCAGTTACTATGCCTCGTGTGAATACATTTTAATTTGTTTTCAACCCCTTGGATGCTGTAGATATCGCCAGTGAATTGCTTCACAATACAATTATAACAGCCCTAGCATTCGAAAGTTTACTTCATCTGATATGGTACAGTATGGGGCTTTCATTCTGGTTTCCTTTTTTGGCCTTTTACATTGGCTCCTAGCTGTCCAGAACATAAAACAGCAGTGAGCCCCATATCTGGCCAAGTTCTAATCATCATTTACAATATGCTATGGACAAG
The DNA here is from genome assembly GCA_037306005.1 of Rhinophrynus dorsalis. NCBI lineage: Eukaryota > Metazoa > Chordata > Amphibia > Anura > Rhinophrynidae > Rhinophrynus > Rhinophrynus dorsalis. Next base: position 331,103,499 of record CM074719.1, on the reverse strand, counting down.
TGCTACTTTCACCAATGACTGTATTAACTTTGGGCTATATTCAAGAAGCTAAAGAGGTACAGTTCTAGAACAAACAAACAGCACTACAGATGAGAGATGAAAAAACTTCCAATAATTTAATTGGTCGTTTAGGTGAAGCAAAGTGTGAGACATCTCTAGTATCCAAGAGGTTAGAAAAACAGTAAAATATTTTGATGGAAAACATAAAATTAAAGTTTCTCCTGCTTTGTAACATAAGGGTACATACAATGTTGGGAGAAGCTTAATTTAAAAGTTTTTACAGCTGAAATGGTCATGACTGCCATGCCCACAGGACAGTACAGGAACTATATAGACATCGACCTGATGACACTGTTCCCGAACCAACAAGAAATGGTTTATATAGCAAAGACATAGGACAGGAGTCTAGGGAAGTCTGGAGAGTGAACAGAGAATAAATGTCTGCTTAAAGGGATAGTAATACTTAAAATGTAAAAAAAATATGTTGTAGAGTTTATCCCCCTGAGTAAAACAAGGGCACACCCACTGCTGAAAGGCGTTTCATTCAAAAGTTATTAATTTTCAAAGTTGAATTTTTTAGGTGCAATATCACAGTGGCCTGAAATTGTACAGTGGCGCTGTTGCTACACCATCCTATGGAGATTTATGGTCAACTGACCAGAGCTGTCCATAGGATCGTGTAGCAACAGCGCCACTGTACAATTTCAGGCCACTGTGATATTGCACCTAAAAAATTCAAATTTGAAAATTAATAACTTTTGAATGAAACACCTCTCAGCAGTGGGAGTACCCTTGTTTTACTCAGGGGGATAAACCCCACAACATATTTTTTTTTACATTTTAAGTATTACTATCCCTTTAATACACTTGCTGTAGTTAAAGGGATAGTAATACTTAAAATGTAAAAAAAAATATGTTGTAGGGTTTATCCCCCTGAGTAAAACAAGAGTACTCCCACTGCTGAAAGGTGTTTCATTCAAAAGTTATTCATTTTCAAAGTTGAATTTTTTAGGTGCAATATCACAGTGGCCTGAAATTGCACAGTGGCGGTGTTGCTACACGATCCTATGGACAACTCTGGTCAGTTGACCATAAATCTCCATAGGATGGTGTAGCAACAGCTCCACTGTACAATTTCAGGCCACTGTGATATTGCACCTAAAAAATTCAACTTTGAAAATTAATAACTTTTGAATGAAAGACCTCTCAGCAGTGGGAGTACTCTTGTTTTACTCAGGGGGATAAACCCTACAACATATTTTTTTTTACATTTTAAGTATTACTATCCCTTTAATTGAGGATTGCTGGGAAACTAGAACAAACAGCATAAATGGCAATCATGACTAGAGAACACAATAGTCAAGTAACTTAAGCGGAACTACCACCCAACACAATCTTTAGCTTTAACAGATTTCTGCTCTCTTCCATGGATGACAGGCAGGACGGAGCGCGGACATCTTGCCATTGTGACGTCCGCACACCTGCGATATCAATCCCAGCCGGAGCCAAATGGCTCCTTGTCCCCGGCTGGGACTGACAGCGCAGGCACGCGGACATCACAATGGCAAGATGTCCGCACTCCGTCCTGCCTGTCACCCATGGAAGAAAGCAGAAATCTATTAAATAAGGTAATTATTCTGGCGACTACCCCTACTAAGCAGCTAGTCGCCAGATGGGGACTTGGTTAAGATAAAGATTGTGTCGGGTGGTAGGTCCACTTTAGCTGAGGCTGTGTGCAGGTGGCAGACAAAGTCAAGGTCATGAATATAGACGAGGTTGTAGACAAGGGGTAAACAGGAGACTATCTTTTAAATTTAGCCGGGGCTGTAGGCAGGAGGCAGAAAGAGGCAGTGAAGGTTTAAACTAGCAGAGGTCATCCTATATAATAATTTGCTAAATGTGTTTGTCAGAAGCCATCATGCACTGTAGAGTCAACTGCGTGCGCTGCTTTCATGCGCACAACAGACTGTCCGCGCCGCGGCTGATAACGGAGAGGGGCTCCGAATTCAGACCGTAGTCGGTGAGCAGAGAGGACTGCGCTCTGAATTCAAAGCTCCCCGCTCCATATCAGCCGCGGCTCGGGCAGTCTCTACTGTGCGTGACTGCACCGGGGCCTCGTGGCCTGTGTACACGGGCTCTTCAACTAGTACACAATAATCAAACAGGAATGCAAGGTTCTGGAAAGTCAACAGTGAGAAACTATACAAGTGTTTATGTAGCTGCTTGAAATAGACCTTAAGGGTGTGCCAAGAAAAGCAGAAAGGATCACAGGTAATTACGGAGCATGACTGAGAGGAGCTTGTTTCCAGGTAAGCAGGTAGAGCTGCAGACAACAGCAGAGCTGGATTTCTTGGACACACACAATAATGAGGTGCAGCTGTTACCATCACATTCTATGATGAAATGTAACATAAGGTGCAGCTGTCTCCTAACCAGCAATAGAAATAAAATAGAAACAACATTTACTGACTGGACACCAGGTGGTGCTGTTACAAGCAGTCAAATTCTCAAACAAAGAGCTATATAACTTCTGAATTAAGCATATCATAAAAGTCACAGTACCTTATTTTATTCAGTTGGAGAAGCCCAACTATATTATATGTTTATGCACTGCAAATGATTTATTTTTTATTTAAATTTATTATTTCCTGTTCTGTTAAGATCAGTCCTCCCCTTTCCTCTTACCTTTCAGAGAGCTGGCGAATTTGTGGTATACCCATGTACTTCTGAAAATGCTCCAGCACATTGACTACTCCCTGGAGGAGGTTGGCAACTTCCCCATACTGTCTCTTCCTTGTCATGGCCCTGCAGAGGACAAAACAAATGGCGGCAACAGTCTCTGTGGATCATGGTAAGCATTCATCATTTGTATAACTAATACTACAATCCACTGATAAATGTAATTCAAATATACTTAACATTCTGCAAACCCCACTCTTCCTCAAAGGGGTTAAAAGGAAAATAAGAAATTAAAATAAATGTATTAAAGAGCTCACTTAGACTAGTCATAGGTTACTTCCCATTTAAATTTCCCAATAAATCAGTATCATCAATCATTTTGATTGAATGTACCCACCTCCTGTGATAAGATATGCAGTAAATAAAAAAAGTGCACTGTGGTTCACCTATCATTCCAGCTTCTGTTGTGTTACTTACCACAAGTCTAACATGGTATGCAAGATAACTTTTAATTCAATGATAACCCATCCTTACCCATTTTATGTAGGAAAATACCTCAGGAAACATTGATGGCTATCTCTTAGCAAAATCTGAGATCAAGTGAATACAGAAACATAGAAATCTAGTCTGCCAATTTCCCTACTGTAAAAACCTCAAAATTTATTTGGTCCTTGGTCTTGTCTTATTTTCAGGACAACCTTATGCCTCTCTCAAGCATGCTTAAATTATGTCACTGTATTAACCTCTACCACTTCTGCAGGTAGGCTATTCCACTAATCTACTACCCTTTCAGTGAAGAAAAAATGTATTTCATTGTTTAAACCTGTGTCCCTCTAGTTTTAGACTATGGCCTCTTGTCCTAATATTTTCAGTCCTTTGAAATGTACTTCCCACCTGCACTATTTTGAATCCCTTTATGTATTTGAATGTTTCTATCATATCCTCTTTCTCTCTTCTCTCCTCCAAATTATACATGTTCAGGTCCTTTAGTCTATCCTGATATTTATTTTCCTGTAAACCATTCAACATTTTAGTAGCTCTTCTCTGAATTTTCTCTAGAGTATCTATATCCTTCTGTAGATTGGGTCTCCAGTACTGTACACAATATTCTAGGTGAGGTCTAACTAGAAATCTGTAGAGTGGCATGACCACTTCCGTTTTTCAGCTATTAATGCCCCAAGCTATACAACCCAGCACCCTGCTTGCATTCCCCAATGCTTTATTACATTGCTTGCCTACCTTTAAGTAATTACAAATAATTACTCCCAAATCCCTTTCCTCTGTAGTCTCTGACAGCACAGTATAGTATATTTTTCCTTTGGATTTTTACGTCCCAAGTGCATTATGTTACATTTATCAACATTAAACTGCAGCTGCTACACTCTTGTCCATTCTTCTAATTTACCTAAATCATTTGTCATTTGGCTTATTCCCCCTGGAATGTCCACCCTGTTGCAGATCTTTGTATCATCTGCAAAAAGAAATACCTTGAAGACCTTTTGCAATATCACTAATAAAGATATTAAAAAGAATGGGCCCCAGTACTGATCCCTGAGGTACCACACTGGTAACACTCCCTTCGTCCAAATATTCTCCACTGACTACCACCCTCTGTCTCCTGTCACTCAGCCATTGCTTATACATTTAACTATTTTTACATCCAGACCAAAACACTGCAATTTATTAATGAGTCTTGCATGAGGGACAGTGTCAAATGCTTTACTGAAATCTAGATAAGCTATATCTACTGCTCCCCTTGGTCTATTATTCTTTTTGAAAGTGTAAAAAGTAGCCAAGGGCATATTTTATAGTAATATTAAAGTGGACCTTCTTCCTAATATAATTTTAGTTAATTTTAAAGAGAAATAAAGACTGCAAGTTGTGCTTGTGATTTGTTTGTAATATAAAACCGTTTTGGAGAAATGAACCTGTATCTGTTGGTGGCAGATTGTGGCACTTTATACTAATGTCTGTGTTGTGCCAGTATTACGACACAATGTACCTTGAAGGACAACGCTCACACACTGAGGTCATTTCTAATAGCACAATGAGGGGTAACTTTGGTCCAGAAAATAACTAATTAGCTTATTGTGAAGGAATTTACACTGAGCCACCAAAATATAAAGTCTGATTTCTAAAATAATCATTTACAGGCTAAAAAAAATGGCTAAATTGCCACATTCCCAAATATTTATATGGGGTTTTAACCCTTTGAATGACAGAAAAGGTATCCATCACAGTGCTTCTGGAGACCTCTCTAGCATTCAAGGGGTTAAAATCTCCATTGAAATCAAGTGAATTTGTATTTGTCCTAACCGGTTTGTCTCAGAATTGCTTGAATTCTTCTTAGTAAACCAGCATCTGTATCTTAACCCATTAAGCCCCAGAAGGGTACGCAACGCATTGCTTCACAATGCTGGTGCACCACATCTGGTCCTTAAAGGGTTAACCCCCTTTGATGGCAGAAGTATTTCCTAAGCATTGCAAATCATTACGCTGGAGCTGTCCCTCACATCCAAGGTGGGGTTAATGAAGGACAATACAATATATGTTTGTAGAATTACCAAATCAAACACTCCAAGCATAGACTAGAAATAAATAGAATATTCAGTCTAACGGAATACTACCTAATCTTATATAATAATTCGCTAAGGATGTTTGTCAGAAGCAGTCATCCACAGTAGAGACGACTGCGAGCGCTGCAGTCATGTGCAGTAGAGACTGCCCGCGCCTCGGCTGATATGGAGCAGGGCGCTCCAAATTCAGACCGGAGTCCTCTCTGCACACCTTCCTGGGACCGCTTGGTCCCAGGAAGGTGTGCATTGAGGACTACGGTCTGAATTTGGAGCGCCCTGCTCCGTATCAGCTGTGGCGCATTCGGCCAGTCAGTACTGCGCATGACTGCAGCGCTGCCACTGACAAGACAAGATCCGGACGGTTGCTGGGTGGCACTGTGGCCCGTGTAAATGGGCTTTTCAGCTAGTTGGATATATAACAATATCCATCCCCACAGGGTCCTCACAGCAGATTGCATAGTGACTTATTGCATAGTGACTCACTGGTGTATGTTTAACCCCATACGACCACAGATTTTTTTTTTTTTTTTTTTTTTTTTTTTTTTTGCCCAGTCTGGTTCAATGCTCCCCAAGCAGTGTGCAGCCATGCGGGGGAGCCCTAAAATCCATGACAGTCCTGGCACGTCATGGGTCCTTATTGCATATGTCATTCGTGCATACAATTACTTATCTTGTCGATCATACAACTTTTGTTGATGTTATCCCTTTGAACATATGGCCCTAAGACTCCAATATTTTACTACAATGATTACTGATTCCACAGAACTTCACATATTTTTTGTTTGTTTTTCCTTTGTTTTGTTTTTTGTTTAACCCCTTAACGCCCAGTGACGTTCCAGAACCATCAATGATATTTTTATATTAAGGACCAGTGACGGTCCTGGCACGTCACATACTTTTTACTCACAGCGCTCCTGCAGAGGCGCTGAGAGTAATAGCGGGGACTGAAGCTGATCGCTCCAAGACCGGAGCAATCTCTATAAGTCGCCCATTCGGCATGCCGGCATACATGATCAGTCACGTGGGCCGGCACGTCAAAGTTTTCTATCTGGTCCTTAAAGGACCACACACCCCAGGAATGCTGGTCCTTAAGGGGTTAAAATTCATTGAATAATATGAAAAATAAATAATCTGCTCCGTTAAAACAATGACGTTTTCTAGATAATCCTATAATTTACATGTATGATATCATGAGATGGTAAAAGACTTACTCCAATGAATCGACTCCTCCAGCCAACATGTGCAGGTGGTTTAGTGTAGTGATTGAGGTGGTCAAATGACGCTTAGCGTGGTCCAGCTGCTTAATATCCCGCGTGATTTCTTTCACCTTTGAGGAGTCATAGAAAAGTGCATTGGTATTTGTATCATCTAGCAGCAGTGATCATCCCAAATAATGGGTAACTTTGCCCAAGGAATAAGTGTCTCTTATTTTGTCTAACAGAATGATAGATACATTTGTCTGCTGTATGAAGGGCACCTCCCTACATAAATTAATCTGTTATACAAAATATTCCTTGGGTATATTTCCATTTGTGACTGCGAACCTTCGCTCAGAAGAGGTAAATCAAGTTGATGTAAACAGATTCATAGCATAGTAATTATTTGAGCAAAGGCAGTGACTAGGACCTTATGTTCAAAAAGTAATTTGGGGGCAAACCGACTGCACAGGGGAAAAAAGGGGATTGTTAGACTCACCGATAAATTATTTTCTCCCATAGTATAGGAGGAAAAACGGACCCCGGGTAAATGCGGGTATTCTAGACTTTGCTTTTCATATTTTTCTCAGGGTGGAATGTCTTGTGTGCCCTCGTGGGCTGAAAGTCTATTTTACTTACCAATAAATAATTTTCTCCTAGTCCAACTGACGGATGCAGGGACTAATGGATTATTGAGACCACCCCCCAGAAGACAAAGGACTCAGTGATGAAACTTCTCTCACTTTCTGCCACTCCAACAATCAGCTAGTTCAGCTTAGGTATAGCAAAGCAGAGAAGAGGTAAAGAAGAGAAGAGGTAAGGACAGAGTCAGACAGCAGGACATCCCAACCCAGTACAATGAGACAAAGTTTTCTCAATGTGGGGTGCCCTCCATTCTCTATGTTGGACTAAGAGAAAAGGATTTATTGGTAATTATAAAATACTGTTTTCTCTAGTGTCAATTTTGGGATGCAGGGACCAGTGGGGATGTGTCATGTGTCAAAGATGTTCCTAAACCAGGGAGGGAGAGAAAACTAGAGATCTCTGGCCTGCAAAACTTTGCAATAAAAACTGGCATCCTGGGATGCGCAAAAGTTCACGTTGAAGAACTTCATAAAAGTGTGAATTGACGACCAGGCCTTGCAGGGTTGATCTGCAGAAGTGTGGTGCTTAAAGCGGAACTACCACCCGACACAATCTTCAGCTTCACTAAGTCCCCATCTGGCGACTAGCTTCTTAGTAGCGCTATTCGCCAGAATAATTAACTTTTTTAATAGATTTCTGCTATCTTCCATGGGTGACAGGCAGGACGGAGCGCGGACATCTTGCCATTGTGACATCCGTGCGCCTGCGCTGTCAGTCCCAGCCGGAGCCAAATGGCTCCTAGCAATGCCTCCTAGGCCCGGCTGGGACTGACAGAGCAGGCGCGCGGACGTCACAACGACAAGATGTCCACGCTCCGTCCTGCCTTTCACCCATGGAAGATAGCAGAAATCTATCAAATAAGGTAATTATTCTGGCGACTAGCGCTACTAAGCAGCTAGTCGCCAGATGGGACTTAGTGAAGCTAAAGATTGTCTCGGATGGTAGTTCCGCTTTAAGGCCCATAAAGTACTCAATGAACAGGTAGAAAGGGCTGTGAACTGAAATGGAGCTGGATGAGATTTAAGAAAGTAGGTTTGTCTAATAGTTCATTCAGTCGTTCTGGAAGCAAGTCTGCCTTTCTTGGTGCCTACAGGGGTGATAAACAGGGTATCGGTTTGCCTAAAAGATTCTGTTGCATGTAAATGGAATTTAAGACATCTGAGTGTGAAGGCAAGCTTCCTTGTGGGGTTTAGTGCATAAGCAAGGACTAATTCTTTACTGACGTGGAAAAAAAATGGATGGCATTAAGAACATTACATAAAACAACTTTGTATTGATGGAAGACTGTGTATGAAGATTTACAGGACAAAGCGCCAAGATCTGAAACTCACCTACGTAAAGAAATAGCTGTGAGAAAAAGTGTAAGTCATTTGCGTGAGATGCTTGATGCAGACTGAAGATAGAGGTTCAAAGTGTGCTGACTGAAGAACTTCTAATACCAGATTAAAATTCCAGTGGAGGAGAAGGTCCCTTAAGAGAAGGTATAATGTGAATAACACTATGTAAAAATGTCTGAACTTCAGGAATCATGGCAATCTTTTTCTGAAACAAAACAGACAAAGCAGAAATTTGCACTGGGAGAGAGCTTGTTCTCAAGCCCTTAGCAAGACCAGTTTGCAAAAAGTCCAGAATATAGGAAAGTTTAAACATTATAGGAGAAATGTTATTTTGATAATGAAAGGCAAAATACATTCTCCAGAGTATGTGCTATATCTTAGCACACCCAGATTTTCAATATTTCACCATCATCTGGATAAACATATTGCTGAAACATTTGCTTTTCAAGATTTTGGTTTCGAGTTCCAAGTCATCAATGTTAGATTGGAACGCTGAATGGGACCTTGAGTGACTGCTGAGTGACTTCAGACAAAATCTCTTTGTGTTGAAGATGATAATGATCTTATTCCAATGTTGGAGCTTATTCAGTTGTAAAGGTCTCGGATAAAACTTGGCTAAAGCTGAAATCATCATTGTGATCAACTGCATTAGATTTTTGAAAGATGAGCTGAGACAGGTCTTTGGTTTTTTCATGGTGACAAAAACACTTACTGAAGATATGTTTTGAGACCAGGCTCAGAAACCGTAGTCTTTGAGTGGGTAATAGATGAAACTTGTATATATTTATGATCCATCCATGATTACGCATAACTTGCTTCGTCAGCTGAAAGCGATCCTGTAACAACTGAGCTGAGGGAGACTTCATCAATAGGTCTTCCAGCTACTGAGTCAGGTTTAAACCTAGGAACCAGAGAAATGCTGCCAGAGATGTCAGGATTTTTGTGAATACTCTAGGCCAAAAAGAAGGGCCACAAACTGAAAATGAAGATTCTGGAAGGCAAATCTCAGAAACTGGTAGTGAACTGGCCAGGTAGAGACATGAAAATAGGCAGCTCTTATATCCAGAGATAGGTCTTGTTCTCTGATATTCCTGTCGCTCCCGGTCACCTGGCTATTGACAGACTTCAACTTGCTATTCTTGGTTGCTTCTGTTGCTCCCGGTACCTTGGCCTGCCTGACTCTGCTTCTGCTGCGTGCTAGCAGTACACCCTGTATCCCTGTGGCTGTTAGGGCGCTACATAGCATTGGTACTTGCCTTGTCAGCTGTGTTCTTCTGTATTCCCGCGGTCCTCTTGAGCGGGTTTGGTTTGCAGTGGTTCTAGCAAGCGAAGCTTTTGCTCGTCAGTCAGCTACTAAAGAGCAGGGCTTGTAGCTCTCCATCCATACTTCTTCCAGCCCTATTGAAGCTCCCCTCTGGGTTCTCTCTGATACTGTCCCAGTTGCATTCAGCACACGGTACCTATTGTGGGCAGATGGCCTATAGGACTTCTGGGAACAGGCTTCCTTGGCTGCTGAGCGCAGGGCTGTCTCACCCCACCTATTGGTCTCCAGTTGGGTATCAGTGTGTGGTAGCCTATTGGCTATAGTTTCCACTGTCACTGTCTTCTATTGAGGGCTTTAGTGTGGAAGTCCTGCCCTGCTATGTGGCCATTCCAGGGATTTATTGTTAGGTTTTGTGCAAGCAGTCTTGTCCTGCTATTTACCTTACAGGAATTTTGCGTCAGCAGTCTCATCCTGCTGCAGCCCTTCTCCTGGGCTTCTCTGGTAGCAGTCCTGCCCTGCTATATACCCTACAGGAGTTTGTGTAAGCAGTCTCATCCTACTACAGCCCATTTCCTGGGCTCCTCTGGTAGCAGTCTTGACCTGCTAGCAGACCCTTACTCAGCGGTTTTGGAGTAGCAGTTTTGTCCTGCTTCATATCCGTGCATTCAGGGGCTCAGTTGGAAGTAGCATCCAGCTATCAGCCCTCCTTCAGGCCCCTGTCTAGCTGTCTTGGGGTCTAGTCCAGTCTGCCAGGGGTCCTATGCTACCCCAGGTTCTGCACCAGAAAGCTCTACTCCTATCCTGGTCAGGGATCTGGCCCACCCAGAATCGGACATCTGGCTTTGCGGCCAACCTTTACATTTGGGTTTGGCCACAACAAAGCAAGAGAGGGGCTGGCTCCGTTGCCTTGCTCCACTCTCTAGCTCCGAACTCTAGCTTCTTGAGGAACCAATATGTGGGAGAACATGACAGTGTCCTCTGGGAACCAGAACTATCACTCCTGAGTGAAGTATATACTGTATTTCTTTGATAAAGGTGGTTGCCACAGAATAGTCTTTTGGAATCAAATACAAGAAAAAGTGAGGAGTAGGTAACAGGACGAAAACCATTTGATAACCTTAAATGCGCACTTGTAGTACTCACTCATCAGATGCAATTTATCTGCTATGGCATGAAATGTTGGGAGTCCACCCCCCAATGGAGAAGTTAGGGGAAGATCCATGTGCCCAACTTCATGCAGAAGGAGGGCTTAGAAGCCCATGACTTTACAGAAGACTTCTTTGCATGTCACTTGGTCTTAGATCTTCCAGAGTAACAAAGAAACAAGGATGGCAATTATGTCTGTCTTGCAGTATATACTTCACTCAGGAGGGATAGTTCTGGTGCTCAGAGGACACTGAGTCAAAGGCTTCTATTCAAACCTTTTTACAGTACCCAAAAATTATGGAGCGTTTTGACCAGTCCTGGACTTAAAATAGGATTTTAGTCTTACCTGTTAAATCCTTTTCACTTAGTCCATACAGGTCACTGGTACAATGGGAGGCGTCAGTCCCCTTTAAGTAGGCAGGAACATTCTCTAAATGTATGCAGGGGGGTGGAGCCTCCCTTCCCTCTTAAGGTGACTCATCCAGTCCCGCTCCCAGAATTGTTTGAGAACGAAGTAGAGTAGATAGAAGAAGGAAAGAAGACTCCTGTGAGCATGCCCCAAAGGTCTCCCACTGAATGCCACAGGAGAGCCAAGCATGGTCCCTTGACAGGGTGGGAGACCAGTGACCTGTATGGACTAAGTGAAAAGGATTTAACAGGTAAGACTAAAATCCTATTTTCACTGTCGTCCAATACAGGTCACTGGTACAATGGGATGTACAAACATTGAGCTTTCCCAGAGGCGGGAAGAAGGCAAGGACCAGGAGCAAGGCCCCCAGAGACACCAGGACCACCAAGAACCTAACGGTCAGAGGTCCCAACAACACGGGAGTGTCAACGGACACCAACTAGGGGTAAAACAGACCGCAGTAACTGGTACACAGCATACTGAACTAGAGCCCCCAGAGCTCAACAGTAAGGAAGCACTGAGAACTACAGAAGAAGAAGACCCTAGACAGGCGAAACTGCCTCCAGAACCTTCCTCCCAAAGCCGGCATCAGCAGAGGCCAGCACATCCGCACGGTAGTGCTCCGAAAAGGTGTGTACAGAAACCCAAGTGGCCGCCCAGCACAGCTGGTCAGCACATGCTGGATTCTTGTAGGCCCAAGAGGCCCCAAGTGACCTAGTAGAAAGAGCAGTAACCCGAAAGGGAACACGCTTATTCCTCAATTCGTAACCTTACGAATAGTAGACCTATCCAAGATGCAATGATTACCCTGGATGCCCGTCCCCCTGCCCTAGGACCCTCAGGAATGACGAACAGAGCGTCAGACTTCCTAATGGACACAGTGCGATGAACATAAAACTTAAGACAACGCACCATTCAACAAGTGGAGATTCCACTCCGTGTCAAAGGAAGGATTAGGGCAGAACGAGGGCACCACAAGATCCTGATTGATGTGAAACTCGAGACCACCTTAGGCAAGAACTCCGTATAAATACGAAGCACGGCGTAATCCTTGTGGAACACTAGATAAGGTGGTTCACAAGACAGAGCTTGGAATTCCGCCACCCCTCGGTGAACTGAAACAAAAGCCAGAAGGAAGACCATCTTCCAAGACAAAAGTGTAAAGCAATAGTAGCCAAGGACTCGAAGGGGGGCGCTGAAGAACCCCCGAAACCAAATAAGATCCTACGGAGGAGCTGGACTCCTAAAGGCAGGACGACCATAAGCCACACCGTGGAAGAGAATCCTGACATCAGGAAAAACAGCAAACGCTCCTGGAAAAAGACAGAGAGCACCGAAGTCTGGACTTACAGAGAACTCAGACTGAGCTCCGTATCGAGACCGTCCTGCAAAAAGGCCAGGACAGTAGGAAGAGGAAAAGCATGGGACAGATCCCTGTCAGCACACCAGGACACAAGGTCGACCAGACTCAGTGATAGATCTTGGAAGAAACGGGCTGAGAAGCGCGCAGCATAGTAGCCGCCACAGTAGGAGAAAACCTCTGTCACCCCAAAATCGAGGATTCAACATATAGGCCAACAAATTGAGCCGAAGAACATAGTCATCCACAGAGAACCCTGTAGAAGAAGAAGAACTGGACGAGAGGAGAGCCAAAATGACTCCACCACGTATAGGGTCAAACCCCCAGATACCATGGTTGACAATGTCAATCCAGAACAATCGAAAACATCAGACAACATACAATTACAATGTCCGTAACCCCCATATTAACATAGGGAGAGAAAGAAAGATGGCCAGAGAGGACGTCCAAGGAAGGACATGCATCAGCATCAGAATTAAGGAGTCTCTCAACAGAGAGCAAAACGGCTTAACCTTCCTGTTGCGTCCCATTGCCAGTAGATCCACTGGGGAATTCCCCATCTCAAACTAGGAGACGAAACATATCCTAATGCAGGTCCACGTTCAATGTCGACCGCGTGACGACTGAGGAAGTCTGTCAAGACGGTGTCCACTCCTGGAATGAGCACTGCAGCATGACAGGAACAAGAACCTCTGCCTAGGACAGAATGGCCTAGACCTCTAATCAAGTGGCGAGACTTCGTGTCCCTCCCTGACTGATGAAATAAGCCACTGCCGTGGCATTGTTGGACTCGTCCACCAGGTGAAGCACACGAAGATGGAAAGAAGGGACTCCTTCATGAACCACTTCCCCTGGGCGCTAAAACGACCCAGAACAGTTCCCCAGTCCAGGAGGCTGGCATCCAATAAGACCTCGGTCCAGAGGGAAGTAGAAAAGATCTACCCAGTAGGAGATGGAAAAAGCCCAACCACCAACTCCAAGCTCAACTCGACCTGAGGAGAGAGAGAGCGTTACCTTCAGAAGATCTGGTTGGACCTCCATATTACAAACATCGAGGTTCCCTGGCGTGTACCATGGTAAATGGAACCGCCGCAATCGTGGAGATGAACCACCCCACCAGAGAATAACCTCAAGGCCAGTATCCGATCGAGGGATAGGATCATAGGATCCTTCGAGCAAGTTGATGGTTACCTAGTCCAGAAGGAAAACCATGGACCTCCAAGATCGAACAGAAGACCCAGGAGGTGAAACGGAACAGGGTCTGACTAACCCTATTTCACAATCCAACCATGAAAAGAAGGAACAGAATACAGGCCTGGACCTGCTGAAGAAGAAGAATGCCCACAGCTGATGCTTGCGTAATGCAAGTGGTCCGTGAAGAAGAAGTGTGATGCCGTCCTGACAGAGGACGGATATCAAGACCCCCAGCCCCGTTGGAAACCTGGGGCTGATGACAGACCAATGGAAGGCCGAAACTGAAAATGACCTCAGGCGCAGGCAAACCCAAATACTGCCTGCTCTCTAGAAGGACTGGGAAGTGCAAAACGCATCCTAATGTCCAGAGGAGCTAGAAACTCCCCCGCAGCGAATACTGTGAGCAGGTACTCCTGACGAAAAGGAGACTGCACTACAAAGGAATTAAGATCTTTCAGATCCAAAATGAGGTGACATCCGACAACCCTTCTGTTTATTTATTAATTGTTGTTGGTCACCACAAAGAGGCTAGAATAGAATCCTGAACCCCTGACCGCAGGGGGGACCTATTCCAGGACATCCTTGTCCAGAGAACCGGAAAAGCGTCTTCAAATAGACGGCTACTCTCGTTTACCTGAGGAGAACGAGAAATTAAAGGCGATAAGGTGGGAAGGAAAAGGGATCTAGTATCCCTCAGACACCACCAGAAAAGCTCACAAGTCCGACACTGAATAATCCCACGGTGTCGAAGAACATTCCGAAGCAGTCACGAAATCCTGGGCTTGTAAACAGCCTAGGGCTGCAATTGCCTCATGTTCTGGGAGGAATGCGGAACAGATAGAACCACTTGGTTCGTTGAACGTGACTGAGAGAAAAGGAACGAAAAGACCGGTTACGCGTAAACGGCAACCCTTATATTTATTTATTTGGTTAGAAACCAAGGGTAGAAAAGGCACTAACCCCTAAAGCCCTTTAATCAGTGCCTTAGATCGGAACCAAACAAGCAAGTACCCTGAAAAGGCAAAGAAAGGGAAACTTTCCTGGAGGCAATGAGAGCAGATCAATTTCAAGTCAAAGCGCACGCCAAACCACCACAGAAGTAGTGGGGGCCCTTGCCCGGCATCAAGGGCAGGAGCAGAAAAATAGCATTGATCTAAAGAGACAATAGCAAGGAGACACAATGACTCCGAAGTAAGCGCATTCTGACAGACCTCCAGTGGGTTGCACAGTCCAGACTGCAACAGCCCGGTCAACCCATGCTACAGCAAAGGCTGGAATCATAGCGGACCAAAAGAAGCAAAAGCGAGCCTGAGGGGAACCTCAGTTACCTGTCAGTCCAATCCTGCAGCGTCAGAAACATGTAGACAGTAAGTTGAGACAGTCTAGATATGGGTGCGTCCACGTTAAAGGAATGAACCCATGTAGCCATTTCTGTTTGAGAAAAGAAAAAAGGTTTAGCGAATATTCTAGACACTGAAGAGGACTTGTCTGGTCCATGTTCAAGGGGCTTCACAGGCACCTGAAAAACATCAAAGGGAACAGAGTGAACCTCCTGAACCGATGGAATGTTGAGAGTGGGTAATACAGCCCTGATCAGGCCCTCAGTAGAGGGTTCAGGATCAGCTACAAATGGGTCCCTTAAGAGACCTGAAAGATTCCAAAGGAGCACCAATCCTCAACATTCCAAACTAGCAACAATTCTTCCTCAGAAGAATCTAATCAGGTGCTCCCTGAGGTTGAGGCAGGGAGGATCTGATAATCGAGGGGGTCTGCCTCAACTGAAATGCCCCCTGAATCTGGGATGCAAAGAGCTGTAAAGAGGACCCAGTTGCAGCCTTAAACTCTTGCACCCAAGCTGGCTCAATAGCATGGCTGGAAGGCCCTGGGTTGCTGCCAGGATCTCCAGCCTGCTGGTCAGAAATGACCAGAGAACACTCTAGGTAGCCCTGTGTGACAGGAAGAGCAGTGAGGAATGAGGGATACTGAACCCCAGCTTCCTTAGTCATAGGTCTAGTCCCTAGCTCCAGCGGTATAGACATTCATACATTGTCAAAATAACCAAATGTACAATGAATCACCCAATTGTAGTGTGTAAGATTGATATTTCACCCCAGAAATGCTAAATATAGACTGTTCTGGCAGGCGAAGGGTCAATCTGCAGAGGAGCAAAGGATTTTCCAAGCGCTGTATAGGATACTGATTGAGAAAAGTGCCCAAGATGGCTGCCGCGACGGGAGCCAATCAGAAATTAGGCGCGAAGCGAGTGTTCATGGGAAAAGTAGTTTTTCCCAAAAAGTACCCCAAAACAGCGCCCGAAGCCCCCCAACACACGAACTATAAACCGGATGATAGAGCAAGGGTAGACAAGAAACATGAGCCCTCTCTGAAGTTGCTGAGTGAAGCGGTTCCAGAGATACCTCCCAAACAGTGTAAGCCCATTGAAAGTAAAGGAGCAATGGCGTCTGTGCGGTAAAGCGCGCCATAAAGGCGCAGTACATAATTTTTAATAAAAGTAACCCCCAAAGGGAAAAAGGTTAAAATACAAAGTAAACACATGTACATCAGAATAAAACACTACCCTATAAAGGAAGTGTCCCAAAACCCCTTATAAAACTAGTCAAACCAGCAGAGAAAGGGTTAATATGCCATATAACCTGCTCCAATACCACAGACATACACTTATGTATACAATATATACATAAACACCCAATGAGTGCTGGAGTGCGCAATGAGAACTCCCAAATACAAGCCCAGTTAAGGGACACTGTGGGACAAGTGGACCTTCAGCACTCAAAGGGTGGCTCACCTTTTCCTGCAGATCTTCTGTCTTCAGGTCACCAGTGAAAAAGGAGTACCTCAGAGAGGAATCCCCAGGGAAGTTACTTGAAATCAAGATTATTCCCTCTTCAGAGCTTAAGGTCCACCAAAATGCTCTGGCTACTGAAATTAGCCACTTTGGAGAGGGCATTGTCAGTCCTGGTAACCTGCCTAATGGTGGTATTCCATATTTGACAGAAAATAAAAAAGAAACTAAACTTGATTGAGAGTTGTTCTCCACCTGTGTGTCTTACACAGGAACAAACAATTCTGGGAGCGGGACTGGATGAGTCACCTTAAGAGGGAAGGGAGGCTCCACCCCCCTGCATACATTTAGAGAATGTTCCTGCCTACTTAAAGGGGACTGACGCCTCCCATTGTACCAGTGACCTGTATTGGACGACAGTGAAAGTATCTTCATGCACCCAAATTCTAGATGATATAACTAAGGTCCGACCTAAGTTTTAAGTTCAGGAGGCATCTGGACGTCTTTGCTTGTTTTGAGGAAGCCAATGGTAGCCTTGACAATCTTCTCCAGTTCTGGTCCAAGAAAGAATTTACCTAAAAATGTTTTTAATATTAATGACTTCTTAGAAGTAGTATCTGCATTTCAAAATTTTCAGCCATAGAATACGCTGAGCCGCTATGGATGAAGTCAAACACTTGGCTGCCATTCAAGCAATTTCCAGAGCCGCTTCCTCACAGTCGATGGCTTCCTTTAAATGGCCAAATAAAGAGACAATATCTTCTTCAAGGGTACCTTTCTGTATGGCTTTAACCCATTAAGAACCCATTACGTTCCAGGATCATCATGGGAAAACTTGCCTTATGGACCCATGCTGAAGCCCACTGAAGCCATTCCCAATTAAGCTGTAAGCGGGTAATAAAGTTTCTTCCTGGCTTCAAATGACAGTCCGACAGTTTCCTGGATCAACAACCTATCTGCATTGAAGCCATCTGTCATAATTTTCAATATTGTTCTCTACTAGATAGGTATCCGGTGGTTTTTTGAAAGCAGTTACAGTGTCTGCAAGCACAACATCCCAAGGCAAAGAATTCCATAGCTTTACCTCCCTTATTGTAAGAGGAGTTTCATCATTCAGGCCCTGACTCCTGGGGGAATCCCTGAATCCCTCAACTGATGCCAGAGAAAATAATTATGTGAGTATAAAAATGCATTTTTCTCTTATATTCAGTGGGGGCCACAGGGACTATAATATGTACCAAAGGAGCTGTTTAATACTCCTATTTTTCTTTCTCTCTCTCCCTGCGACTGCTTTGGTACATACCATAGGGTTCACTGTTAAAATGTTGTATTCAAATTAGAGTGCAACAACACAGCGCATTAAGCATGTCGTGTGATTAAAAGGGTGAAATGAGACTCTTGCCCTGCATCAAAGTGCGTGATTCTCGTGTCAATGTATGAAAGACTTATTTCATTCAGTCAAAGAAATTGAAAAATAAAGGTATTTGGAAAAGCAGCCTGCTTTAGTTATTTATAAATCAAGAGGCTCCAGCCATTCCATTTCAATGTCCTCTGCCCAAATAAACTAATGGTCAATTTAAAAAGCAACAAAAAATCATTACTTTAGGTAAAAGCAGAAGCAGGACAATCAACGTGTTGCAGTACAACTCCCATCATCCATACCCATCTGGTGGCCTCCGAGGATGATGATATGATATTTTATATACCCTGTCATTCTGCATGCAGAGAAGGGGAGAGAGAGCCTGGGGCATCACTCAGCAACATTGGGATCAGATTATCGTTACAAAAAGAATCATCCATGACAGAAAATATCATTATATCATGCTTAATGCACCATGTAGTCACACGCTGCAACTTTTAAAAGGATACTTTTAAAATCTATGAAATACTGATGTACCTTGTGGAAAGAACAGTAATCCTAAAAGGAACTGACTTAGAATGCATGGTATAGGCTATGTGCCACAGTCCATTTAATCTACAAAGAAACAGTAACTTTAGAAGCTGGTTTGTCCTTCCTAGAGCGATCAGGAATGATGAACAGAGAGTCAGACAGACAAAATGAAGCTGTTGCATGACAGCATTGTCTGTATTATAGCAGACAACATAAAATAAATGCACGCATCTCTTTTTATCCTTCTGTGGACTGGGACACAAAGAAGGAAAGATCAAGTCATGATTAAAATTGGAAAGATGAAACATCTTTTGTTTGAAATTCCAGAATGGTTAAAAAAAACTCCTGATAAAATATCAAATAAGGAGATTTACAGTTAAAAGCACTAAGTTCTGATGCTCTTCTAGATTAACTAATAAAAAATTGTTTGAGGGATGATGAAGCAATCTGTTCAAGTGATTTCTACTGTAGTACTTTTAGAACTAGATTTAAGTAACAAGGTGGACTCGGCTCCTTATATGGAAGTGTTATATGTGCTACCACTTGTTGAAAGGTTTGAACATCTGGAACATCTGCAAGCTTCCTTTAAAAGAGAATGGACAAAGCTGAAACTCTTTATACGTCTGTCTCCTGGCGGAAAGGTCCCACTAGATATGTGAGAAACAGAAATTCTCCAAATTCTCAATGATTTAAATTGGGCGTTTAAGTCCTTGACTGCTAGTATGGTCTCAAAAATTGCTGTGCTTCTAGCATTCAAGTGGTTAAATCTCAATTTAAATCAATGGGATTTTTCCCCTTATAGTGAATTGGCTTGCTCCAGAATTTCTTTTGAATACAAGGCCCAAAGTGTAATTAGCATACAATGAACATCTCTATAAACAGGATATACTGTTGCACTGAGTGAGATCCCCGTCCAGGAATAAGGGCTTAAATGAAGAGTAAAGTAAATGTGACTGAAACCAATTGCTCCATGGGGGCAGGGGGATATATATTCAAACCAATTTAAATTCAACTTTTAACCCATTAAATGTGAAGCATTACACTATTTCTAGCAGCCAGTGGGTTAAAAATTAAATTTAAACCAGTGTAGTTGGTCTGCCTGAAATGTATTTACTTTGCTATAAGAAGCACACCATAGTGCTATTTTATTAGTGGTAAAGATAAAGGTTTGGCAAATAGCAATCATATGTAAGCTTTCTGGTCTCTGTATGAGTACTTCTGTATTCTGTCAGGGAGAGAGACAGACATATAACAGATAGGTGGAGTAATGGAGATGATTCTGAAGATGTTAAAAACACACAGGCACAGACAGACACAGAGACACGCACGCACTCTCTCTCACACACCCCTACAGCTGCCACCTCACATATTGCTCAGACAACACAATAGGCTGCTGTAGACCTCTCCCAAGCACCACAGAACTCATGTTTCCACTTTGTTATGTTCCCATGCATGCTCAATAACTACAGAGAACCAAAAAGGATATTTTCTTTCTTTCTTTTTTTTTTTTTCTTTTTTTTGGAGGAGGGGTGGCAGCACATAGACTGCTGAAGCAACACAAGACAATACAAATGCTGTACATTTTTTGATCTGGTAAAATGTGTGGTAATCCTTCAAAAGAACAATAAACTTTTTTTCTATTAAAGAAATATATATATGGCTTTTCCTGCTGAATAAAACATTGGTACTCCCACTACTAAGGGATGCATTTCTTTTTTTTTTTTTTTTTTGGGGGTGGTGGTTAATTAACAGTGCCCTCTTTGTGGTCAGTTTCAATTAGTTATTATGTTGTATTCTATGGGAGAGATGAGTTGCTGATGAGCAGGTCTCCATAAAAAGTGATTGAACCTGCTGAGTCATGAGGTCATTTGAACTTACATGACGCAATCATGCGGTCACTTCCTGACAATTTGAACTGACTGCAGTGGCAGTACCTTTGTTTTACTCAGCAGGAAAAGCCCTGTAACACATAGGTCTTCATAAAATAAACAAAAAGACAAACCTGCACTCCTCTATATAAAGTGAACATTGTGTCCTGTATTGAGCATATATAACATTTCTTTGTAAATAAGTGAGATTTTAGCGAGACATATATCTATCTTTATATTTACATTAAAGGGATAGTAATGTTTCATAATAAAATCAGCTCTAATTAATCATCATAGTATTTGGACTTTGGAGAGTGTTATTTCAATTCTGTCAGAGTTGTAGTTCAAGAGTAATTCAATGACAAAGTATCCCCCTCACACCCCTTTTACTGATGTAACACTGTTCAGCCAGATCAGAAGGGAGGTGCCCAGGTAGACTGCAGAGAGGGACAATCTTCAATTAAGATAAGGGAAAAACTTGTCAAGGGGGGCATGGCTTTCATTGTTCTCATAGGAAGAAGATTGTCCCCTGCTGTTATCTGTCTGGTCTATGGACTGGATTCCACGTCTGAGAAGAGATGGCTTACACTAGGTAAAAGGAGCAGGAGGGGAAACTTTGCTTGTGAATATCTCTCAAACCATAAAGGTTTGAGAGATAAGACATATCGTTATTCATGTTTTTTTAATGCCTACAAAATAAAATAAAGATAAAATGAAGTATTACTATCTCTTTAAAATTCTATTTAGTATATGGACATTTTATGGTGAGTTAGCACTGCGAGCTTTCCTTTTTTTCAGTACTTCAAAAAATAAAGTTTACTATTCTTTTCAGATATGGAGAACTGCATTTTTCTGGTCCTACTTTACTAATCTAACATCTCCAGAACTAACTGTTGTTGCTTATGGAATGTATGTTAGTATAACTGTATAGGAAATCAGCAATAAACACTTGCTTCACATTCAAGTTGAGAACCCTACCATTTGCTCAGATTTCTCCGCTTTGTCCTTAATGTCTTTGATCTTGCCAAACAATTGCTGTATAGCTTTCTGGGCTTCTTCCAGTGCCTACATAAGGGGAAAAAAAAGATTAACAATTCATCAGGTCTATGAAAAGATAACAATGTTTATTACCAGAGGACAACTGGAGGGGTGCGCTCAACAGATCCGCTAGAGCTGGATACCAGTCAATCATCAAAAGTGATTTAAAAATTTGTATCTTTTATTGAAAAACCATAAAAAGTGGTACAAAACCACAAAATACTAAGGAGAATAATACATGGCAAGTTAGATGACACCAGTCGCCTAACACGTTTCGTGCAGGAATACACTTAATAATGTAATGATTGACTGGTATCCAGCTCTAGCGGATCTGTTGAGCGCTCCCCTCCAGTTGTCCTCTCGTTTGTGGAAACCTTTGTCGAGGTTGTCGGGAGCTGCCCCGGATCCGCACAGCCATGCGGCCAGGTGAGTGAATATGATCATTGTATCAATGTCGGAGGATTTGTAGCAACCTGAGGCTATATTGGCTATTTAATGTTTATTACCATGCATATACTTTAAATGTACTCATCCTCACTAATATATCATTGAATGATATTTAATAAATGTAGATAAATTGCATGAGTGTAAAAAACATTGTCCATAAACACTGGGCCTTCTGTATAAAATATTCTCCTACCTGGGACAAATTAACAGCACTATAGAGGACTAATAAAATTCTCAATAATTTAAATGGGGCTTTCAACCACCTGAATGCTACTGAGTTACCCGCCAAATTGCTTTGCAATGCGTTTGAGATCTCTTTAGCATTCAAGGGATTAACACCTTAAGGACGGACAATCGTGCATGCAGCAGTCATTTAAAGACCAGAGACAATTTTTTTTTTTTTAATCCAATTTAGGGCTCCTCAAATGGTGTGCAACCGCGCAGGAAGCCCTGAAATTGATAACGCACATATACGTAATGGGTCCTTTAGGGACATCCTCCCAAAACGGCATGTATGCCCTGCGTTGTTAAGGGGTTAAATGGATAGTATTGCCATTTTTTTTTCCAAACATGAATCTTGTAGGCATTAAAAAATAAAACTAAATGCCCCCAGTCCCATCTCTCAAACCTTTATGGTTTGAGAGATATTCGGCACCAAAGTTCCCCCCTCCCTCCCCTTTCCCTGATGTCAGCACTCTAGCTGACTGCAGGGGAATCCTGTCCCAGGACCGTTGGAGGCTCTTCAGCAGAGCCGAGATTGTGATCTTGAAAAAGAGCTACTTCATTGGAACGGTCTTGGGCTGGAGGCCCAAGCAGGGGATTCAGGGGCAGCAGCGCATGCTGGGCAAATATGACCTCAGTATTCTCTAGGTAACCTTGATTGACATGAGGAGCAATGGGGGACACAGACACCCCAGTATCCTTAGTCTTAGGTTTAGCCCCAAGGTATAACGGAGTAGATATTCTCACAGAGTCAAAAAAGTCAAAGTATCAAAACACCCACAATAAAGTGTGTATGATAATTAATGCGCCCCAGAAACACTACAACAAGATTTGTCTGGTAGGTGAAGGGTTAAACTGCAGAGGAAAGAAGGAGAGTCCAAGCCCAGCATAGGATACTCGAACTGTGAATACACAAAATTGCTGCTGCGATGGGAGCCAATCGGAAACGAGCGCGCAAAGCGGGCGCTCATGGGAAACGTAGTTTCCCTGACAGAGTACCCCAACAGTGCCCGAAGCCCCATAAAGCCCCCAACATCCCCAGAACGTTTACCGGATGACAAAGCAAGGGAAAACCCACAAAATGAGCCCCATCTCTGACCACGCCAAGTGGAGCGGTTGCAGAGATGTCCCATAGAAGTGAATGGAGCAATGGTGTCTTTGCGGTAAAAGCGTGCCTTAGAGGCGTGGAACATAAAGTTAATTAGGTGAATACCAAAAGTAAAACACTCAAAAGCCCACTAGAAAAAAAGTAGATCCAATAAACACTGAACCCAATAGGGAAAGTGCCCAAACCCCACCCCCAAAGGGTGCTAACCAGCAGCAAAAGGGTTAAGTTACCACAGAAACTTGCTACAAACACCTCACAGGCATACAGATAAACCCAATGAGTGCATGAGTATGTAATAGGAACTCCAAATGAGACCCCTATGCAGAGGGAAAGCATGGGACATGTGGACCTCAGCACACAAAGGGAGCTCACCTTTCCTGCAGATCTTCTGTCTTCAGATTACCATATATCAAGAAGAAGCCTCAGTGGGCAACTCCTAGGGAAAGAACTTGCAGCCAAGATTTTCCCCCCAGGGGTTAGGTCCACAAAAGCACCTGGTAAACTGAGCTATCCACATTTGGGTGATGGAAATTGCCAGTGATGGTAATCCACCTAATGGTGGTATTCCATATCTAACAGAAAAATAATAAAAAAGCTAAAACTATAGCAGAACTGTTCTCTCGTCTTGTTTCTTGACCAAGGAACAAATCTTACTGGTTGGGGATTCCTGCCTATTAAAGGGGATGATCGCCTACCCAAAGTTACCAGTAACATGTATTGGACGACAGAGAAAAAGCACTATATTGCAATTAATTTAACCCTTTGAATGCCAGAGGGGTCTCCAACACAATGCTTTGAATGCACTAAAGACCTGTATGGAATTCAAGGTGTTAAAAGACCCATTGCAATAAATGAGAATGTTCATTTGGTAAGGTGTGGTTTGATCCAGGACTGCATGTCTTTAGCTTCCTGAATACTGCCATACATCCAGAATCTTAAGTGATAAACATTTTCAAAAAGCAAATCCAGTTATACTTACCTAATAATGCCACAAACATATGAAAGTTTAACTCTTGGAGTGCCATAGGGGTGTACACTGCATTTCTTCACAATATTTTTTGTAAACATTTCCTCAAACTAGGGACAACCCGTGGCACTCCAGGGAAGCCTTCTAAAGCCTTTCTTCTAAGCATTTCTTCAAACTAGTGATCATTTTTATTTTTTCATTTTATAGACAATTGTATCTGTCAGAATTGTATTTAGTCATCACAAAATATAAAGTGTACTTCTACATCACACCCGACACCATGATTCATATGACAATAGGGGCTACAATCAAGAAAACCAATTAAATGTTCTCATTGAGACCATAATCTCTAAAGCCGGCCCTGACAGATGCAAAAGCAAGATAATCTGTGTAACTTTATACTGTCTGGTTTGAGGAAGAGACTCTCATAAAAAGGATCACCCAGCATGCAAATATTATGTACTAGCACAAATTTAAAGAACAAAATCAGTCATATAAAAATATATGCAAAACTTGCAACTATTACATATCATTTACAAGTAACTAGAATAATGGTTATATGTGTCTGCTTTGGCAAATTTAAGACTAGACTTTAGGTTCCTGCAGCAAGAAATGGATCAATATTTCATATTCTGCCTGGCAGAATAGGATATTTAAATAATAAATTTAGATTACCCTTTTTAATTTGTACTCATTAGCTTCAATTTAACTTGGTGAGCTCTGCATTATCATCTGTCTGTTCTATGCATGATTTCACACAGTTGTTGCCCTTTAGAGGCAAAGAACAATTTCAGGAGCTTTGTGTGAAAAATAACAATATTAAATATTCATTCATATATTAATAATGTAATGGGGCTTTAGTTTATTACCAGTTATCCACAAGGACCAACGCACACCTGGCTTTCCTACTTAATCAGTGAATGTTTTAATTCAATGTTTCAGTGTAACAAAACATGTTCATCAGGACTCATTAAGATAACAAGTGTACACACAGCCACCTTTATACATAGAAGTATCCAGTCACATAAGGTATGATGGTATGATTGAGAATGATAGAAGCCTTTACCTTCAGCACAGCGCAAATATCACTCTCAAGGTGTGCAGGAATAACCTTAGTTTTATGTTGCAGTGCTGCAAACGCCACTGTCATATTGATGAGAGAACATGGACAATTTTGTTTCCTTTTGGAGATTTTTGTGGGTATTGACCAAACTACAGCTGGGAAAAACAATCCATGCATATTTAGTAAATTAGAGACAGAGGATACCTTTTTTGGTGCTGATCCTAGTGGAGCATTTGGGCAGGATACGATTATACATACTACATGTGAGTTGACAAAATAGCCACAGAAGCAACCCAATTTGAAGTTAGGTAGATTTGCACCATTAGAATATCATCGTGCTCTGAGTACACCACTTTAGTTGATTTATATATCCTATATAATAAAAGGCCAGTCTCTACTGCGCATGATTACACTGCGTGAGTGAAACGGCGCAATCGCGTGGAGCAGTGAGGTAACGGCAGTACGCAGAGCAGATCCGGGTAATGTTAAACCTTTGAGTGCCAGAGGGGGTTTGCTTTGCAATGCGTTGCGTACCCCTCTGGCACTCAAAGGGTTAAGAGGCCGGTCCTGCTCTGCATACTGCCGTTACCTCACTGCTCCACGGCCTGTGCACACGGGCTTTTACACTAGTATAATATATATATATATAAATTGAAACAATGATTGAGAGAAATTATCAGATTCTCCTCCACAAGGGATCTTTGACCGGTCCTCACTGTATCTAATAATTCTGTTAATCAAAGACGTGAAGGCAAAATTGGGGAAAATCCAATGTGAAAACATGGTGACTCCACTGAAACTGAAGGATATGGAGTCAGTAAAAAACCAAAAGAGCTGATTGCAAAAACTGAGTCTAAGCTTAAACACTATAGTGCCAACTTGAAACAATACAAGCAGGATATACACCATAAAGTGTACAAAGATTATTGAGATTTAGTTTGCTATCTCTAGCTCCCTGGTATTGATTAGCGATCCTAAACACAAAGTCAGTATCCATGACATTGTGTAGTGAGCAAGTCCCGACAACAGAGGTATATTCAGATGAAAGATAGTGAGGCTTCAAATTAGGATACAATAGCAACTCACTAGGAGACACAGAAAGCTGCAGCGGGCTTTCACCTCTATCCATCAGAAATATTTTTGAAGTTGGGCCCAAAAGGAAAAATATCCAGAGCGGGAGAAAGGCAGGTACAAAAGCTGGTGGCTTATCTCCAATCTATCCTGGAGAGCATTAACTGACAGTGAGAAGAATGACCTTTCCAGAAGTTTTATTTTGTTTCCCACAACAATATAACAAGTTTAAGAAAAAGCGTCCAGACTTCCATTAACTCCTTAAGGACCGTGTGCCCTGCTAGGACCCTCATGCTGTTTTTGCCTTAAGGAATGGTGACAGGCAATAGCATGTCATATACATTTTACTTACATCATTCCTCTGGGAGTGATATAAGTAAAAACAGGGATTAAAGACTGGAGTAGTCTCTCTCAATACCCAACAAGGCACGCTGATACACGCAGGAGGTCATGTGTACCAGCGCTTCAGAAAGACCAAAAGTGGTCCTTAAAGGGATAGTAATACTTCATTTTACTATCCCCCCTCTTGTAGCCCTTAAAAATCAGAATTAAATGAGACCAGCAGCATCTCTCAAACCTTTATGGTTTGAGAGATATCCGCATTCAAAGTTCCCTCTCTATCTCTCCCCTGACTTCAGCATTATAGCTGACAGAAGGAGAATCCGGTCTGTGAGCAAGCGGCGGCACTGCAGCAGTGCCGACATCTCAATATAGAAACAGAAATCCTTCACTGAAATGGTCTTCTAGGTGAGCTTGGTTTGCAAGCACACTTAGAAGACCATTTCAGTGAAGGATTTCTGTTTCTATAACTCAGTCTCACCACTGCTGCAGAGCCGCCGCTGGTCCCAGGACCGGATTCCCCTGCTGTCAGCTAGAACGTTGACGTCAGGGAAGAAGGAGAGGGAACTTTGAATGCGGATATCTCTCAAACCCTAAAGGTTTGAGAGATGCATCTGGTCTTGTTTAATTCCAATTTTTAAGGGCTACAACATGTGGGATAGTAAAAATGAAGTGTTACTATCCCTTTAAGGGAAGTTTACGCCTTAACTTGTTAAAGAGAGAATTCATTCCATCTGGTAATTCTGAAATTATTGAGTCTTTTTGTAGGACTCTCAAAGCTAATGTTAACAAGAACATGTGTTTGGGTAAGAGGACATGACAGTTGCTAGAAGAATGACAGTATACAAACTACGCTCACTGCACCTAGCAGGCTTAACCCTGTGCAGTGCATTGTTTCACTATGCTTTGTACACCCCTCTGTTCATTGATGGGTTAAGTAGACTCATGCACTCTGCCTGCTTCAGTTTAAATAAAATGCGAGCAACTGTTACGCCCACCTCCATGGGCATACAAAAGAACTGGTTAGAGAAGCTCAACTAGGAACGAGCCTGCCATGCCCTACAGGAGTGATGTCCTACCCAGAGCACAGTCTTTTTTAGCCCACTCATATCTTACACAGAGAGGAAATATCCTATAGCCCATCATACTGATCCTGCCAAAATGGCAATCCATTGGACTGTCCAATGGACTAAAACAGGAGCCCAATCTACTTGTCAATCTGCTTGTCCTGATACACAAAATAATTTCAACCAAAATGGTACTTAAATAAGGTCTTCAAGAGTTACACTCCATTTTATTCTACACCAGGGGTAGCGGGCAGTGATGAGAGCCACAGCTGACTTTCTCAGCCAGTCAATGCCTGCTATTGCTTGTGTGGCATAAGGTGGATAACTCTTGTCATCACCATACAGTCATTAGGTGTTACTGTGGGTGCCCTGGGATCCTGAATCACTGTTAAACCAGACAAAAATGGCTTAACAGAATAATGGGAGATGGCACACAGGGACTTCAGTCACCACAACACTTCTGCATTTTGAAGTGGTTATGGTGCCTGTAGCGTTCCTTTAATGCCTTATCACAATGTGGCCAGGACCTTTCCTGTTATCTCCCTCCACTTTCTCTTGCCGCCTCTTGGCTCTGCCCCTTGTGTCCCACCCCTTGGCTCTGCCCCTTGTGTCCTGCTCCTTTCCGCCCCGCCCCTGTATGTGTATAAGGTCAGTGTGTTTCTATGTTCCCTATATGTGTGTGTCAATGTGTGCCCCTATGCATGTATAAATGTCAATGTGTGTGTGTCCCCAATATGTGTATGTGTCAATGTGTGTGTTCCTTATATGTGTAGAAGTGTGTGTCAATGTATGTATGTCTCTGTAGGGTAAGGTGACCAGATTTTTTAAAAGTAACCCGGGGACATTTTTTCTCCACACCCTGTCCACACTCATACCCTGTCCACACACTGCCCACAATCCACCCTCACACATTGTCCACTCTGCACACCTCCACACTGTCTACCTCCATACTGCGCACACTACCCACCCAATCCTTGTCCACACTGTCCACCTCCATGCTGCCCACACTACCCACCTAATCCTCCTCCACACACTGTCCACCTCAACACTGTCCCGCCACACACTGTCCACCTCCATAACTCCATGCTTTAAATACCTCTCTAGAACAGTAGCACTGTTACCCCCCCGTGGCACATCCTCGCACCATTCAGTGGGAGAAGAATACATTCGATTCCATTCCAAACAGACAGAGACATTCCAACGGCAAGCTGCTTTGAACTGAACTTACTAGTACAGAAATGAATGACACGTGACAGCGAAGCAGCACATCTCTCTCTCTCTCTCCTCAGTACAGGCTACAACAGTCGGCACCTGCGCCCTCAGTACATATGCGCCCTAGGTTGGCACCAACCTCACCTATAGGTGGCACCAGCCCTGCTAACTTAACCCTTTTGGGTATATCTCTGTAAGCGGGCAGATCTTCAGTGCAGCGTCCGAATGACCAAGGCAATGTGGTGGATTTCAAAAGTGAAACACTGACAGGGGGGGCTGTTGGTCTGTCTCTGCTTGCCTGAAGCAGGTCTAAATGTGAGAAAAATGTACCTGCTTGGTGCCCGGAACTACACATCCCGGGCATCGGGCGATATAAATTCCACAACCCTGACAACAGAAACAGGCAATCCCAGACATACAACTCTGACCAGTTCTTTTGCCTCCATGGACATGACATCCAGGACTGACTGAAGAGGTTATCTCTAACACAGACAAGAGAACAACATCCATATAGGTCATTAGTATTTTCAAGCTATAGTAAGGTAAGTAGGAGATTATTATTAAGAGATGTTACTTCTCATTTAGACATCAATTAATTGACTTTTCAACAACTCATTTGCATTTGGATTGATTTAGGCCCCTTTCTCATGGGTGACATCAAAGCAGCAATGGTTAAGATGCCAGTGATAAAATGTATACTGCTTAGATAATGGGTGACTAATGCCTCTCATAAATGCAGAAAGCACGCTGTAACTTTACTGTGCTTATGCAGGAAAACAGCTAGGACACATTATGGCTGCTCTTCATGGCTGTTTGTAGGACCAATGGCAGATCACACACAAAAGCCTAATCAGAGCTTGCAGTGTTCATTAGAGCCTTTAATGAATGGCCAGTCCACAGCAAATAATACTGGCTAACACTCACATGGGTCATCCATTAGCCAAGCTACCTGTGATAGGAATCCCAGAGGGAAGTTAAGACCCCTGGAGCCAATCTAGCCCCCAAGTGGCAAAAAAAATAACAAGTTATGTTTTCAAGAGAATTATAATTTGTCATTATGTTACATACTAGCTGTTTGTTTGTAAAATGAATAGTTTTTGTGCAATTAACTCTTAATTAACTCTAATTTGTGCTATGAATCAATCTTGGTAAAGCCCACACACAGTGACATTTCTAAAACACAGCATGTCATATATTTGACTTTGAATTGAACGAATTAATATACTGTAGAGTGAACTAGCATACAGTGCCACACTGTAACACTATTGATAGTACAGAAAATAGGTAGTGCAGCAACACATGAGCAGATGTTAAGTCTCTGTAAAGTAAACTTGTCTTAAAGCGGACTACCACCTCCAATAAAGTCACCCTGCAATACTTATGCAGGTGGCGACTAGCTTACTAATCATTATTTTACCTCTCAAAAGTGCACACGAATACAGTTATCCTTAAGCTTCCAAGACCGGAAGCCAGGCATCTCCGCGGGCATCTTGAATATGCTCTTGTGCTTTCAGTCCTCTTCACCCTTCACAGGCATTGCACTGGCCTAGATGGCTCCGGAAGAGACTGACGGCGTAGGCACACAGGGTGCAGTAACCTGGCCATCAGTCTGGGAAGCTTAAGGATAACTTTATTCGTGTGCATTTTTGAGAGGTAAAATAACGATTACAAAGCTAGTCGCCACCAGCATAAGTATTGCAGGGCAACTTTAGTGGAGGTGGTAGTTCCTCTTTAAAGTAACAGTTCTACTTTATATATTGGCATCTGAGGTCCAGAAATATTTATATTTAAATGTGCAAAAGTTCTAGGCAGGTGTAAAAACAAAAATGCTGTAAAGTAAGAATGCTTTCAAAAATAGACACGTTAATGGTTTATTTTTATTAGTTAACAAAATGCATAGTGAGTGAACAGAAGAAAAATCTAAATCAAATCAATATTTGGGGTGACCACCCTGTGCCTTCAAAACAGCATAATTTCTTCTAGGTACACTTGCACACAGTTTGTTAAGGGAACTCAGCAGGTAGGTTGTTTCAAACTTGGAGAAGTAAGCACAGTTCTTCTGTGGATTTAGACAGCCTCAGTTGCTTCTCTCTTCATGTAATACCAGACAGACTCGATGATGTTGAGATCAGGGCTCTGTGGTGGCCATAACATCACTTCCAGGACTCCTTATTCTTCATTACACTGAAGATAGTTCTTAATGACTTTGGCTGTATGTTTGGGGTTGTTGTCATGCTGCAGAATAAATTTGGGGTCAAACAGATGCCTCCCTGTTGGTACTGCATGATGGATAAGTATCTGCCTGTACACTTCTCAGCATTAAGGAGACCATTAATTCTGATCAAATCCCCAACTCCATTGGCAGAAATGCAGCCCTAAACTTGCAAGGAACCTCCACCATACTTAACTGTTGCCTGCAGACACTCATTCTTGTACTGCTCTCCAGCCCTTCACAGAACAAACTGCCTTCTGCATTAGTCTCAAGCACCTGATGCCACCCCAGTTCCTGTGTTGTTGTCCATAGTTGAGTTGTTTGGCCTTGTTTTCAGGTCGGAAGTATGGCTTTTTGGCTGCAAGTCTTCCATGAAGATCACTTCTGACCAGACTTCTCCGGACAGTAGATCAGTGTACCAGGGTTCCACTGTTTTTTGCAAATTTTGAGGTGATGGCACTGCTGAACAACTTCTGAATGTGAAGGGAAGTAAGCATGATGTGTCTGTCATCTGCTGCACAAAGTTTCCTTTGCCAACCACTGCGTCTACATTCCTCAAAGTTGCCTGTTTCTTTGTGCTTCTTCAAGAGCTTGGACAGCACATCTGGAAACTCCTGTCTGCCTTGAAATTTTTGCCTGGGAGAATATGCAGTATAACTACCTAGTGCTAGTGGCTGTGCTCAACATTGTCATGGTGTATGACTGTTGACATTAAACTGTCTTCAGCAACCTCACCTTGCTAGCTGAGCTTGGCTATTCCTCACCCTGTTTTATTCCTCCTACACAGCTGTTTCTGCTTCAGTTAATGATTGTGTTTTAAACTACATATCAAATTGATGATCTTTAGGGCCTGCTTGGCATAATTGCTTAATCATATCCCTGACTATATGCCTACAAAATCCATGTCTTTGTATACCTAGAAGAATGACGCTGTTTTGAAGGCAAAAAGTGGTCACACCAAATATTTTTATTTATATGTTTCTTCTGTTCACTCACTATGCATTTTGTTATTGATAAAAATAAACAATTAACATGACTATTTTTGAAAGCATGCACTTTACAGTATTTTTGCACACCTGCCTAAACTTTTGTACATCACTGTGTATATATATATATATATATTTATATATATATATATATATATATATATATATATATATATATATATATATATATATATATATATATAAAGGTTGGCAGTGGCACTAGGTCACAAATTAAAGGTAAAATGCGGTGCAGGTCCCATATGGTACATATAAAGATGTACTTAGCTGGGCTTAAGTACAGGAGACAGCAGTCAGAGAAATTCAGTGAAATTATTTTACTCAAGCAATGCTTCCATCTACAGAATGTGTTCGGTCCTATCAAGGACTTTCATCAGAGTTGATGATGAAGGTCCTTAACAGGTTCGGTAGATGTAAGCATTACTTGAATAAAATTATTTCACTGAATTCCTCCAAGTGCTGTCTCCTCTACTTAAGCTCAGCTAAGTACATCTATCTATCTATAATATATATATATATATCACACACACACACACATACTATATTACAGGGTCCCACTTATACATTTACTTACAAGATAAGATACTTCTCAGGGTATGTTTTTAATTTAGATAGGGTTTTACAGGTGTATAAGATTAAGACTTGCCATATATTGGGGTACCTTGAAAGGGTTGGCAAGCATAAACATTTTTTGGCCAAAATATGGAACAAAATCATCATATTTATTAATACAGTTGTATTATATATGCTCAATACAAGACACACATTTTCACTATTTGTATGGAGGAGTGCAGATTTGTTCCTTCTTTTGTGTTTGCACTTTAGGGTTTGGCCAAATTCCTGGGGGACTGGAGAACATGTCATGGCATACAACTATTCCGCATCCACTCCTTCACGCCAAAAGAGATGAAAGAGTAGGGCGCGATAACTACATTACCCACCAAAAGGGACTCGCATGCGG
This sequence comes from Rhinophrynus dorsalis, assembly GCA_037306005.1. NCBI lineage: Eukaryota > Metazoa > Chordata > Amphibia > Anura > Rhinophrynidae > Rhinophrynus > Rhinophrynus dorsalis. The sequence continues at coordinate 331,070,420 of CM074719.1, read as the reverse complement.
GGGGACTCACAAACATTCACAACCACCACCTAATCTTCACGTCTGTCTGTCCTCACACACACACTTTTGCTGTAGTAGCAAAATGTATAACAACACTTACACACTATTATATATGCATTGGGATAATCTGCTTCAACACATTCCAACTTTGTCTACCTTCCTCTTTGACGGACAGTTCATCTTTGCCTCTCCTCCCCTTTCAACTGACAGTTTATCTTTGCCTCTCCTCCTCTTTGAAGGACAGTTCATCTTTGTCTCTCTTCTCCTTCCACTGACACTTCATCTTTGCTCTCCTCCCCTTTGATAGACACCTCACCTTTGCTCTCCTCTCCTTGACATGATCAACAACCTTCCTCCTCCTTCAATTACACATCATGTCACTTTTATTACTCTATTTCACATAACCCTCTGTGTACACGGTGCCCTGTAAACCATGTGGTTCCACTCTATAAAATACAGCTATATGATCTTGCTACAATCCTAGTACCCGTTAGTGTAGCGAGTATCACAAATACAAACAAACCTATAAATAAGGAAAGCACTATCATACGCTGTAAAAGTAAGAAATATATATTTATTAAAACAAAATAACAAATATATCAAAAATATGAAACGTATGCAATACTAGAATAGACTAATATAGATAGAGTCAATAGGCGCTAGAGTCCATGCAACAAAATGATATAACAACTCCGGAGTTACATTGGTGCACTAATTATATATATCTTGCATAAACTCCTTAAACGAAATCCTGTAATATCGGTATTATCCTCCAAGTGTCCAACAGCAATATATAGTCATATACTGTAGGTATAGCGGGCAAGTCCAGTTGAATATATAATAGAAAGAAACTCTTAGAAGGAATCTGCATACGTAAGTATTGTAGCGGACAGGTCTATGTATACTTCACTAAATCTCCCGACTGATGTGGTATGTGTATCCCTATAATGGCAACTGTAAGTAACAAAGTTACCTGGGATCACTTGTCCGCTGTTATCTCCAATATCATATACGCGGGCAGAAAGAGGTATTAGCAGTCTCTCTGAACCTATTTTTCCGACCTCCCGTCTTGCTACAGTCCTTCACTTGGAGGATAATACCGATATTACAGGATTTCGTTTAAGGAGTTTATGCAAGATATACATAATTAGTGCATCAACGTAACTCCGGAGTTGTTATATCATCTTGTTGCATGGACTCTAGCGCCTATTGACTATCTATATTAGTCTGTGCTAGTATTGCATATGTTTCATATTTTTGATATTTTTGTTATTTTGTTTTAATAAATAGATATTTCTTACTTGTACAGCTTATGATAGCGTTTTCCTTATTTATATATCTATATATATCTTATATATATATATATATATATATATATAAAATCACACACACAAGTATGATAGCCAAGGGAGTATTTGGGGACATGAGCACCATGTATTTGTATCCCTTAAGGGCAAAATGCCAGGCACTGGAAGGAAACCACTTTTGTAAGAATGGATTTATCTTAAAAAGCGACATTGGTTTTGTACTGTAAAGAAACAAAGTAGCGTGAGGAACGTACATAAAGATTAGAACTTGGAAAGAAGAGAAAGCAGTGGAGTGTGTATTTGTATTCCCAAAGCCATTTAATCCAGTGGAAAAACTGGATAAAGAATGCAAATAAACATATGGCAGAAGTACAGGGTTTAGTTTAAAACAGTAAGTAAATCTACACAATCCGCCAGTTCCATAAAAGCTACAAGTAACTTAATGACACAAGAAATTATTCGTAGAGCTAACCTAAACTGACCTAACAGGACGTTCCCAGTTATTCAGCCTTCAAAAAATCATGGGAAATATGTCATTAACATTTTGGGAGCCAGAGTGGTGTGCGACAAATTGCTCTGCAATACTTTGCACACTCATCTGGCGCTCAAAAGGTTTAAAAAAATGTTATAGAGGCACAGCATCTTCACGACAATGGGCAATATACACAAAGTAAAATGTGGCCTAATTCCGGGGCAAACTAACTGCACCGTAAGGGCCAAATACAGAAGCAAACGTGCTGGACACCACCTATCTAGCATTTGAGGAGTTAAAAGCCCCATTTCAATTTGACTCCTATGGTGCAGTTGGCTTTCGTCTTTATGCATACTGCCCAGTATTTCTCATATCATTATTTACAACAGCTGCAGTTGCTTAGTAAATATTCCAGGCCTTGTGGGTAGCAGCATGGGGTCACAGACATCCCAGACTTGTATGAAGGATTCATGCTGATCACAGATGTAAGAATTGTACCTCTGGGATAGATCCCTCAGTGAAAAGATCTCTTGTCAGAGAGGGACCACAGGCCTTGCAAAGAAACTGCAAATTGATAACTGATCCACTTGCAGTAGAGGGATAACAATCACCACCAAATGGTTCTAATCTTGCCACATGGATTTTGTCTTTATGAGAAATAGATTGGAATTGGAATGTGAAAAATAACTGGCAAACAAGTCCTATTCAGAGGCAAAGGTTCTTTTTTTTTTTTTTTTTTTGTTTTTTTTGCTTCTGGACAGCATGGTTGTACCAGTTGTAGCTAGCTATAAGTTTCTAAGGTGCTAACAATCAAACGTGACCTTGACACTGATAATCCCTGGATTATTAAACACACAAAAGGTGTAGCTACAAGGTGCTTAGCTATTTATCAAGGAGAGAAGATTACTACCTCAACATTACAGTGAAAACAACACATATACACCAATACTGCACCTTAACTGCTTGCTTGCTAGACAGGTGTCCAATGTATTGCTTTCCAATGCCTTTAAGAGCCCCTCAAGAATTCAAAGGGTTATAATATATCCTCTACATTTTTGTAAATATCCAATAAGAGGGCTGGTCTCAATATTCAGTAGATTCATTATCATACCGCCCAACATTTCAAATGGCCAAAGAACCACACTTGTGTTTTAGGGGGTGTTGCTGGGGGCGGGGCTGGGGAGCGGGGCATTACCAAGAATTTTTAGGCTATTTCATGACCTATTGACACCTACTTGTGTAACCTAATAAATTATTTTGAACAAGTATTTTATTTACACAGACTATTTTATAAACACATATACTGACATTTATACAAACAGTAATGTGAGTTTTATTGCTGTAGAGCAATGTGATACACTTCTATACACACACCATACAATCTGATCTCCTAAAAAGAGGGACATCAGGGTGGGAAAGAGGAACAGAGGGATTTGAGTCTAAAAGAGGGACACTTGGGAGGTATGCATTATGTATCTTTTATCTTCACTGTAGGGGACAAATACAAATTCCCAAGATTTCAGATGACTTTATTAGGGGTTTTAAACCCCCCCCCCCCCCAAAGCTAGAGGTTAACTCTGGCACTCAAGTGGTTAAAAGCCCCATTTAAAACAAACGGAATGTTTATTCCTCCCCTATCGTTCAGCTGGTTTGCTCCAGAATTGTTCATTAACCCTTTGAGTGTCAGAGGGGTACCAATGCATTGTGGCCCCCTCGGGCACTCAAAGGGTTAATTACTCTCCTAACTAGCAGAAACAGCTGCAGTTAAAGATAATACTTGTACAGTATAAAAGAATTACAACGGCAATGATTTTATAAACCTAGGTGAATAGGTTCCTGCCAAGCAAAGGCTTATAGTACAATGCGGACAAATATATAATTGTAAGTATTTATTTTATATTATCTTCATGCTACATAGTCATAACAATGTCTAACATCAACAAATCAATGAAATGAAATGTGACTTGTTCCAAAATGCACCAGACAAAATAATTACTTTAATCTTGAGCAGTTATGTCTCGACATCAGAAAGGTCACATTTAAACATGGCCAGTAACTATATATATTAACATTCAATGTAGTTATACCATCTAAACCAGTGGTGGGAAACATGAGGCCCTCCAGCTGCTACCAGGCTACAATCCCATCATTCTCCTCCAGGAAGTGATGGGAGTTGTAGTCTGGCAGCAGCTGAAGGGTCTCATGTGGCCATCCCTAAGTCCTGAGCAAATCAATTTTAAGTCTGTTTATTTAACCCTTTGAATGCCAGAATGGTAAGCAACACATTGTAAAACAACTCAAAAGGTTAAAAGTGATTTTATAAAGCTCTTCCACAGGTAATACATTTTAAAACACACAGAAGTCAATCCAATAACTCTTTCCGTTTATTAACATTGCTCTGCTAAATTCAGAAGCTATCACAGAAAAACAAAAATATATACTTTTCTTCAATATTTCCACTTCTCAGAATGATGTGATTGGCGCTGAGAACACTTCATAATTAATTTCCCAGAGTAGAACAGAAGAATTCTCTGAAATATTTCCTGAAATGGGAAATCTTCCTGCCCTAGCCAATATCAACAGATACCGAGTAGGAACATACAATTCTGCATATTATTCAAAGCTCTTTTTGACATTTGAATTTGTAAAAATCCATACCAAATGCAAAGATGTCAGTGTTTAAAGAAGCACCCTCACTACTATGTATGTTCTTTGTTTCTGAAGTATATGGAGGAGAGTTTTTGCAGTTGTCTGGATAAATCTGTTCTAACCTTCCAATTTGTAGCAGCATATCAACTGCACTGTTGACATCTTTCACCTCATTCACCAGCCTAGATGGCAACACGTGTTTCCTGATAATGGTGTGTTAGGACACACTGAACAGTTGACATTCTACAATAAACCACATGGTGCTATAGAAGACCTGAGAGTACTTCTTGCAATTCTTTCTCTCTCTCTCTCTCTCTCTCTCTCTCTCTCTCTATGCGTGTGTGTGTCTGTGTCTATATCTATCTATATATATATATAATCCAAAAAATACAGATGTACACTCAGGTCTCAGAAATGTTTTGAAAAAAGATATTTATTAGAGCAACGTTTCGGATGCCTGCATGGTACCCTTCATCAGGATATATAAAATTTTTAACTGTTTCTGGTTTGCAGTCTGTCATAGGGCGGCAGAGGCAGAGATCGGTTGCAGGCAGCAAATCAGGGGCAAAGCCCCCTTTTCCGCTCCTGTAAGATTTTCCACAGCGACACATAGACAATCTGACATCTCAGCTTTCTTCTGCAGTCTAATGGTATTCCCACAACTACATATACACTGACACCCCAACTGTGTTCCATTGTCCACTGGTACACAGAGAACCACATATACACTACCTAACACCTGAACCTTGTTCCACTGTCCACTGGTAATCACAGACCCATACATAAATTATCTAACACCCCAGTCCTGTTGCACTGGTAATAACAGTGCCACTCATACACTGCCTCTGCAGCTTTTTTCCACTGTCCACTGGTAGTCACAGAACCACACATGTCTGTGGAGCATGGCAGTTAGTTGCAAAGATGGGGAATGGCTCTGGTGTAATCTTGGGGTCAAGAGTAAGAAGTTTTATTATAAAAAAAGAGGATTTTAGTCTTACCTGTTAAATCCTTTTCTTTTAGTCCATACAGGTTACTGGTAACTTTGGGTAGGCGATTTGCCCCTTTAATTGTAGGCACGAACAATTCTAGAATTATATGCAGGGGGTGGAGCCTACCTTCCCTCCTTGGCTGCAGCTAGTCAACCAGCTCCAGAAAGATTTGAGATACTAACTATTGACTAGATAATGGAAGGGAAAGAAGACTCCTGTGAGCATGACCCCGAAGGACCCCCACGGTCTGCCACAGGAGAGCGAAGCATAGTCCCTTGACAGGGTGGGAGACCAATAACCTATATGGACGAAAAAAAAAGGATTTAACAGGTAAGACTAAAATCCTCTTTTCTCTGTTGTCCAATAGAGGTTACTGGTAACTTTGGGATGTCCAACCATTGAGTTTCCCAGAGGCGGTAAGTAAGGCAAGGACCAGGCGCAAGGTCCCCAAAGTCATCAGAGCAGATTTGAACCATCAGATCAGAGATAGCCCAATAAAAATAAAGTGTCAACGGACACTGAACAGGAGTAACAACACTGCAACTGTTACACAGTACACGGAACTAAAGCCAACGGTGCTCAAAAGTGAAGGAAGCACCAAGAACCAAAGAAAATCCTAGACAGGCAAAACTGCCTCCAGGATTTTCCTCCCAAAGCTGGCGTCAGCTGATGCCAGTACATCAATACGGTAATGTTTCGAAAAGGTGTGCACTGACAACCAAGTGGCAGCCTTGCACAACTGATCAGAAGAGGCCTGATTCTTGTAAGCCCAAGAGGCCCCGATAGATCGTGTAGAATGAGCCGTGCCCCAGAAAGGCTTCTTCGTCAGCTCTTAAGCCTTACGAATAGTGGACTTGATCCAAGAAGCAATAGTCACCATTATGTCTGTCCCCTGTGTCGCAGAGTTACATGCACCTTATTTGGTGTTTCACAAGGATAAAGCGGTGCTTCGCACCTCTCAGGAGTTTCTCCCGAAGGTGATTTCGGAGTTCCACATCAATCAGAAAATTGTGGTGCCCTCTTTCTGCCCTGACCCCGCCTCTGACAAGAGAGGGATCTCCACTTGTTAGACGTGGTGCATTGTCTCAAGTTTTATGTACATCGCACTGAGTCTATCAGACAATCAGTCGCGTTGTTCGTCATTCCTGAGGTCTTCCTGCCCTAGGACCCTCAGGAATGACGAACAACGCGACTGATTGTCTGATAGACTCAGTGCGATGTACATAAAACTTGAGACAATGCACCACGTCTAACAAGTGGAGATCCCTCTCATGTCAGAGGTGGGGTCAGGGCAGAAAGAGGGCACCACAATTATCTGATTGATGTGGAACTCCGAAATCACCTTCGGGAGAAACTCTTGAGAGGTGCGAAGCACCGCTTTATCCTTGTGAAACACCAAATAAGGTGCATGTAACTCTGCGACACAGGGGACAGACACAATCAACAGGAGAAATGCAATTTTCCACGTCAACAGGCATAGAGGAATAATAGCCAAACACTCAAATGGAGGGCGCTGAAGAACGACCAAAACCAAATTAAGATCCCATGCAGGAGAAGGAATCTTGAAGGCAGGACGAGTATGAGCAACACCCTGGAAGAAAACCTTGACATCAGGAAGGATGGCAATGCACCTCTGAAAGAAAACAAAGAGAGCAGAAGTCTGAACTTTAAGGGAACTCAAACTGAGGCCCTTATCCACACCATCCTGCAAAAAGGCCAGGACTGTAGGCAGATCACATTCCTGAGACAGGTGTTTGTCAGCACACCAAGATAGGAAGGTCAACCAGACACGATGGTAAATCTTGGAAGAAACAGGTTTGCGGGCACTAAGCATAGTAGCCACCATGCCAGAAGAAAACCCTTTCTTCCTCAATATTGAGGATTCAATTTCCAGGCTGTCAATGCTAGATGATGAACATCCTCCTTCCACAGGTAAGAAGAAGATCCAGACGGCAAGGGAGCCAGAATGGCTCTGCCACTGACAGATCCAGAAGCTCTGGAAACCAAGCCTGTCGAGACCAGTATGGAGCAATCAGAATGACTGGAAAACACTCCAGTCGTAATTTCCGTAACACCCTGTGCAATACTGGGAAGGGAGGAAAGATGTAGGCCAGAGGGAATAACCAAGGAAAGGATACTGCATCCACCGCCAGAGCTAGAGGGTCCCTCCATTGCGAGCAGAACCTCAGAACCTTCCTGTTGTGTCTTGTCACCATCAGGTCGATGTAAGGAAGACCCCATTTCTGAACAATGAGGGTAAACACCTCTGAGTGCAGCTCCCACTCTCCGCTGTCCACTGTGTGTCCGCCATGACGTTGTCTACACCAGGAATTTGCACTGCGGATATGGCAGGAATGTGATCTTCTGCCCAGGACAAAATAGCCTTGACCTCTACCCAAGCAGCGAGACTTCTTGTTCCGCCCTGCTTGTTGATGTAAGTCACGGTCGTGGCGTTGTCGGACTCTACCCTGACTGGACAGTCTTCCAGCTGAGATGTCCAATGACAAAGGGCATGAAATATCGCCTGAAGCTCCAACACTTTGTTGGGAAGGAAAGATTCTTCCAGAGACCACCGACCCTGTGCACTCAGGCAACCCAGGACTGCTCCCCATCCGGACAGGCTGGCATCTGTCGTCACCATGGTCCAGAAGGAAACGAGGAAGGACTTGCCCTTCAGAAGATTGGAGAGGTCGAGCCACCAGGACAAACGTAGTTCCACATGAAGAGGAAGTGACACCAACATATTCAGAAGGTCCGGCCGACCCCTGCACACCTGTATCACACACCGCTGGAGTTCCCTTGTGTGTGCCATGGCGAACGGTACCGCCTCTATGCTGGAAATGAATATCCACATGAGAGATGACAGCTTCTTGGCTGGAACTAGATCCTGAGCCAATATCGCAGAAACCCTGTGGGAGATCTGGTGAGCCACCTCGTCCGCGAGAAAAACCGTGTTCTTCTGGGTATCGAAGAGGAGGCCCAGGAAAACCAGCTGGGATGGGATAAGGTCTGATTTGTACAAGTTGATGATCCACCCGTGATGGGTGAGAGCCTGAATGCATTGCTGAACCTGCTGATGAAGTTCCGCAGAAGAGGCTTTCAGAAGCAGGTCGTCCATGTATGGAGTAACTCTGATGCTGTCTCGGCGGAGGACGGACACTAAGGCTCCCAGGACACAGTTGAAGACCTAAGGAGATGTCGTCAGACCAAATGGAAGAGTTGAGAATTGAAAATGTCCCCTGTCGCAGGCAAACCGGAGGTACTGCCAGCTCTCTGGATAAATGGCAATGTGTAAGTACGCGTCCTGAAGATCCAGAGAAGCAAGGAATTCCCCTGCGGACATGGCAGCAATCACCATCCGAAGAGACTCCTGGTGATAATGAGTCAGGGTCACAAAGGAATTGAGATCCTTCAAGTCCAAAATGGGATGACAGCCGCCAACCTTCTTGGAGACCACAAACAGGTTTGAGTAAAAACCCATACCTCTGTCTTGAACTGGAACCGGCGCTAGAACGTCCTTGTCCAGAAGAGCCTGAACAGTGACGTTGAACAGAAGGCATTTCTCTGCGCCCTGAGTCGTATCAGAAGGAAGAAAGCGAAAGGGAGGAAGAGAGACGAAAGGGATCCTGTACCCTTCTGCCACCACCTGCAAAACCCATGGAGCTGAAACTGAATCCTCCCAAATGCTGTGATAGTGATGCAGACGACCACCCACAGCAGAGTGCGGACCCGGGTTCGGTGAGTCATGCCGAAGAAGGCTTGGAAGCCTTGGGATTGGAGGAGAGCTTGGGCTTCCATTGCTGTTTGGGCTTGGAGGAGGTACGCGGGGCTGAGGGAACCATTTGGTTCACCGGACGTGCCTCATTCTGAAAGGAACGAAAATACCGATTACGCTTAAGCGGCATTTTCTTCCTGGGGACCAAAAGTAGAAGGGTACTCTTACCCCCAGTGGCCTCAATGATCAGATCTTTAAGATCTGGCCCAAACAAGGAAGTACCCTGAAAAGGTAAGAAAAGCAATGCTTTCTTGGAAGCAGTATCAGCAGACTAGATCTTGAGCCAAAGAGCCCATCTGGCAGCCACAGACATGGTGGAAACCTTGGCCACCAAATGGATGGCATCAAATAAGGCAGCAGAAACATAATGCTCTGCCTCAGAAATGTTGGCAAGAAGACTCAACATATTTGAAGTAGGAGGACCCTGACGGACATCCAGGGTGAGCTGTTCAGTCCAGACCACAATAGCCCGGTTCACCCATGCTGCAGTGAAAGCTGGATGCATGGCAGTACCAGCAGTGGCAAAAATGGACTTGAGGGAGACCTCAAGTTTCTTGTCAGTGCAGTCTTTCAGAGCGGACGCATCAGAAACTGGCAAGGCAGTAGACTTAGATAGCCTGGAGATAGAAGCATCCATCTTGGGAGGATGAACCAACTAAGCAAGAGCTGTCTCAGAGAGGGGATTAATCGTGGCAAATTTCTTGGACACAGAAGGTTTCCCGTCGGGAGATTTCCACTCTTCAGATACAAGGCGGTCAAGAGTGGGGTTAGGTGGAAAGCAAGTAAGGGGCTTCTGAAACATCAGAGGGATCAGAAGGAACCTCCTGAACTAAGGGAATGTTTAGGGAAGTCAAAACAGCCCTGATCAGGCCCTCAGCTGAGGGCTAAGGATCAGCCTCAAAGGGATCCCCAAAAAACTGTGAGGAGCCCAACACAGAACATTCCTCAACATCTGAATCCACCAGCAGTTCCTCCTCAGAGGAATCGGATACGTCAGGTACTCCCTGTGGGTTTGGCAGGGAAGACTTGACAGAGGAGGGGGTCTGCCAAGAATGGAAGACCCCCTGTACCTGGGATGGAAAGAGTTGCAATGTAGACCTAAGGTCCCTAGTAGCAGCTTAGAACTCTTGCACCCTAACTAGCTCTAATGCATGGCTGGAGGTCCCTTGGAGACTCTCAGGGACATCAGAACATGCTGGGCATAAATGACCTGAGAATTCTCTAGGTAGCCCTGAATGACAGGAAGAGCAATGCGCAATAGGGGATACAGAGACCCCTCCATCCTTAGTCTTAGGTCTGGCCCCAAGCTCCAATGGTATAGACATTCTCACAGTGTCAAATAACCTTATAATAAAAGAAATCACCCAAGTACAGTGTGTAGGATTAAAGTTTCACCCCAGAAATCGCTGAACTAGACTTATTTGGCAGGCGAATGGTTAATCAGCAGAGGAGAGAAGGAGAGTCCAAGCCCTAAGTAGGATACTCGTTCTAGAAATAGTACAAAATGGTTGCCGCAGCGGGAGCCAATCAGAAACGAGCAAGCAAAGCAAGCGCTCATGGGAAATGTCATTTTCCCAGAAAAAGTACCCAAACAGTGCCAGAAGCCCCCTGAGCCCCCCAACACACTAGAAACATGAACCGGATGATAGAGCAAGGGCAGACGAGAAAAATGAGGCATCTCTGAAGTCGCTAGGTTAAGCGGTTGCAGAGATATGTCCCAAACTGTACAGTCCCATAGGAGTGAATTGAGCAATGGCGCCTAGTATTGTATTGTATTGTATATATTTATTTATATAGCGCCAACCGGTGTACTTGGCACTTTACAGATTACATTTAATATAGCAGGGGTACAATAAGTGCAGCGATTAAGTGCTTATATAGGCAGTCATAAGGGGAACAACAGGTAAGTATACATTAGGATAAGAGGTCCCTGCCCCGTAGAGCTTACAATCTAAGTATAGGATGGGTGACATACAGATACAAGCTGGCAGAGGAGGAAGTGCAGTGTTTGGCTTATGATAATAATGGTAATGTTTCCATATTATGTTATTGCTAGAGATAAAAGGTGCTCTTTTAGATTAGATTTAAAATTGTTGAGGGTTGAGGCTTGGCGAATACTGGGTGGTAGGGAGTTCCAGAGGTAGGGGGCAGCATGTGCGAAAGCTTTCAATCGTGAAACAGCGATAGTGGTTAAAGGGGCAGTGAGTCGTCCAGCATGTGTTCTGTGTAGTGGACGTGCAGGAATATGGCGGGATATCAAAGATGAGATATAAGGCGGGGACAAGTGATGGAGAGCCTTGAAGGTAATGAGGAGGATTTTTAATGTGATACGCCGCTTTATGGGAAGCCATGACAGTGATTATAAGAGTGGTGGGGTGAGTACTGTTCTGGAGGAGAGGAAGAGTATTCTGGTGGCTGAATTAAGAACTGATTGAAGAGAAGCGATGTGGTTAGTAGGAAGACCTGTAAGTAAAGAGTTGCAGTAGTCCAGGCGAGAAAGGATAAGAGAATGCATGACCGTCAAGGGTCGTTAAGGGGTTAAATCAAAAGGGATTTCAGGAACTTTCATATGTCTCATATGGTGTTATTGGAATGCTCCAGAATTGCACACCTCTTTTCTTTCTGCATATGGCCTGTATAGTATAATAAAATATATCGTTATACAGCTTTACAGAAATCTGTAAGACTACTAACTAACCAGAGGGAATTAAAATAAATAAAACTTCCTATACAAATAGTAAAATTCTTTCTGGCACTTGTCAGGTCATATAAAAAAAACTATGGTCATGAGGCAAAAATAAAACAAACTCAATAAAACTAAACCAGATGGTCTGCAGGGCAACAGCAATATATTACATGACTTCCGTGACATGTCTCCACTATTCCAATTATGAGAGAAATTCTGAACAAAAATATTTGCTTTAAATTTGTAACCAGGTACAATTAGAAAAGATAAATTGAGCAATGCATTGGTTTATTTCTGATACCATAAATTACAGTTATATTTGTACTTCAGGATAGAAAATTAAAAATAAATTTACATGCCTCAACGAAGTCTCATAATTCAATTGAAGAAATTATTTTCCTAGGATATATTTTAGTTACACATATTGGACTAGTGGCACAAATATAGCAAATATATTGCTTTGTGGTTTACTAGTCAAACACACAAAGTCAACCAATGTAATATAATTAGTTTTTCAATAACAGTTACATCAGCTGTGGCTAGATTACAGTGAGAGTGCTAAAGAAAATGGTGATAGGTATAATTATGAGCACTCTCATTGGCTGAAACAGTCAATAGCATGTGCCAAAGCCACAACTGAGCTGAACAGCACCTTGCAATCCAAGTTATTTTATGGTTCTGCTACCTTAACAATGATAATAAACTGATCATTTTCACTGCTAGATTTCCACAAAATACTGTATAGATGTAGAAGTTTGAATAAAATGGACACAAACGTCTTAGTAGGTGAAAAAAACAATATTATTTATTTAGAAAATATTTTACCAGGAAGAATACATTGAGATTTCTCTTGTTTTCAAGCATGTCCTGGATATGACGGTATCAGATTGTGATCTTGTCCTGTAACTGTGATATCAAAGTAATTCTGTCATAGCTGATAAGCATACCTAGAGCCCTGCGCATACACAATTCTTGGGCAAACCAACAGCACTACAGGGGACAAATAAACATTTCCCAAATTCATTTAAATGGGGATTTTAGTCCTTTGAATGCTAGGGAGCAATGATATGAAGACCTCACTAGACTTGAAAGAGAAGTTAATGGGGATTTTTATTTGACCCCATGATACAACTGGTTTGCTCCATGATGCTAAAAGTCAAGTTTTTCATTCCCATGTGCCATTGCAAAGAAGAAATTTCCATATCTACAACACACTGGACCTGCCCACAGACAGTCCAGCTCCAAAATGTCAGGCAAATCCTCTCCACACGAAAGAGACAGCAAAGCCACAGATGTATGTTTCTGCCTATGTGTGATGCAGCCAATTCCCTCTAGGCACATGGAAGCAAGGGCCCTTGCCTGGGATAACCTTATACTTAGGAAGATATATTATACCTTAGTATCCAAAACCAATAGTACTTATGCAGAGAGAGGTACCCCTTAAAGAGGACCATGTCTGTGCCCTACTAACAATTTTATTTTATTTATCAGACATAAAAATGGTGTGTTTGTATTCCTCCAGTTTCTGAGCCTCACCTCTGTTACAGTAATTTGTCCCTTCAAGTTTGCCAGAATCAACATTTCAAACTTTTCATCTTTGGTTTGATTCTTAAGGTCAATCCTAGCTCACAGAAATTAATTGCAAAAATATTTAGAAACCTTTTTTTTCCACTATGGGAAAATAACATTTCAAAGTGCTTCCCGGTATAGAATTTCAGCAACTTCAACAAATTATTGTTCACTGCTGGCTGTGATCTTTCATTGGCTATTACAGTGATGTAATCAGTGTACCTGCCTTCATTTGCTGATATTCTGAAGAAACACATTTTTGCAACTGTCAAGTGACTGACACACCAATACAGATCAGATTAGCCCACTGAAGCCTTAAAGCTCTATGGTTAAAATTCCAATTTAAATCAATGAGAAGTTGTATTTGTCCCTTATGGTGTAGTTGATATGTTCCACAATTGTTCATACTTTATTTTTTTAACCCTTTGAGTGACAGAAAGGCATCCAATGAACTTGATACTTCTCTGGATCTCAAAGGATTAAACAAGACCCTTAGTTCTAAACACAAAAACAATTTTTTATACAGAAAAAAAGTGAAAACAAAACATAAGCAGATTTTAAATCAAACTAAACTTGCCTTAAGGATAGTAATGTTTCACAAAAACAGCAGCTCCAGTCAATCCATAGTATTTGGGCCATGGAGAGTGTTATTTCAATACTGTCAAGAGTAACTGAATGATAAAGTTTCCCCCTCCCGCCCCTTTTACCTAGTGTAAGCCACTTCCCCTCAGATGTGGAATCTTGTCCACAAACTAGACAGGTCACAGCAAGGGACAATCTTCTTACTGTGAGAACATGGAAAACCCTGCCCCCCTTGACAGATTTTTCAGCTTTTTCCCTTATCTAAATTGAAGATTGTCCCTCTCTGCAATCCACTTGTACACCACCCTGCTGCTCTGAGCTGAGCAGTGTTAAGTCAGTAAAAGGGGCAGGAGGGGGATATTTTATCATTCAATTACTCTTGAACTCTAACTCTAACCGTATTGAAATGACACTCTCCATGGCCCAAATACAATGAAGATTAATTGGAGCTGCTTTTATTATGAAACATTACTATCCCTTTAAGGCAACAGGCCCACTTTAATAATGAACTAGCAATGTGGAACGGCGTTGCTCATGGTGCAATGTACACAGACACACATTATCACATACACATACAAACACATGCATGTACAGACACACTGACTGTGTCATACTCTCTAAGTTTCATAGACACAGAGAGATACATACACTGAGATACAGATGCACACATTATGTGATATAAGCAGACACTGCGTCTCAGACAAACACACACATACACCTACATACATATGTACATACAGTGTGTAAGACAGGCACTGGGGCTATACATAAGTTCATTAGCGCTATATAAAATGGCCTAATTTGCTTTAGAGAAATTGATCGGCTTTTACTTAAGTTTGCTGATATGAGAATACTGAACAAGCGAACCACACAACACAATTTCCATGTGTGGTGGCAGGATTCAGCTACTTAAGCTCCATGTCTTTAATATTAATAATGTAGTAGATGACTGGGGGAAGATAAGATTATTGTATAGACAGAAGGCAGAAAAAAGGAGAGAGTGCCACAAGGGTTAAATGAATATGGATGCGTGATGGTAAGGGAAGAGGGTGAAAGGGAAAGCTGATGAGAAAGGCAGTGAGGTGGAGGGTTCAAGACTGGAAAGGTCACAGGCATTCATGAGGAATCCCATGATATCCCACAGATTAACCCTTTGAGTGGCAGAGGAGTATGCAACGTTTTGCCCTGCAATGCACTCAAAGGGTTAAAGGTACAAGAGAGGTGACAGCGAAAATGTAAAGGCTCATTTCAAACTGATGCAGCATCGGTGGTGGCAGACGGTGCAAAGTGCAATCGTGTGTGTGAGTGGCACATGCAGGGGCAGCATAAGACTGTGAAAGGGAGGCAGGTGAGAAAGGCAGTGAAGGGGAGGGTTCAAGAGTTGCAAAGTGTTGCCCTGCAATGCACTCAAAGGGTTAAAACTCCAAGAGAGGTGATAGCGAAAATGAGAAGGCTCATTTAAAAGTAATGCAGCATCGGTGGTGGCACACGGTGCAAAAAGACTGACAGTGTATGGCAAGAGTAAGAGGGTGTGCTCGACCCAGAAGGAAGGTGTTCAGCTGCGTCAGACAGGTGTGTGAGCAAGTGGTGAGTTGGGCCCATTTTTTTTTCCCCCATTGAGACGGAAGCAGATGGTAATAGAAAATGCAGGAGCATTGGACGGACACACTGAGAGTGTATGACAGGAGTAAGAGGGAAAGACTGAGGATGTATTGGACACAGGAGGAAGGTGTTGAGTTCCGTTGGAGGACGTGTGTGACCGAGTGGTCAGTTGGCCATGTTGTTGGGGATTTTTCCCATTGAGATGGAAGTCGAAGGCGGGACAACTCCTTGCAGAGATTTACAGGAGTGGCCAGGGGGCCTTAAAGGGATAGTAATACTTCGTTTTATCTTTATTTTATTTTGTAGGCATTAAAAAAACATGAAGAATGATATAAGTCTTATCTCTCAAACCTTTATGGTTTAAGAGAGATTCACAAGCAAAGTATCCCCCCCACCCTGTTCCGCCAGATCAGAAGGGAGGTGCCCAGGTAGAATGCAGAGAGGGACAATCTTCAATTAAGATAAGGGAAAAAGCTGAAAAACTTGTCAAGGGGGGAAGGACTTTCATTGTTTTCATACAAAGAAGACTGTCCCCTTCTCTTATCTGTCTGGTCTTACAACCTGATTCACATCTGAGAAGAGATGGCTTACACTAGGAAAAAGGGGCGGGAGGGGGAAACTTTGCTTGTGAATATCTCTTAAACCATAAAGGTTTGAGAGATAAGACTTATATCATTCTTCATGTTTTTGTAATGCCTACAAAATAAAATAAAGTTAAAATGAAGTATTACTATCCCTTTAAGATTTGAATATCTCCTCCTTACTGACGCCTCTGGGTGTGTGGCAGAGACATAGGTTTCTTTTTATATATTAATAATAATGTGTAGCTGCAATGAAAAACTAACCTGGTTTTGTGTGTGGTGCTTTTTTAACCCCATGGATGACACAGAAATCTCCAATGCATTGCAGAGCAATGTGCTAGGCATGTCTCTAAACTATACTCTCGACAGACCACTCTGGTGAAACCCGACACAGCTGAAGGCAGTTGAGGCTATGGCGGGGAAGGGGGGGGTGTCACACATAATAGAAAGCCTTTTATGCAAAAATGAATGGTTCCAGATTAATTGTTACCTAAAGTGAAAGGAAAGTACATGAATGTTATTTTATCCTATTTTAACTATAGTATGATATTACTAGGAGATTTAAAAAAAAAAAATAATCATGCTGCCCTGATGAAGCTTTCAGAGTCTCAAGGTGTTGATCTCTGATAGCTAAAGACAACTGTGTTAAATTCCAAAAAAGTTACAGAACATATTGGAGAGTATGTACTAAACGGAGAAAAACCCTTGAGGGGGAAAAAAAAAAAAAAAAAAAAAAAAAAGATTGAGAATCACTGATTCAAATGAAGAGTTTAACTCCATGAGGGAGATTCGCTAAGCAGTGATAAAGAGGTGATAAAGTAGAGATGACTTCTCCAATCCCTATGTTATTCTATGGAGCCAATGCACTAAGATTTCTTCAGCTTTGGAGATCTTAGTGAATAGGCTCCACAGAATAACATAGGAACTGGAGGAGTGATCAACTGGAGAAGTCATCTCCACTTTATCACCACTTAGTGAATCTCCCCCATGAATGCTAGTGAGGTCTCTCTAGAATTCAGTGGATTAATTTAACCCTTTGAATGTTAGAGTGCTATCCAAGGCATTGTAAAGCACTCAGGCATTCATAGGGTTTAATTTTAATTTGTGGCACAACTGTTTTTCTCTAGTATTGTTCTTTTTTAGGTTCTTAATATGGTCCTAAATCATTTGCATTCAATATGTTGTCATTCTAACTACAAATGATGGAAGTCACTAAACATACACCAATCTTGAATGAGAACAGGTTGCCACTGAGTTTTCGTGCTTTCACTGCAGCCACTATATGAGAACTGGTCCTTGGGCATTTAAACAGCCCCTTGGAATGCTAACAGCTGTTGCCATCTGGCTCTGGCATTTAACAGCTTTACAAGGTTAAGGACCTCCTTGAAAGTGGAGCTTAGACAACTCGGAACTATATTGCCTTTGAAGATTTATTCAATTTGCAACCTCCTGCTGGCTGTGTGTAGAGAGACAGACTGTGAAGATTCCACACTGGTTCCCATTCTAATTGGGATCTTCAACAACATATAAATAACTTTTCATTGGATATGCACTTTGCAACATATTTATATGTAATGGTATTAAAGGCCTGCATGCACAAAAGTGAGTTTGTATACCCACTAATATATTGCAGGAGACTAGTAGGGTAAAAGTGATACTTGTATAGGCTGAGTAGCTTAGAGTGCAAGCCTTAAAGGTATAGTGACACTGAATATGTTAAACACACACACGTATGTTTGTTTTTTTTACATATTGAGTGTCACTATACCTTTAAGGCTTGCACTATTTATGTATTAAAAAAAAAAAAAAATATATATATATATATATATATATATATATATATATTTTTTTTTTTTTTTTAACATATTGAATGTGTGTGTGTGTTTTTAACATACTGAGCGTCACTATGCCTTTAAAGCTTGCACTCTAAGCTACTCAGCCTATACAAATATCACTTTTACCCTACTAGTCTCCTACAATATAATAGTGGGTATACAAACTCACTTTGTACATGCAGGCCTTTAAACCCTTAAGGACCAGCCTCGCGGGGAGCCTGGAATTCCATGACGGTCGAGGACTTTCATGGGTCCTTAAGTGAAAACAAGCCATGATGGTCCTGGACTGTCATGGGTCCTTAAGGGGTTAAGTACCCATGACGTGCCAGGACCGCAAAGCCATTTGCTAATTGTGACAAAACCCAAGGGCATTTTAATGATTAAATCTTAAAACCAGGTACAACCTGTTTGTAATGGCAGTATATAAGCTATGCATGCAAAAAATAAAAATTGTCATTGGCAAATTTTCTCAGACACACAAACATGATTTTCCTTCTTTATAAATATGACCCGCCATTGCAAATTTTAGCAACAATTCTTAAACATACACTAAGAATGATTTTACACATCTCCCCCACTGTTCTGTTCTCAGTGTGGCCCTTCTGGGGAAAAAGCTTGGGCATGTTTTAATAGAGCACCAGCAACCCCTAATACTAAACAACACTTATCTTAATCTAGGCAGGAAATTCTAAGGAAGGGATACCTCTCTGGCACTCAAAGGGTTAATTGTTGGTGGATATCACATGATTCTTTATTGCCAGGTGCCAGGACCTGAAACTCGTTCCATGGTATCCTTCTTGCAAAGTCTTCAGTGGGAGGAGTTTTAAGTCATGGGGTCCTGCAACAAAAAATCATGTCCACCTTCACGGACATGATATTCAGTACCAATTAAACATTAGATGTAGGCAACCATTCCACAGAGAATGGATTCACAATGGCCATCAAGATTTTTAGTCCAGATTAAGATAAGTAGACATTTATTATTAACAGGATTTAGGGTTAATCTAATAATGAACTATAATTTGGATTTGTAATTCCTTGGATGCTAAGAGAGGTCATCAACACATTATAAAGCAATGCATGGAGACCTCAGCAGCATTCAAGCTGTTACACCTAAACCTTTGAGTGCTAGAGGGGTATGCAAAGTATTGCATACCCCTGGCACTGAAAGAGTTACAAAGTTGTACTAGCTCTGCATTTTATTTTCTTTAACAATCCCAAATTTGTGTGTTTAAAACTGTAAGCTAGGCTGGCTTCGGAGACCACCAAGACTATCACAACATTTAAAACACATCTTTAGTGGCTTCAGACAAACAGGTCAAAATGCCACCTAACCTCCAAAATAACCCCTAGAGACAAGCTTTGAACATGAGGAAAAAAAAATTACTCATAAAAATGGCTGAGGGGAACATCCTGGTTTGCGTAAACATGAAACATTCTCAGTGATCTGGCACAGCAGAACTGTAGTGGGACATAAAATCAACACATGGCTTTCACACAGCCCTACAATCACACTCTGAGTCTTTGTATGAAGGGTGACCATATTTCAATTCTGCCATTCAGAGACACTGTGGAGAGAAAAGAGCACCACATAGTTCTAGACATGAGAGGGAGAACTGTCCATTGACTGCTGTGACAGAAAGCCATGCCTGTGGCGGGCTACAAGAAAATTTACAGCAAGCCCAAAGCTGTAGCATAGCGTTACACTACAACACAAAATGCACTGCAGCTCCCGAGTGATGTCTAGATCTAGGCTCAGTTCTCTAGAGTGTAGAGCTCTGTCTGGAAGCCATTTTTGTAGCCCAACACAAACATCACTTCCTGTCACAGTAGGCAATGGGCTGTTCTCCTAGTGTTAAGAACTCTATGCTTTGGAGTCCGGGACTTTGTATTGTCCCAGAAGGGGGCTGCCCAGGACAAGGAACATACATTGACACACACCATGACTGTCCCGGGCAAACTGGGACATGTGGTCACCCTATGTATGTGCAATAACCAATCAAACCCAGCTAAAATTCATCACCTGAAAATTAAGGTCATTTTTTAACACTTTGAGACCCAGGGGGCTATTCAATGCATTGCTTTACAATGCTCTGGATACCCCTCTAGCACTCAAATGGTTAAGAGAGATATGAAGGCTGATGTACTAAAATGAATTGTAATAAGTCTAGATCAAACCAACTGTACCATAGGTGACAAATAAAAATCTCAACAATTCCCATTGTTATAAATCAGCCCTTGAATGCTAAGGAGGTTTCCAACATATTGCAACGCATTAGAGACCTCTAGCATTCAAATGGTTAAACTATCCATCCAAATCAATGGGAACTTTTATTTGACCACTATGTTCAAGTTGATTTGCACCAGAATTAATCCACTTTTCATTAGGAAATAAACCCAAAGGGACTAATGTACCAAGTTAAAGTAATGCAGTTCCGGGGCAAACACTCTGTACCATAAAGGAAGGGATGAAAACTTACACTGATTTAAATAGAGAGGTCTCCATAACATTGCACTCTCTAGCACTCAAGCATTTAAACATACTATTCAAATCAATGGAATTTGCACAATTTTCTTCTCCCCCCCATAGTGCAACTGATTTGCTCTAGAACTGCACCACTTTAGCTTCAGGAATTAGGCCCCAGATCACCACATTCTTCCATGGAATCTGCAAACAGAAAATAAAAAAGTAAAAACTTTGAGTTAAGATCTGACAGATCTCTTATCTTAATTGAAGATTGTCCCTCTCTGCAATCCACTTGGACAAACCCTGCTGCTCTGAGCTGAGCAGTGTTACATCAGTAAAAGGGAGGGGGAGACTTTATCATTCAATTACTCTTGTATTACAACTCTGACAGAATTGAAATAACACTCTCCAAGGCCCAAATACTATGATGATTAATTAGAGCTGCTTTTATCATGAAACATTACTATCCCTTTAAGGACCAGAATATGGAAACTGATAGTGATTGCTCCGGTCTTGGAGTGGTCAATTTCAGTCCCCGCTACTACTCACAGAGCTCCTGCAGGACCGCTGTGAGTAAAAAAATATGTGATGTGCCAGGACCGTCACTGGTCCTTAAGGAAAAAACAGCAGTGACGGTCCTGACACGTCACTGGACTTTAAGGGGTTATAGTAATAGCAATGTTTCCTAATAACTGAAGCTCTGAAAAATTATTTAATGTTTTTCTAGTATGAAGAGCTATATTAGAAGTCTGTACACCATATAGTTCAGTAGTAATTGATTGATAAACTATTCCCCCTCCTGCCTCTTTTACTGACATCACGCTGCTCTCCAAGCTGGTCTGGACAGCTCGCAGCAAGGGACAATCTTCACTGAGCAAAAGGAAATCCTGCACTCCTTCGTCAAGGGTACCCCTCTGGTACTTAAAGGGTTAAACTTGACTGCTAGAGGGGTCTCTAACACATTGCTTCTCAATACACTGGATACCTAGGAGTATTCAGGGAATCAGAAAAGATTTATTTGCGTCCTATGACACTTATTTTAACACATTTATTTACTGCTCGCTGTTTTGGTCCAAGGTTCTACTATATAGACAGGCATATAACCTGGTAATGTAGTCAATCATGTTAGGTAACTATGAAAAATGTACATTTCATGTTGATAAAGTCTGGACACTCCCTACTTTATGAACAGAGACATATTACTACCCTAAGATGGTTCCCATATCCCAACGGAATCATGAGTCTCTCTCTCCTTACTTCAACCGTTCTGACTGATGAGGTCTATGATGTATTGCATGTAGGTGAAAACACAGGACAATGAAGATACTATGCAAAAATATATAAATATATAAACGGGTATATGAGACTACTATATGAAGGACATGCCTCTGTTAAACACATTAAGTGCCATCTATTCCTATAGGTACAGGTGCCCTTTAAAAGACACATTTAAATCAATAAACACAGAAACCACCATATGGGGCTTTTAACCTGCTGAATGCTTCACAAGGAATTGAACACCCCTCTAACATTCAAGTGTTTAAATGCCCCATTTACATCAACAGGAAGTTTTATTTTTCTACTATGAAGCAGGTGTTTTGTTCCAGAATTGCACTTGTTGTCAAGAAAATGTCCCGAAGCATCACAGGGCCTTGGGTTAACCCCCTTAAGGGCTAGAGGGTTACACGATAAATGGCAAATCAATGTATTGCAAGTTAAGAGTGTAACATTTTGGCACTGTACCTGCGCACCAAATTCACAAACCAAAATAAATAAATAAAATATGTAAAATGCTTTTAAAAATACAGCTATCGTTCAGCTTTCTAAAAATTGATAATTAAAGCAGCAATTACTTTTTTTAATGAAAATATATAAATTGTTGGGCTTTTCATGCTGATGAAAAACAGGATACTTCCATTGCTGGGAGATTTTTCATGCACAAGTTATAATATCTCAAAGGCAATTTTTATAGCCCACTCTATGGGAAATCATGAGTCACTGACTGCAGCTCTCTATAGTAAGTAGTTGGAACAGCACCACCTACTGAACAGCACCTCCTACTGAACACTGCAATATAAAAAAAAAAAAAAAAATCAAGCTGTAAGAAATTTTAGTGAAAAATCCTCCAACGTTGAGAGCACAATTGTTTTACTCAGCAAGAAAATCTTTTTTTTTTTTTTTTAAATAATAATTTTCAAAGTTTACTGCTCTTAAGAGCTTCCAAATTAAACCACTTCATATTTGAAACATATGTTTATTTAAGAACACAGAATCCAAGTGTTAAAAGTTACACTCAAACAAATAGTCAGGCAAAATGTATTCAAGGAAATCATGGCAGTGACAAAGAAAAATAACCAAGGCTGCAAACCATTTGACTTCGATTCACTGCAGACAAGCTTTAGGAATTTGGCTGTGATAGTGCTGATGGCATTAAATAAAAAGAAATGGACTGGCACGCCAAGTAGTTAAAGAATGTAAAATAAACATGAAAATAATTGGATGTAAATGGCTAATTTGTATCCTCCACATTAACTGGCAAACTGACAATCTATAGGAAAGAAGAACCACACCGCTATTTATCAGGCTGGGGGGGGGATAGGGTATCTGTTATATTACTCTTTTTGTCAGTGTAGTTTGATCAATTATACACACCCTGCGGGTATTCAGGAATAAAGCATATTTCATGCCCAGAGTATGCCAGCATATGCTAGGTGGGAAAATACTATAAGAAATCACACGAGTAAGACTTTTTGGACCTCATGCTGGAAGCCAGACGTGTAATTCTGGAGCAGGAAAGTATAACCCTTTGAGTGCCAGAGGGGTATGCAATGCGATGCATAACCCTCTGGCACTCAAAGGGTTAAAACTTCTCATTGCTTATAAATGGAACGTCTCACACCAAGAATGCTGGAGAGGACTCCAATGCATTGCTCTGCGTTTATAGGGTTACAAATCCCATTTTTCTCAATGAGAATGTTTTACCTTTTCATTTCATTTTTCCCTTATAATCCAGCTGGTTTGCTCTAGAATTGCACATCTTTTCCTGAATACGGCGCCACGTCCGGTCCCTGAATCCATCAATGGACGTGTAGTGTTTTACAATGCCCTTGCTACCATTCTGGCAAACAAAGGGTTAAGTAACCCAATGTAGCCACACTGCTGCCCCCAGCAAGCTTAGAGTGGGATGTTTTTCCCCGTCACAACACTAATGGCCCTTATGTTCAAAACAAAGGTGTACTAATTCTATCGCAATCACCTGCCATAACAACAGGGCATAACAAAAGTCCAAAAGATCAAAGAGGGATTTTAAAGGGATACTAATATCAGAAAAAAAGTATTAACTATATGGTAGGTACAGTTAAAAGAGAGTACTTGCACTTATTCATATCTCTCAAACTGTTATGGTTTGAGAGATATAGGAAAATAAAGTTCTCTGCTCCCTCCCCTTTCTGCTTGATGAGCTGTAATGCTGTCAGAAGCAGATTCTGGTTCCTGGATCAGACGGTGGCTCTTCAGCAGCGCTGACATAGAGATACATAAAAATAAATACTTCATCGGAACGGACTACCACGTGTGCCTGGTTTGCAAGCACACATTGTAGACCATTCCGATGAAGTATTTATCTTTAGATATCTTTATATTGGCACTGCTGAAGAGCCGCGTCTGGTCAAGTTTGTAAAGTGACGGCATCATTTAAAATCATAACTTCGTTTCGGACCTACATGAATAGGCGAGTGCGGCCATTTTGGCGAAGTGGGCTCTGTGAGCCTTCTCTGTCAGTCTCTGCACTGTACACACGGTTCCAATGCAACTCCCCTGAAAACAAATCCACATGAGTGACTTAGACAAGAACGGACAGCGCAGACGTACAGATCCCACTTCACTAAGATGGCCACACTCCCCTATTCATGTAGGTCCAATACGAAGTTCTGATTTTAAATGATACTTACATTTTACAAACTTTATTACCCATTGAATCGGAGGTGACTTGTAGTAACATGACAGTTCTGCTTTACTACTCTCAATTCTAATCTTGTCTCCAATGTACTGTGAAATGCATTGGAGACCCCTCTAACATTCAAGGGGTTAAAAGATCCAATTAAAGGGGAGTTTGTATTTCTCCCTTATGGTGCAGATGGTTTGCCTCTTAATCACACCACCATTCTTTTGAAAATAGGACCCAATGTGCAGCCTTCCTCTACACATGTCAAGGAAAAACCCTCCTCAGGAATGTGGAAATGTCTACTAGTGCCACTAGGGAAGCCAGATTTCCAATACTGTCAACCAAAGAGATGTTATTTGATATGTCTGGCAACCGTAACCTTTGATTCGCTGTTGCCTGTGATATTAAAGACCAATAGAAAGCCAGGAAAGATATGGGCCAGCCTGGGACAGTAGGCCATGAACTCCAAAAAGTTGAACAAATATGGTGATTTATTAAACAGTATATTAATTCTGGAGTAAAGCAACTGCTCCATAGAGGCCAAATACAACTTCCACAAATTATCATTACTTTAAATGATACATTTTACCCCTTAATGATAGAGAGGGCCCAATGAATTACTGATCAATGCTTTGTGATCTCAATAGCATTCAAGACGTTAAACCTCCATTTAAACTGAAGGAAAAGTGTATATGCCCCCTATGGTACACTTGGTTTGCTTCAGAATTGCGGCTGTTTATTAGATCAGCTTTAATGCCACAATTAAAATTTGTGCACTGAAAATACTCAGTGCAAGGATTTCATTTTTCAGTGCATGAATGTGCATGTAAGCACGCTACATTAGGTTCTGGGTTACACACTAGAGTGTGATAGTTCTAAAAATGAATTGACCTGCAATATCCATTTATAATGAATTCAGGTGTTAAAAATTGGTAGCCATAACCTGGTAAATAAAAGTTCTTAATTTATCTTAAGATTCAATTAGTCACATAGCTACATGTGCAAAAACAAAAAAATCCCTGTTCTTATCACTAGGAATTCCATTCTCCTCCTATGTCTGTTTCATTTTTATGGGGAGGACATACACATCTGCCTAACTTATTAGCTCCAGAATGTATTCTCCAGCCCGGGAAGTACGTAGCTTCAGGATGTGGTTGTATTTAATGTGAGGCAGAAATGCAGACAGCACCAACACTAAAAGTTTTCTGGCATTGGACAAGCAAATAAGACAAGAATAGCAGTCTACTGAAATGTCATACTGAACAAAATATCCCACGGAAGGTGAAAAGTATGTGCAGTGTAAACACGTCATTGAACATTTGTGCTTACAATAACCTAGGCCAGTGGTTATCATCCAGAGCCCTTAAGAACCACTAACAGGCCAGGACTGAGGAATCCCAAGTTTGCACACAGGTGAGTTCATCTAAATGACCAAGCCTTGGATTCACTCTCCTGCACACAAACAGGGAAATTCTCATGTCCTGGCCTGTTAGTGGGCTCCAGTGGCACAGGTTAAGAACTACTGACCTAGGCAACATCTTAACCCTTTAACAACTGAGGAAGGGGGTGCATACACCCCTATCTGTTCCGATTTGAATGGTTATAATACATTGGACCTTATCTATAAATAACCCTTTGCGTGCCAGAGGGGTATGCAAAGCAAAACAAATGCACCTAGGGACACAAATAAAACCCCTCAAAACTCCCATTGATTTAAATAGGGCTTTTAACCCCTCAAATGATAGAGAGGTCTCCAATGTATTGCGTTACAATGCACTGAAGACCTATTTCACATTAAAGGGGTTTAAAGCCCCATTTAAAGCAATATGATACAGTTGATCAGCCCCAATAGAGAGCTACTTTGGCTTTTCTATGTAAGGATTAATGAGGGAGACTTAGAAGTCTGGTGCAGACATATATGTTGGTATTGTCACTTTAGAACGGACGGCACATGGCATCTTCAGCTGCTCTGTAACAGACGTTGGCTGGCTGATGAGGAAAGTAGAACCTCATGCTGCCCGTCCCTTCCTGATTGTACTAAATACTTTTAACCCTTTGGTGACAAGGGCTTGATTACACTACAGGAGAAGAGCAATTTTGACCTTTCTAATATGTGTTAGTTCAACCATATTTTCCTCTAACTCATTTAGTATACCAACACAAATTACATACTGTGTTTTTAAAAGATAAGTATGACTTTCTTTTGATGCCACACTTGTATGTATCAGCGATCACATGTGTGAAACCCCCGGGGAACAGCTGAAACAGACTGCTCTGGTCCTGGTGCAGTCAGCTACAGCATTCCCACTGAGATCACAGCACTCCCCAAGACAAGCTGTGATCATTAACCCATGACATGCGAGGACTGTCATCCGTCCTCAAAGGATGGAATTCTGTGTCGGTCCTCACACTTCACCAGTCATTAAGGGTTTAACCCCTTAAGGACACATGGCGGTCCTGGACCGTCATGGGTTGTTATCCCCTTAAGGATTCATGACAGTCCAGGACAGTCATGGCTTAAATGATATCAGCGTGGCTCGATTTCTGAGGGCACAGGCATGGTGAATGGTCACCTGAACCCAGGAAGCCACTGTCACCTGAACGACAAGTGTCCAACACTAGGAAGCAAGTCATATAAACAGACAGGCTCTATGTGATAAACCTTGAACCACAAGTGCCTACAAGCTCCCAATAAAGAAGCATCTCCTGCTGCCCAAGAGATGGGCCAAACAAAGAGAGGGGAAAATATAATCCTAGGTACTGAGCATTCAGAAATGGACTGAAGGATAAAACCCAACAACATGTGTTCAAAAATAAGAAATAAAGCATTTCATTAAAATGGAAAAACAGAAAGGAAGGTTGCACAAGTCAAAACCTGCAGAACAGGTAAACTTGCAAGCAGGAAATTCAGGAAGGAATTTTTTACCCACTTGGGGCTTAATTTGCTTAAATTGTGTTTTTTTGCCTTCCTCTAGTTTAATAGGGGGTGATATGTCATGAGTTGAACTTGATGGATATACATCTTTTTTCAGCCTTATCGACTATGTTACTATCTGAAGAGTCAAAGACCGAAAAGAAAGACTGAAGCTCAAAAAGAAGTCATCAGTCACATGCTTAGACCAAGGTAAGTCTCCGCAGATTTGTGGGATACAGAAAGACTGGGTAGGCATAAGCTACCCAATGCACCAAGGGTGCAAATATGGTAAAAAGGCCATATGCCCCAGAAAAAACACAGACAGTAGATCAAAGAGAAAGGCAGAAAACAAGGAAAAGGGGGTGTTTCTAAAAAAACAGATGCAGGAAATACAAAAGAAAATGCACTTATGGGAACCTGTCAAGGAGAGTCCCAAGGTCCTAGGAAGCACAATATTCCCTAGGACAAACATCAAGATAGACACAGCAGAGACTGCTACCATACTTTCTGTGAACTGAGAAAGTAGTAAGGGAAAATTACAGAAAAAAAAAACTTCCAGAGAACAAAAAAGATCTGAACCTTGTATGTCTATCAAGGAAGAAACCACACAAGGAAATAAACCGTCCCAGGCTAGACAATGAATGACCCTGGACAGAAAGAAAAAATGTGGAGGAAGAGACATAATACGGACAAGGTCCTTCGGACATAATACAAAACACCCATGAGTTTGCTACAGAGAGGGTCCACATATGGAGAAAGGAAACCTAAGGATCTCAGAATGTCTGAGGCAAACCAAAATCCTGAAAGTCATGCAGAGGCAGACTAGACAAATGGGGGCTTCTGGGCAGACTCTTTGCATACCCAGGCCCGCTTTGGTGTCCAGGAGGGGTGAGCCTTGGGTTAATGTAGGCATCCTGTCTAAAGACCTGCACTGGTGGGGGTAACAGAAAAGGGGAACCTGGCAGGAAAGTAGAGACAACTAAGCACTTCTGCCACGAGCAGAATGGCAAGGAAATTTTCCAGTGATGGGCAGAAATAGAAGCAAGCCCATAAACAGAAGAGAGACCAAGGACTGCTTAGCTGATTGGTCTGCTGGCCACTTTCGTAGCTGAATTTATGACGCAGAGCAAGCAAGAGCACAAAGGCCTTCCCAGTGAGCCTGGAGGGTCTCCAAGACCGCCTTAATGAGCCACTCAGCATAGGGGAGTGGATCAGCCTTATAGGAATCTCCATAAGAGTAGGAAGAATCCATGTCCTCATATTCCATATCATCATTGTCCACTGAGGGCAATTCTTCCTCAGAGGAAACCGGAATAACCTGAGAATGACAATTTCGATACAGGGGAAATCTGTTCTTCCAGGAGTAAAGTACCCCCTAGACAGAGGAAGAAATATCGGCCACTGAAGATGGCAGTATTTTAAACCAGGTAGGTTCTTGATCGGTTCTATAGGGGCCAGTTGAAGTACTAGGGGCCATTGTACATGAGGGGAATACAGACCCTGAATATTCTTTAGGTAGCCCTGTGTGGCTAGAGGAACAACGTGTGAGGGGGTAAGGGAAACTCCTGAATCCTTTGCATTAGATTTAACCCCATGCCCCTTAGAGTCTGACATACTTCTCAGAAAACTGTCCCAAAGCTACAAAAATACTAGATAAAACTTCAGCACAAAAGAATAACTCTAAATACCTAGAAAGATACTTATCTGGCAAGCAAAAATGAATCTTGTGAAGGAGAGCAAGGAGAGTCGGCATCTGCGTAGGATAAGCAAGAGAGAAGCCAGGTGACCACCAGAATGTTGTCATCAAATTGGAACAAAGCCCAAGAAACAGACGTTCTGGGTACTGTAGTCATCTCCACTGGTTGTTGTCTAGCAACATCTACAATGTTTGTAGATCAACGTGGTCCCCTGGACACTCAGAAAGTGGACTGGATGATAGGGCATGAGGAGACAAGAATACAGAGCTATCCCTGACCACTGTAGTACAAATGGTTAGAGAGATATGTCCCATAGAAGTTTTCCCCATAGACGTCAATGGAGTAAAGATGACCAAGGGTGGCAGCCGCCCTGTCTTTTGTAATGTACCCTTCCTTCCAGGAGGAGGGACTCAATCTCCACTGTACCTGTGTTCAAGATTAGACGTAAGAGAAAAGGAAATATCAGCGAGTACATTTTTCCCTTTCTTCTTTGTCTCTATCAACTGCAAAAAAGAAAAAAAAAAAAAAAAAAAAGACTTCCAAATGCAGTAACATACACCTTACTCTTTCCTACGCAGTATCTGGAAACCACAGGAGTACAAGATTGAAACACACAACTGGAACAACTGCTTGCAGCACCTTTCTACCACGTTTTACATCTGCTGAGACCTGCACATTCAGTTGATAGTGCTTTAAGATTGTTGAGATAGAGGTCCCTATGGGTACTCGGCAAATCTCATATGGAGAGACTATGGTTTTCTTCTCCCATGATGTAGATACTGCTCTCGCAGAGTAAGCTTTTATTTGAACAGGTGGATTGAAATGTGTATTTCGATAAACTTGCTTTACACAATCCTTTATTCACCTATGCAGAAATTGGGGGAAACATGTATACAAGTGAAAGTCCCATTTGCATTTCAGGATATCTTGCCAAATGCTTATGTTTCCTTTCCCTTGGAGAAGCACTTCCTGCACTTTCTTTTGTCATTGGATGCATCAGATCCACTGATGGATATCCCCTTTTTTTTGGTCAGCAAGAAGTAGACCTGGGGGTTCAATGACCACTCTCCCTGGAACATTGTTTCTGCTCGGACAATCTTATTTTATGTTCCTCACATTTGATATGCTAGGCTGTGATTGACTGTAGCTAGTCTTCTAACAATATAAGGACCCTTGTTACCTATTTGACCTTTTGCTTCAATTATCTAGCTAGTTTGAAAAAGTATATTACAACAGATAAGTTGTTCAACTGTATGACTACAGATTTTAAAGTTAGAAATTGTCCTCATCTTTGGGATGTTCACGTGTACAAGGGCTTTTTTTTTCTTGACCACCTTCCCTCTGTATTCCTCGCCAGCCCTGTTGGCAGACATTTGTGGACATAAGTTCCAAGTCTGGATCCTCCAATACATTTCCCCTGTGTAGATTCTGATCCTTTAACCACCATGACAGATCATGCTTTGAGGATATTAGGAGAGGAATCCTCTGTGAGGTCTTCCATGAATCCCCATTTCAAGAGCAAGAAATTGTACTCAAGGGGGTCTTAAATGCAATCTGGCCCATGAAATTATCTATATTGTTTAAGTGAGGTTCCATAAAATATGTTCTGAATTTTAATATTTTCTCCTTTAATCCCTTTAGTCTATTGTCTGAAAGGAAAGGGATTCATTTTTTTGTACTGAACATGATTCTCGCAAATACAAGTCTCTGAGAGGTTTGTAGATGGCTCTTCTTGCTTATTAGTAAACCTTGGCTTGATAAATGGTTCACATATATTGCTAAATGTTCTTCTGTGTTTACTCTTGACTTGTAGACTATACGTAGATTGTCTGGATAAGGGACAACACAGTTACCATTCTCTTGTGTCACCCATAATACAGTTCAAAACCTCTACCCGGATCTACACTGTGGACATGGTCCTACCGGCTGAATTCTAAACTATGATCCAGGCTGAGCTGAATGTTGTTTCCAAACAAATTATGGGGGACCTAACATAATAGATATGAGAATTTGGGCAGTGGACAGATGCCTTGGACATTAAAATAGACGATGCCATTTGCCTTTCTGATGAACACAAAGATGAAAAGAGCCTTAGGCTAAAGGATTTAAAGTGATAGTAATGTCAAAAAATATTTTTATTATGTATTATAGATGGAAAAAAATAATTATTTACAGCAAATCCCACCTCTCAAACCGTTATGGTTTGAGAAATGTTCGCATTGAAATTTGCCCCCTCCCTCCCCTTTTCTTGATGTAAAGCTGACAGCAGGAGATTCGAGTTGGCCGACTCGAGGAGGCTCTTCAGCAGAGCCGAAAATCACGTTATTTAAAAAGAACTACTTCATTGGAACAGTCTACAAAGTGTGCTTGCGATTTCGGCTCTGCTGAAGAGCCGAAAGTTGGTCCCAGGACCGGGATCTCTTGCTGTCAGCTAAAGAGCTGAAGTCAGGAGAAGGGGAGGGAGGGGGAACTTTCAATGTGAATATCTCTCAAACCATAGCGGTTTGAGAGATGGGATATGCTGCAAATAGTTGTTTTTTTTTTTTTTTTTTTACATCGACAATACAAAATAATATTATCACTTTAAGAGAAAGCCAGGAGGATATTGAAAAAGAGGATTTTAGTCTTACCTGTTAAATCCTTTTCTCTTAGTCCATACAGGTTACTGATAACTCTGGGTAGGCGATCCACCCCTTTAAGTAGTCAGGAACAATTCTAGAATTGTATGCAGGGGGTGGAGCCTACCTTCCCTCTTTGGCTGCAGCTAGCCAACCAGCTACAGAAAGATTTGAGACACTAACTATTGACTAGATAATAGAAGGGAAAGAAGAGTCCTGTGAGCATGACCCCGAAGGACCCCCACAGTCTGCCACAGGAGAGCCAAGCAAGGACCAGGCACAAGGCCCCCAAAGTCACCAGAGCAGATATGAACCATCAGATCAGAGATAGCCCAATAAAACAAAGAAGAGTCAACAGACACTGAAAAGGGGTAACAAAACCCCAACTGTTACATAGCACACGGAACTAAAGCCAACGGGGCTCAAAAGGGAAGGAAGCACCAAGAACCGAAGAAAATCCTAGACAGGCAATACAGACTCCAGGATTTTCTTCCCAAAGCTGGCGTCAGCCGATGCCAGTACATCAATACAGTAATGCTTCAAAAAGGTGTGCACAGATGGCCAAGTGACAGCCTTGTACAACTGATCAGCAGAGGCCTGATTCTTGTAAGCCCAAGAAGCCCCAATAGATCGTGTAGAATGAGCCATGACCCTGAAAGGGACAAGCTTCTTCGTCAGCTCGTAAGCCTTACAAATAGTGGACTTGATCCAAGAAGCAATAGTCACCTTGGATGCAGGTCTTCCTGCCCTAGGACCCTCAGGAATGATGAACAACGTGTCTGATTGTCTGATAGGCTCAGTGAGATGTACGTAAAACTTGAGACAACTCACCATTTCTAACAAGTGGTGTCCAATGATGAAGGGCATGAAATATCTCCCGAAGCTCCAATATGTTGATAGGAAGGAGAGATTCCTCCAGAGACCACCGACCCTGAGCGCTCAGGCAACCCAGGACCGCTCCTCAGCCAGAGAGGCTGTCATCCGTCGTCACTGTGGTCCAGAAGGGTACTAGGAAGGACTTGCCTTTCAGCAGATTGGAGAGGTCGAGCCACCATGACAAACTCAATTCCACATGAAGAAGGAGGGACACTGACATCTTCAGAAGGTCCATCTGACCCCTGCAAACCTGGAGCACAGCTTCTTGGCTGGAACTGGACCTTAAGCCTGAACCACAGAAACCCTGTGGGCGATCTGGTGAGCTACCTCGTCCATGAGAAACACCATGCTCTTCTGAGTGTCAAAGAGAAGGACCAGGAAGACCAGACACTGGGATGGGACAAATTCCGACTTGTCCAAGTTGATGATCCACCCATGACGGGTGAGAGCATGAATGCGTTGCTGAACCTGCTGATGAAGAAGTTCTGCAGAAGGGGCTTTCAGAAGCAGGTCGTCCATGTATGTAACCGACAATGTGTAAGTACGCATACTGAAGATCCAGAGAAGCAAGGAATTCACCCGGAGACATGGCAGCAATCACCGTGCGTAGAGACTCCTGGTGATAATGAGTCCGGATCACAAAGAAATTGAGATCCTTTAAATCCAAAATGGGACAACAGTCGCTGTCCTTCTTGGAAACGACAAAGAGGTGTGAGTAAAAGCCCATACCTCTGTCCTGAACTGGAACCGGCTCTAGAACGTCCTTGACCAGAAGAGCCTGAACAGCGCCATCGAACAGACGGCGTTTCTCTGTGCCCTGAGGCGTATGAGATGGAAACAAGCAAAAGGGAGGAAGAGATATGAAAGGGATCCTGTACCCTTCTGTCACCACCTATAAAACCCATGGGTCCATTACAGAATCCTCCCAAATGCTGTGATAGTGACGCAGAGGACCACCCACAGCAGAGTGTGGACCCGGGATCTGTGAGTCATGGCAAAGAAGGCTTGGAAGAGACCTTGGGCTTCCATTGCTGTTTGGGCTTGGAGGAGGTATGTTCAGCTGAGGGAACTGTCTGGTTCGCCGGATGTGTCTCATTCTGAAAGGAACGAAAATACCGGTTAAGCTTAAGTGGTGTTTTCTTCCTAGGAACCAAGGGTAGAAGTGTACTTTTACCCCCTTTGGCCTCATTGATCAGATCTTAAAGATCTCGCCCAACAAAGAAGTGCCTTGAAAAGGAGTGCAATGCTTTCTTAGAAGCAGTGTCAGCAGGCCAGCTCTTGAGCCAAAGAGCCCGTCTGGCAACCACAGACATGGTGGAAACCCTACCCACCAAATGGATGGCATCAAATAAGGCAGCAGAAACACAGTGCTGTGCCTCAGAAATGTTGGCAAGGAGGCGCAACATACCTGAATTAGGAGCACCCTGACGGACAGCCAGGGTGAGCAGTTCAGTCCAGACCGCAATGGACCGGTTTACCCAAGCTGCAGCAAATGCTGGAAGCATGGCAGAGCCAGCAGTAGCAAAGATGGACATGAGGGAGACCTCAAGTTTCTTGTCAGTCCAATCCTTTAGAGCAGATGCATCAGATACTGGCAGGGCAGTAGACTTGGATAGCCTGGAGACAGGTGCATCCACCTTGGGAGGATGAACCCACTGAGCATGCGCAGCCTCAGAAAAGGGATAAAGCTTGGCACATTTCTTGGAGACAGAAGGTTTCCTGTCCGGAGACTTCCCACTCTTGACCGCCTTGTGTCCG
Source organism: Rhinophrynus dorsalis (assembly GCA_037306005.1). NCBI lineage: Eukaryota > Metazoa > Chordata > Amphibia > Anura > Rhinophrynidae > Rhinophrynus > Rhinophrynus dorsalis. Next base: position 331,036,100 of record CM074719.1, on the reverse strand, counting down.
AAGAGTGGGTTAAGTGGAAAGCAAGTAAGGAGCTTTTTAGGCTCCTGAAATACATCAGAAGGGTCAGAAGAAACCTTCTGCACCAAGGGAATGTTTAAGGTATTTAAAACAGCCCTGATTAGGCCCTCAGCCTAGGGCTCAGGATCAGCCTCAAAAGGGTCCTCAAAAAACTGAGAGAAGCCCACCGTAGAACATTCCTCAATATCTGAATCCACCAGCAGTTCCTTCTCAGAGGAATCTGACACGTCAGGTACTCCCTGAGGTTTTAACATTGAAGACTTGACGGAGGGGGCCTGTCAAGAATGAAAGACTCCTTGTAACTGGGATGGAAAGAGTTGCAATGTGGACCTAAAGTCCCTAGTAGCAGCCTTGAACTCTTGTACCCAAACTGGCTCTAATGCATGGCTGGAGGTCCCTGGAATACTCTCAGGGACATCAGAACATTCTGGGCATAAATGACCTGACAATTCTCTAGGAAACCCTGAATGACAGGAAGACAAATGTGCAATGGGGGATACAGAGACGCCAGCATCTTTAGTCTTAGGTCTGGCCCCAAGCTCCAGCGGTATAGACATTCTCACAGTGTCAATAACCTTACTGTATTAGAAATCACTCAATTACAGTATGTAGGATTAAAGTTTCATCCCAGAAATCGCTAAAATGCACTTATCTGGCAGATGAAGGGTTAATCAGCAAAGGAGAGAAGGAGAGGCCAAGCCCTGCGTAGGATACTCGCTCTGTAAATAGCACAATAGTGGTGGGAGCCAATCAGAAACGAGCGTGCGAAGCAAGCGCTCATGGGAAATGTAGTTTTCCCAGAAAAGTACCCCAAACAGTGCCCCTTAACACACTAGAAACATGAACCGGATGATAGAGCAAGGGCAGACAAGTAAAATGAGCCATTTCTAAAGACACTAGGTTAAACGGTTGCAGAGATATGTCCCAAACTACAGTCCCATAGAAGTGAATGGAGCAATGGCGCCTATGCGGTAAAGAGCACCAGAACTCAAATTTTACAAAATGGAAAGTGTAAAACTAAAAGACATGAAACATCACTAGAACATGTTAGGGTACCCAAAAACACTGAACCAGTAGAAAAAGTGTTAGAACCCCCCCCAAAAAATGCCAATCCAGCAGCTAAAGGGTTAATTACCACATAAACCTGCTCCAAACACCCAACAGACATACAGATAGACCCAATGAGTGCAGGAGTGTGCAATAGGAACTCCAAATGAAAAACCCCTGTGCGGAAGGGCCTTGAGAAAGCCGTTAGGTGAAACGCGCGTTGGCGTTTGTTTGTTTTAAATACAGACAATGTGTTAAAGAACAGAAAAGAGAATAAGCACTAGCTGTTAAATGAAAGTTTATGGGAAACACTGTCAGAGGTTTTAACTGTTAGCGCTCTCCGCTAATAATGAAATCTAGATCGAAGGAGCAGGAAGTCTGTTGAAAATATTTGGAAACTGAATGAATGCACGAGGGGTTAGGTGACTGCGAATCCCGCGGCAGTTCTATCGAGGGATATAGTTAGCTATAGATGCCAGTGGAGCATCAGTGGTAGGAGTTTGGCTGCCATGAGGTGTGTTTTCTCCCTCCTCGTGCATTTCAAGACAAGTATTTGGATATTTGTACTTGCAGGTATCCATTGCCTCTACATCTCTCTCACACAGGGGAGATAGGAGATTTTCGTGTTATTGTTTACACCAATATCACTGGGGTGTTAGTTTGAATTTATTTGTAGGTGTTTAGTGATAGCGGGGTTTGTATTATTCCAAATAGTGGTGCAATTGTCAGAAGTTGCATAAGGGATTCATTTGAGAATCATGTAATATATATATTATAGTATAGATAGGTCTACTGGTATTTTGGGTAGGAGATGTCTAGGAAATGTTTGTATTATTGGAAGGAACACTTTTTTACGTGTTGATATATGGCAGGGTTAGGCACATGATAGAGAGGGAGACGATAGAGTTGTTTTTGTGTATATCGCAAGTGTAGTTAATCGTATCTGAAGAGAGGGTCAATATATTATCATTGATTCCAAGTTACAGTAATCTAGATAATAGAATTTGAATGAAGAACAACGAAATTACATACCAGCCAGACTAGATTAGATTAGGGAGGGCCTAATTAAGATTTTAGTGTGTAATATTTTAAGGAATTAATAAAAGTATAAGTTTTAAATAATTTCACCTATGTAATAGAGATGAACCCAGAGGGTAAAAGTTGTTTTGATATCATCATTTGCCCCATGAATGATTTACTTTTTTGAGGAGAAGATTGGGATTATTTTTTCCTTTTTTTTCCCATTTTTTCTTTTTTGTGATGAAGTTTAACAAGTGTAGATAAGGGAGCATGGCCATGAGGAACAAAATAAGTCTTTAATAACATGACCTAGATGATTAAAAAGTTTTTCTGTGCTCTAGTTCTAATTTTTGGTGTGTGGAGATATGTTGTTACTACACCATCCTATGGACAGCTCTGGTCAGTTGACCATAAATCTCCATAGGATGGTGTAGCAACAGTGCCACTGTACAATTTCAGGCCACTGTGATATTGCACCTACAAAATTCAAGTTTGTGCTGTAATAACTTCTGAATAATACAACTCTCAGCAGTGGGAGTAGCCTTGTTTGCTCATAAACCGCAAAACATGTTTTTTTTACATCTTAAGTATTACTATGCCTTTAAATTTTGAAATTCTAGGGCTCTCCAACACATTGTACTGTCCAGAGAGTGAATCAATGCACTGGATCCTCTCTAGCATATAAAGGGTTAAACATCCCATTTACACCAATAGGAATTTCCATTTGTCCCCTAAGGCACAGTTGGTTGGCTCCAGAATTGCTCCGCGTTAAAATTCTGCACAAGATCCTTAGCTTCTTCCATGAATCAGAAATAAGAGCAGTGCAGGAACGTTCAGGGAAACTTGTCACACCCTGTAGAGGAATTTTCACACCCAGCCTGAACCATTTCCTTCTATAAAAAGGGGTCATTATCAGGATCAGAACTCAAGTCTGTTCACACCATTCTTAACACATATTTCACAGGAAATAAAATACAACAGCTTTTGCATTGACGAGAGACAAAATGTCAACGCCACGGAAATCCAAGATGTTTAACCCTTTGAGTCCCAGAGAAGTATCCAACACATTGCTACCTCTCTGGCATTCAAATGGTTAAAGTACTTAAAATGTTGATAATATATAGTTATCACATAAATAGTAGCATGTTTCTGTATAAAATATAATCATTCTTTGTAAACTAAGCCTAGAAATGATCTGCTAACACATTTGGTATCAGAGATTAAATTGTAATACAACATGATTAATGACTTGACTGTCAGAAAATTATTTACTTTAAAGACAAAATTGCGCAAGGTAGTCAGATTTACATCCCCGCAGGCTTACTAGAACTAAATGAGGTTCTCTTAAACTGGTATGTTCCACTAAAAAATAGATTTCTAAACTTTAAATCTAACTAAGCAAAAATTTTACAAATAATGTTCTTTAATGCACTACTAGCAAAAACATATAAGTTACTGCTCAGTCTTTTATGAATTAATTGCAACTATTTCCACCTCTGACAGCAGCAGGATTAAAGGGATAGTAATACTTAAAATGTAAAAAAAAATATATGTTGTAGGGTTTATGTCCCCGAAAAAACAAGGGTACTCCCACTGCTGAAAGATATTTTATTAAAAAATTATAACAGCTCAAACTTGAAATTTTAATGTGCAATACCACAGTAGCCTGAAAATTTACAACGGAGCTGTTGTTACACCATCCTATGGAGATTTATGGTCCCAAGACCAGAGCTGTCCATAGGATGGTGTAGCAACAGAGCCACTGTAAATTTTCAGGCCACTGTGATATTGCACCTCAAAAATTAAAGTTTGAGCTGATATAATTTTTTAAAGTGGAACTATCACCTAAAACCAAAGTTTTACCATGTGTTTTAATGTTTAATCTGATATTATTGCTGTGTGTGTGTTTTTCAAATTGCCTGGTAATGGAGATAATTGCCCTGCAAAATATGGCACTTCCGTGTTCTACGGGACCCTGTACCGTCTCAGGACTTCCCAGCTGCCCCAGGGAGCACGTTCACACTCCACTTCAAAGCTGGATTTCTGTGATGTAGCGTTACAGCAAACTCCGTTTACAATGCTACTGAGGTTGCAATCTCAGTAGCATTGTAAACGGAGTTTGCTGTAACACTACATCACAGAAATCCAGCTGCTGGGAAATCCTGAGGCGTCATTCCGGGGCATACAGCCCTGCAGAATGCAGAAGTGCCCGCACAGCACAAATGTCGGGTTAAACATTAAAACACATGGTAAAACTTTGGTTTTAGGTGATAATTAATAAAATATCTCTCAGCAATGGGAGTACCCTTGTTTTACTCAGGGTGATAAAGCTTACAACATATTTTTTTTTACATTTTAAAGTATTACTATCCCTTTAACAATTCACAACATCAGTATACAGGTCTCTCCCCACCTAGGCTTCCGCACTCCTTAGCTGGTGTTTTAAGCTACAAAGGGGCAGCTGATGATATCTATTAGCTGCTGCAATGTCACACCCACACAGCCAATAGGAATGCAGGAAGTGGGACAAGAAGCTGAGGGAAAACCTACAAAAAATATGGGGATGTAAGTTAGTACTCTCAGAGGCGGGAGTAGCAGTGAACAGCTTGTAAAAGAATGAGTTTAAGACCTTTTACTTTTATGATATATCCTATATAATTAAACACTAGGATGTTTGTCCGAACCTGTCATGTGCAGTAGAAACTGTCCGCGCTGCAGTCATGCACAGTAGAGACTGCCCGAACATGCCGGCCGAGGAAACAAGATGGCGCCATGGCTCATACGGAGTGGGGCGCTCCGAATTCGGACCGGACTCCTCACTGTGCACCTTCCTGGGACAGCTCTGTGCGAGGGAAGCTCGGTACAACCGGCTCCGGCACAGAGGAGGAGGGGCCACTGGGGGAGGCCGCCCAGGACTCTGGTGCTACCAGACTCCTCCTCCCCAGGGCCCACCATCTGTCTCCGCTCCCGGCTCCAGGGCACCAGCCGAGGCCGCTGGGTGGCACCGTGGCCCGTGTACACTGGCTTTTAAACTAGTATATATATAAAACACGTAATTTCATATATACAGGCTCTTAAAGTGGGTCTTAACATAGAAGCCTGTATATATACAAGCCCAGGGATAGCGGTATGACAAGACAGATCTCCTTGTCATGTACGATAAGCCAATCACACATACCACAAGATTTTCAGGCTTCTCATCAACATAGGGATCTGAAGCTCTAGAGAACACCTCTCCATAGACAGATACACACATCAGCTGCTCAGTACATAGATAGCCAATCCTTGCAAGTATAAGAGTACCTGTAAGGTCTGTATGACTTCACTGGTATATAGGTGAAAGAGGAGGAGTCCCTTAGACATCAAGCAAGACATCTAGGGTAACCAAATAACCACACGCACACAGTATGCAGGGAGCGGAGTACTCTGCATGCTGTGAGTAATGGATGAATAGAGGAAAAGAGCTCCCTACTCTTCTTCTCTTTAGTCAGAAGAGATAGTGGTACATTGTACCAATAGCCCTGATTTTCTAATCAGCGACCAGTTTTCCTCTGGACAGAATACCTGGTAAGATAGTAAGAGATTAAAAAATTATAGATAAAAAGAGTACAGGCAAGAATTACTGTTCCATATGTTGGGTGCAGATATTTTAAATGGATGTGGTAAATCAGCTGCAGCATCTCCTCTGTAAATGAGGTACTCTAAGCAGCTGCCTACTTTACCTAGTGGGAAATCAAGCCTTAGGGAGACTAATTAGGCATCAGTGAATATAGTGGGTGTTCTCATAGTGTCACAAATGACAGTTGTGTGGGGGGTTCTTGCCAACCAGCTAAGATACAAACTTAGCAGAAACATAGAATTTGACGGCAGATAAGAACCATTCGGCCCATTTAGTCTGCCCATTTTCCTACTGTAAAAAACCTCAAACCTTTTTTGGTCCTTGGTCTTTTCTTATGTTAAGGACAGCCTTATGCCTATCCCATCCATGCTTAAATTCTGTCACTGTATTAACTTCCATCACTTCTGCTGCTAGGCTATTCCACTTATCTACTACCCTCTCAGTGAAGTAAAACTTTCTTACATTACATCTAAACCTATGTCCCACTAGTTTTGGACTATGGTCTCTTGTCCTAACATTTTTACTCCTTTGAAATGTACTTCCATCCTGCACTTTGTTGAATCCCTTCATGTATTTGAATGTTTCTATCATATCCCCTCTCTCTCTTCTCTCCTCCAAGCTATACATGTTCAGGTCTTTTAGTCTATCCTCATATATCTTTTCCTGTAAACCAGTAATTATTTTAGTAGCCTTGAAGACCTTTTGCAATATCACTAATAAAAATATTAAAAAGAATGGGCCCCAGTACAGATCCTTGAGGTATCCCACTAGTAACACTCCTTTCGTCCGAATATACTCCATTGACTACCACCTTCTGTCTCCTGTCACTCAGCCATTGCCTTATCCATTTAACTATTTTTGCATCCAGACCCAAACACTGCAATTTATGAATGAGTCTTCTATGAGAAACAGCATCAAATGTTTTACTGAAATCTAGATAAGCTATATCTATTGCTCCCCCTTGGTCTATTATTTTGGTTACCCAGGTTAGTCTGACACTATCTCCCTGCTGTAAACCCATGCTATTTGGTATCTTGCAAGCCATTCAAATTCAGATATTCAACAATTCTTTCTTTTAGCATAGTCTCCATTAATTGTCCCACTACTGATGTAAGACTTACTGGTCTGTAGTTACCAGACTCTTCCCTGCTACCTTTTTTGTGAAGCGGTACTACATTTGCTATCTTACAATCTTCTGGAACTACTCCTGTCGATAGTGACTGATTGAATACTTCTGTTAAAAGTTTTGCCATAACACACTTAAGTTCTTTTAACAACTGAGTGTATCCCCTCAGGTCCCATTGAGTTATCTGTTTATAACATGCATGTTTCCCATGTCTTGCCATTTCATTTTTCTAACAGAGGACCATTCCCTTCATCTTCCTCTGTAAAAACTGAACAAAAATATTCATTGAGACAATCAAGTTAGCCCTTTACTGTCATCTACATAGTTTCCATTTTTTGTTTTCAGTCCAACTATTCTTCCTTTCACTTATATATCTAAAAAAAACAATTTATCCCCCTTTTTTATCAACTGGATTCTCTGTACTCTCTGGCACCAGCACTGTGTTTATACAGTAGGTTAGGTTAATTCCCAAACTGATTTATATATATATATCCTGCAAGGTATTATAAAATGTAAATAAACATGCAAGGGACAATCCCTTGGGATTTAAGGCACTGCACTTCACTCTGTATCAGTACTGGAAAAATGTGACTCAGTTCTCCTATAGGTTGCATTCTCTGATGGTTCAGTTTTCCTACTGATTGTCAGCTCTGCAATTCAGTTAGTAAATTGTGGGTTTATTCCTTAGCTTACAAGCTCTTATTGTTCAGTATGCTTATCTTCTACAAGCTTTGTGATTCGATCAGTTATCTGATCTCTAAACTATGTAGCTCAGGTCTCCTACAGAATGCAAGCTCTGATGATACAGGTTACCCATTGATTGCAAGATACGTGATTCAAAAATATAGGTGTTAAATGTCAGATATAAACCAATTGGCCAATCCAGATAAAATGTTTTATATAGTTATCAGAATAGACACATCTTTCCCAGGCATTGAATTCATTTTTTAATTCCTTTACTGTATTAGGCCCTAGCACTTCAGATGGAAGGCTATTCCATGAATCCATCACCCTTTCCATAAATAGTGCTCCTTACTTATGAATCCTCTACTCTCTAACTTTAGGTTATGCTGTTTATTTCTAGTATTTAGCTTTTTCTGACAGATAGATAGATAGATAGATAGATAGATAGATAGATAGATAGAGCTACCTCCAATTTATTAATGTCTTCCTGGAGATGTGGTCTCCAAAACTAAACACAGTACTACAGGTAAGGCCTTACACCAGTGATCAATAGAGTGGCACTAATGCATCCCTATTCCTGTTGCTAATACATTTTTCTACACAGCCTGGTATCTGGTTAGGTTTCCCCATTGCTTTATTGCACTGCTTGCCTATCTTCAAATAATATGAAATAAAACTCCCAAGTCTCTTTCTTCTGCTGTTGTTCTGTTGTTGTTGATCCTATAGTTTTGTCCATTCATCCCATTTTTCTTAAATTACTATGTATTTGACTTATTCCAGCTGGAGAGTCAACTCTGTCACAATTGTTTGTGTCTTCTGAAAATAGGCGCACCTCACTTTGAATAAATATCAATAGTGAAAATATCAAAGAGAACAGGAGCAATAACCGACCCCTGATTCACCCAACTAGTAATCAGTCCTTCCTATGAATGTATTCTCTTGAATATGACAGACTTTTTTCTGTACTTCAGCTAATATTTTATTCAGAAAACTACTAGCCTTGAGTTCAATCAATTAATGTACTATGTGGATCAATGTCATAAGCTTTGGATTTATTGTATTTCAATATATATTACTTATATAGAATAATAATAATAATATTACTATAGAATGCAATCTCTGATGATTCAGTGTATTATTATTTTTATTACCTACTAATTTCAAGCTCTTGTAAACTATGTAGGTCCATTTTCCTATAGAAAGTAAGCGCTGATTAATCAGTTTCACAGTAGACTGCATGCTCCTTGATTCTCTCTGTATCTGTAATAGAAGTGCCAGTTGTGTAGAATGGAAGCTCTGAGGTTTCAGCTTCCATTTTGATTGTAAATTCATTGATTCACTGTAACTATTCTGTAAATTATACAAGTCAGTTCTATAAAAGGAAAGCTCTGACAGCTCAGTTTTCCTACTGACTGCAAGCTACATGAGTCACACTTATCACGGTCTGTGATGATCCAGTCTTCTACAGAGTGCTCTCTCTGATCATTCTCTTTCATTACTGATTTCAAGCTATTATTCAGTCTCTTTTTTTGTGCACCCAGTGGATCAGTTCTTCTATCAGTTATATGTTTCCCTGTGAATTGTTAACTCTAATTACCATGAAGGTGGGTGCATAAATAATAATAAACAAATACATACAATTATCACCTGTAAATGTAAAGGTCTGTAAAGTGTAGAGAGCAATATCCTTTTATTCTTCTTCTGCAATGTGTTTAATCCTGGTTGTTGTAAACTTTGTATACAGTGCCCTCTGTTCTACAGTCTTTATTTGTTGCCCGCCTTTTATACAGGGCAGACTAATGTGTTTGTTCTCCATAAACAAACAATAATAATGTTAGAGAAGAAAAAAACAAGGGCACTTCCTAGTGCAATATCAAAAGACGAAATGGGCCTTCACCAATGCACCAATATACTCACAATATTTCAGACCACTATAAGTGCTCAACAATGCAGATGAGGGATTCCGACTGCCCCCACTCAGTCATTCAACAAATGGTATAAGGATGCTGCTTCCCAAAAGTAACCGAGCGGACCTCCAGGACCCTTAGGAAACACAAAACAGAAAACCAGAAAGGGAGAGCAAACTGCCACTGTCTCCAATCAAGATAGCACCAATATTGTTGGGACTCAGATCTAAGAGATACGACTCACGTATTCTGAATTAATGGCCAGTTGTAAAAACAACCGTCAATATTCTCATGGGGTAATAATACCACCCCATGTACGGTATATACAGAGTTCCATGCCAAACAAAAATGGAATCCAAAAAACTAAAAAAAAAAAAAAAAAATGGTTTAATATTCAAAGTTAAATGCCAAGTGTGAAAAAACGTCAATTAATGCCTTAAAAGACGTGTTTTGAAGTTATCCACTTCTTTTTCAAATATACTTAGGCAAATATTTAAAAACATATAATATGTTGCAACAACTGGCAAATATATATAAAATGGTATAGTAGAAGACTCATCCCACAAGATGACCTTTATGTACTCCATATTAGATTGATAACCTCAGTAACTACACACATGAAATCCGGAATCCTAACCGGAAATGATGTTACAGCGCGTCTCTCACAGACACACTCCATCCCAATAGGTGTGCGTATGCATCCCAAGCTGAAGCACAGCGTGCCTCAGACTATAATAATGTTAACAAGAGCTAGGATTCTTTTTCCTTTTCTTAATATTTACACCATTTCATGCAATGCTTTGAGGTGTGAACTGATGAGAGAGGATATTACTTCACCAAGCTGCACGGCTCGAATTTGCTCATCCACGCAAGTCCACTCGCAGTGAGCAGATGTCAGCTGTGCAGCTTGAGGCCAGTGCAAAATCATAAACCTGGCAAAGGCTTGGTGGATTTATTCTGATGTTGGCAGACTGGTGTCATATTCACAGGGATATCATGGAGAAGACATCTTTGTGCGTACTGTTGATATGCCATCGACATGAATGTGCCACCATATCACCATCCTGTCCCCTTATCGACCTTTCACGCATCTCCCCGGAGTCGAATCTCCACATGCAATACCCACATTATCATATAAATTATATTCAACGGCAAAAGAAAAACTTTGCACAGGGGATCGTGAACCTACATTAAAAAAACATAACCTGTATTTCTCTTCTTTTGAATGAGAGCTTAATTGTGGCTTTAATGAGAATATTGTGCTATTGAATTACCATATTTTTCCACATTATGTGGTATGGAGGCATATTTCTAGGACATGGTACCAATTACTTTATGGCTTTAAATTCATATTCAATTTAGCAATTTGGAAACAAAAGTACATACTACTCAGGACAAACTTCCATTTGTATCTGCCGCACAACACTCTAACTTAATTCAGAGGTGCCTCCAACCTTTATCGTACAACCTTCTTCACAAAGTATAGTCGGGTCACACTCCGTAAATAAAACTTAATCAAACAGAGGGATTATTTAAAAGGTAGAAGGGTGTTAACAAAGAGATTGTGTATATCCCTGATGAAAGTCACGAATGCGACTGAAACGTTGGATTTTTAAATGCAACTACTTTAAATAAATGTTGCGTTTTATTTAAGGAGTGTGACCTGACTATACTTTGTGAACATAGTACTCAGGACCCTTCTCCCTGCCAGTTCTGGTGACAATCCATAAACAAGTTTGGGCCGTACAGATGACTAAATTTTCTCAAAGCACCAAATGGGAAAATGTATTTTTTTTTTTTTTTTTTTACTTAAAAAGTACACAACCAATTTTTATGAATAGTGCATGGTTTAAAGGTTCTTCCACTCAGACCTGGAATTCAAAATTTGAGCCTGTCTTGTTGATGCAATCAAACATTTGGGCAAAACAAAAATAACAAATAATAAACCTTCATTTAAAATGAACTAAAGAATCTCGATCAGACTTCTATTTAAAAAAAGATGGTTTGGATGCTTTGCGGTTTTTGAGATCCTCTCCCACCCAACGCAGGTGATCCTTTGTAAAGGCAGGTCAGTTAGGACATGAGGGCATTAGACAGAGTCTTTAATATAAAGCAGTTATGTAAGCCATACAACAGTGGTTCTCAACCAGGGTGCTGTGGCACTTTAGTGGGCCATAAACATTCACATAGGGTGCTCAGTCAATTTGATAAAGCTTTGATAAAAATGTGAATGTTGAGTTGTAAATATATAATTATTTTTTATGCATAGTATGTTTATTATTGTTATTCTGATCATAAGACCTAAAAATAACAATATGTATGTATTTGCACCCATTCTTAACTCCTTGACAAATGATCTATTAAATGATACGTGTGGCAGGAGGCACTTACACCCAATAGCACTTACTCCTTCTGTGTCCAACCTACCTTCCTCTAGACTGTAAGCTCTCACGAGCAGGGTACTCTGATCCTTCTGTTCTCCACATTCAATTTGTACTAATTAATATCTCTGTATGTCCATTCCCTATTGTACAGTGATACGGAATTAGTTGGCGCTATAAAAATAATAATAATAATAACAATAATAGGAGTGCCCCAAAAAGTCCAGACTGCGTGTTAGAGGTGCCTTGAGCAAATAAAAAGATTGAATACTACTGCCATACGATGTGGTAAGATGTATTTGATAGGACTTACCTAAAATGGGGCGCTATGTTAATACATGGGTGATCGTGTGCTCTACACAGAGTTCACATTTACATAATTTAAATGAAGTAGTACAGGACTGTCATCTATTTAAAAGGGACCTGTCATCTTCAATATGACAAGAAACTAAAGATACCTATATGTTTTAGCCCTTCGTTTGCAATATATATTTTTTTAATTGAACATTTATTATCAGTTGTGTAATACAGTACAGCCCACACACTTCGGCATGTCTAACAGCATAGAGCGCAATAAGTTTGACCTCAAACTGAACTAATTAGCATACTGCGCAAATATTAAACAAAGTACTACAAATGGCTCAATAACAAATATAAAAAGCATATTTCTTGAAAGTAGACATCCCACTTCATCAAATGAGTGGTCACTAGCTTGGTGTGCACAGATATTTCCAGAAGGTGTCAATAAAGGAAAATTAAGCTGCTTTTTTTTGTTTTTTGTTTTTTTTTAACATTTCCTCCATTTCAGATGTACTGAAATCTTTGAAAACTACAAAATTCCCTACTGTTATGTGAGTTTCAGAGAGGTGTCTAAAGTATTGCAACGCAATGTGTTGGATACCCCCTCTGGCACACGTTTTAATTTATTTCATTTAATTTTATTTTTTACATTCAAGATGTTAAGAGCCCCATTTAAATCAAAGGAAATTTGGGGGATTTTTATTTGCCCCTGTGGTGTACTTGGTTTGATCCAAACCTACACACCTTTTACCTTATTGAATTGCACCTCAGATGCCTTAAAATTAGAACATGCAACCCATGGTAATGGTATTGTAGTGGTTGTCAATCCTCTACTCGGTGGTGCCTATCAGTGCATGTCTTTCGGATTGCCCTGCTTGCTCACAGTGAGTAAATCAGGGGCTCAGTTATTTAATGAACTCACCTGATCTCAAGCTGAAAAATCCTTAACACACACCTTTTAAAGGGCCCAAAGTAAAGGGTTGGGAAACACTGCAATAATTCAAGAACATACTTGATGACCTTAAAACATATTAACACAAAGCTACATGGACAGCTGTTTAAGCTTTGAGGGCCAGAGCGGTGTGTAACACATTGTTAAGCAATGTGTTGCACACTCCTCAGCCCTTAAAGTGTTAAAGTCAATCCAACAGCTTCTAAAACTCAGCTTTCTACCATGTGTTAACTGTTACAACTTTAAGTTGAGTAGCCACCTAGTGGCTAGATGTGAAATTACACCTAATTCTAGTTAAGCATGTTATAGTCTACAGTTAAAGGGATAATAATGTCCATATTAAAATGCGGCTCAGAGTCTTCTATATGGTTTTTATAACGTGTAGCTCTATGTTGAATTAATTACAGTTCTGTAGTTCAAAAGCTATTCAAGCTGAAAGGATCCCCCTCCTTTCTGTACGCCTTCCCTTAGAGCTGCAATCCAGTCGTGGGACCGGACGGATGCAGCAAGGGACAATCTTCACACAGTAAATACAAGGAAGTCTTTCCCCCCTTGTTAGAGGACAGGATTTTCCTTTTGCTTACTGAAGATTGATCCTTTACCCGTTCCATCTGGACCACATTTAGAGCCAGTGTGAAACACCTACGTGTTATAAAAAACACATAGAAGGCTAGGAGGTGCACTTTAATATAGACATTACTTTCCTTTTAAGTTTGAACAAAAGCCGAGTCAATTGACTTTTTTTATTTTGGCAAGAACATTTGACTGCAGCAATGGCCAATATTTCGTATTCTACGTTTGGTTGGCCGTCCCTTCAAACCCTACAAGTTTCATAAAAATTGGTTGTGGAGTTTCAGAGTACTAAACTGCTTAACATTTTTTTCCAGTTGGCACTATTAGACCTGCAGCTCAAAGTAACCTATGGATTCTAAGCACAATGGGCAGAATTTATGACCATATCATAACTGGTGCACATGCTTAGTATGTTACTATAGGTAAGGTTATTTAGGTTATGGTAGGCTGCCATCTACTGGCAGAAAAGGCTTCTGAGGTGTTTAATATCTCATCCATCACTCATTAAATTTGATACAATTAGATACACTCCTGCAGACTCCAATATACACTACTGCCAACCCAGCCTTGTTTCACTTGCTCAATGGTAGTTAGGAGACTAGTAGAGTAAAAATGATACAAATCGTGGCTATGACAGTACCACACTTTACCCACTGGTAGTCACTGACTCCCAACATACACTGCCTTCTTGTGAGACCTCCCTAGCATTCGGTGGGTTAAAAGACCCATTTAAAGTATCAGGACTTTATTTTAGCCCTATGGAAATACAATGGCAAAAAACTTTCTTTAAAGCTCCAGTTAAATACTAACTCAAAGGAACAAAAAGCTGGGAAAAAAATGTTTACTTTCTTCCAACTTAAATCCATGGAGCCATGCCCTTTCCTGATGACATCACAAAAGACATGAATGTTATTAAATAGAACATCTGTCATGTTGCGGATATTTGAGTAATCACCAGCATTGCCACTGATGGAATCATTTGTGATGTCATGTCATCAACTAAGTACATGGGGGGGGTGTCATGGAGTTAACCCTTTGAGTGCCAGAGGGGTATGCAACGCATTGCTTTGCAATGTGTTGCGTACCCCTCTGGCACTGAAAGGGTTAAGCTGAAAGAAAATAACTTGCATTACCTGGCTTTGGTGCATCTGAGTGAGAACTTAACTGTGGCTTTTACAAAGGTTTATTTGCCCTATATACACTTATATTTGAAATACAAAATACAACAGTAATGCACACACAAAAATGATTTGTGTATACTAAAGTAGGCAATAGTTTGTCTTATGTTAAGGGAGTCAAATGTAAATGACTGTGAAATGTTTTGAACCCCAGTTGCGCTATTGACATTAATGAACGACGAAGAATGTGTGTTTCAATTCGTTTAACAGCAAGCCTTATCTAGGTAGGGGTCTTTCATACAGAAGTCTGATATATACATATGTGTGTGTCTATGCATATATAGCATTGCACTTGCGGCTACTTGTATTTAGCAAGGGTTATTTTAATCTCCCTTTAGGTCAAACATCCTCATAGCATATTTAAACAATCTGAATGAGAAATCCTATCCCACAGCCACATTCTAAAAAAACACACAACAATTTCAGATGGTGAAATGCCATTTCCACCTACAGACTACAACAGTTTAGATGCAAAAAATAAAGTATATAGATTTACCTGAGAGCTGTAAATTGATCAGTTTGGCAGTTATATGTAATAGACAAACACATCTCTTAACTCTTTCGTGCCAGTGGGGTGTCCAGTGCATTGCTTTAAAATGATCTGGGAACGCCCCACTGGTACTGAAAGGGTTAAATAACTTGAGAGCCACTTGTTTCTACAGATATAGTTCCACTTTAAAAAGGGACATTAACAACTATACTGAATTACTTCCATACGGGTTAAAAAGAAGTATAAAACGGTTACTGAGTGATCTTCTGCCATGTAGTTTTTTTTGGAAATAAAAGAAGTGTTGATAGAAACTTTCTTAAAACATCTACTGCTCCCCCTTGTGTGCTCGAAGGAAGCACAAATGAAGGAGATGACAGGAAACGTATTTATTTCTCTAAGACTTCCTTTCCGTCTGTGTTATTGGTAGAGCGGAACTTCAAACATTCCAGAATATGAAGTCTGGCTTTCTGAAACATGACCTGTCTCGCTAATGTCGCCTCTGACCTCCTAATAGAAGATGCAGAAGGCTGTTGACAGAGCCTGAGCTTTATAATACAAGGTTTTCATGAAGATTAATATGGATCAGAAACGAAGCCAGGAATGGAAACTGCCATTACCGTTTGTACATAGTACCTTTATAAATCCAATTCTACTTTCTACTTTATTTGGACAGATGATGTATCTAAAAATTTCACAGAAAAGCATCCCCCTGAGACACATCCAGAGTTAATTGCTAAATCACCTAGACCAGGAGAAAGCACCCTTTGGCCTTAAGAACATTTGGCACTCCAGCTCCTGGGGACAACTCTCACATTTCTCCATGGTGATCATGGGAGTTATACTGGGGAAAATGCACTACAGGGTGATAAAGAGGTGATAAAGTGGAGATGGTACCTCCAGTGATATAACTTCTCCATTTCCGATGTTATTCTAAGGAGCCCATGCACTAAACCTCATTTTGCCGCCCCATTGGCTCCGCCCCTTTGCCACCCCTCTTTTTAACATACAGCCTACTGTTCTTCTAATACTTAGGGCCATATGTTCAAAAGAAAGTGGAGGAATTCTGAGGCGAACCACTCTTGCATTATAGGTGGGAACTAAAATTCATATTGATTTAAATTGAGATTTTAATCCCTTGAATGCTAGAGAGGTCCCCAATGCATTGTTCAGCAATGCACTGGAGATCTCTCTATTATTCAAGGTGTTAAAATCCCTATTTAAATCAATGGGGATTTGGAATATTTCATTTTCCCCTATAGTGCAAGTGGTTTGCCCCAACATTCCTCCACTTTTCTTTTGCTCATATGGCCCTAAATGATAAAATGGTGCCCATCACATGCATGGGATGCATAGCACATTTCTCTGAAACACTCCAAGGGATAAAATAATGCAATAATGTTTATTTTGAATAATTGTAAAACATAATGCAGATTCTGTAGAACAGTACAGACAGTGCCAGTCTATGCAGTAAGAAGTCATACTAATGCTCTCAGCATTTCAGTGCATGGATATAATTCTGTGTGCCTCCTGTTTTTGATCCAGAACTTTCATATTCCCTTTCTGGGTTTATTAATATTTAGAATGTTGCACTTACATTGGGCCAGAGATGGCTAGGTAAGTCTCAGAGGGATTCTGTATCATATCAGCACAGAGGAGCAGCACAAGACAGCAATAAACCAATTAGGGATAGTCATGTACTGTATTCAATAATATATTCCGTGATATATCGTGATGCCAAAATATCCCATGCACCCATTTGCCAAGTGCCTGTAATTCACCCGAACATCTTCCTCACTTGTGTGGCCAGTGCCTACTCCACTATCTATGCAGTGAGTCCCTTTGGCAATGCTAGAGACCTATACACACACTTAATTACCTTGTGGCTGCCACCCCTGTGGTAAGCACTATACTGACATATTAACGCTTTAAGAACCAGAGGGCATGCAATGCATTGCACACACTTCTGGTACTTAAACAGTTAAGCGACATACTTGTCTGGGAGGTAGCCAACTGGCCAAACTTCATGATTCAGACAGGCTGTCCTAGAGGCTATGGTTGTCAGGTCCTTGGTGAGCTGACTCCTGGCTGCCAACTTCCTTCTTGGTCACTCCGCTCCCGTGACCATGCCCAGACCCAGCGCCGCATCACACGCACAGGCAGCCAATGAGAGAGGGGTATCCTGTCAAAACACTCCCTTCTCATTGGCTGTAATACGACTGTGCAAGTTGTGCAACATCATCCAACACGCATGCTAGTAATAGGGAGGTACTGGACGGTGGTGCTGTCTGTACCTTTCACAGTGAGACACATCGGCCACCGAAGTGTGTGTGGTTCTGCTCTCTACCTCCGCTCCCCCAGTAGATGTACGCCCTAGGCTGGCGCCTACCTCGCCTATAGGTGGCGCCGGCCCTGCCATGGATATGATGATTTGCCCTAAGAAGCATATTACCTGCAGTGGATTTTCATAAACAGCTAGTGTAAACCTTATGGTCTATTATATCAGATGTCAAACTTATTTGTGATGGCACCTTATGTAGCCTTCAGTTCATTAGTTTGTAACATAACAAGACCGGAAATGTCCTTTGCCCAGACTACTGGATTTCCCCTCTAATGCAAGAAATTCAGCTCTGAGAGTTAAAAGTATAATTAAAGGGATAGTAATACTTAAAAATTACTATCCCCCATGTTGTAGCCAGTAAAAAAGTTAAATGAGACCAGAGGCATCTCTCAAACCTTTATGGTTTGAGAGATATCTGCTTTCAAAGTTCCCACTCCCCTGACATTAGCATTCTAGCTGACAGCAAGGGAATCCTGTCCCAGGACTGGCGGAGGCTCTGCAGCAGAGCCGAGATTGCGCTAATAAAAAAGAAATCCTTAACTTAAAAGGTCTTCTACTTGTGCTTGTAAACCAAGCACACATAGAAGACCTTTTTAGTAAAGGATTTCTTTTTTATTAACGCGATCTCTGCTCTGCTGCAGAGCCACCGGCTGATCCCAGGAGAGAATTCCCCTGCTCTAAGCTAGAACACTGTCATCAGGGGAAAAGCCAAAAAGAGGGAACTTTGAAAGTGGATATCTCTCAAACCATAAAGTTTTGAGAGATGCCGCTGGTCTCATTTTTTTTTTACTGACTACAACACGGGGGATAGTAATTTTTAAGTATTACTATCCCTTTAAATCGGGACAGAGCTGCACAGTGCATCTGTTATTCAAAAACAGCTCTGCATAAACAGTCCTCCATCATGGCCAGGTTGCTCACATGAGGGAACCCTGCATGGTCACTTTCATAGTCCTCTTTTGTTAAGCACAGAAGTTACAATAACAGGGCTGTATCTATAAGAAAACCTTTTCTAATGTAAGCCAAAAAGCCTCAGCCAGAAGGTGTTTTTTTATGACGTGCTTAACCTCAGGAAAACATATACATACCTGTCTTCCATCCTGTCCTACATTTGTCTGTCCTCGTACCACAGTTCTAATACTGTCATCCAAGCGCCTGGACACAAAATGGAAAGGGGATAATGTAGATCTAAATAGCAGAGTCAGGTTTCCTACCATGAAATGAACTAGCAAATGCTAAATGCCTTAGAACAAGTGGTACAAATTGAAAGGAAAGCATGCAAAAATACACACAATGTTCACTTAAACTTAAAAGAGAGTAAAAATTGTATTAATCCATTAAAGGGGAACTTTCACCCCGCAATAACTTAAGGTTCACTTATTGCACACCTGGCGACTAGCTGCTTAGTAGCGCTAGTCGCCAGCAATATTACCCGGTTCTTCAGATATCGGCTTTTTGCCGATGGTGACAGGAGCAGGAAGCACAGACGTCTCTTCACCGTGTGGTGCAAAAGGGACTGACAGCGCAGGCGCACGGACGTCACTGTGAAGAGACGTCCGTGCTTCCTGCTCCTGTCACCATCGGCAAAAAGCCGATATCTGAAGAACCGGGTAATATTGCTGGCGACTAGCGCTACTAAGCAGCTAGTCGCCAGGTGTGCAATAAGTGAACCTTAAGTTATTGCGGGGTGAAAGTTCCCCTTTAAAGGGATTGTAAACCCCCCAAAAAACTGTAAGACAAATGATAGGAATAATAAAAAAAATACTTAATGCCCTCATTCCCATCTCTCAAACCGTTATGGTTTGAGAGAAATAAGAAAATAAAGACCACCGCTCCCTCCCCTTTCTGCCGGACGAGCTGTAAAGCTGTCAGAGGCAGAATCTGGTCGCCCGACTTTAGGCGGCTCTTCAGGAGTGCTGACATCTCGATATCTAACTATATTTACTTCATCGGTATGGTCTACAACATGTGCCTGGCTTGCAAGCTCATGTTGTAGATCATTCCGATTAAGTAATTATAGTTAGATACCTCAATGACAGCGCTCCTGAAGAGCTGCCGTCTGGTCCCGGAAGCAGGATCTCATAACGTCCGCTATACAGTTGACGCATAAGAAGGGGGAGGGAGCGGAGGTCTTTATTTCCTTACATCTCTCAAACTATAACAGTTTGAGAGATGGGAATGAGGGCGTTAAGTATGTTTTTATTATTCCTATCATTTGGCTTACATTTTTTCTTGGGGTTTACTATTCCTTGAAGTGAGCGCGGGCACGTGCGAGCGGACACGGAGACACACACACACACACACGAGCGGACACGGACACGGACACACACACACACACACACATATGCTATAGGGCATTTTCTGCTGAGTAAAACCAAGGGCACTACTACAACTAGGTAATTTTCAATTTAAAGGAGAATATGAATCAAACAAGTGGGTTTTTGTTTTGTACTGGGGTCTCCAGGTGCTGCTGATCGTATGACTTACTATGGAGAACCGTATGTCTACAACTTAAGGTCATCCATAGAATGCCTTATAAAAAACTGCCTTCTGAACACCAGTTGGTGCTGTTGCCAACAGTCTCATGAATCAAAGTTTGCACTGTAAGAAAATGTTAGTACCCTTGTTCTACTTGGCAGAACAGCACTTAACTGCCATGAAAACACCAGTTATCTATTTCTGCTTCTTCATCATGACATGTTTAGGTTCAGTGCTTACCTTATTTTCAGCCGGATTTTGCTCACCACATCATCAATGTTGGACAAGGACTGCAAGAAAGGAAAAATCACAATTCTGTTTTTAAATTAATTAAAAAAATGATATAAAAGTGTATATAAAAAGGCCTTCCAATGAGAGGAGGGGGAATTCTGGGGAAAACCAAATGCACTATAGGGGGAGAAATAAAACTCATCTAAATTGTGATTTTAAACCCTTGATTACTATCTCCAACATATTGCTTCACAATGAGCTGGAGACCTCTCTAGCATTCAAGGCATTAGAAGCCAGATTTAATTGAAAGAAATAGGAGTGAATGTTTATTTCTCCCCTGTGTTGCAGCTGGTTTACCCCATTAATTGCTCCTCCTTTCATTTGAACATAATGCACTACAGAGACACCTTACATGCATCTTACATACCCAATTACCATTTCAAATATATTAAAGAACTTTCTGGAGACCTTTCAACACAAGATGGCTGATGTACTAAAAATAATATTTGTTACATATGATGCATTTTGTTTGACTCAGCATTACTCCAATTGATTTTAATTCCTAAATGCCACATGATGGCCTGGACTATCCTTTGTGGATTGATGAAGGCCCTGGAACGTCATGGGTTAATGATCACAGAGAGCCTTAAGGCAAGGAGTCTGTACTTGACTACTCCAGGACCAGAGAAGTCATGTCCAACTGTTCCCTGGTGGCTCTGCTCATGTGATCGTTGCTACAGAGTTCACATGCCAAAGGCAATGTTTGGGAGAAAACTGTCTTTGCCACTGGCAGGTACAACATTAAGCATATATTTTAGTTCACTTCATGACCTATTGAAACCACTTTGTGTAGCTGAATAAATGATTTAGAGCAAGATCAAAGTATTTTGTTTAACCCCTTAAGGACCCAAGATGGTCCTGGACTGTCATGGAATTCTGGACTCCCTGCGCGGCTGCACACTGTTCGGGGAGTCTGGAATCGGATGCGGCAAAAAAAAAAAAAAAGGTCCGTGGTCCTTAAATGACCACAACATGCATGCGTGGACGGTCCTTAAGGGGTTAAAGACTAATTTATAAACATAAATGAAGTTTAAACAAACATTAATGTGATTTTTATTGTAGTGGAGCAATGTGATACACCTATACACACACCACACACACTGACCATCTAAAAAGAGGGATACCATAGTAGGAAAGAGGGACGTAGGGATTTGTGTCTCCCAGGGACAATACCCCCTAAAAAGAGACACTTGAGAGGCAGGAGCAAACATTCTTTCTTTTTATCCAGGTCCTGTCAGAAACGTACAAACTCAGTACAAATAATCACAGAAAAATCTAGGAAAAAAAAAAAAGTTTTTCCACTTTTTTATATTACTATCAAACTGATGGGTTAAACATATAAACACGGCATCAAAAGAAAAAAAAAAAAAAAACGGTTACAATATGTGTGATTGTATTACAGGGAAAATATGATAAACAAAGGCTTACTAAAAACACCAATATTGCTCTTTTACTCTAGTGCAAAAAAACCCTTGTCACCAAAGGGTTAACCTGTCACCAGGTGTATCAGGGCATACTGGTGTATCGTTCAAACATACCTTCTGAAATACATTAAAGGAGCTGTCACCCTTCGTTTTTTTGACATGAACACATTCTTAAACCCTTTATTTAGCAGGGATAGTTGTACAAAGGTCCAGATGCTGTAGGATTTGCACAGGCAATCAGAATGACAAGCCTTGAAGACTCCATTTTTCCTGCACTCCCAGGTTAAAGAGATTTTAATTGTATAGCTATATGTAAAATGTTAAGGGATGGTAATCCTTAACCCTTTGAGTGCCAGAAAGGTACGGAACGCATTACAAAACAATGCATTCCGTACTCCTCTGGCATTCAAAGGGTTAATTTGCACTATGCAGATTCTGCAAGTGCAGAATATATAGTCATGTTGCCTGTACTTTCTTTTTTCACATTCACTTATCTATTTACACTTTTATAGCCTGTGACAGTAAACTACATTGTTCTCTGTTTCCAGAGTTTTTTTGGTCAGTCGAATATGAAATCAGGACCATGTAACACTATGCCTGCAAAATAGAGTGCCCTGTATGACTTTGTTTATAATGTATCACCCCCTATTCCTGCTTTCATAGTCCCTGACAGATTACCCTCCTAACAGATAGAAGGATCTCATTGTCAGACACATGAAACTGTTTTTTACACATAGGAGAAGCTGAAAATAAGAAAAAAGTATAAGCATTTGAGTTTATGTATTATCATGCCTAGGAACTCTCAGTATTTGATCCCGAGATTTAGAGTTTAGACCAGTGATTCTCAGCGTTAGTCCTCGGGGCATACCAACAGTGCAGGTTTTCATGTTGTTCCTGCTTAATCACAGGTAAGTAATTAGTGGCTCAGTCATTGTGATTGATTCACCTGTGATTAATTAGGGATATCTTGAAAATATGACCTGTTGGTGTGTCCTGAGGACTGGAGCCGAGAAATCACTGGTTTAGACTCAAATTTCATGGTCTCAGGGCGAAATCCCAATTTCTCAGCGAGAGACAGTCCAGTGTTAACTGCTAAATGATCTGCACCAATTACCTGCTTCTTTTGTCTTCAGATCAGTTTTCTGTGTGTTCAGGCAGTGATATCTATATGTTACTGCATGTTAATTTTTCCTCAGAAAACTAAAATGAGCATCTCTGGATTACAGCAAGCAGGAACTTTTCACTAATAACCCATATTTTCATACATTTCCAGGCATGTACATTTTAAACTTGAAGATTGTAATTTTAAAATAAAGGGTTAATACCCCTTTCCAAACAGTTAAGAACAATTGGAGTAATGCCTCTGTTTACAGATGTACTGATGTATCACATCACTCTGGGTAAGTATTTAAAGTAACATTAATGCAAACAGTGACCTCTAGTGGTAATAAAATTAAATTGCATATTGTAGATCTGTCTCAATAATTTCATCTGAAGCAAGTAGTCCTCAAACCTATCCTCACGAACCACTAACAAGACAAGGTTGACTAGGCTGAAAAAAAGACAAGCCCATCAAGTTCAACCTTTGCCACAGTATATCACAGCAAAAAACTACATAATCCTTATAAACTCTAAAACTGGTGTTACTCTATTTACCAGAACCTCCAGTTTAACTATTTGAGTGCCCGAAAGGTATCCAAAATATTGTGCTGCATTGCATTGGATTCCTGTCCGGCACTGAAAGTTACTCTACTAACATATAGTATAACCCTGTATGTCCCTTCTGCCTCACATGTATCTCTTAAATGTATTCATTATTAGATACTACCCCAGAGAATTCCACAACTTAACAAACCCAAATGTAAAGAATCCCTTCCTAGGCTGAAGTTAAAATATTGGTGTTATAGCATAATAAAGTGATGATAAAATACATATCAGTAAAAATACAAAGTATACTTATCAAGTGAACAAGTAGACATAAGGAAAAATCAGGACTTAGTATACCTGCACACTTACTACTGGGTACTCAGGGGGCAGATGTACTAAAAGGTGTACTAAGACCTGATGTGAACAAGAGAACAAACAGACAGAAGGGAACATCAGGTCTTAGTACACATGCTTTATCAGGACTGGGTAATGAGGGGGCATGTGTTTCCTTATGTCTATTTGTTCACTTGATATGTATACTTTGCATTTTTACTGATATGTATTGTTTTGCCACTTTATTATGCTTGGTCACTATTGTACACTTATATGAGATATTTGTGGTGTGGTCTGGATTTAGTGTGGCACATCCTTATTATTTTAGGGGACATCATCTCTTTACCCTTTAGAAATCTTAGTTATAGATCATTACTATATGCCTGGTTGCACTGTTTTTAAAGTGGATATATCACCTATGCACAACATCCTCTAAATAGTTAGGTGACACATCCAATAGCATTAAAATGTTATTATTTTATTTTAAGCTTCCGTTTGGTTTAAATGTAAGTTATAAAAGTCTGGGTTGCAGCCACTTCCGTATAGACTGCAGCCCAATGCTCTGCCTCTGCTCTCCTCCTTCCTCCAATGACAGAGGCTTCTGTTAGTAAGCTGGAGCAGTCTCATTGGCTAGATATCGATCGCTGCCAATGAGACCGCTTCAGTTTACTGACAGAAGCCTTCGTCATCGGAGGAGGGAGGGGAGCAGAGGAAGAGCTCTGTAACCGAGGAGAACCGCAGAGAACTGCAGTCACCCGGAAGTGGCTGCAGCAGATACTTTTGTAAGTTACATTTAAACCAAATGGAAGCTTAAAAAATAATATGAAGAATTTAATGCTATTGGATGTGTCACCTAACTATTTAGGGGATGTTGTGTATAGGCGATACATCCACTTTAATTGTTATTATGCTATCTTTATATGTTTGTAATTAAATAAAGTCTTTCAATTTTCTGATACCTTATCTGCGTGCCTCACGTTACTAGGCTGATGTATCAGGAAAGACCTCTTTGGCTCTTTACCTATGATCTCCTCTTGTTTCTGTCTACGTGTATTTCTAGCCTATGAGAGCACCAGGGCTATTTGTGTTACACTATTAGGTATCTATTATATTGGCTGGTGCAAACTGTCTTTTCTAGCTTACATACCTGTAAATATGGCATCAAAAGAAAGCAATACTTATCCTTTAAAAAGCTATATAAATTCTGTGGGTATACTAAATGAATTAGAGGGAAAATATGGCTGAGCAAAGGCAATCTAAAAAGGCCAAAATTACTCTTGTCCCCTAGAGTAAAAAAAGCTCTTGTCATTGAGCGGTTAATTCCTGGAATGCTAAAGAGGTCTACAATGCATTGCTTCACAACAGCGACCACATACAAAACCAATGCAATATTTGTTTAGTAAAAACACACTGTGACATTCAAGTACTACAGCTACATATTGTTTCACCATTGTGCTGCAGTAGCTTACACAGTATGTTACCATTGTGACTCATAGGGCTGTATGCACAAATTAAGAGATTAGCAGCTTTGGGGCATACCACCTGCACCATATAAGAAACATAACATTTCCCAAAACTCCCATTTATTTAAATAGGGCTTTCAACTACTTGAGAAGAGATATGGAAGGGGAAGAAGGGAGATGGAAAGTGGAAAGAGGGAAGGAGAAATGGAGGGGGAAATGAAGACATGTTTGAGGAGGAGGGAGATAAAGACATGGATGGGTGAAGGGAAGACATGGATGGCTGAAGGAGAGATGGATACATTACTGGAAGATGAAGTACACCTTATTAAAAAGTGGTTGTGGAGTGAAGAATAGCTTGCAGGACTTTTGTGAGTGTGTGTGAATACGTATGTAAGTTTGTAGAATATTCGACTTACGAGGGGCAGCTTCCTGCCAATGCTATTTTTTTTAAAAGAGATGTGGCTGTTTACAAGACGAAAGATGTGGCTGGAAGTGTAAGAATGGTGAGTGTGAATCTGAAAATAAAAGCATTTATTACAGAGGACAGGACGTTTTGATGGAATGGATGAGATTGCTACACTAAAAAACTGTCTGTTTCGCTACCAGCTTGTCCTATACTACCTTATGCCCTGCTGCTCTGTCTTACTAACTAGATCTTCAATGTATGCATATAGCATCAATTTGTGTTGGCTCTGTATACATTATTATGTATTTCACCATTGGTAGGAATATCTACTACCACTTCAAGTGTACAAAATTCAGTGTGCTGCAGGGCAAAGAAGAACAGCCATGGCATCAAGGCCAGAAGGACTGGGAGGGACATATGCCTGTATTCTGAGTGGACTCTGAGTGCGCTTTTTTAAAATGGGACAATAATGCTTCACAAAAACAGCAGCTCCAATTAATATTCATAGTATATGGACCATGGAGAGTGTTATATCAATGCTGTCAGAGTTGTGGTTCAAGAGTAATTGAAGGATAAAGTTTCCCCCTCCCACCCCTTTTACCTAGTTTAAGCCATCTCTTCTCAGATGTGGAATCTGGTTGTAAGACCAGACAGATAACAGCAGGGGACAATCTTCTTCCTATGAGAACAATGAAAGCCCTGCCCCTCTTGACAGGTTTTTCAGGTTTTTCCCTCATCTTAATTGTCCCTCTCTGCAATCTACCTGGGCACCTCCCTTCTGATCTGGCTGAGCATTGTTACATCAGTAAAAGGGGTGGAAGGGGGATACTTTGTCATTGAATTACTCCAAATACTATGATGATTAATTAGAGCTGCTTTTATTATGAAACATTACTATCCCTTTAAATAAATCAATGCTTTTAGATATTTTCTCTTTGTAGCTCTTTTTTTTAAAGGCATTTAAAGAACTACTGGATAATATCAATGTCTAGGAAATTAATTTGTGCTAGCGCAATACTAATATGATATACACACAGTACCAATTTCCATATG
Source organism: Rhinophrynus dorsalis (assembly GCA_037306005.1). Lineage (NCBI taxonomy): Eukaryota > Metazoa > Chordata > Amphibia > Anura > Rhinophrynidae > Rhinophrynus > Rhinophrynus dorsalis. Next base: position 331,009,372 of record CM074719.1, on the reverse strand, counting down.
TTTGTTTATTAATGTTTTAACCCTTTAAGGAGCAGACAGATGTGTTGCAACCCTCTGGTCCTTAACCCCTTAAGGACCGGGAAAATCTGAGGTGGATTTCACTTAAGGACCAGAGCAATTCTGACCTTTTTGACTATGTCTTTATTTAACAGTATTTTCCCTCTAAGTATTTTATTTTACCCATGAAAATTATATACCATTTTTTCAAGCACAAGCAGGGCTCTCTTTTGATACCACACTTATATGGATAGCCCACCATTTATTTTAGTAAAATTAAAGAAAACAGTAAAAAAAAAAAAATATATAAAAAAAAACACCATTTTTATTTTTTCTCTTGGGATCATTTGGGCGCAATGGGTTACATTTTTATGGAGACTGCATAAAAGGTATGACCGGTCAGTTATATCTACACAATGGGCACTGTCCCCCCTGGGTGAAAATCCCCATGTCCCTCTTTCCCTCCCTACTTTCCCATATTTTTAGTGAAGAGAATTGGTGGTGTGCATAAGTGTAATACACGGCTCTGCAACAACCACACTCCCAATTTTGTTTCTTGAAACTTACTTTTTTAAATAAAAGCTGTTATTTTTAAAACAAATGCGTGTTCTGTTTTCTTTTTTAATTTAAAAGTGTCTCTTAGCAGGTCAGAAATGGACCTGCATCCAGCCAGCCTCCAGCACCAGCATTGAAGGGGTTAATACCCCCAGCTGCTGCATTTTTTTTGACCACTAGGTGTTCTTCCTCTGCTTCTCTCTCCCTTACTTTGATCGTAAGGCAGAAAGAGGTACAGATCAGACACAAAGACAGTGTGCTTGACCTACTGCCTTTTTCAATCTAAATGCCGGTACATGTGATAGCTCATGGAGGGATCACGTGTACCAACAGAAGAGACACGGGCTGAATTAGACCGCTCCGGTACCGGAGCGCTCTATTTCAGCTCAATGATAGAAGCATGCAAGGAGGCGTGCTGTTATCATTTAACCCATGACGTGCCAGGACCATCATGGGTCCTTAAGGGAAGTTCACCCATAATGGTCCTGGCACGTCATGGGTCTTTAATGGGTTAAAGGTTTAATATGTTTGTACCTACAGCTGAGAAGCACTGGATTATTGTTAGTTGATGTGATTGTAGAGTCAGTATAATTTTTAGTTTGTATTTATTAAATATTGTTATAATGTATTTTATAGAGTGGTGTATCCTTAATTTAAAGTTTAATAATTTTGTATTTATTAATCAAAACAGCAGTTTGGTCATATTTTTATACATAACTTTCCCTACATAGCCCAACAGACCCTCACAGACAATGAATACATATGAGAAAAACACAGACATTCTATTATGCACATCAGATTTATAGGATGCGAATATCTTTAAATAGTGTTGTGTAGTTTTTTGTTTCATAAATCTGATGACAGATACCAGTTGGTACCATGTTAGCCTTAAAAATACAGGAGGTGAATATAGTCAAGTTGATACCTTTATATATACAAGTACACATTACCCGAGTCTGGACTGAGCTTTCTTATCTTCTAAACAATGCACTGTGTACTTGTATATAAGAGATGTTTTCATACTTAACTGTATAACATGTCTGAGGAAGGGACCTAAGAGGTCTTGAAAGCTTGTATCCTAAATCTACTTAGTTAGCCAATAAAAGTATCAACTTGACTATATTCGCCTCCTGTATTTCTAAGGCTAACACGGTACCAACTGTCATCAGATTTATAACAAAAAAACTACACAACACTATTTAAAGATGCATTCAATGTTTTATTTTATGCTTGCACACATATAAATACACGCATACACACAGGCTTTTCTTTCAGGGAAGACTTACATATTCTCTTTCCTAAACATAAAAAGAAAAATTATTACTTTAGAACTGAACCGGGCAAGGTCATCTTCATCCTGATCTAGCATCTTTCTTCACCCATTCTAATCGACACGTTCTGCTCAACTTGATGATGTCATAGCATCACTTTGACTCAGTCAAGGTCTTAACAGGGCAACGGAGAACAGAGAAACTAGTCAGGAATACAGGGCACCCCATCAGCTTCAGTTCTAAAGCAAATATGTGTCTTATAGCTTACTCTCCAGTTAAAGCTATTGAACAAAAATCTGATGCATGGACACTAGCAGGAAGATGGACTAAAGTGAAATAAACTCTCCAATTCTTATGTTATTCGATGGAAACAATAATTTTTCTCAAAATAGAGAAATCTGAGTGTCTAGGTCGCATACAATAACATAAGAAATTAACAGTTGCTCTTAACTTAAGCCCTAAATAAAAATAAACATACATATATATTTTACATATATTTATATTTTTCCTATTCATAATTCAACTTTACTGTTCTTTTATAGGAGAAATGGATGCCATGTCAATGGAGGCTGACATGACAGTTGGATCACTGGACATCCAACTCTGCTCACAGCACATGGTAATCTTAAATAAGCTCATGCACTCTTCCTGCTTCAGTGAAAAATGTGCCAGCTACTGTCTTATCTGTGTCCATTGACATTCTATTCCAGTGCTGACTAAACATACCGTGTCCAGAAAAAAAAAGCACAATTCATAGAGGACATTAAGATTTTCTGGTCATAGTAAGGTAAGTGGGAGATTTTTATTAGGAGAAGCTAATTCACCTTAACCCTTTGAGTGCCAGAGGGTTACGCAACACATTGCTTTGCAATGTGTTACATTCCCCCTCTGACACTCAAAGGGTTATATATCAAAGGTATATAATATTACTAAAAGTGACATTAGAAGATGCTAGGAGCCCGTTTTCCCACCTGTTCAGTTGGAAATAGAGTATTGATGTATTCCACGGCATTGAAGTCTGCACGATCCAGCGGGTCTTGACTTGGAAACACCTGCAAACAGAACACAAAATGGATTACCCTGATTTTAATAAAGGAAAAAAGATGGTACCGTGTTAGCCAGAAGAGTAGATAGGATTCAGTGTAGCAAAAAACTCACACGACTGGTGTAAAGTTGATACCTTTTAATGGCTAACTGATGACACAGAAATTGCAAGCTTTCAGGACACAAAGGCCCCTTCTTCAGGCATGGGTTAACAAAAAAATAATAATAATAATATTTATTATATATCAAAAAAATCAAAATGGGGGAGCGCTAAAAATAAATAAAAATAAACCAAAATTATATTCACCCCTGTAATAATACCTCCTATAATAAATCAAATGACCATGCAGTGGCTATAAAATACACAACCAATATTTATTCACATAAATACACACATAAATGGCAATAAAAATCTATACTTCTACAGTGTATACAAATGTGCAAGCATATATAAAAAAATAAAATAACATAGAGGTAGCAGAAACTCTGTGTCCTAAATTGAGGTAACCCCTAAGGAATAGTCCGTATTGCCTCGTCTGTATAGATGATTCAAATCTTCTCCTCCACCACTATATCTCCCGTCTATCTAGATCAATCATATGATGTACGGTACATCCCTCCGGCGGCTACCGCTACACAAACATACAGGCGGCTTGATACACTCACCGAATCCCGTAATTCATCAGCGGGCAGATCGTGGGAGGTGTAGATGAAATGGCAAGCGTCCAACAATGTAGCAGGTAGAGTGTAACAAACACAATGTAACAGTTTGCCCCTCCGGCGGCAGCCGCCTCAAATGATGTCCCAACGGCCAGCTGCAATCACCGGGTCCTATTCCCAGGGCTTCTACCGCAATGTATTGTCAGTCAATCGCTGGAAAACTGGCTCACAGGATAGATCCAAACAAACAGACAGGCATGTAACGGACAACTCGCAGGGAACCTCCTCTCAGACGCACTCCAAACAAGAAGACCAATAACTGATCGATATATGTAACAGGTCTTCAACGTACTGACACAGAGTTAACTGACTCCATCTATATGTAATCTCATCCAACGCGTTTCTTGCCTCCAGGGCACTTCATCAGGGATAAGAATAATAGCACAAGTGTCCCATATAAATAGTATACCTAAATGAATAACCAAATTCAGGTGATAACCCTCTATCCTAATTAACTATTTAGGGGCACTAAATGCTATCCTGATACATATGCCATGTAAGCCAAAAAGAACTTCACTGGATAACTCTATATATTATCTCTAGATTACACATTAAAAATATCTTAAACATACCAAACATATAATACAATACATAGCCACTGCACGGTCAAAAAAATTAAAAAAAAAACTGAAAGATGTAATAATAGTAGTTACTCACCACACTTATCTCATGGAGCATATATATCACTACAAAAATGTATGGACATCCAATTTATCGTTAAGTCCATTGCGCTTTAAACTATCGCACATGTATATCCAATAGGACTCTCTATTGCAGAGAGTCCTAAATCTGTCTCCTCCTATAATACTGGAGGTTATATGCTCTAAGGGTAATATGCAAGTGGGTCCCAGATCTCTATTGTGAGCTTCCTTAAAATGCCTACCTAATGGATACTTATCATCGCCCTTAAATATATTCCTTCTGTGTTCTAAGAATCTATCCTTGAGGCGTCTCTTGGTTCTTCCTATATAAATCAAACCACATGGACATCTAATACAATAGACCACATAAGTAGTCTCACAAGTAATATGAAAATTAATATCATGATCATACCCTCTACTATCCTGAAAACTATCAACTCCATGTTCTATAAATTTACATGTAATACAACGTCTAGAGCTACACTTAAATGCTCCCTTTCTCTCCACCTCCAGACTCATACTATACCTAGTGGGTTTGTTCTTCCCCAACATATTTTTTAGATTAATATTTCTCCTATATATAATCTGTGGTTTAACAGGGACTGCCTTATTCAGAAGTGGATCCACAGTTAGTAACGGCCAATGTTTTTTTAAAATATTTTCTATTTTTCTATGTGCCACATTATATCTAGTGATAAACATAGCCTGATTCCCATATTTTATCTCTCTATTATCTTGTCTTTCCACTTCCCTCAAAAGGCTATCTCTATTCATCTCTTCTACTTCCGAAAGATAATTATCTATAACTTCCATGGGGTACTGTTTATCAATAAACCTCTTTCTTAATTCCAGAGAGTGTTTCCTAAACTGGTCTAAGTCCGAACAGTTCCTACGCATTCTCTGGAATTGTCCCCTAGGAATGCTATAGAGCCAACTATGCTTGTGACAACTAGTATAATGGAGGTAACTATTCACACAACTCTCCTTCATATAGGTCTCTGTAACTATAGTAGACCCCCTATGAGAGAGAGTAAGATCCAAAAAATTAACACTGGTCTTACTAATATGATATGTAAACTTAAGACCCAAGTTATTATTATCCAGCGTAGCCAAAAAACTATGCAAGTCTGATTCCTGTCCATCCCAAATAAAAATAAGATCGTCAATGTAGCGTCTATATAGGGCCAACTTCCCCCCCAGCCCCGCCCCCCACATATGAGCCTCTTCCCAGAAGCCCATGTATAGGTTGGCATAACTGGGGGCGAAGCTGGCACCCATCGCAGCTCCTCTCACCTGCCTAAAATACGAACCCTCAAACATGAAATAATTGTGATAGAGGATAAACGCTATCCCCTCCGTGATGAAATCTCTCTGTATATCCAACATCTCTGGGTCCAAAGAAAGAACCCGTTCCATAACTGCCAACCCCTTCTCATGATCAATATTGGTATACAGAGAGACCACATCTACTACAGCCCAAATATATGTGTCCTTCCATGCCATAGTTTGTAGTACTTCCAAAATATGTTTAGTATCCCTTATATAAGACTTCAATTGAATTACATATTTTTGCAGGAAGGTATCCACATATTTTGACAAATTAGATGTAACACTACCCATTCCCGCAGTAATGGGCCTACCAGGGGGTCTATTAAGAGTCTTATGTATCTTTGGGACCTGGTAGAAATAGGGCACTCTCTGACACTTCGCCACCAAGAACCGCTTTTCTTTAATATTAATAACTTGGTTAGCATATGCCCTGTCCACCATCTCCACCAACTCCCCCAAATATTGCTCCGTAGGGTCTTCCTGTAACAAAGTATATGTTACTGTATCCGCCAATAATCTATTGGCTTCTTCCTCATAGTCCTTTCTATTAAGAATGACTACCGCACCCCCCTTATCGGCTTCTGTAATGTGAATGTTCTGATTTCTTTGTAGATTTCTCAAAGCTCTAAACTCCTGTTTATTTAAATTTCGTGGATAATATTTACTTTTGTTACCATTGTCCCCAAAACTTCTCTTAAAGTCTGACAATACTAGCCTATAAAAAGATTCAACATATGGGCCCCTATCCGCATAGGGGTAAAAACAGGACTTGGGGGCCAAAGAGGTATGCATAATATGACCCCCAATTGCCCCCTCTTCAGATGTAAAAGATTCCACACCCTCCTGTGAACTAACCCCTTCCGGTTCATCCAACAAGTCTATCAATAAATCCAAATTATCTATATCATGCTGATTATGAGGATTCCTATTAAAATGCCTTTTTAAAGTGAGGGAACGGACAAACCTATTTAAATCTAAAAACAGCGAAAACTCCTCTGGGCCTCTACTAGGTACAAACTTAAGGCCTTTACTTATAACTTCAAATTCCAAAGGATTAAGTTTATAGTCAGATAGATTAAAAATACCTCTTTCTTGAAGCCTCTCCGTATCTATACTCTCCCTGCTATCCAATCCTATTCTGTGCAGTCTAACCCCCCCCTCCTGCCCCTTCTATGGGTGCGTGTACAGGTGACATTTTCCTCAATCTCTTCATAGGGTTCCCCCCCTTCGGACTGAACCCCAAAAAATAGTGTTTGATAAGAGTTTTGTTTCTCCATCCCCTCCTTAGCTTTTTGGGCATAGCTCACAACAGTAGTCTCTCCTATATCCATATATACATTGACGATCTTATTTTTATTTGGGATGGACAGGAATCAGACTTGCATAGTTTTTTGGCTACGCTGGATAATAATAACTTGGGTCTTAAGTTTACATATCATATTAGTAAGACCAGTGTTAATTTTTTGGATCTTACTCTCTCTCATAGGGGGTCTACTATAGTTACAGAGACCTATATGAAGGAGAGTTGTGTGAATAGTTACCTCCATTATACTAGTTGTCACAAGCATAGTTGGCTCTATAGCATTCCTAGGGGACAATTCCAGAGAATGCGTAGGAACTGTTCGGACTTAGACCAGTTTAGGAAACACTCTCTGGAATTAAGAAAGAGGTTTATTGATAAACAGTACCCCATGGAAGTTATAGATAATTATCTTTCGGAAGTAGAAGAGATGAATAGAGATAGCCTTTTGAGGGAAGTGGAAAGACAAGATAATAGAGAGATAAAATATGGGAATCAGGCTATGTTTATCACTAGATATAATGTGGCACATAGAAAAATAGAAAATATTTAAAAAAAACATTGGCCGTTACTAACTGTGGATCCACTTCTGAATAAGGCAGTCCCTGTTAAACCACAGATTATATATAGGAGAAATACTAATCTAAAAAATATGTTGGGGAAGAACAAACCCACTAGGTATAGTATGAGTCTGGAGGTGGAGAGAAAGGGAGCATTTAAGTGTAGCTCTAGACGTTGTATTACATGTAAATTTATAGAACATGGAGTTGATAGTTTTCAGGATAGTAGAGGGTATGATCATGATATTAATTTTCATATTACTTGTGAGACCACTTATGTGGTCTATTGTATTAGATGTCCATGTGGTTTGATTTATATAGGAAGAACCAAGAGACGCCTCAAGGATAGATTCTTAGAACACAGAAGGAATATATTTAAGGGCGATGATAAGTATCCATTAGGTAGGCATTTTAAGGAAGCTCACAATAGAGATCTGGGACCCACTTGCATATTACCCTTAGAGCATATAACCTCCAGTATTATAGGAGGAGACAGATTTAGGACTCTCTGCAATAGAGAGTCCTATTGGATATACATGTGCGATAGTTTAAAGCCCAATGGACTTAACGATAAATTGGATGTCCATACATTTTTGTAGTGATATATATGCTCCATGAGATAAGTGTGGTGAGTGACTACTATTATTACATCTTTCAGTTTTTTTTAATTTTTTTGACCGTGCAGTGGCTATGTATTGTATTATATGTTTGGTATGTTTAAGATATTTTTAATGTGTAATCTAGAGATAATATATAGAGTTATCCAGTGAAGTTCTTTTTGGCTTACATGGCATATGTATCAGGATAGCATTTAGTGCCCCTAAATAGTTAATTAGGATAGAGGGTTATCACCTGAATTTGGTTATTCATTTAGGTATACTATTTATATGGGACACTTGTGCTATTATTCTTATCCCTGATGAAGTGCCCTGGAGGCAAGAAACGCGTTGGATGAGATTACATATAGATGGAGTCAGTTAACTCTGTGTCAGTACGTTGAAGACCTGTTACATATATCGATCAGTTATTGGTCTTCTTGTTTGGAGTGCGTCTGAGAGGAGGTTCCCTGCGAGTTGTCCGTTACACGCCTGTCTGTTTGTTTGGATCTATCCTGTGAGCCAGTTTTCCAGCGATTGACTGACAATACATTGCGGTAGAAGCCCTGGGAATAGGACCCGGTGATTGCAGCTGGCCGTTGGGACATCATTTGAGGCGGCTGCCGCCGGAGGGGCAAACTGTTACATTGTGTTTGTTACACTCTACCTGCTACATTGTTGGATGCTTGCCATTTCATCTACACCTCCCACGATCTGCCCGCTGATGAATTACGGGATCCGGTGAGTGTATCAAGCCGCCTGTATGTTTGTGTAGCGGTAGCCGCCGGAGGGATGTACCGTACATCATATGATTGATCTAGATAGACGGGAGATATAGTGGTGGAGGAGAAGATTTGAATCATCTATACAGACGAGGCAATACGGACTATTCCTTAGGGGTTACCTCAATTTAGGACACAGAGTTTCTGCTACCTCTATGTTATTTTATTTTTTATTTATGCTTGCACATTTGTATACACTGTAGAAGTATATATTTTTATTGCCATTTATGTGTGTATTTATGTGAATAAATATTGGTTGTGTATTTTATAGCCACTGCATGGTCATTTGATTTATTACAGGAGGTATTATTACAGGGGTGAATATAATTTTGGTTTATTTTTATTTATTTTTAGCGCTCCCCCATTTTGATTTTTTTGTTCCTGTTGATTGTGTTCACACCAGTTTGGGGTTTTGGTAGCAGCTGGTCGTTTAGAGCTAGTCTCCAGTTGTAGTATTAGAGGTATATATGAGGTATTAACCATTTGGGCGCCATTATATCTCCAACTTTGGTTTTGGTTTATTATATATTAGTATTTTTTTTGTTCACCCATGCCTGAAGAAGGGGCCTTAGTCTCCTGAAAGCTTGCAATTTCTGTGATGGAAAAAGGAAAGTGTGGAGAAAGAAAAGAAGTGTGCATAACCTAAAGCGTATGACCTTATCCGTGGAACGTGGTGGAGGTAGTGTTATGGCTTGGGCATATTTATTTCTTTCCTATGATGCAGGTGGTTTTCCACACCACCATATGGGACAAATAAAGAGCCCCAATTTCCTATTTATTTAAATAGGACTATATAACCCCTTGAATGCAAAAAATGTCTCCCAGTTACTCCTTTAGAATGCATTGGGAGACCTCTGTAGCATTCAAAGGATTCAAATCCCTGCATAAAACAATGTGAATTTCACTTATTCCCTGCAGTGCAGTTGGTTTGCTCCACAGTAGCTTTAATTTATTTTTCAGCATACAGTTCTTTAAGTTTATGTATATCCAAAAGATTAGAAGTGAGCTGAATGAAAATGTAAATGGTATTCAGCTGTCTCATGATAAATGTTAAGATACAACATATCTGATAAAAAGTGTTTTGAATGTTCCTTGGTATTACAGGGAATTTCAGGCTCTGAGGCGGAAGCTCCGCAAGAAAGATTGTTCCTACTGCAGATCATAGTTCCAGGAGGAGCTCCTAGTTTTAAGGAGGTACCAGTACATTAGAGCAGCCTTCAGGATGAAAAAGGACTATCACCCACAGTGCTGTTAAGTATGATGGAGAGCCTGACATTCTAGTTCTACCACCATCACTGTAGTTCTGTCTGAAGAGAATGATATGATATACAGAAGGGGCAGCCAAACCCAGTCAACAAGAGCTACCAACAGTGCATGTTTCCAGGATATCTCAGCTGGAGCAGCTGGACTAATAAGTGACACAGTGTCTTTCATTGGTCTGTTTCTGGTATCATACAGTCAGGGCTCAAAATTTCCACTCGCCACTAGCGAGTGAAAATTTAGCCCTGGCGAGTAGAAATTCAGCCCTGGTGGGTATGTTTTGGCTTGCAGTGGCGAGTAGCTTTTCAGGTCTGGCTAGTAGCAAAGGACTTCAAATTTTAAGCCCTGATACAGTTCAAACAAAACAAACAGATAAGGCAGATAAAACTAAGTGTAGCAAGCTTAATACATAAAAAGTAAAACACAGAAGATATCTGCAATGTTTATACTCAAATGATGCCCATCTTGGCTAATTGCACATCTGGGCTCCATACCCCTATTGACCAGTGAACTGTGCCCTGGTATCTCTGTTTTAACAATGTGCAGATGTCATGGCTGATCTCTTCACAGCCCGTGATACCACTGACCCGCAGTATATTGGTAGGTTGGCTGTGAAGCTTGGCAGGTATGAGGAAGCAGACAGTGACGTCTGCGATACTCGTCGGCATTTGTTAGAATTGTTACATTTTGGAGTTCCTCATTACAGTAAGGACTGTATCGAAATCTACTGGCACTCAACGGGATAGGGTATGAAAGATCGCAGAAGAATGTGGAAGCTATCTAACGATCAAGGGACCATCAAAAGGACATACCCTTAAGGACAGAGCTGGGAATCGAATGGCACTGTGAGGAATCAGATAAGCGAACATGTGTTTTTTATCCTGTAAGCACAATAAGATCTTATGCTAATTTTATAGAAAAGAATTAAAACTGCTTTTAGATGTGTCTGTTTTGCTCTTCTGTTTTGTAGATTATTGCATTGAAATGCATTGGATACATCTCTGGCATGCTATAAATTAACTATTTACACTGCTGAGTAAAAGAACTGTATTCCCACTGTTCATTCAAAAGATATTATAATAACCTGCCACCTGTTTTCAAGACAGTAATATTTCTCTATTGCAGAGCTTTTCCTTTCTGCAGAATATATTGTTTACAGAAACACCTCATCATGATAGTTTGAACTGGAATAGTGTTTGATTGAAATAGCAGGAGTACCTTATTTAATTCAACAGGAAAATCCCCACCCTACAGATCTCATCATATAGCTGTACTGCTCAATTAAGAACCAGTCATTTATTGATACAGATGTAAAACTTTTGAAAACGTTTTAAAAGAATACAGTTTCAAAATTATATTGGGAAAATCTACAAATATTGGAGTAATGAAGAATATGTATTGACGAAGAACTATAGTGAATAAGAGGTATTTTGTTCACACCTCCACCTTATAAACAACAGTCTTCATCAGTCTCAAGGAGAAAAATCACAGAGACAGCTCCAACCAAGTCTCTTTAGAATCATATAAATCACATATAATACTCAGCTATAGACTACATTAATTCAAATGAAAAACTAGATATATACCTTACCATTGTATGAAAGACATATATCTAGGCAAGTCTTTGTAAAGCAGATTAACCCTTGCTGCACTGTGCACCCCTTTGTCACTCAGAGGCTTTAAGAGACACTGGTCCATATGTATAAAGGCCAACTAAATAAATTACGGAGAAAAACAACTTTATCATTTGAGTGTGTGTGTGTAGAGGAGAGGATAATAACATGTCCCATCAATTTAAATTGAGCCATAAATCTGTCAGATGGTAAAGACGTTTCCAGTGCTTCTCAATGCCCTGAAGACCTCTCTAGAATTCAATGTGTTAAAATCTCTATTTAAATCAGTGGGAATTGTGAAAATTTGTATTAATACCCTATAGCACAGTTAGTGTGCCCCGAAATTGCCCCAGTTCCTTTGTTATACAAGAGGATCACTGTCTTCAAAGGAACAGTTACTCTTAATCCCTTTGAGTGCCAGAGAGATATCCAGTGCATTGTTGTGCAATGTGCTTGATACCATTTTGGCTCTCAACGAGTTAAAGGTTATAACAATCAAAAGAATGCACTTTATCCAACAATGAAAACACACAAGCCAAGCATGACTTTCCCTTCTGCCTTTCTGCTAGAAATGACACCAGTCTGAATAAAGTAGTAGTCAGTTGGTCTAGATTATACTAGAGGAAACACTGGATTCCTTCAACCCGAGATTGGGGTCAAACCCCCAAGTCTCAGGTTCAAACCTTAAATTTCCATGTATTTTATTGCTAAATTACTGTGGGTGGGGGCTCATCTCCATCATCATATGAGTGAAACCCATTACTAGACGACTCAGGATTCCTTAAACTTGTAACTCATATGCAATTAACGATGTTACTGGGGGATCTCCACACTATCCAGCAAGCGACTCATTGCTAAATGACATTTGTTGCTAGATGAATGAGTAACCTTTCTCGTGACACTCTGCTAAATGACTATTTGGGGGCTTCAACTATTCAGTCATTAACACTCACTGCTAATAATTACTTATTTATACTATGTAACAGTCCCTGCTAAAGGAGTGGCTGGTTCCCCTCCTGTTAGTGAGTGACACTTTTTGCATGCTTAATCGCTAGGAAAGAGGGTTCTCCCAATGTTACAGTGATTGTCATTTATTGGAGGGTCTTCCCAATAGCTAAGCAGAGCCAACCTATTGTTTAATGGCTGTGGAACTGCCGAAGGTGAATGGCAGTCCATACCTGCTCTATGGCTTGCTGCACCACCGGCGACAGGTGTAACACTGCCTCCAGCTCCTCCACTACTTCCAATTCTTCATCATCCATTTTTCTGCTTGGAAGCACCCGTATGGACAACACTGCAGCTTCCTGGATCGCGATGCATTCTGGGAGCTCCGGGATGAAGAACGGTTACCATGGAGACAATACCAGAGGGTAGGGCGGCCATGTGTAGTTAGGGAAGGAAAATGGAACACATAGGAGAAGTGCTAATGTTGCATAATGTTCGACTTTTTACCAAGCATGTCATAACAGTTTATTCTCCTACACAATAACGTTTTCATCACAAAATACAACGCTGCCCGCAACAACGATGGCAATAGAGAGGCTGGATGACAATTCACACATGACGTGTAAAAGATACAATCTATCACATGACAGATAAACAGGCGGAGCTTTTTTTACACCGGCACAAGTTTTCTTGACGTTGGTACCGACTACTTACCCACATGCAAGAGTTAAAGTTCATCAGTCATTTGGGTGGAAGAGGGGTATACAACACGATGATTTAGATAACCCTCTGGTATGCACATAGTAAATCTAAATTAACCTCTTGCGTACCAGAGTATTGGACAGTCTGTTGGAACTCAGAGTTAGCATACGTTTACTATAACATCTTTCCTCAGAGAATGTCTGTTTTTAATTTAGATAGGGCCTCTATAGGTGCATTAGAGTAGGACTTACCGCAAAGTTAGATACCTTGGCGTGGTGGTAAGCTTACACACGGATTGGCCAATTTGTGGGACATATTTCTCACTTATTTTCATTTAGATTTACTAAGAGTTATTACATATGCTAAATACAGGGCACTTATGTTCACAGTATATAGAGGAGCGCAGGACTGTCTTTTTTGTATGTGTTTACACTTTTGGGTTTACGCCTAATGTTAGGGGGACTGGAGAACCCTCTCATTCCTTGCTGCTATCTATATTTCTAACTTCATTCTTATATTTAATTTATAATATGATATGGATATTTTTTGGTAAGTAAGCGATGTGAGCTTTCTTCTCTTTTCTGCTTTTGTTTTAGCATATGGAATAGTCAACCTGTGGTTCTGGAGCTGCCCTAACCAAACAGCAGCTGGAGAGCCAAGGTGGAACATCCCTTACAAACAGCAATACCGTTTTGTTTGCCATTAGGGTGGGTTTGTCACTACACAATACATTGCACACCAATCTGGCACTTAAAGTGTTAATCTACAGTAATCCTCTGAGTGCAAGAGGTTTTTTTCACTGTAGCATTCAAATAGTTACTTTTATACAGAATGGGTTTTATGTTCAGTCTGTGACTCTGGATAACTCATTTAATGTCAAGTGGGTGTTTAACTCATGCTGTTGGCATCAGTGACACATTGATTTGTAGCAATGCAGACATCTTTGGCAATCCGTCAGCATACTTGCCAACGTTTCAAATGGCTAAATGTTTTAGATAGTGTTGCCGGTTGGCGTAACTGGTGTTGGGGCATTACAGATAATTTTTTATTTCATTACCTTTTGGCACATCTGAATAAATGATCAAATTATTTTATTTACACAGATACATTTATAAACACACATACCAGAGAGTAAACTGACATGGCTAAGCGAGGCACCACATGGGAGTGAGCGCCTTTAAGGTGCTTCACCCTCAGACCCTCCAAAATGGAGCCCATGGGGGCCCAAGATGCAATATGGGGCTGGTTTGTCAGACAAAAAGACTGGGTCCTGGACCTCCATGGGTGGCAGGAAAATTTGAAGGAAGAGCTGGGAGGAGTTAGGGTAATTAGGTAGGCCATATATTAGGAGAGGTCAGCAAGGCTGTCCTCATTGTTAACTCTTCTCACCTTTTTGTCTCCCTCCCAGGTAGGAATCATTCAAGAAGGGCGACCTTTGAAACACTATGAAGTCACGTGGATGAAGAGGGGTGGGAGAGGGAGGTGGCAATGTGGCATTACATAATCCAAAGGGTAGGCAAAACACCCAGGAATGTTCCTGTCCTGTGGGCCTAGCTGAGCACTGACTTTGTGGTCAGGCTCAGCAATGGCAGGTGGGCACAGCCTAGCTCACCTGTGTTGGAGACAGCTTGCATTGGTAGGCACTGCTCAGGTCTGCTGAAGGGCCAGAAAAGGGTGCTAGTGCCAGGAAATGCACTTGGGCGGGAGGGAAGGGACATTGGGGACCAAGAGACATCTTGGTTAATGCCCTGCTGATCCTCCTGCGATGGCAGCTGAGTAAGGTGGCTCAGCTGCTATGGGGGGGGGGGGTAGTGGAAGGTTGGTGACGTACAGCCTGCCCTCTATTTCCCGGTGGGGGTGGTTGCTGAAAGGGTCTTAGTGCAGGTGTGGGTCAGCTGGGTGGAGCAAGGAGGGCTACACCTAGGATGACAGAGAGAAGCAGGCATGGGCTGGTTGCTGAAAGAGGCTGAGTGCAGGTGTGGCTCAGCCATCTGCTTTTGGGTAGGGGAATGCTGCATTAGGATGGGGGGGTGCTCCCAAGGTTCTTAGTCTGTAAGCTTAAGTAATAAAGTGACTTATTTTGCCATATGTTTTTGTTCTTGTGTATTTCTTGAAATTATTTGAGTTGTATTGGGGAAGTGTTAGTAGGGGGTAAGCACCTTATAATGTGAGCATTTTTTTGCTGTGGAGCAGTGGGAGACCCTTATACACACACCAAATAGTCTCATCTCCTAAAAAGAAGGACACCAGTGTGGAAAAAAGGGACAAAAGGATTTGGATCTCAAAGAGGGACACTTGGGAGGTATGAATCTGAAGCGATATCTACTGATACATTAACACCTTAATGATTGGTGATGTGCTGGGACCATCACGCTAGTCTGGACTGGCGATGCTTCAGGCACATCATGAAATTCTGGGATGGTAGCGTGGCATGTCATCCCAGAATACTTCGGACAAAAAAAAAAAAAAAGTCTTGTGGTCTCTAGGGCCCCCCACCCCAGACCTTCTGGTCCTTAAGGGGTTAATGTAAGAAATCCAAAAGCTCCTGCCTATTATTTAAAGCAGTACTACCACCCTTTCTAAACTTGCCCCCTAATAATTACCCATCTGGCAACTAGCTGCTCAATAGTCTAGTTGCCAGAATTATTACCGTATTATTGATAATTCCTACTGCTTCCAGATTGACAGCCAGAAAACAGCACAGACATCTTTTTGCACCTGCACTGTCAGTCCCAGTCTGCTCTAGGAGGCATTGCTGAGAGCCTCATGGCACCGGAAGGAACTGACAGCGCAGGTGCGCCAGCGTCACTATGCATAGATGTCTGCGCTGTTTCCTGGCTGTCAGTCCCGGGAACAGTAAGAATTCTCAGTAAGGAGGTAATAATTCTGGTGACTAGCACTGCTGAGCAGCTAGTCGCCAGATGGGTAATTATTTGGGGGCAAGTTAAGAAGGGATGATAGTTCCACTTTACCCCTTTGAGTGCCATTGCTTTGCAATGCATTCCGTATCCCTCTGGCACTCAAAGGGTTATATTATTAATATTAACTTTTATTTATGAAGTGCCAACATATGGTTTGGTCCGTGCAAAAGGGGAATATACAAACAAAACAATATACCAAGCATGCCAAAGCAGGGGGCCCTACTTGTGAGAGTTTTCAGTGCAGAGGGAGTAGAGGGACACAAGAGATGAAGGGAGGTAGTAGCATTATAAGGTGTGTAACTACAGGGGGTGCAGTAGTTGCAGTTTTATCGGGCCCAGAATCAGAGTAGTCCATTGGCATCATCAGGTCCCAATACCTTCTAGTTATGCCTCTGGGAGAATATTTTTGTGTTAGTGGGTCCCAATAAAATGTTTACATTGGGGCACTCTATTAACTAGTTACTCCACTGAGTGTAATACATTCAGTTACACAGGCTGGTAAACGAGAAGGTTGGACACAGGTTAAGTATGGGTGGATGTAATTTGTTGGGCTGGAGTGGAGAGAGATATTAAGACAGTGGAAGGAAAATGGTATGCACTGTGGGGGTAATCTTTTCTAAAGTGATTAGTCTTTAGAGAGTGCTTGAAGGTTGAAATGCTGGGTGAAAGTCAATTCAATTTCTACCATTAAGTAAAACAAAACAAAAAAAAGCAGCCAATGGTAGTTTTGCAAGCACAGTAAGCTATCCAGTAACCCATGCTGTCAGCTGCTAATGGGAGATACAAAATGACAACGACCAGTAATGTTTTGCCCATTGAGATCAATGGAACAGCTCTACCCATGAGCGATTCGTTTCTGTTAGTGCCAACACACAATAAACGGATACATTTACTGGAGGAAATTCTGTGCCTCCTTTTTTTTTTTTTAGTGTACAGCACACAAAGAAGATTCAAAACCATTGTTGAACAAACCCAAGCAGGGAACCAACAGCTCATACAACACATAGCACAATGACAGCAATGGCAAAACTTACCCCCTGCCCTACAAATAAGTCCTGGACAACTGACATTAAACCATCAACCCCAGACAAGGGGTTCACAAATCAACTACAATCTATGCCACAATACCCAAGCACAACAGGGGTTAACAAATATCAACAGATATGTCCACACAACACAATATGCACACCTGGCAATCGTTAAGCAACCCAAGCCTGTATGTGCAACACTCTCGCCGTTCTCAAACATGGCATGTTAACAGTGAGACCACTCAGAGAGCGATTATAAGCATTATGTTTCCATTGCAATACCTGCGAAGACAGAGAAGGGGTCGTACAAGGGCAGTGGGGCCCCAGAAACCCCTAAGCACACCTGAATATCTTTTGCCTGTTGCAAGAGCTGATGCTCCGGCTGGAGAGCCAGACAAAGGTCCATCTCCACCTGGAGGACCAGAACCACAACCGGACCTCCCACAGCTGTGGAGCAGCACAGGGATGACAGACAACCACAAAGACCCAGGATATTCCGCACAAGGGTCATGCTCTTCGGAATGACAGACGCTGAAGTGAGAGACTGCTACAGGTTGACAATGCACAGCATTATCTGCCTATATGTGGTGCTCAAAAAGCAGGAGTTCTACACAAGGGGAGGCATACCCAGAGACATGGGGGTCATGGACTGCATACGTGCTCATAAGAGCTCCCCCACATGAGGGACATCATTACATCAATTGAGAACATTTCCACTCCATCAATGCACAGATAGTGTGTGATGACAACATAGGATCATCCATGTCTATGCTTCCTATCCTGGCAGTTGTCACGGCTCCTACATCCTCAGGCAATCCTCCATCTACATAGACTTTGAGAATGGGACCTATACAGGAGGATGGCTGTTGGGTGAGTCCCCAATCATTTCATAACACACACACAGGGGTACTCAAATGATTAGTGAAAATCCAGCTTAGCATGGTCATCAAACACCAGAACAAAATCCCCAAACACTTGCACAGGAGCGCTACACTGAGGCTGTTGTCAGGACCAGGAATACGATTGAATGCACCTTTGGTCTGCTCAAAACTTGATACCAGTACCTGGATAACTCAGGGCTAGCTCTGCAATATGCACCAGGCAAAGTATGTGATATCATACTAGCATGTGCCATACTGCACAATATCGTAGTAGACACACGTCGATTGGAGGATATGGATCCAGAACCCATTGTGGAGGTGCCTGTTCCCAGGCCAGACAATGAGGAGATCCTGAGAGGGATGGATACACGAGACAGGCTAATCAGGGACATCTTTACTTGTGAGTATGATACATCAATCAGACACAGTGCACGTATGACCATGATTAGGCATGGTGAATGTGCGCAAAACACATACACACCAGAGATGACTGAGATGCATATGCCCTCCAACCTTGAAATTGCCAGCCTCAACTACACAACAACCTAGCTGGCACTGTAATGAACACATGCACCTGACATGCTATGTTTGGGTTGAATGGAGGCTGTGAATTCAACTGGCATCTGCAATTCGTTTTTGGCCATGATGACATTGCCACTCAAAGGATATTAACCACCCCCCTGAGAACACTGGTATACACAAATTGCCTATGTCCATCATATTCCTGAGATTAATTAACAGCAAATAATCTGAATTGGAGTTGAACATATACATATCATTCATAGAACCTTTGGAGCGATAGAGGGGTATCCAATGCATTGACATGGAATGCATTGGCAAACCCTCTGGTATTCCATCTGTTAAAGGGGTATTAGGGTATTATGATAACAACAGATTTTTGATGTTTAGTGTTGGCTGCTGCATCAGATTAAGTAATTGGGAGGGGTGTTTGCAGGGCCACCATTCTAACTTGTGTGTGTGCAGCACAATGACACACCAACACCTTCTGTTTCATGGTGGTTGGTTCATATACCTGTTTTTGTATTGTTACAATGTCCCATTCACATATTCATATGGCTAGTTAGCATCCCCTTGTTCTTAAACCTATGCGTTCTAGAGGGGTAGACAACCAATTGCGAAACAATGGGTTGCCTACTCCTCTGGAACACAAAAGGTTAATAGGATAATGATGGTTAATCCTCTGGCTAACTAAGCAGTGCAGTTTCAACTCCTGTCATTCCTTCCCACAGGCATCCATGGCATGACCCATCATGGAACAGAGGAATGTCCAAGTGATCCTGGTGAAACACTGACTCCATTTCCATGAAGCACACCTATTTCTACTGTTTGTTAGACCATATTGCATCATGTCATGTGACTGGTATGAGTCATATGGTGGGACTTGATGAGGGTACTTCTGTTCATACACAGTGGCACAAATGAATTACATGACCAGTCCCCAATGAGCCATTGCTATGTGTTTGCCCTGACACAATGTGGCTGTATCAGAGGTTATCCACACCATGACAAGTGAGGTGCTGACAACCTGCACAACATATATATTGTTCCAACTCAAGAGATATCATCTGAAATCTGTCAAAGAGTCTGCCCTTTGCTTGGAAATAATGGTTAGGATACTGTTCATAAACCATTTTGTCTGTGTGTGTATATGAGGCTGTATCTTTAAGCAGCATTAAGTTTCATTTTCAATAAACTGATTTTTGAGGAGTTCATCTAATAAATATCGTTGTAACACGGCCTCCCTCACTTTGAATAGGAATTTTATCTAACTGCACCTGGTGTTTTTATGTAGGGAAGATGTAGTGTTACATTCCTAAGAGAAGACGTGTTGAGAAACTTTTTTAATTGGCTTCCTCGTTAGGATGATTGGCAATTAGGGTCTTTCCTGATGATTCCTGGTAGTAGACTACCATCTAGCGGCATGGTAGATTTATTTCATCAAGTTGTATGTATATGGTGTTTACTAATCAGAAAACTTGATGAAAATGTAAAGATTACCTAATATGCTAATTCTATAAGGAGTGACCTATGAGAAATATTAAGCATGGTGAACTATTACACAGTAGCCATTTGGCTGTAAAGTTAGAATAATCTTTGGAGGTCATACAGTCCAATCACAGAAATAATAGGGTGAGATCAGATTGATAGCAATTTTAGATCATTGAGAGTTATAGGTAGCTAGCATTGCTGACACCTGCAGAGCCAGTTGTTTACTGTGTGTGTGGAAGTCTGCACATGAATGTATGGAATGCATTGGTGTCCACTGCAAGGATATACAGAAGATTCACAATAATGTTGTTCTGAGATGGTCATTGTGCTCCATTGATCTGGGGTTCAAAATTAACATTTACATTGCTGTCTGGGAAGTTTTCCTTCTGTTTCTCTTGTCTGTGGTTCTGGTACTTCATAGCTGGTTCTGTTTAAAAATTGCATTGTCTGCTTGATGGTATCAGGGCATGGATTTGATCATTTGGAATAGTCACATTTGTGAAAATCCTGACAGAACAAAGCAGCGTACACCACTTTGGATTGATTAATTGGCTGTTCCTTAATAGCCATGGTTCTATTAACCCCCGCTGCTGAGCTGTGTGCAGACATGGGTTTGTCATTATAATCTTTATGCTATATATTACACTGATATAGTTATATTATCATTGTGTTGCTAAATCCATACATTATTACTATTTCTTAGAATTATAGTGTGGTAATGCAAATTTGTACTGGGAAATGTATTTCACTATTATGTGTTACATACAGAGGTATGTATATTGAAAACAGCAGATAAATAGTTACATTCTATATGTAGCAGATCTGGGACCTTATGTCTTTCAGGTAGATTATCTCTTCTTGCAATATTGTGTATGTAGCAAAGGGTTGTTACTTGACATGTGTCCGTATTGAGCATATTTCAAGTGACACATTTCCTGCCACTTAATTGCTTTTGTGCATACAGCGTGGGGCAGGTGTTCTTACACTGCCACCTACTGTATTGTCTATAATTGCAAGGAACAATTAACCTTTGTTAAGCGGCTGTCTTCAAATCTTGCTAGCTTATACCTCTGGATACCTATATGTAAGGTTTAACCCTGTATGTGCTGGTATGTTATCTGATATATTTTATCATATTATAATTTATTTGTGCAATATATATCTTAGTCTAGGACTTGGTTGCATTAAGATATATTACTGAGTCAATTTTGTATACCCTTATTCCCAATTCACTGATTATTATTGTATTTTATATCACATTTTATTTACCCTTAAATAAAATTATATATATATTGTTTCACAAATATGAGTAATTGATTATTTTAATCAATTCTGTTAACTGTGAAAAAGTGTGTCATACCTCGATTGTGTACAAGATCTCAAATTTATTTATTTATATTTTGTTTATTTTATGCGAGATATACAGAGCCTGGTCTTCTGTCTTCTGCACTAAACATACATACTGTTTATGAACCCACAACTTTAAAGGGATAGTAATACTTAAGTATTACTAATCCCTGTAGCAAAGTACTACTTAAAAATAAAACGTATTGCCCCCAGTGTCATCTCTCAAACCTTTATGGTTTGAGAGATGATCACGTCTAAAGTTGCCCTCCCCCTTCCCCGTAGTCAGCATTCTAGCTGACTCAGGGAAATTCGGTCAGAGATCATCAGGCGGCTCTGCAGCAGAGCCGCGATTGCGTTAACTAAAAAAAAAACTTTCACTAAAACAGTCTTCTTCGTGTGTGTGCAAGCCAAGCACACGTAGAAGACCATTTCAGTGAAAGTTTTCTTTTTTAGCAACGAGATCTGGCTGTACTGGAGAGCCGTCTGAAAGTCGTACGACTCTCTTCCTTTCAGTCAGCTACAACGCTGACTACGGGGAAGGGGGAGGGAGAGGGCAACTTTAGAAGCGATCATCTCTCAAACCATAAAGGTTTGAGAGATGACACTGGGGGCAATACTTTTTTTTAAGTAGTAATTTGCGATAGGGATTAGTAATACTTAAGTATTACTATCCCTTTAACTATAAGTTGTGGGCACATAAACAGTATGTATGTTTAGTGCAAGCAGCAAGCCTACTACAAAAAATACAGTAAACCAATGATTAAGAGATATACTCATTGTAATATAACATTCAAAGTTACTAATAAGGCTAGCATTGTAATCTCTTATGTGTCAGATGGGCATTCAGTCTAATACTTTACCTTTTTATTAAACTAGAATAAAACCAAAATCACTTTGCTATCTGATATTATATTGCGTACCTCTCAATTGCATTCAAAGAGTTAATTTTCAGTTTAGGCAGTTAGGCACAGTTATATGTTTTACAGGCATCTCCAGACAAGGAGCAGACTGGCCCAGGGGGCAGAGAGAGGACAAAAATAAATTAAGTAATGTATCCTGGGTTTCCTCCCTAACCCTGTCTACCTACACAGTGTTTAGTTTATACTACAGTTTTGTGGGCAATCATTGGATAATCCTTTAAGTTCCAGTGTCCACAAAACTATAGTATAATCCTTTCAGTGCCTGTGCCCACAAAATTGTAGTGTAAACTAAACAATGTGTAGGTAGCCAGAGTTAGAGAGGCATGAGGGGGCACTATTATATGGAGGGGAGGGGGGCCCAAATTGTTACCTTGCCTAGGATCCCATGGAGTGTTAATCCGGCTTTGTGACTGCCTAGTGACTCTGGGCTGTCTTGGGGTTGTTGTGGCGTTCACACTGGAGGGGGTGATGGTTGCAGTTGACCCCTCAGTTGATTGGTGGGTTCTCTCCATCTACAGCCTCTGGAGGCGATTCTGCTCACCCATTTTGATTAGCATCTGGCCAAACATGTCAGTGAGTCTGGTCCCAATATGGCATAACTCTGTGGTGATGATGGCTTGCTTGGATTCAATTGCAATTAGGGTGGCTGTGGTTCTCTCCATGTGGCGCTGACACCTCCTGGAATAGCTTCTGGCTTCCCTCAGCAGCCTCCTCTAGATGCTGATGAACTACTTATTCATCCTGATCATTGGTGTAGCAGTGGCAAAGGTTGAGGGTGTGGATGGTGAACTTGGAGGTGCTGAGGATGCATCTCCTCCTTGGTCTGGCTCTACCTGTTGCCCATTGTTGTCCTCATTGTCTGTATGTGCTTCAGATACTGCAGCTGGTGGTGTGTATGGATAGGCAGGTGTCAGGGGTCCAGCAGGTTATGAATGTGAGGGTGATGGTTGTGCCCTCACCACATCTATCATCTCCTCATTGGCCACTGATGCTTGTTCCCATGGTTCACTGTGTGCTGGCAGGGTGAATTCTGTGACCATTTGAGGTTGATATGGCTCACCTATGTGGCCCAAATGTTCATAGTCAAGTGGCCATGGGCCATACCATGGCCCCTTAGATCTGTTGCCTTCCCACCTGGATGTTGGCTGAAAGCTGGGCTCCTGGTGTGCTTGCATCTAAGTGGGTGGCTGGGGTCATGCTGTGGGCCCATATGCCCCATATTGCAGGGTGCTGTCCATGGTGGGCATCCAGTGGCATTCTGTTGCTGGTGGTGGGGCCATCCAGTACTGGCCTGCGGTGGTGGAAGGCATACACCTCCCATGTGGTCTCCTCTGGTGTGCCTCCTGCAACATTCACTGTTGGCCAGTTGTGGGTGGCAGCCTGTTCTGTTATGGTGGTGGTGGTGGTGATGCTGACCTCCACCTGGTGCCCTCCCCTGGCTTTTCAGGGGCTGTGTCACGGGGGTTGATTGGATGTTGCTCCTCCTCACTGTCCCCCTGCTGTGCTGCAGGCATGGATGCTGTGTGGGGGGAAATTAGATGAGTGTGATTAATAACCTGAGCTATGACAAGAGGGATGCAAGATGATGACATTGACATGTGAGCACTTGAGTGCCAGGACGGTATCCCATGCATTGCAATGCATGGGATACCATCATGGAACTCAATACTAGATCTGCTTGACAAGATCCTGTACATTGATGAAAGTGACCTAAAGTGGTTGAGCTTTGGTTAACATATGTATCCAGAAGAGTGGGGATGGCAAGGAATACCTCCATACCATCCTCACTCTTCAGGATACAGATGATAACCAAAGCTCAACCTTGACATGTTGGATGTGTGTTTGTTCTGGTTCTCCTCGTAGGTGAAACATGTGTCCTCCAGCTGCTTGTGTTGCTGTGTTCCCCCGTCAGTGTGTGTTTGTGGGGTTACTTTGCCTCACTGAGTTGCTGATATTGTTTCGACTTAGTTGTCATGGTTGTATCAACATTGCAAATGTGTGTATTCAGGACCTTAGTTTATTGCACACGAGGCCTGTGTTTCAATCATGCAATGGGTTTTTGTTTGTTGAACTAATATGTGTGTACTGTGCCCTGTGGACCTGTTATATCAAGATCCGGTTAGCATTATACTGAGGTTGCAACCTCAGTATAATGCTAACCAGAGCTTGATATAATGATAGAAGCCATTCACACCACACAGAAGGGAAGCGTGAATGCGCTCCCTGGGGCAGCTGGGAGGTAGATGGGAGGAGAAGAAGAGCTGTGCTGTGCACATTATGCAGAAGTGCACAGCACAGCACAGAAGATAGAATATCTTTAAAAATACTTATATTTAGAAAAAAAACAGCTTTCCCAATACTACTTCATTAAAGCAGAACTACCACTGCCAAAACAATTTAGCTCCAATAATTCCCCATCTGGCGATTAGCTGCTCGGTAGAGCTAGTCGCCAGAATTATTACCGCGTTAAAGAGAATTATCCATTGTTCCCACGCTGACGGGTAGGACAGAGCGCAGGCATCTTTCCATAGTGACGTCTGCGCGACTGTGCTGTCAGTCCCAGCCGGCTCTAGGAGGCGTTGCTAGGAGCCGTTCGGCTCCTAAAGGGACTGACAGCTCAGGCACGCAGATGTCACTATGGAAAGATGTCTGTACTCCATCCTGCCTGTCAGCCTGGGAACAATGGAGAATTCGATTTAACAAGGTAATAATTCTGGTGACTAGTGCTACTGAGCAGCTAGTCACCAGATGGGGAATTATTGGAGCTCAAGTTTTTTAGCGGTGGTAGTTCCACTTTAACAAAACCTATGGTAAAAAAAAATGATAAGGTGATACATCCCCTTTAAATGCAATGCTCTCTACTCACCACTTCCCACTCTGTATACCTCTCTCTATCCTCAGCTCCTGGGCCCTGTGTTCAAGTTCTGAGAACCTCCAAACACAGGCAAGGGGTGTCAGTTGTTTTTGGATATATACAGGTTTATTTGAATGTGCTTGTTACTTTGTTGTGCTGTGACTGGTTGTGAGTTTGAACTCGTCTTGACAACGTTTAGCGTCACTAGATAACATCGACCATTATCTTGTTTCCTTTGAAGTCTACATATCTGGCTTTGTTTAGTAACTGAAAAGAAGGCACTGTAAGGTAAAAAAAGGTGCAATGCACATTTTGAGGCTACGTGTATTTTTTTTGGCTTAAGCTCGCTAGGCATTCTGATAGACGTCTTATTGCATAGCTGAGCTACTCAGACATGGCTAACGTTCTGTAATGATTTTTGCCTTACTGGCTGTTTTACAGAGCTGTATCCATTTCAACGCTAGAGGGGTATGTAATGCATTGCTTTGCAATGTGCTGCATACACCTCTTGCACATGAAAGTTATATTCAATCAAGAACCAATAGAGTGATAGGCAGCGCTCCTGAAAAGTGCTGTGTGAGGAAGAGATGGTTGGCAGAGGGTAAAGGGAGATTACGCAGATACTCGGAAAGGAGTTTGGATATATAAGGGAGAGAAGATTCGCAAATGACTTTGTCAGTCAGTGTTATTATTTAGTGTTTGATCCTGGAGGCAGTTTGGAGCCAGTGTAGGGCTTGACAGAGTGGGGCAGTGGGGCAGATGGGATAGTGAAAGAAATGAGCCTTGCAGCAGGATTCAGAGAAGACTGGAGTGATAAACACTACGACCCCTCAAGTAATATGCACAATATTGGTATCATTTTGAAATATCGCACTCCACATCGCGTGTCTTAAAATGTCGCATTTTTTGGTCGCGTCAATGCTAATGGCGCCTTCACAATGTTGCATGTTAAACATTCGCAAATTTAACATGTTGCATGTCTTAAAATGTCGCATTTGACATGTCGCAGGGCTTAAGGGTGCAAGAAGGGTGCATTAACAGCGCACATTACAAGAAAAGGAGGACGCTGTTGTGACGCATAGAGGGCTCAGTAATGATGCATTGAGGATGCTGTAGTGATGCATAGAGGGCTCAATAATGACGCATTGCGTCAAAACTTTTAGTGTGTTTTGGGTTGGTTTTAGTGTGTTTTGGATTGGTTTTTAGTGTGTTTTGGCTTGGTTTTGGACTGGTGTTTGTGTGTTCTGGGTTGGTTTTACTGTGTTTTGGCTTAGTTTTTAGTGTTTTTTGGGTTGGTTTTAGTGTGTTTTGATTTGGTTTTGGGTTGGTTTTACTGTGTTTTGGGTTGGTTTTAGTGTGTTTTGGGTTGGTTATTGTGCCCTTATTGCATCCTTAATGCACCCTTACTGTATCTAATGCGTCCTTATTGCGCCCTTAATGCGTCCTTATTGCGCCCTTACTGTATCCTAATGCGTCCTTATTGCTCCCTTATTACGCCCTTACTGTATCCTAATGCATCCTTAATGCGCCCTTACTGTATCATAATACATCCTCATTGCACCCTTATTGCATCCTTAATGTGCCCTTACTGTATCCTAATGCGTCCTTATTGTGCCCTTATTGCTCCCTTACTGTATCCTAATGCATCCTTAATACACCCTTACTGTATCGTAATATGTCCTTATTGCGCCCTTAATGCACCATTACTGTGTATTAATGCGTCCATATTGCTCCTTTATTTCATCCTTAATGTGTTCTTACTGCATCCTAATGTGTCCTTATTGTGCCCTTATTGCATCCTTAATGCGCCCTTACTACATCCTAATGCGTCCTTAAGTGCCTAACTTCAACATGTGATCGACATTTTGACGCAGAAGACACATAGAATGCGACATGTTGTGCTGGCGACATGTTGAATTTGCGACTGTTTAAATTGCGACATGCTGAATGTGACATTCGCAATGACGCGACCAAACAAATGTGTCATTTTAAAACTCACGGTGCAGAGGGCGACATTTCAAAAGTAAACCCACAATATCAATGTAGCTATCAGATAAACAATCACTTGGAAACAATAACAAAAGCTGTGAGCTTCACTCACCATGTATGAATACTTCTTTTGATAATGTCCTTATAGTATGCAGACACAATCCCCAGCCTTTTGATTGGTGCTGGATGTAGGATCTCCACTCCTCTCCACAATATAGCAACAAAGTATCCGCACTCGATAACTTGAAGTTGATAGTGTAAAATAAAACTTTATTCAAGGTTTGAAAGTATCGGGATACATATAGAGACAATGGGCAAATCACCTAATATCACTCATGACTACACTGGTCTTTACTCATAGGCTACTGGAGTGATGAAATTCTTTGGATGGGAAGACCAATTAGTGTAAGATTGCAATAGTCAAGATGCGATCTGTGGAGGGATTGAACTAGAATCTTGGTGGCACCTTTTGTGAGGAAATGTCATATTTTGGTGAGAAACCTTTTTGTCAGTGGAATCTGTTTGTGTGGCCTCGGTTTCATTTTCTCTCCTTTCACTCTCCCTCCATCCTCATATAAGCCTCACTTTCAATGACACGCAATCTGGTGTATCCATGCCTACTCTTCCCTTCCCATGTTTCATGCCAGTGTTCCTAGTTCTTGCCATTTGGATTGCTTCTCTGTTTTTGACTCAGCTTGTACAACTATCCTACTGTCTCTCTATGTTCGACCTGGCCTGTATGACTACCCATTTGCCTCTCTGTGTTTGATGCAGCCTGTACAACTACCCTGCTTTCTGTCTCTATTAAAATAGATCTATCAAGCTATTAACATTGCCCCCGAATATATTACTAACCAAGCGATATTCAAAGTCATTGTATCCTTAACGGGATAGTAATGTTTCAAAATAAAAGGAGTTCTGATTAATCTTCATAGTATTTGGGCCATGGAGACTGTTATTACAATACTGTCAGAGTTGTAGTTCAAGGGTAATTGAATGACAAAGTATCACCCTCCCACCCCTTTTACTGATGTAACACTACTCACTTCAGAACAGAAAGGTGATGTCCAGATGGCTTGCAGAGAGAGATAATCTTCAATTAGCATAAGGGTACAACCTGTCAAAGAGGGCAGGGTTTTCATTGTTCTCTCAGTAAGAAGTTGTGTTGTGAGCTGTCTGGTCTCAAGACCAGATTCCACATCTGAAGGGAGGCAGCTTACACTAGGTAAAAGGAGTGGGAGGGGGATACTTTATCATTCAATTACTCTTGAACTACAACTCTGACAGTATTGAAATAACACTCTGCATGGCACAAATATTATGAAGATTGTTTGGAGCTGCTGTTTTTGTGAAACATTACTATCCTTTTAAAGGGATAGTAATGTTTCATAATAAAAGCAGCTCTAATTAATCATCATAGTATTTGGACCTTGGAGAGTGTTATATCAATTCTGTCAGAGTTGTAGTTCAAGAGTAACTCAATGACAGTCTCCTCCTCCCGCCCCTTTTACTGATGTAACACTGTTCAGCCAGATCAGAAGGGAGGTGCCCAGGTAGACTGCAGAGAGGGACAATCTTCAATTAAGATAAGGGAAAAACCTGAAAAACTTGTCAAGGTGGGCAGGGTTTTCATTGTTTTCATAGAAAGAGGATTGTCCCCTGCTGTTATCTGTCTAGTCTTACAACCAGATTCCACATCTGAGAAGAGATGGCTTACACTAGTAAAAGGGGCGGGAGGAGAAACTTTGCTTGTGAATACCTCTCAAACCATAAAGGTTTGAGAGATAAGACTCATATCGTTCTTCTTGTTTTTTTAATGCCTGCAACATAAAATAAAGATAAAACAAAGTATTACTATCCCTTTAAGCTCAATAAGTCAGTGTTATTGCAGAAAAAACACATCTTTGGCAGGAACAAGAGGACAGACAGCACAGGCATCTTAAAGGAAATGTACCTCTGAGTCTGAGCTGTCTGTCCCGTTCATTGCCAGCATTGGTGAGTGTCATTCCTTGGTGCCTTAAGGCACCTGAAGGGACTGACCGCACGGGTGCACAGAGCTTCTCTATACAACTACCCAGCTTTCTTTCTGCATTCTCCCCGGCCTGTACAACTACCCTGCTATCACTCGATGTTCGACCCGGCCTGTATGAATACCCAGTTCCCTTTCTGTGTTCGACCCGGCCTGTACAACTATGCTTACCATCTTGTTTCTGGTAGGTGCATCTTCATCTGCTCCTACCTACCCTTTTACCAAATATTGTGCTAGTTGCATCCTCATTGTGTCCCAACTGGGCACTTGTGGAGTAGCCATTTTATCTCTTGGAGAGTAGTCCACCTTCTGGGGGCCCCAATAGCTAGCCTTGCTCCCTAGTTACTCTTCCTAGAGTGCACTCTCCTCACCTCTGGTGGGTGTAAGCTGAGTCAAGCAGTACAATTAAGCAATTATAGCCCACATTCACCAGCTCCGCCCTCTGTAATCCTCTTCCTAGTACTTCCTCTCCTGTAGGATATTGCCATTGTTGATAAAACAATGCAAAATGTGTTGAAAAATTGGACTTCTATTATTGATTGTTTATGGATTTTTTTAACTAACTATATATATTTTTTATATACTGAATGTGGGAAAGGTGTCCTTCTTCATTCTACTGTGAACCTGAGCAGAGACAGGTTTAAATCTCTTTGCCTGTGAGCATTGTTGTTAGGTGTATAAGCCCATATCAATCATCATTACAAGTGAGTACCCTCTCTTGTCTTTCCCTTTTTTCTGCATTTTATTTCTGGATGGATATAAGAGGAACAACCTGACACTAATTCCGAGAGTAATTGTATACAGAATCTTTTGAATACAGTTTAAAGATCCCTCCTGCTTGCTTTTTGTGCAACATGTAAGTGTTGGTTGTGGGCACAGGTTATATATAATTTTTAATTTGGTGGAGATCTTAGTGTATGTCAGGAATACAGGAAACTGGATCCCAATAGTTGGACAAAGGGCTGATAAGATGCCTAAGGCTCACAGTCTCTGCAAAAGAAGCTAGGTAGTGAAGCTTGAGTGTGAGATTGGGGAGCGGTGCCAGAAACCACTGTACCCTTGCTGTAGTCAACACTGTATTAAAGGTGCTGGTTGCAAACCCAGATGTCCCACTCCACTGTGAAGTAGTCAACACAACCAGATAAGTGGAGGAAGGCAGAGTTCAAGTGAAGTCAGTACAGACTGAAGTGGAAACAGGTGGAGTTTGATCGAAGTCAAGGTACAAGCCAAGGTCGAGACTGGTGGAGTTCAGGTAAAGTCAAGGTACAAGCCGAGGTTAACCAGAGAATTAAATACAGAAAACAGGAAACTAAGTCTTCACCAGGGATAACAACTGAGCCCTGGGAGCTCAGGCAGGCTGGTTTAAATAGTCTCTAAACAAGGTACAGCTTAGGCCATTAACCAATAAGTGCCAGAAAGAGTAAAGGTATAATGTTGCTACAGGACAAGCTGCAGATGAAAGGTCCTCTGGGTCAAAGAAATTTCTCAGATTTTGAATAACGTGACACTAAAATGACTAAAGTGTCCCTAATCCTAGTGTAATCAGTATTTTCATTTGGATTAATAATGTTACCTACTTTGGCAACCTCCTGTGAGATTTTCTGTGTATGTAAAATAGGGCTAGGTTTAAAGGCAGCCGTTAGCCCAAAAAAACACTACCGGGTTTGGTAAGTTGTATTTAGCAATATAAAGAGCCGTCTAAAGAACAGGTAACGGCAGCTTGATAATCCTTACTGCCTATACACTGACGTGCATTGAGACGCATGGAAAAAGAATCCCCAGAGCCATCTAAAGGCTTGTGGTACTGTTAGCGGCTGAAAAAAAGATACACTTAATGGACAAAAGTTAAGACCCACTTTTCTTAGCCATTAGAAACTCAACGGTCAAAATAAACACCTGTTACATAGGAAAACACACAAAATGTATACCGCACAAGCAAGTAAATGCAAAAAATAACCCGTGCAATGCCAAAACATCACTCTCACACACAACAACAAGCAACACCACAGGGACAAGGACTTCCAAAAAAACAACAACATAACATGGCACGGAACAATGGGGGTTATTACCAAACACGGACACCTGCCAATACAAAACGAGCTCACTTGTGCAACATCACTGCACGATCCAGATGCAACCTGCACCCCACAACTTCACACCCGCAACTGGCAGAGACATACCAATCACAACACACCGCATCTTAAAACACACACACACCTGCAAACACTTACCTGGACAATAAACAACTTCCCATTGGTCAGCACTCACCTCATCACTACACCTACACTACGTCCTACCAGATACTTAAAGGGACAGCTCACCACACTTACTTGTGGCTTGTTTTCCACTCAGGGAGAGATAGAGAGAGAACAATAAGTATGTTGGGATACTTATTGATGAGAAGACTGCGGAGAAGGTGTGCAAGGGCGAGGGCTAGGGAACACCATCAAGCCCTAGGCACACCTGATCAGCAGCCTTCACCTGTTGCAAGTGAGGAGACTCTGACTCAGCAGTCACACAGGAGCCCATCCCCACCTGGAGGACAGCATTTGCCTGCAGATGCACAGCTGCAGCAACAGGATGCTCCACAGCAACAGGATGCTCCTCAGCTGCCACAGGGACCCCTGTAGCAGCGGAGGATGTATAGACAACCACCAAGGCCCAGGGTATACCGCCCAAGGGTCACTACCTTTGGAATGACCAATGACAAGGTGATTGATCGCTACAGGTTGAGGCCACACAGCATCATTGCCTTGTATGAGGTCATCAAGGATCAGGTGGATCCCATCTACATCCACAACCGTGCCCTATCTGGCCTGCAAAAACTGCTGTGTGCCATACACTTCATGACAAGTGGCGCCTTCCAGTCCACTGAGGGTTACGCATTTGGCATGTCACAGGCCACATTCTCCAAAGTGCTGGCCCAGGTCTTACCAGGCCTCAAAAGCAAGGTCAGTACCTACATACATTTCCACACCACCAACATGGAGTGGATACATCTCAAGCAGGGCTTTTACGCAAGGGGAGGCATGCCCAGGGTCATGGGTGCTATAGATTGCACCCATGTCCATATCAAAGCCCCAGCATGTGACCCACATATCTTCATCAACAGGAAGAACTTCCACTCCATGAACGTGCAGATGGTGTGTGACAGCGACATGAGGATTATGAATGTATGTGCAAAATATTCTGGCAGCTCTCATGATTCGTACATTCTCCAAAACTCCGCATTACACAGAGACTTCGGGAATGGAACTTATACAGGGGGATGGCTACTGGGTGAGTTCACAATACGAAATCACACCACATCCACAGGTGTACACACAACACTGCTCACCATGCTCCTGACTCACAGTAGTACGTCCACCACACAAAACATCATTCCCACAACATGTGCTCCTTGTCTCACCATGTCACTCACATTCCACAGGTGATGCTGGCTATGGATACAAATCCTGGCTACTGACCCCGGTCGCCAATCCACAAACAGATGCCCAGGAAAGATACAACCAGGCTCATGGCAGACCCTGGAATGCCATTGAGCTGACCTTTGGCCTCCTTAAGTCCCGATTCCGATGTCTGGACCACTCTGGGGGAGCACTGCAGTATGCCCCAGGAAAAGTGTGTGACATCATAATGGCTTGTGCAATAATGCACAACATCGCAGTGGACACCAGGCTGGTGGATGATATCCAGCCCCCCTCACCATACCAAGTGCCCATGGACATCGGCCATGTTGAGGAAACCCAGAGAGGGCGCAGATCAGAGACAGGCTCATCACGGACCACTTTAGCTGTGAGTATAACACAGGTATTCAAACAATCCATGCAAGTCCTCCATCGGTCCTGTGAATTGGTGCTAACACACGAACCACACCACACATGATGCTCTGTTTCACGCCACAGGATCATTGACACAGCACTGCACTGCAAGCAGTATGGCCCCAAACATCATCCATGCCATGGACATGGCATATTGTGTGTGGGGATTTTAAAACCATCTTCCATTCCCTTCTCCACAATGACATACATACCTCAAAGATATCACGCACACCCCCAGGAGAACAAAGGTACAACACATAACCCATGTTCAGCATCTTACAGGGCTTGAATGACAGCAACTAACGTGATTTGCCATGATCATAGCCAGAGCAACCATGGTATCCTTGTAGCGAAAGAATGTTATCCAATGCAATGCATTGGATAACACTCTGTCACATCAGGGGTTAAAGGGCCATTAGAGTCAACACGGGACCTGTAGTTTGTTAGAGCTGAGAAGAGCAGCAGAGGGATGTATCTACAGTGGTATAGCTACACAACGTAGAGGTCATGAAACATAGATCAGATCTCCAGGGACACCATGCTGACCTGTGAGTGTGCAGTGATATGTGCCCCTGACATAAATACACACACCAACAAATATGTCCTTATAGTTCCATGAAACAAATAAAACTGGGCTGCCACTGTCACTCTCACAGTGGCAGCCCAAATTCATTAGTTTCATGGAGCTCTCACAACATACTTGTTGATGTGTGTATTCATGTCAGGGGCACATATCCATAGGGCTGGTTCACATTTCCTTAGTTCTCTACATAATGGGTTACAGACAAGTACACAACACATTACAAAGCAATGGTTTGTGTACTCACCAGTAACTAAAAATATTGAGGGGATTATGAAGTTGAAATTGTTGTAGCTTGATGATCAGTTTGAGGCTGCTGCTCCAAATCCTGTCCTCTTGTCTCACAGGCATCCATAGCATGATCCATCCTTGAACTGAAGATTTTCCATGTGACTGGATTGATGTCTTGACAACACCCCTATGAAGTGATTGTGTTGGTGATGCAATGTTTGACCTACTGGAACATTCTCATAAAGACACAGAAAACACAAATTCATGTGCGTACTAACATCCAGGTATCAAACCTGTACAGTTAGAATGCTCATCTACAGAGTTGTCAAACCTTGTGGACAACACATGAGCAGGACAGTAGTATTACTAAAGTAGTAATATTTAGTTTCAAAGTACGTTTAGTGTGCTCATACAAGTGTTTAATGCATATAGGCAATATACCTAGAAAACAAATGTATGTTCTAATGTACTTTCAGACACAATTAAGAACCATCACTATTCAATCTGTGTCTGTATGAAGAAATGTTGGATTACACGTGTCAATGTGCAACCACACTCAAGGCTAGAGTATCCCCCATACTTGGGAAGGCATGACCCACATCACAGGAGTACACTACTTGTTTCCCAGTGAGTGGACTCTGTGTTGTATTCATGCAAACCGATGATGGCAGTGATACACTAATGTGTGTTGGGAGAAAGAGGTGATACAGGGGACATCATAATGGTGTGTGCAATACTGCACAATGTGATTTCATGTCCACTGTTTCTGTGTTGCTCAATATAATCAATGTTCTGAGATTGCTTTACTTTGACATATCTCAGAACATGGGCTACATCAATAAACAACTAGACTAAGTGGACAAGTGTTATCACTGGTGAAGTGTGTTACATCCTTAATAAAACAACAACACAAATTACTAGATAACTCAATGCTCACCCCAGGATTTCAATGTGTGTGCTATGCATTGAAATCCTATGATGAACATTAGATTCCTCAGTAAGTTAGTTTCACAATAACAGTGTGAATCAAAGACTATTTTGCTGTTTGTTCCATCTGTCCTGCTTTGTTAGTTCTCTGCTAAGTCAAATAGCTGTCTGTTTGTTTAACGCCTTAAATACAACAATTGATGCAGACAAATGTTGCACCAAGTGTTGTGCTAAGGGGTATGTTTTGTTCAAATTCAACCTACAACATGGCCATATAACACTTTCATGTTAAATGGCTCCAGGGATGGATTTGCCAGTTGAATTTGTACAACGGTGTGTGTGTGTGAACCCATGTTGTAACATCCCACAAACATGTTACCTAGGCAGAAGTTGTGTTCACTACATTGCTTGGCAATTCATTGGAGACAACTCTGCCACCCAATCTATCACTAAACACAAAGCATATCAGACAGGATTCAAAAGCACAGTTACTTTTATTGAGGGGAAAAAGAACAACTTGGGCAGTTTTTTTTTTTTTTTCTTGAGAGGGACCTTGGACTGGGTGCTAGAGGTGGATGCCCTGGCTGATTGCCTGGTCACCCTTTGGCCCCTAGGTGTGGCTTCAGGGGTCACACTGGAGGGAGTGGTGGGTGCAGATGACCCCTCTGTGGACCGCATCTCTCTCTCTACATGCATGTTCTCCCTGCGGTTGTGGTCCCTCAACTCCACCAGCACCTGGCCAAACATGACCATTATCCCCGTGTGGTACTGATGGAGTTGTGTGTTAATCCACGTCACCTCCAACTCCAGGGCATGGATCCTTGCTTCTATCCTGAAGGTGTTCATCCGGGATTCCCTTCAGCTCCTTGATATATTCTGGTCAGTGCTGCAGCATGCCGGAGTAACCTCCTCTGTAGGGCCATGCACTCCGCTTCCATACCCTTGAGGAGTCCAATTCTGGAGGTGGATGTGCCCGGTTACTCTGCTGGTTGGGTTCCTGCTGCTGCTGTGTCTTCAGCTGCTGCTGTGCCCTCTACTGCTGCTGAGTATGCTGTGGCTGCTGCTGCTGTGACAGCTGGTGGAGTGGCTGGTGCAGATGAGGGGCATATGCTCACCACATCAAGTGACTCACTGCTGCTCACTGATGTCTGTCCTCGGTAGAGGGCGCCGGGGCTCCCCAATCAGGAACAGGAGTTGGTAGTCGCGTGGCCAAGGGTCATATCTTGGCCACTGGTATGTGCTTGGCCCCCACCTGGGATCATACCTGGGACCATGCTGCGGAGCCATCCAGGAGGATAGGTCCATCTGGGTGGAATATGGGCAATATTGGGTGGTGCACACAGTCCCTGGCAGCCATTGCCTCCCTTGTGGTGGTGGTGGTGCTGCTGGAGGGTGGTAACTCCTGGAGGTGGTGGGATGCATCCACCTCTTCTCCTGTTGCATCCAGCCACTGTACTGGGGTAGAGAAACCAGTTGTGGAGCAGCCAGTTGGGGATCAGCTGGTGGAGGTGCAGCTAGTTGGGTAGCAGCCGGTGGAGGTGCAGCCAGTTGGGTAGCAGCTGGTGGAGGGCAGCCAGTTGGGTAGCAGCTAGCTGTGGAGGAGTTGTGGGTGGTGAGTAATGTGGCCAGCGGCTGGTCCCCTCCTCTGTATACTTGTCACTGGGTGGTGAAGTAGCCTCCTCCGTGGTCTCCTGCTGTTGTGGAGGCCCGTAAACTGTGTGGAGAAATGAGATTGTGTGATTAGTAAACGTAGCCATGATGGGATTAAAATAATATTAATACTTAAAATGTGAAGTGAAAAATATATGTTGTAGGGTTCATCACCCTGAGTAAAACAAGGGTACTCCCACTGCTGAAGGGCTTCATTCAAAAAGTCTCACAGCTCAAACTTGAATATTTCAGTGGCAATATCCCAGTGACCTGAAATTGTACATTGGCGCTGTTGCTTCATCATCCTATGGAGATTCATGGTCCTGGGACCAGAGCTGTCCATAGGATGGTGTAGCAACAGAGCCACTGTACAATTTCAGGCCACTGAGATATTGACCCTGATATATTCAGGTTTGAGCTGTGCGACTTTTTGAATACAACACCTTTCAGCAGTGGGAATACCGCTGTTTTACTCGGGGGATAAACCCTACAACATATATTTTTAATTTCACACTTTGAGTATTACTATCCTTTAAAGGGATGGCAATGGTTAATTTCACCTTGATGTAATATTGTAGGCATTGTAAAAAGATGTGAATCGATGTTAGTCCTACCCCTCCTACCCTCATGGTTAGACAGATATTGCTCAATGTGACAGCTGAAGATATCAGTCATTTGATCACACGGAGGCTCTTCAGCAGAGCCAAAATTGACCCTTTTAGAGATGGTCTACAAAGTGTGCCTGGTTTGCAAGCACACTCTGTGGACCCTTCCAATGAAATACTCATCTCCAAATGGGTCAATTTTGGCTCTACTGAAGAGCCTTCATGTGGTCAAATGACTGATATCTCCAGCTGTCAGAGCAAAATCTGTCTAACCATGAGGGTAGGAGGGATAGGACTAACATCGATCCACATCTTTTTACAGTGCCTACAATATTACATCAAGGTGAAATTAACCATTGTCATCCAGTGCAAGGGACACAGAAAGGAAAATGGTCTGATATGTATGTGGATATGTACCTTTCATATGGGTACAAAGATATCCTTACTAGGTATGAACTCAGAGATCAGTTCAGTACATGCGATTGTCTTACTGCCTATATATGTGCACCCATCACAAAATAACTTTTATTCA
Source organism: Rhinophrynus dorsalis (assembly GCA_037306005.1). NCBI lineage: Eukaryota > Metazoa > Chordata > Amphibia > Anura > Rhinophrynidae > Rhinophrynus > Rhinophrynus dorsalis. Next base: position 330,971,732 of record CM074719.1, on the reverse strand, counting down.
TATCAATAAAAACATACCTCATATATCCCATCTAAGTAAGATGGAATATACTAGGTATGTGTATTCTGATGATATCAATAAGAGTTAATTTATGATGGGTGCACATATATGGGCAGTAAGGCAATCATGCATACTGAACTGATCTCTGAGTTCACATCTTGTTGGGACATATTTGTACCCATTTGAAAGGTACATATCCACATACATATCTGACCGTTTTTTTGTGTACATATCTTTTTTGAACAGATCTGCAGTGTGATTCGAGTGTTATTCATCCCTATGTTATCAGTTAATCCCGTACAAGATTTTGTATGATTTTACATGTCACTCTCTGATTGTCATGATGGTATCCTATGCATTGCATTGTGATGCATGGGATACGACCCTGGCAATCAGATATTGATATACTTGACAGGATCCTGTCCATGAGGTCTGTTCCAGCTGAATCCTGAAGGGCACAATCAAGCCAATATTGATGGATTACTTTGATTGCGGCCTGTATTTTTTTTTTCTGTATGAGCCCATCCATCCTTCTGAGTGTGGTAGCCGTACTCAGAGAGAGCCATCATTCTTTGCCTGTTGTTGGCCAAACTACAAAGGTTCATATTTGGTTCCCATGTGTATCCTGCAAATAGTGGCTGGTGTACCATCAAGGGCATCAGCACTCCTGAGGATCCATGTGTGAATCAAATGTGAGATATGTAATTTCAAGTTAGAGTAAATGATTGCCTACACAACACCAAGGCCTACTTTTTCACCTTTAACCCTTTGAATGCCAGAGGGGTACGGAACGCATTGCTTTGCAATGCGTTCCGTACCCCTCTGGCACTCAAAGGGATAATTCTGTGTAATTTTTTTAGGCCTGTGTGTTGCACAAACAACCAGTTATTCTCAGTGGCACTGTGATGTGTGACCTGATCCATCTTTTTTGTGATTCAGTAAGCAGTGATGAAGACCTGATGAACTGAACATGATGATGACTTCTCCAGTGATCTCATTTCCAATGTTTTCTATGGAGTGTATATGATGTGACCTTAGCAACTTGATTCACATTATTGAATATTCTCCATAGACTAACATTGGGATTGGTGAAGTGAGGGTATGTAAGGGTTAATTTCTCTCCATCATATCTTTTTCACCACTTAGTGAATGTCCCCTGTGTAGCATGTAATTGTTAGCCTATCAACTTGTGTTTGTTGTCTGGTTAACCCTTTGAGTACCGGAGGGGTTGCCAAAGCATTGTTGAGTGATACATTGACCAGGGAGTTTGGGCCTTGTTGAACTTTGACATTTGTCCTTGTCTTGTGTCCTGTTTTAACCCTCAGGGTGCTGTGTTGGTGCAGTTGTGTGGATGAATGATGGGCATATGTTGGGATGTGACTGTGTTTCTGTGTATTGGTTGTGTGGTTTGATGTGATGTTTGGTTATGTGATGCTGCACTTACCAGTAGTGTGGAGGCTCCTCTCTTCCCCAGTGTCGGATCCTCCAGGGACCCCCTCTATGAGTGTGGCGGACATGTTCTATCACACCATCTCCTCCCATCTGCAGAAGGTGATCGGGACAGGTGGGCCACCTCCAGTACCTCTGGCGTGCTTGGCAATTTCTGCCAACATATTTCTGACCACCCTCTTGCAGTTGTCCCATCTTTTCTTTATAGAGTCCACGTTGCTCCTGCATGTGGCCACAGCATTCACCCGGCTGCAGATCTGGTTCCATGCCGCCTTCCTCCTCGCAGACAGGCCAGGGACCTTCTCCCTTGGGAAGAGGATGGTCTCCCGCTCCAGCACAGCCTCCACGAGTGCCCTGTTCTCCTCCTCAGTATAACAGGGATCCTTGATCCTCAGCTCCGGCATGCGAGGAGTCTGAACCAGACTGCCCTGCCTGTGCTGCCCCTGCCTGTGTATGGTGGTCTCCACCATGTACCCCTCGCCCCACTGCAGGTTCTGTACCTGGCCTCCGTATACCTGCTCTTCTGGGACTGGTCCCCCTCTGCCCTGCAGATCTCCCACCCCTACTCTCAACAGGGAATTCCTGCTCTACTTCCTCCTCCTCCACTACTCTCCAATCCCTCTCTCCTGTCCTCCTCTCCTTGCCATCACTCACACCCAGGCACTCGCCCAGGCCCTCACAGACACACTCGATCCCACTCACTCTCTGTCAAAGTGTAAAGTGCTATGAAAAAGACTATGTGTATATATTTGTAACGGTTTTATTTGACACTCAGACACAGTAGGTTAGGTAAAACACAGTTTTATTAAACAACTCAGAATAACAATAACCCTCACGGGTCCAGTAATATATATATATACAAAATATAGTACTGACACAGGACAGGTTACAGTAATATATACCCACACGGGTCCAGTATATGTACAGTTCAGCAACAACAATATACTGACACAGGTCAGGAAAAGTTTGTGTGATTCTCAAACAAGGCAGCAATGAATGGGTTACTATTAGGCCAGGAAGACTGACAGGCCCTAATAGCGTGAGGCCCTTAAGACTCTCACTCTGCAGAGTGCACAAATAGAAAGTGATGCCACAAAAGTAAACGGAGGCCCTTGACGAGCTTGTGGACTGTCGTAGCAGTAATGGAGGACTGCGAAAGTATGCCCAGAAGGGCACCCAACGGAGACTGCACGGATAGAAAGCCGGTGGAATATGGCACCTTCCCCGAAGGGGTTAATGAACGATCAGACCAATGTCGACTGCCCAATAGAGAGAACAGCCTGAGGCGCCCAGAGTAAGACCAACCTCAGCTTTATGGCAGGAAGAAGGGTCAAGCGTACCGTGGTGCACAGGTGGATGATACACACCGGAATGTTGCCCACGTGACACAGACAGATACCGAGACTAGACTGCTGAGAAACACAATGAGACAACAGTGACTCTGTCCAGAGACAGCAAGGAGCCCAGATGACAACCCCAAACCGTGGGCCGTATGGGGCCTCAGGCAGGCCTAGATACACGGGCAATTGAGCCCAACTGGTCCGGTACACAAAGCAGGAACGTCAGCCAATACGAGTCGGTACACAGAGCAGGAACGTCAGCCGGGCCGGGTCGGTACACAGAGCAGGAATGAGATAGAAGAGTAGTCAGGCAGTCTGGGTCGGTACACAGAGCAGGAACGGATACAGCAGAGTAGTCAAGCAGTCCAGGTCGGTACACAGAGATCACACGAGAACTGGAACAAGCGCTGGTAACAGAAACACCACGAAAGGGCACCAGAGAAGTGAGAAGGCCCAGGATTTAAGGACAAATACTGGGCGGGACAAAGCCACTTCAGCCAAAAAGCGTCAGCAGTGAGCAAAACTGACAGAATGTCGCCAGCATAGCACGGGCACCGTGATAGTATGTGTATGTGTTTGTGTTTGTATGGGTGTATGTGATATGTGCAAAAGTGTGATATGTGTCGAATTAAGTGCACCTCTTTCCAAACTCCAAACTTCAAAAACTCCTTCTACCTTCAATGTACTCTCCTGTCTCCCTCACTCTAATCACTATCTTCCGCTACTGGGTCCTGTGCTCTAGCTCACTAAAAGTCAAAACACAGACAGGGTGTGACTGTTATTTTGGGGTATACATAGGTGTATTTGAACACTTTTGATACTTTGGGGCCTTGGGATTGGCTGTAGGTTTGAATTTTGTTTGTGCATCTATCAGGGTTGCTAGCCATCGCCAGTCGTAATATAACATTTTGACTTAAAGGGATAGTAATACCTAAAATGTAAAAAAAAATATGTTGTAGGGTTTATCCCCCTGAGTAAAACAAGAGTACTCCCACTGCTGAAAGATGTTTCATTCAAAAGTTATTAATTTTCAAAGTTGAATTTTTTAGGTGCAATATCACAGTGGCCTGAAATTGTAGAGTGGCACTGTTGCTACACCATCCTATGGAGATTTATGGTCCTGAGACCAGAGCTGCCCATAGGATCGTGTAGCAACAGCGCCACTCTACAATTTCAGGCCACTGTGATATTGCACCTAAAAAATTCAACTTTGAAAATTAATAACTTTTGAATGAAACATCTTTCAGCAGTGGGAGTACTCTTGTTTTACTCAGGGGAATAAACCCTACAACATATTTTTTTTTACATTTTAGGTATTACTATCCCTTTAAGTTGTGTTTTAACGGGTGTTTGGAACGCACGGTGATGAGAAAGCAGGTGCGACTCAGGTTTTTGTGTTACGTGTTTTTGTTGTGCCTACGCTCATTAGCTATTCTTGTAGACTTTCTTTTAAATCCACCGTAAATCATGTGTTATTTGCGGCCGATGTGCCTTTTTTACTTAGCGGCTGGTTTAACGTGAACCTTTAAATCTAGCTCATAGTCCTGATATATAAGCATACTTACCAAAGTTTCAAATGGCCAGAAGGGGGACACTTATTTTATGTACGATTGCCAGGGGCATAGATGGGAGACAGGGCATTACTGAGAAGAGTTAGGTTATTTCATGATCTATTTACACCTCTTTGTGTAACTGAATAAATGATTTGGAGCAAGTCCAAAGTATTATATTTACACAGACTGATGTATAAATACACATACTAAAGTTAAACAAACATTAATGTGAGTTTTATTGCTGTGGAACAATGCAATACACTTATTTGCACACCACACAGTGTGATCTCCTAAAAAAAAAGGGACACCAGGGTGGGAAAGAGGGACAGAGGGATGCGGGTCTCAAGAGGTATTGTCACTCCTAAAGAGCGAGCAACACTTGGGAGATATGAATAAGGAACATAGTGCTTTAGGATTGATGTCCTAATATGTCTCTTATATAATATAGTGAGGGCTGCTACTGTTCTTGCTGCTGAAATATCTCTGCAACCTCTCTGTTCTCCCCTTGTCCAGGTCCAGTTCAAGATAGGGGCTGATGGAGCTGAAGCCCACCGAATTCTGAAATTTGTTTTTCATTATTTTTATTAATTATTTTAGCTTTAATATCTTTTTTTATATTATATTTTTTAAAACTTATTTTTCTTTGTAATTTTTTTTTCATAATAAGAAACATGCTCATTCATCTACAAGAAAGACTTGGAGGGGATGGGGAGTAACTGGAGAAGAATCTTCCTCATTAGGGTGGAGTAGGCCATTAAGTTAAATTAGACTTATTAAGCCCTTGAATGCTAAGGAGGTAACTAATGCATTGCAAAGCAATGCATTAGAGACATCTCTAGAATTTGAGGAGGTTAATGTTCACATTTAGATCAATAGGAGTTTTGGGAAATGTATATCTCCTCTGCTGTGAAATTGTTTTGTCCCAGAATTTCTCCAGTTTCTCTGTGAACATTGGACCCTAATTTAAACTCCATAAACAATGGTGAGTCTTGTTTTGATATTTATCTGTATTATTTGGTGTTACAGTGGAATTTCTCTCAGCAGCTAGCGGAGTAGAAGCTCCATGGCAGATCACACACACAGCCATGGAATTCTAATAGATTAACAAGTGACATCACTTATCTGCTCTGGTAAAACTAGAGGTCACAAGGCCAAGCCTTTGTATATTGAAAGTAACAAAGTCAGATTTTTTTATTCTTTGCTTTTCTTTCCTAGGCAGTAATTTGTAATGAAACACACTGCCAGCTCACAAGTCTGTCTGTTTATTGATTTATTCATTCATCAAATGTTTTATCAGGGAAAATACACAGAATACACAGATTTCTCTTGTTTGCAAGTATGGACTGGAGCTACAATATAAAGTTACACACAAAAAATAAATAAATATATGTGTGTGTGTGTATATATATATATATATATATATATATACATATATATATATATATACAGTAATGTGCAAAGGTTTTAGGCAGGTGTGAAAAATGCTGTAAAGTAAGAATGCTTTTAAAAATAGACATGTTAGTTATTTATTTTTATCATTTAACAAAATGCGTAGTGAGTGAACAGAAGAAAAATCTAAATCAAATCAATTGGTGTGACCACCCTTTGCCTTCAAAACAGCATCTATTCTTCTAGGTATACTTGCACACAGTTTGTTAATGAACTTGGCGGGTAGGTTGTTCCAAACATCTTGGAGAACTAACCACAGTTCCTCTGTGGATTTAGGCAGCCTCAGTTGCTTCTCTCTCTTCATGTAATCCCAGATAGACTCAATGATGTTGAGATCAGGGCTCTGTGGGGGCCATGCCATCACTTCCAGGACTCCTTGTTCTTCTTTATTCTGAAGATAGTTCTTAATGACTTTGGCTGTAAGTTTGGTTTAGTTGTCATGCTGTAGTATAAATTTGCATTCAATCAGATGCCTTCCTGATGGTATTGTATGATGGATAAGTATCTGCCTGTACTTCTCAGCATTGAGGAGACCATTAATTCTGACCATATCCCCAACTCCATTTGCAGAAATGCAGACCCAAACTTGCAAGGAACCTCCGCCATGCTTTACTGTTGCCTGCAGACACTCATTCTTGTACCACTCTCCAGCCCTGCTGCAAAAAATTGCCTTCTGCTACAGCTAAATATTTCAAATTTTGAGTCATCATTCCAGAGCACCTGCTGCCATTTTCTGCACCCCAGTTCCTGTGTATTCATTCATAGTTGAGTCTTTTTGCCTTGTTTCCACATCAGAGGTATGGCTTTTTGGCTGCAAGTCTTCTATGAAGACCACATCTGACCAGACTTCTCTGGGCAGTAGAAGGGTGTACCAGGGTCCCACTGTTTTCTGCCAATTCTGAGACGATAGCACTGCTGGGCATCTTCTGATTGTGAAGCGAAGTAAGCATAATGTGTCTTTCATCTGCAGTACTAAGTGTCCTTGGCAGACCACTGCATCTACAGTCCTCAACATTGCCTGTTTCTTTGTGCTTCTTCAAAACAGGTTGGGCAGCACATCTGGAAACCTCTGTCTGCCTTGAAATTTCTACCTGGAAGATACCTTGCTGATGCAGTATAACTACCTTGTTCCTGTGCTCAGTTTTCCCATGGTGTGTGACTTTTGACATTAAACTGTCTTTTGCAACCTCACCTTGCTAGTGGAGTTTGGCTGTTCCTCACCCATGTTTATTCCTCCTACATAGCTGTTTTTGTTTCAGTTAATGACTGTTTCAACCTACATATTAAATTGATGATCATTAGCCCCTGTTTAGTATAATTCTTTAATCATACACCTGACTATATGTCTACAAAATCCCTGATTTTGAACAAGTGTACCTAGAAGAATTTATGCTATTTTGAAGGCAAAGGGTGGTCACTGGTCACACCAAATATTGATTTGATTTAGATTTTTCTTCTGTTCACTCACTTTGCATTTTGTCATTTGATACAAATAAACAATTAACATGTCTATTATTGAAATAATTCTTACTTTACAGCATTTTTTCACACCTGCCTAAAATGTTTGCACAGTACTGTATATATAGGTGTGTGCAAGTTTGTATGTATGCATGCATGTATACATGTATTTATATAAATATATACTGTTGTATGCAAATATTTTGGCACCCGTGGCCAGATTACTTTTTGTTTATTTTCTAAGAGAAAAGAAGGTATCATAGCCTCTGCAGCCAACAAAACTAAACTTGACATATTTCTACAAATTGTTATGTATAGTTGCTATTTATTTGCTGAATTTAACAGATTGAAAAATATACAACAGTACATACTGATCCAGTTGCACCAGTTGATTCACTTGCGTTATTGTTTTATAAGGTCTCATTACTTAATTGACTCATTAGGCATTGATCTAAGCTAGGTGATGACAATTCTAGACTCAGTGGAAGGTTATATAAAGTCATCTAAACTCTTCCTGCTTGCAATATCCAATATCCAAAATATCACTAAGAAATTGAATTTAAGGGGAACTTTTTGAAGTCAACACAAGATGTGGAAGACTAAGTAAAATGCATGATAGAACTTCTTGTTGACTGGTTAGGAATACAAAGTAAACCCCCCAGGACCTGCAGGAAAGTTTAGTTGGCATGGGAGTGGTGGTGCACCAGTCCACTTTGCAGCATTGCTTGCACAAACAGGATCTACTTGAAACAGTCATCAGAATGAAATCTTACCTGTGATCTTATCACAAACTTCAATGTCTGAAGTATGTAACACAACACTTAGATAAGTCAGGAGCACTTTGGAACCAAGTGCAGCGGTCTGGTGAAGTTAAAACTTAACTCTTCTGCCATAATCACTAGAGGTATATTTGGAGGAAAAAAAGGAGAAGCATTTGAAGAAAATAACACCTTGCCATCTGTTAACCATGTGGGTGGATCTATGTTTTGGGGTTGTGTGGTAGCCAGAAGCACAGGAAATATTGTGTGAGTAGAGGGAAGAATTGATTCTGCTAAGCATCAACAAATCTTGGAAGCTAATGCCCCACAGGCAGTGAAGAGACTGAAGCTGAAAAGAAGTTGGATATTACAATAAGACAATGACCCAACATATACATAAAAAGCATCCAAGAACTACTACAAGAAATAAAAGTTTAAGGTTTTATAATGGCCTTTACAGTCCTCAGACTTGATTATTATTGAAAATCTGTAGGGATCTCATACATGAATTCAAGATGACCTAAACTTATTTCTGAACTAGAAGCTGTTAGGGACCAGGAACAAGACAGGACACAAAAATGTAAAATCAAATACACCTTTATTAAAGTAACAAAAACAGTATTGTGGTCCAAGTGCATAAACCAAAAGACACACCAGGGTCAAGAACCAAGATAGGTTATCAGCCAAGCCGGAGTCAGGAACCCAGAAGTCTGCGATATCAGGAACAAGCCAAGGGTCAGGAACACAGCTAAACAAGAGTGCAGGAGAATCCACAGCAGCCAGCAGCAACAAACACAAGGACAATCAGAAAGTGAGCCAAGCTGCTTTAAATACCCTGAGAGGGTTGGCTGATAACAGGCAGGTGAGTAATTAGAGAGGACAGCTGATTCAGCCTGATCCACGAACTCAGAAGGCAGCAGCAATGGATAGCAGAGCACTAGATTATCTCAGCAGAATCAATAGGCAGACTTAGAGCAGCTCAGTCAAACCTTAACAGTACCCCCCATTAATGACCAGGACCAGGTATATGGGGAAAGTGTGCATGGAAAGCACAGAGGAGGGCGGGGCATGCACGCCTACGGCTGGAACCCATGAGCGCTCTTCTGGACCGTACCTCTTCCAATGGACCAAATATTGAAGCCTCCCTTGGAACCTACAAGAGTCAACTATGGAGTGGACCTTGTACCTCATGGCTGTCAACGGGCACCGAATGGGGTCGAGGAGTGACCGTAGTGAAACAAATGGATACCAGGGGTTTTAGCAGTGAGACATGGAACACATTATGTATCTGCATATTGGGAGGGAGATCTAGGCCATAGGCCACAGGGCTCACACGTCGGAGGATACGGAAAGGCCCCACAAAGTGGAGAGCCAGTTTCTGAGAGGTGGAGATTTCTGGAGGACAGCCAGACCCTCTCCCCGACCTGGTAGGAGGGTGCAGGTAGGCGTTTACGATTAGCCTGGAGCTCCTGGATTGTTGTGAGTGTTGCAACAACTCTTGGACCTGCACCCATGTGGAATGGATTCACTGGAGATGATCCTCCAATGCCGGTATCCCCTGAGGAGTGAACCAATCTGGAATCATGGAGGGTTTATACCCATAATTCACCATGAAAGGGGCAAACCGGGTAGAAGCTGAGACAGTACTGTTATGAGCAAACTCCGCCCAAGGTAGCAGGTCTGACCAATTATTCTGATGGTCTGAGATGTAGCCCTGCAGGACCTGCTCCAAGACCTGATTAGCCCTTTTCAAGGCCCCATTAGACTGCGGGTGATAGGCAGAAGAGAAGGAAAGTTGGATAATTAGTTGCACACAGAAGGTCCTCCAGAATCTCGAGACAAACTGGCTACCCCGGTCAGAAACTATGACTTTGGGGACCCCATGTAGCTGATAGAACTCTTTGACAAAGACCGTAGCCAGCTCTTTAGCGGATGGATGTTTTTTGAAAGGTATGCAATGAATCATCTTAGAAAATCGTTCAACAACCATGGGGACGACTGTGTTACCGTTAGACAAAGGGAGGTCGACTATGAAGTCCATGGCAAGATGTGACCATGGCTTCTCCCCATTGGGTATGGGTTGGATAAGGTCCACTGGAAGGTGATGGGGGTGATTTAGTCTGCACACAGACTGGACAAGCAGCGACAAAGGCAGCAATATCTTTACTAAGTCCTGGCCACCAGAAGAGACGGGAAACCAACCAGAGAAGCTGGTTCTTTCTGGGATGACCTGCTGACTTAGTATTATGGTAGGTAGAAAGTATCTTGGTACGAAGGTTAATAGGTACAAAACAGTGCCCAGAGGGAGTCTCAGCAGGTGCATCTACTTGGGCGGCCCGTATTTTCTCCCCAAGGGGAGATGTTATGCTGGTACCTATGGTGGCCAGTACTTTGACCTGAGGAATAATATGACTAGAAGGAATCTCCTCTGTAGCACCCGAGAACTGTCTAGACAGGGCATCAGCCCAGACATTTTTGGTACCCGGCAGGTATGAGACCACATAAATAAAACGAGACAAAATAAGGCCCATCTGGCCTGCCTTGGAGACAAGCACTTAGCTTCGGACAAGTAGGTGAGGTTTTTATGATCCATGAGGATTAGGACTGACATGGAAGTTCCCTTGAGCAAATGCCTCCATTCTTTGAGAGCCAGTATTATCGCCAGCAACTCACGGTCACCAATTTCATAGTTGCACTCCGCAGGACTTAGCTTCTTCTAAAAATACCCACAAGGGTGCAACTGGCTCTCAGGAGTAGGATGTTGTGACAGGAGAGTGCCTACTCCTGTCTCAGATGCATCGACCTCCAGTACGAATGAAAGCTCAGGTTTTGGGTGTGCCAAAATGGGTGCTGCGGCAAAAGCAGCTTTTAGTGACTCAAATGCCCTGATGTCTTCCGGGGTCCAGTGAGTGGAGTTACCGTCTTTTTTGGTCATTTCGGTAAGGGGTTTTAGAATAGAAGAAAAATTGTTTCCTATAGTAGTTAGCAAACCCGAGGAAACGATGAAGGGAGCGGAGACCTACGGGTTGCGGCCACTCGAGAACAACTGAGAGTTTCTCAGGGTCCGTAGCAAAACCGTCCTCTGAAATTATATGCCCCAAAATAGGTTATTTTCTCTTAATCTTTGCAGAACTCGGTTTACATCTGAGTGGTGGCTTTTCATGGAGAAAGAATAGATCAGAATGCCGTCTAAGTATACCACCACGCATTGTTGGAGCATGTCCCGGAGTAAATCATTTAAGGATTCCTGGAAAACCGCAGGAGCATTGCAGAGATCAAAGGGCATTACGAGGTATTCGTAATGTCCACTCCTGGTGTTAAATGCAGTTTTCCATTCGTGACCCTCCTTTATAACTATACGTCCCTCGCAAGTCAAGCGTAGAAAATACTTTAGACCCTTTCAATCGATCAAATAGCTTAGTAACCAGTGAAATAGGGTCGGCGTTTTTAACTATGACATGATTGAGTCCCCTGTAGTCAATACAGGGTCTCAGTTCACCACTCTTTTTCTTCACAAAGAAGAATCCAGCCCCAGCAGGAGAGGAGGACTTGCGGATGAACCCCCAGGACAGAGCATTCAACACATACTCCTCCATGGCCTTATTCTCCACCACAAAACGAGGGTAGACTCGACCTTGAGGAGGTATAGCACCCAGTTGTTGTTCAATGGTACAATCGTATGGCCAGTGAGGCAGGAGCTTGCCAGCCCGGCCCTTATTGAATACATCACGGAACTCTTGGTACTCTTTAGACAGTAAAGAGACCGAGGATGTGGTTAGCACTCTCCCCACTTTTACTAGGCATGTCTTGGAACAGTTGGGTGACAATGCCATGACTTCAGCCCTTACCTAATCGACTATGGTATTGTATTTGCGCAACCATGGATAACCCAGGATCACAGGATAGTGAGGAGAGTGGATCACCTGGAAATGTAAGATTTAGTGATGGACGGCTCCTACAGCCATAGACAAAGGGGCGGTTTTGTAGGTGACCTGCTGCGGCTGTAGGGGTCTGCCATCAATCATCTCGAGCGCAAATGGAGTGGTACGGAGCTGCAAAGGAATGGAGTGCTTCTGGGCGAAGTCACTGTCAACAAAGAGGCCCGCTGCACCGGAGTCAATAAGTTCCTCTGAATTAATGGAACTTTTGCACCAAGAAAGCCCAACTGAGACTAGTGGTTTATCTGTATGAATATTCGGGGATGCTGAGACGCCACCTAAGGTCTGTCCCCTACAGGACCTTAGGTGCGGTTGTTTCCTGGATGTGTGGGGCAAGTTCGCAGTAGGTGCCCTGCCTTACTGCAGTAAAGGCACAGGCCCTCCCTTCTCCTCAAGACCATATCTGCAACTGAAAGGCAAGTGAACCCAATCTGCATGGGCTCCAGCAGCTATAGGGACAGCCTGCACCAGGAGCCGCTGAGGTGGTGGAACCAGATTCTCAGTACGGAGCAACAAAGCCTGGAGAGCTGCAGCAAATTGGTCCATGCGCTGGTCTACCTGGTCCAACCTGAAAAAAATCTCTGGTGGATTTCCTGCGCCTCCTGAGTTCATGGTCCTTGTGTACTGTTAGGGACGAGGAACCAGACAAGACACAAAAATGTAAAATGCAATACACCTTTATTAAAGTAACAAAAACAGAATTGCGATCCAAGGGCATAAACCGAAAGACACACCAGGGTCAGGAACCAAGACAGGTAATCAGCCAAGTCGGAGTCAGGAACCCAGAAGTCTGCAATGTCAGGAACAAGCCAAGGGTCAGGAACACAGAAACCTGCGATGTCAGGAACAAGCCAAGGGTCAGAAACACAGCTAAACAGGAGTGCAGGAGAATCCACAGCAGCCAGCAGCAACAAACACAAGGACAATCAGGAAGTGAGCAAAGCTGCTTTAAATACCGTGACAGGGTTGGCTGATATCAGTCAGGTGAGTAATCAGAGAGGCCAGCTGATTCAGCCTGACCCAGGAACTCAGAAGGCACCAGCAATTGATAGCAGAACACAAGATTAGATCAGACAGCAGAATCAATAGGCAGAGTTAGAGCAGCTCAGCCAAACCTTAACAGAAGCATTCTGCATGAAAGAGTGGGAGAAGCAAGAATAGAAAAACTGTTCACTCCCTAAAAAACGTTCTGAAGGCTGTGACTTCAGCTAAAAGGAGTGTGGCTAAGTATTGACTGATAGAGTGCCCCAACATTTGCACATTTTCTGTTTTATTTTATTTTTTTCAATCTGTTAAATTGAGCAATTACATAGTAACTGCGCTCAAATTTTCAGGAATATGTCAAGTTTAAGTTTATTCACTTAAGATGTTGTGTTAACTTCTTTTCAATTAGAAAATCAACAAAACATGTAATTTGGCAAGGGCTGCACAAACATTTGGAAATGTGTGTGTGTGTGTGTGTATATATATATATATATATATATATATATATATATATATATATATATAAAACACACTAACTTATATGTTTTTAACTACAAAGAAGCAGTTATTGTTATTGTTAGGATTTGAAACTGGGAGAAGACCTGATATTCAAGCAGGTTATTCCAGGCTTTCAGTGCACTGTAGGAGAAGGCATACTGATCCACTTCTATTTTGTATTGTGGTCAGTGAGTTGCTAGTTGTTGCACAGAGGTTATAGGTAGTATGGAGAGCTGGCGCGAGTGAGCATATTTATCAGATAGTCTGGTAGCTTTCCAAAGAAGTGGTTATAAACTAGGCAAGAAAGTAAAGAGTACATCTGGGTATGAGTTTTAGCTAATTGTTCTTTAACTGAGGAGTGCAGTAATTACACTGGAGGTCAAGGCATAAAGAGTTATACAGTGCTGAGTTGCAAAGGATTAATTTGTGAAAAAGAAATATATACTACAATCCTGTATTCGATAATTGGCATTAGGGATAAAGTTTGGATGTTAATTTATCAATATGAAGACCAAAAGTGAGTTTGGGGTTACGCCACATACTAAGATATTGTAGAAGTATACTGGGGCCAGGTTATGATTAGACTTTATTACAATGGTTAAATGGGAATTGAGGAGTTTAATTAATTTGAGCTTTGTACCAAATAACATTGTGACTGTTTGCCAGTGATTAAGAACAGTTTGTTTTTAGTGATCAATCTCTCATTCTAGCTCTGCCTCAGGTTGTGACACATTTGGATTTTAGTGCAGATTATGGTGTCATCTGCATCCATGTACTCAGAACGTGCCTTGTAAACCATGGCAGATCACTTATAAATAAGGAAAATAGAAGAGGGCCAAAAATGGAGCTTTGGGGAACCCCACTTGTTACTTTGAGTGGAAGGGAAACATTGTAAGCAAAAGACATGTAGAATTATGCCTGATAAAATAACTGAAATCAGTTTAGAGAATGATTACCCAAGCCTGAACTTTTAAGATTATTTATAAGAATATTATGGCCGACTATATATCAAAGGTAGTGTTGAGCGAGCATGCTCGGCCGATGCTCGGATCGGCTCGAGCATCGCTCTGCTCGGCACATGTCGGTACTCGTACGAGTACCGCATGTGCTCGCCCGCCATGTTCGGGTCTCCTCCCCGCACGTTTTGCGGCTGCTGCGCAGCCAATAAACGTGCAGGGAGGCTCTGACATCGGTGTAATGCCAGCAGCCATGTTGGCTGCTGGCATTACACTGATTGGCTGGCCAGAACCCGTGGTCAGGTGCTGTATAGCACCTGACCAGCGAGTTCGGCTCAGTCTGAGCCAGGGAGAGCTGAGGATAGGAAGGGAAAGGCAGTGTAGGGAGGAAAAAAACAAAAATTGTGAAAAAAAAAGAACCAAAAGTCCTTTTTAGGACTACTGTGTGTGGGGGCAGCAGGTTATTTGGTGTGGGGGGAAAAAAACAAAAAAAAAAAAAAAAAATATATATATTCTGTTTAGTGTGCAAAGTTGCAGATTAGAGCACATTGTGTTTAGTGTGCACAGTTGCAGATTAGAGCACATTCTGTTTAGTGTGCAAAGTTGCAGATTAGAGCTCATTCTGTTTAGTGTGCAAAGTTGCAGATTAGAGCACATTCTGTTTAGTGTGCAAAGTTGCAGATTAGAGCACATTCTGTTTAGTCTTCAAACTAAAATATCAAAGTCACGTATTCCATTCAGTGTGCGTCGCCGCAGTTTAGCAGCACATTCTGTGTACTGTGCAGAGTTGCAGAATAGGAAGAAATACTGTTAAGTCTTCAAACTAAAATATCAAAGTCACATATTCCATTCAGTGTGCTTCGCCGCAGTGTAGCAGCACATTCTGTGTACTGTGCAGAGTTGCAGAATAGGAAGAAATACTGTTAAGTCTTCAAACTAAAATATCAAAGTCACATATTCCATTCAGTGTGCTTCGCCGCAGTGTAGCAGCACATTCTGTGTACTGTGCAGAGTTGCAGAATAGGAAGAAATACTGTTAAGTCTTCAAACTAAAATATCAAAGTCACATATTCCATTCAGTGTGCTTCGCCGCAGTGTAGCAGCACATTCTGTGTACTGTGCAGAGTTGCAGAATAGGAAGAAATACTGTTAAGTCTTCAAACTAAAATATCAAAGTCACATATTCCATTCAGTGTGCTTCGCCGCAGTGTAGCAGCACATTCTGTGTACTGTGCAGAGTTGCAGAATAGGAAGAAATACTGTTAAGTCTTCAAACTAAAATATCAAAGTCACATATTCCATTCAGTGTGCTTCGCCGCAGTGTAGCAGCACATTCTGTGTACTGTGCAGAGTTGCAGAATAGGAAGAAATACTGTTAAGTCTTCAAACTAAAATATCAAAGTCACATATTCCATTCAGTGTCTTTCACCGCCGTTTAACAGCCTATTCTGTGTACTCTGCAGAGTTGCAAAATTATAAGAAATACTGTTAAGTTTTCAAACTCAAATATTAAAGTCACATATTCCATTCAGTGTCTTTCACCGCCGTTTAACAGCCTATTCTGTGTACTCTGTACAGTTGCAGAATTATAAGAAATACTGTTAAGTTTTCAAACTAAAATATCAAAGTCACATATTCCATTCAGTGTCTTTCACCGCCGTTTAACAGCCTATTCTGTGTACTCTGCAGAGTTGCAAAATTATAAGAAATACTGTTAGGTTTTCAAACTCAAATATTAAAGTCACATATTCCATTCAGTGTCTTTCACCGCCGTTTAACAGCCTATTCTGTGTACTCTGTACAGTTGCAGAATTATAAGAAATACTGTTAAGTTTTCAAACTCAAATATTAAAGTCACATATTCCATTCAGTGTCTTTCACCGCCGTTTAACAGCCTATTCTGTGTACTCTGCAGAGTTGCAGAATTATAAGAAATAAAGAAATACTGTTAAGTTTTCAAACTCAAATATTAAAGTCACATATTCCATTCAGTGTCTTTCACCGCCGTTTAACAGCCTATTCTGTGTACTCTGCAGAGCTGCAGAATTATAAGAAATACTGTTAAGTTTTCAAACTCAAATATTAAAGTCACATATTCCATTCAGTGTGTTTCAACGCTGTTTAACAGCCTATTCTGTGTACTCTGTACAGTTGCAGAATTATAAGAAATACTGTTAAGTTTTCAAACTCAAATATTAAAGTCACATATTCCATTCAGTGTGTTTCAACGCCGTTTAACAGCCTATTCTGTGTACTCTGTACAGTTGCAGAATTATAAGAAATACTGTTAAGTTTTCAAACTCAAATATTAAAGTCACATATTCCATTCAGTGTGTTTCAACGCCGTTTAACAGCCTATTCTGTGTACTCTGTACAGTTGCAGAATTATAAGAAATACTGTTAAGTTTTCAAACTCAAATATTAAAGTCACATATTCCATTCAGTGTCTTTCACCGCCGTTTAACAGCCTATTCTGTGTACTCTGCAGAGTTGCAGAATTATAAGAAATACTGTTAAGTTTTCAAACTCAAATATTAAAGTCACATATTCCATTCAGTGTGTTTCAACGCCGTTTAACAGCCTATTCTGTGTACTCTGTACAGTTGCAGAATTATAAGAAATACTGTTAAGTTTTCAAACTCAAATATTAAAGTCACATATTCCATTCAGTGTGTTTCAACGCCGTTTAACAGCCTATTCTGTGTACTCTGTACAGTTGCAGAATTATAAGAAATACTGTTAAGTTTTCAAACTCAAATATTAAAGTCACATATTCCATTCAGTGTGTTTCAACGCCGTTTAACAGCCTATTCTGTGTACTGTGCAGAGTTGCAGAATAGGAAGAAATACTGTTAAGTCTTCAAACTAAAATATCAAAGTCACATATTCCATTCAGTGTGTTTCAACGCCGTTTAACAGCCTATTCTGTGTACTCTGTACAGTTGCAGAATTATAAGAAATACTGTTAAGTTTTCAAACTCAAATATTAAAGTCACATATTCCATTCAGTGTGTTTCAACGCCGTTTAACAGCCTATTCTGTGTACTCTGTACAGTTGCAGAATTATAAGAAATACTGTTAAGTTTTCAAACTCAAATATTAAAGTCACATATTCCATTCAGTGTCTTTCACCGCCGTTTAACAGCCTATTCTGTGTACTCTGCAGAGTTGCAGAATTATAAGAAATACTGTTAAGTTTTCAAACTCAAATATTAAAGTCACATATTCCATTCAGTGTGTTTCAACGCCGTTTAACAGCCTATTCTGTGTACTCTGTACAGTTGCAGAATTATAAGAAATACTGTTAAGTTTTCAAACTCAAATATTAAAGTCACATATTCTGTGTAAGATGAAGAAGGCGGGTAAAAAGGGACGGGGAAGTGGACGTGATCCTGAAAGTTCAGGGCGCGGGTCAGGACGCGGAGAAACTGTGCCTGGTGCCAGAGCACAAGAAAGAAAGACATCCACCATACCTAGCTTCATGTCTGATTTCACAGGGCGTCGCAGGACATCACTCTCGAGGTCCGACCAGTGCGAACAGGTGGTCGGTTGGATGACAGCTGATACTGCTTCCAGTCGGTTAAGCACCACCCTGTCTTCCACCAAGTCCACTCTCAGTAGCCAAGAGTCTGGTCAACATAATCCTCACTCTGATCATCCTTCCTCCCACCATACACGGTCTGGTCAAAGAAGTGATCCCACACTGGGATATAGTGATGAGCTCGTCTCATCACCAATCCTTCATTTGACCCTCTCTCCAAGCACGCTTGCAGAGGAACATGACATCTTGTGCCCTGATTCACAACCTCTAGAGGCTACCCAATCACAAGAAGATGACAGATGTGAACGGCATTTAAGGTCAAAGGAAGTAGTGGATGATGATGATGATGATGATGAGACACAGTTGCCATTAAATCAACCACTATTTCCGTCTCAAGACCTTGTTGAGGAGAATGTTATACAGTTGTCAATGACTGAGTATGTGGTGGGATCAAGACTTGAGGAGGATGATCAGAGTGAGGAAGTGGAGGAGGACTTGGTGGACGATGAGGTGACTGACCCCACCTGGGAAGGTGTAGAGCCGAGCGATGACAGCAGTCCTGAGGGTGAGCCATCTGCAGCACCGCAACAGGCTGGAAGAGGCAGTGGTGTGGCTACAGAAAGAAGGCGGACCGCACCAAACCGGCCCGCAAATGTTCCACGGAGCACCCCCTTGCGTAAATCTACCTTGCCAAAGGGTAGGTGTTCCGCGATATGGCGTTTTTTTAAGGAAAGTGCGGACGACAAAAGAATTGTAGTTTGCAACCTGTGCCACACCAGAATGAGCCGAGGCATGAACACTAGAAACCTCACCACCACCAGCATGATCCGACACATGGCATCCAAGCACCGTAGTAAGTGGGAGGAACGCCTGGATCGCCCACCTGTGTCTGCAGGCCACACCACTGCCTCCTCTTCCCCTGTTTTCGGTGCCGGCCAATCGCCTGTCGAAGGCGCAGGCCCGCATACCTCCCGCCCTGCACCTGTACCATCTGAAGCACCATCAGCGACCACATCCACTTCCCTGTCCCAGCACAGCGTCCAAATGTCGTTACCCCAGGCATTTGAGCGCAAGAGAAAGTACCCAGCCACCCACCCACAGGCCATAGCACTAACCTCACACCTTTCAAAATTACTGGCCATCGAAATGCTGCCATTTAGGCTTGTGGACACTGAGTCCTTCCGCAGCCTGATGGCAGCAGCTGTCCCTCGGTACGCGGTCCCCAGCCGCCACTACTTTTCCCGGTGTGCCATCCCCGCATTACACCACCATGTGTCCCGTAACATCACCCGTGCCCTGACCAACGCAGTTACTGGGAAGGTCCACTTAACGACTGACACATGGACAAGTGCTTGTGGCCAGGGACGCTACATTTCCCTGACGGCACACTGGGTGAATGTCGTGGAGGCTGGGAGCGACTCGGACCCTGGGATGGCACGGGTGCTACCCACGCCGAGGATTGCGGGCCCTACCTCCATCAGGGTTTCCACCAGCACCTACGTTATTGGCTCCTCCTCCTCCGTTTCCACCTCCGAATTCTCTACACACACCGCCACTCCCCCATCAGCCAGTAGCTGGAAGCAGTGTAGCACTGCAGTGGGGAAGCGTCAACAGGCCGTGCTGAAGCTGATCTGCCTTGGGGACAAACAGCACACGGCCTCAGAGCTGTTGCAGGGGATTAGTCACCAGACCGAGCAGTGGCTCTCGCCACTCAACCTGCAAGCAGGCATGGTTGTGTGTGATAATGGGCGTAACTTGGTGGCGGCTTTGGAGCTCGGCAAGCTCACACACGTACCATGCCTAGCGCATGTATTTAATTTAGTGGTGCAGCGATTTCTAAAAACCTACCCCAATGTGCATGATCTCTTGACCAAGGTGCGCCGCGTGTGTGCACATTTCCGTAAGTCATCAACAGCTTCGGCCGGCCTGTTGAAGCTGCAGCAGCGCTTACAATTGCCAGCTCACCGGCTGCTGTGTGACGTGAGCACGCGCTGGAACTCCACCTTCCACATGTTGGCCCGGCTTTGTGAGCAGCAGAGGGCAGTAGTGGAGTACCAGCTGTTACACGGTCGTCGCCTCTCCGTTCAACTTCCTGTAATCAGAAGTGAGGAGTGGGAATGGATGTCAGACCTCTGCGAGGTTTTACGCAATTTTGAGGAATCGACACAGATGGTGAGCGGCGATAACGCTATTATCAGTGTAACCATCCCACTTCTGTGTCTACTGAAACGCTCGCTGCTCACAATTAAAACCGACGCTTTGCATGTGGAAGAGGTGGAAATGGGGGAGGAAGAGCTTACACAAGGTGATAGCCAGAGCACCCTCACTTCGTCTTCTCAGCGACAATTGGAGGAGGCGGAGGAGGAGGAGGAGGAGGAGGAGGAAGACACGGTTGCCTCCGCTACAGAGGGTAGCCATGGAACTTTAGTTCCATCTCTTCAGCGTGGGTGGGCAGAAGAGGAGGAAGAGGATGAGGATATTGAGAGTCAGCCTCCTGGTGAGGACAGCGAAATCTTGACTGTTGGTACTCTGGCACACATGGCTGACTTTATGTTAGGCTGCCTTTCCCGTGACCCACGCGTTGTACGCATTTTAGACAACACGGATTACTGGGTGTTCACCCTTCTGGACCCCCGCTACAAAGAGAATTTCTCATCTCTCATTCCTCCGGTGGAGAGGACAAGCAAAATGGTGCAATACCAGAAGGTTCTTGTTGAAAAATTGCTCCAAAATTTTCCATCTGACAACGCTGGCGGCAGAGTACGTGCTACCTTGGCCAACCGAGAAGGGGAGAAAAGGGGAGCACACAGCAGTTCCGAGAAAGGCAGGGCAACACTCTCCAAGGCGTGGGACACCTTCATGACACCCCGGCAGCACCCTCACCCTGATGCGCAGCCTAGTGTCACAAGGAGGGAAAAGTTTTGGAAGATGGTGAAGGAGTACGTAGCAGACCGTGTCAGCGTCCTCAATGATCCCTCTGTGCCTTACAACTACTGGGTGTCCAAGCTGGACACGTGGTATGAACTGGCACTCTACGCCTTGGAGGTGCTGGCCTGCCCTGCCGCCAGCGTTCTGTCTGAGCGGGTATTTAGTGCTGCTGGTGGCATCATAACAGATAAGCGTATCCGCCTTTCCACCGACAATGCTGATAGGTTGACACTTATAAAAATGAACAAGGCCTGGATTTCCCCTGACTTCTCCACTCCACTGGAGGAAAGCCCCGGGGGAACATAAACTCACTTTATATATGTTATTTACAATGATGGGAATACTCTGTATTCCCATTCACCCCTTCCACCCAAAAAACGGGTATATGGTTGACTCTTAATCTTCTCATCCTCCTCCTCCTCTTCCATATGCCCTGGGATATAATTTTTATATAGGGCCAGCTCACCAGCGTGCCCTGGGATATAATTTTTATATAGGGCCAGCTCACCAGCGGGCCCTGTGATATAATTTTTATATAGGGCCAGCTCACCAGCGGGCCCTGTTTGCCAATTTTTATATAGGTCAGCTCACCAGCGGGCCTTCTCATATAATGTTTTATTGGGTCAGCTCTCTAGCGGGCCCTCTCATATAATGTTTTATAGCGTCAGCTCACTAGCGGGCCTTCGCATATAATGTTTAGGATGGTCAGCTCTGCAGCAGACCCTCACCCATAATGTTTTAGATGGTCAGCTCAGCGCACGTTTCCCTCTTAATCATGGCCTCAGTTCTGAAAATCAAGGAAATTTTTGGGAGAATTTGCCTCTGCGCACGTTTCCCTCTTAATCATGGCCTCAGTTCTGAAAATCAAGGAAATTTTTGGGAGAATTTGCAGATGATATACAAGTAAATATACAGCAAATATTGTTTGGTAACAATTTTTCGCCTAAAGTCGTTTTTATTTTCCTTTTTGTGTGTTTTATGGTCAGTCTGTAAAAATGGCGTACTACGGGCGAAAGATCGTTCCCAGCAGCGATGTTGGAGTCCAAGGTGCATCCAGACATCCTCCCTATGCTGTCCCTGAACCATTTCTGTAGTGTTTCCATCTTTTTCTGCCCTTTTCCTATGGACCAGGCACCCTCCCCTCATCAGAGCAGGGGGTGCCTGGTGTAATGCTCGAGTCCTCCCATTGACTTCAATGGGGCTCGGATGCTCGGCCGAGCACTCGAGCCTCAGGGGGTGCTCGGTCAGAGCACCCGAACATCCGAGCATTGGGGTGCTCGCTCATCACTAATCAAAGGCCTTTGCACAATTTAGGAAAATAGCTGCAGAAACATCACTGTGTTCCATGCCACTTTGGATATCATTGCATACATTTAAGAGGGCTGTGACTGTTGAGGGATTTAGATGAAAGCTTGACTAAAGTGAAGTGAAAAAGCTAGACAGTCGGTAATACTTATAGAGTTGCATTTTTCCAGGACTTTTGATAATGTGTCTTGCCTGTTAAATCCTTTTCTCTTAGTCAATAAATGTTACTGGTAACTTTGGGTAGGCGATCAGCCCCTTTAATAGGAAGGAACAATTAGGAGAAGTGACTGCTGGGTGGACCCTACCTCCTCTCCCCAACCAGTAAGATTTGCAGACTAACTATTGACTAGGTAGTAAGAAGGAAAAGGAAGACTCCTGTGAGCATGAACCCGAAATTACCCCCACGCTTTGCAGCAGGAGAGCCAAGCATGGTCCCTTGACAGGGTGGGAGACCACTAACCTGTATGGACTAAGAGAAAAGAATTTAACAGGTAAGACTAAAATCCTATTTTCTCTGTCGTCCAATACAGGTTACTGGTAACCATTAAGTTCCCCAGGGAGGGAAGAAAGGCAAGGACCAGATGTAGGCCCCCAAAGTCACCAGAGCACCAATTAACCTACAGATCATAAATAGCTCAACACCAACCGCAAAGTGTCACGAACACTGAACAGTGGTAGAACAAACCTTATGAACTGTTGCACAGCACACTGAACTAGAGCCAATAGGGCTCAAAAGAGTAAGAGTACTGAGAGACTAAAGAGATCCTAGACAGGCAAGGCTGCCTCCAGGATCTTCCTCCCAAAACTGGCATCAGCCGAAGCCAGCACATCCACACGATAGTGTTTATAAAAAGTTTGCACAGATGACAAAGTAGCCGCCTTGCACAACTGATCAGCTGAGGCCTCGCTCTTGTCTCTTTATAAGTCAACTGAAAAGTGGATTTTTTTCCCTGTATTGATTTTCTGGTATTTTATCCATATTTATATTATGTATGGTGCTGTACTTTATAGTGTTCTTTTCTAGTATTTTCTGGTATATTTTATTAGTTGTTTTTTAATATTTGGGGTTGCGGGGGTGCTTACTAACACAGCAATTACTATATCTATATTGTGTTGGTTCTTCAGGGGCCCCTGAAGCACCACTCCTCCTGTGTGTTCTCTCCCTCGCATCAGTTCAGTGTGTATCTGTGGTTAGCACTCTAGCCCGGTGGGACTACACAGAGTCAGGAGGTATATTACTATCCCATTCTCTGGGTGTTGCGGAGGTACGTGAGTGCTTTTTAAACTGCTGATTTTAACTATCGCAATTAATAAATTAATTTACTATTTAATAGCGATTTGTTTTGTGTATACTTGGTAGCCCTCCGTTTTCTCCCCAGTGTAGTGGATCAGATTTGGTTTAGGTCTGATCCTTTGTACTGGGGGGGAGGGGGGAGCACGAGAACTGGAAAATCAACTTTCATCAGTTATAGCGTATAACTTTTTAATGTTATCTTTTTTTTTCTAAATAAATATAGGATTTCATATATTTGAAATATTCTTTGGGCATTGATGCAACATTATTTCAATTTTATATAGATACACTGAGATTTAAGCACTGGGATATTTCTGTTTTGTAGTATATGTTTATTTAGATATACTTCTTAGGTGAAAGAAGTAACATCCTATAGGAGCTTTTTTCTCATTTTTTTCACTATATAGTGCGCACTTTAGTATATATTTTGTTTTTAATGATGGTTTCTTGTCTAGAAACTTCCACTCCTCAGACACCAAGCGGTCAAGGGTGGGGCTAGGTGGAAAGCAAGCATGGGGCTTAACAGGCTCCTGAAAAACATCAGAGGGGTCAGAAGATGCCTCCTGCACCAAGGGAATGTTCAGGGTGGACAACACAGCCCTGATCAGGCCCTCAGCCCAGGGGATGGGGTCCACCTCAAAGGGGTCCTCAAAATCTGAGATGAAGGAACAACTGAACAGTCATCATATTCAGAGTCCACCAACAACTCCTCCTCAGAGGAGTCAGACAAATCAGGTACACCCGGTGGTTTCAATTATTATTGAGCGAGAAAGTACAATTTTTTCAGCCATGTACTCATGTGGTAGAGGCACAGCAGTAATTTATTAGAGTAAAGTTAATAGACTCTTGTGTGTATATGATTATGCCTCCTCCAAACTTTAGTCAATCTTTCCTTGAATGGAAAAGGTAATAACTGGGGATGGACAAAAATATTCTCAAAATGAAATTGGTGAATAACGGCACTTCCTGCTTTGCAAATAATTTCCTGTGAAAAGTGCAGTTTTTCTGCTTTTTCCCACTTTTTTCATTGCATTGAAATCAATGGGAAGAAAAAATTTTCCCCACCACATGAAAGTTTTCTCTACTTCTCTACAGCCATATAAAAGGGGGTCAAACTCTCACAGCATGCCATTCTGTGTTTGTGAGAGGAGAAAGCAGCACATTTTTGGAGCTAGAGAAGAGAGGGGAATTGAAGTTTAGTTTAGGGAATCTTTTAGGTAGGACATTTGTTCTATGCATTAGGAGAGTCTGGGGGCACTCTGGGTAGAAAAGGGAGAAAATTCAACATGACTGACTGGCAAGATACAGGCAACTGGGGACCTATTTGCTTGCTGATCTTGCTGTTATTATCTCTGTGCTGGGAAAGTCTGAGGAAAGAAGTTGTTGATTTTGTTTTTCAGTTATATTTTTTTGGACAGACTGTGATAAGACAGGGTAGACAACTTAAAATAATAATAATAAGAAAAATAAATAAAGAAATAAACAAACAACTAATTAAATATATTAGGTGACACACAGCTGATTGGGCTAAGGCAAGACATCACACTTCATCAGTTGTGTTGTGTACTGTAGAGTTAAAAAACACACACACACACAGTAGTTGAGTAATGTCCAGCCAATACACAAGGGGATGGGGGGAGGGGGAAAGGTGGAGCACTGCAGGGACGTGAGAGTAAAGTAGTAGTTCAAAAACTGACTGCAGAAATGGTTGCTGCAGCGTGTGCAATAAGTGACGATGATGCCTCTCCTCCAAGTAAGGATGCAGTTTGTCAAGGTCCAAGCAAAATTTCCAGCAGCACCAGTGCCAAAACAATAAAAGAACCATATAAGAAGACATAAAGCCGAACACTGAAGACGACAACAAGTTGCATTCTAGTGTTAATTATGGCAATAGTATAATAGAGGAAGGTGTAACAGCTGAACCACCTTCTGCATCAGATAGTGAGACAAACAAGCACCAGAACACCTGTCCTCAAAGTAGTAGCAAACTTTGTTAAAGTAAAAGTAAAAAGAAATTGTTTGAGACTTCTAAAAGCTTAGAGAAATATAAGGGTAGTAGGCAAGAATTGTCAGGTGATGGTGATGCTGCTGCTGCTGAGGATGGCCTAATGATGACTGATTATGATGATGCAGATCTAGAATATATCCCTCCAGCATCCTTCTCTTGTTCAGATACGGATGAAGTTGAGAGTGAGGATGATGACATGGCCATAAAGTTAGCAGAAAGGCAAAGGCTGGATCTTCCTGCACTGAAAAGGAGCACTGTGCCTGTCTATAAACTGTCTGAGAAAACCATTGGAAAGTCTGACCCTGGACAAGCAAATATATCAGAAAGTACACAGTTAGCCTATCAGTCATCATCAGCATCATTGCCTCTTCAAAGTCCAAGTCTCACTCAGCCACATACACCTGTGTTGAGTAACCAGCAGTAACAACAACAGCAACCCAGGTTATTAACATTCACAATGTTAGATATGAAGAGTGCTTCTGCTGCTGTTGCTGGAAGTGCTGCACCTTTGACACCTAGTAGAAGTAGCAGTAGAACTGCATCAATATCTAGCCCCAGTAGTAGCATCACCTCAGGAACCCCTCAGTCCATGTAGTCCACAGTATGTAGATACTTCACTCAGGATCCTAAAGCTAAGAATGTTGATATCTGTTGTCTGTCTTAAAAAAACACATGAGCAGGGGGAAAGTAGGCTCATACCTAGGTACCTCCTCAATGAGATCCCACCTGAAGCAAAACCACAGGTCTGACTGGGAGACACACTATCAGCAGGACAAAGGTACCACAACTAGCAGAAGCACTCTAAAAAGTTCCCAGGTCTCTAGGGTAGAAAAAAGAAGTAGTGAAGTTATTTATGTGTCAGAAAGTGTGCTACTACCAACAGTTAGTTCACTCCAAATAACACCTATGGCTCCTGCTGCATAAGAGTATGATGACTCTGATTTTGCTGTAGGAGATGGCAAAAGTCATAAACCGCCCACACATGCTGCCACTACCTCCACCACCTCCTCTAGTCATGTTGTTAAAGCAATAAAGTTCCAGGGTTCTTCTGACATGTCCTGCCAAACCACACTGACTGAATTCCTGGGAAGCAGTCATAAACTTCTCAAAAAATGCCATATTCTTTTGTAGAAAACCGAGGTTTCAGAGAATTGATGTCATGTGTAGCTCTACACTGGCATATCCCAAGCCACAGTTATTTTTCCATGATGGCTGTGCCTGAATTTTACAAGCAGGAGGTTAATGTGGTGGGCAAAGGGTGAATAGTGCTTATGGAAAGAAAATCCACCTGACAACAGATATGTGGACAAGTGGGCAGAGCACAGATTATTTGACTGTGACTACTCACTGGGTTTCTCTTCCAGCACCAACAGTAGATAACACTAGCTTACAGCATCAGGTGACAGCCAGTAATCGTTCTTCTTGTTCTGGCAATGTGATTAAAAGGCGGCAGCAGCAAGATAGCTCATACCATCAGCACGCCACCTTGTGCATGCAGAATTTTGAGAGACAGTCCCACAAAGCCGCAGATGTTTTAAATAAGCTAGTACAAGTTATAGAGGAATGGCTTGTACCATGCTCCTTAAAAGCTGGTTTTGTGTCTGCTGATAACGGCTCCAACATAATCTCTGCTTTCAGAATAGGTGATATAGTGCATGTGCCCTGCTTTGCCCATGTGCTAAATTTAGTTGTGACCAGATTCTTGGCAGAATCTGAAACCCTCAGAGATATGCTTACTATTGCCCGCAAAATCTGTTCCCATTTTAGTCGCTCCTACAGTGCACGCAAAGCTCTATTCCATACAAGAGCGTAACAACCTGCCCCATCACCATCTGAAAAATGGAGGTCCCTACCAGGTGGAATTTCACAATGTACATGTTAGAGCATTTGTACAAGCAGATTAAGGCCATTAGAGAGTACACCATGCAAAACTGGAAGACTTTGAAGGGAGCCTCTTTGTCACCTGGCTAATGGCAATTAATGTGCAATGTATGTGAGCTTCTGAAACCCTTTGAGGAGGCAACCATGCAGGTGAGTCGCATTGGGGCAGGAGTTAGTGAAATTCTACCACTGATATTTTTATTGCAGAAAAAAACAAGGAACATGGCTGAGGAATCTTACCATAATGACAACACAGACTTGCACCAGCTGGAAAAGTACATATTAGCGTGCTTTGAACAAGATCCTCGCATAGTATCCATTAGAGCAATGAGGAATACATTCTTGTCACTTTGCTGGGCCCCAACTTGAAACACAAAATTTCTGAATTTCTGTCAAAGGGCCATCAGCAGTTTGTCACAACAAGGAGTCAGAAACAATTACCCCCATGGACTACTGGCAAACAAAGTGTGTGTGTGGCCAGCATTGACACATACTGCAGTGGAAACTTTTAGTTGTCCTCCACCAAGCATTGAGTCTGAGAGGGTTTTCATTGTGGCTGGTTAATGTCACGCCTCACCTCATTGGTCGGTGATCCTTTTTAGTGCAGTGGGGTTTTAGCAGCGGTGTACGATTATTCAGGTCTGTTTCTTCTGCGGGCTGTTGTTTCCTGTTTCCTGTGGGGCTGCCCTCTCCTGTGCCTGTTCCAGCTTCCAGTGTCCGTGGTGGTCCCCGTGTGAGTTACAGCTTAGCGTTAGCTTTCCCTGCCCTCCTTCCTTCTCCCTCGGCGGGTTCTGATTCGCTGGTAGGGTTTTCTCCTTTCATCCGCAGCTTAGCCGCCCGCCACAGTTTGTTCTGTCGGCTGTTAGCCGACGTGTTCCCTCAGACCCTGCCTCCTGTTTATCGGACGTGTCCCGCTTGTGTATCTGGCTCCTCCTGTATAGCGGCCGTGTCCCGCATGAGTATCTGGCTTCCTGTTGTAGCGGCCGTGTCCCGCGTATTTGCGGCAGCTCTTGCTGCTTCACTAGCTGCCATATCCTGCTGTGTATAGTCCCCCAGCCACCTTCCCATTTTGGGCCTGGGAGGTTGTGCTGGGTTGTTTGTGGCAGCGTTCTGCCACCTGGTGGGTTGAGGTTCCTGCTTCCCTGCTGCTGGTTGGGATCTTTGGAGGGTGTCTCAGTGGGTGAGTCTAGCTTCCTTACCTCCTGGCTCCCTGCTGGTGGTGGACACTCTCCGGGATCCTGTCCAGGTAAGTAGGGGTGTAGGGGTTTTTCCTCCCTCCTGTTCTCTTCTGCCCTTGGTGGGTATGGTGGTTCCCGGCTTCCCTGCTCCGCTCTAAGGGTGTCTGTACCCTTCTCTGGGTTGTGGGAGTTCTGGGGTTCACTGTCCTTCTCTCTATTTTCTTTCTTGCTAGGAGTTCCACAGTGTTGTCACGTCTCTGTGGCAATCTCTAGGCACCCTTAATTACCATCAAGGTGTGCCGCTAGGTTATCCTGGGACATTCCACCTTCCCATCTACGGAATCAGCCTGTCAGTGGTTGGAGTCTGTTGGGTATAGGCACATCTTTAGTCTCAGACTTGTAATCTGGCTGCCTGGGTGTTCAGGTCCGCACCCAAGCATCGTTCTCCAGCAACTGGGCCAGACAGTCCTATGGCTGACTTTGCACTCTAGCTGCACTCGCCAGCTTCGTACTCTAGCTTCTGTTGGACTGTTCCGTGGTAGACGTGTTCAGTTTTTATCTGAAGCCGTGACAGTTACATTGTCAATGACCGCAGGATCCGGCTATCAAGCATCAATGTTGGGAGTCTAACATTCTTAAAAATGAACCAAGATCTCATACCATCTGAGTATCAGGTAGCAGAAACCACACATGACAGAGAAAGCCAGGACAAATATATTAACAGCAGCACAGATGAGGAGGAGGAAGGATGTGAAAAAAGGTTGCCACCATCTACCCCACTTGGGACCACTGCTATGACCGAAATTTAATGTGTTTCAATAATCTAAGAAGAAGGATAGCGGTTTGATACAAACATGACAATGGTAAAAACTATATACATACACAAATCACACCATACCAGTCCCCCACCACCACTACAATACACATCTGCCACATTGTAGGTTGTACTTTTTTTTTTTTATTACCTGACATCATCATGAATATGTGCCAGTGTCGCTTCAGCAGGAAGTTAGTGTTGTGGGCAAAGGACAAATGCACTCTGCATGCTAACACTTTTTCAAGGCATATGTTGCTGTAGAACTCACAGCTTTAACTTTCAGCCAATTATTTCTAAACTACATCCCTCAGAATATCACAGTCTCTCTCAGCCTAGGTCAGGGCTAGATAGTGTGTAGGGAATGTCGAAGGCAGAGACACATTAATGCAGAGTCTGGATGTTGAACCACAGGCCTAGAGTCTAAAGTGTGTTTGGCCGTACACAAGAGAATCTGTAGTTGTTTGATAAGCCAGGAATCGGTACACATTTAGATGAACAGGCAGAGGTACACAGTAGTCGATACCTTGGAGTTGAAGGGGTGGAGAGGTGTGGATAGTCGTAGGGCAAGCCTGAGGTCGGTGCACAGTAGGTCGGATGGGGAAGAGAAGAGGAAGGTTGTAGGCCAGAGCTGGAGTCAGTGCACAGAAGGATGGATGATAGAAGAGAAGCGGAGAGTTGGTGAGCAGAGCTGGAGTCGGTACACAGGGGAGCAGCGGAAGATCGTTGAGCAGAGCCAGACTCGATACACAGAAAGTCAGAAAGCCAGATATTAGGAACAACGATGAGCAGACCAGGTCACACCAGGAAACAGATGAAATCAGAATCACAGGTACAAGAGCTGCGTAATGACCATCCAAGGGCAAGGATAGCAGGAAGGCCCTGGGTTTAAGTAGGCTGCAACAAGGGGTGGGTGTTTAGCAATCGGTGCTATGAATAGGAGGACTTGGACGGGTTGTGACACAGAAGACGCAATATTGCAGTGGGAAATGTAGTACCCATAGGAAATATAGGTGAAACATTTGTTAAAATAGGCGAAAAGGAGGAAAACTTTGCATTGGCAAAAAAGGAGAAAACTTTCATGAAAAAAGAGAAAAATTGGCCAGTTTTTGCGAAAAGTCATGCAGGAAATGTTTTCCACTTTTCACCCACCCCTTCTAATAAATGGAATTTTAGGGCTCAGCCAGGATTTGGTAAGTAGAAGAATTTTAGGTTTGTATGCCTAAAACCATGCTTTTAAATCATCCATTTAGGGCAATATACTGCATCTGTTGCAACAGAAAAAGGAAAGTCCTTTTATAAAGATGAAGATGCCTTTTGTTATGGTTTGGAGGTCAGGGTTAGAGTCTACATCACTTGCCAGAGCAAGTAATACAATGCATAAACATTTAGCAAGCTGCTTTTGTATATAGTGAAAGTGTGCCTTGGTTAATGGGGTTAGGTGAGTATTATGTTAGCACTCTCCACCAGCATTCAGGTGGTAGTACACATGTATGCAGAGATCCATGGTGGATTAGTATGATTGTAAGGATTAAGGGGGGACAGCATTAAAAGTGGAAGGGTTAAAACAAATAGTATTAGTTTGTTCATTTTGGTTTGCATAACTTTATATATTTGCAAAAATTCTTTTATCTCATCACCATACCTGCGAAGTCTCTGTATCTGCCCCGAAGACTCCGGTTATTGCAGTGAATTATCGGGTCTCTGGTGAAAGGCTGATTTTGTGGTGGTGGTAAGTATATTATGAAACTCTGCCCACTTCTGCTGCTTCCCACCCTGTTCTGCCCACTTCCCACCCACTTTATGACACATTCCGTTAAACCACGCTCCCACCCATGATTAAGTCCAAGCCCTTTGTGACACAAATCATTTAATTTATATCTCCCAGCAGCACCACATGAACCCCCTACAGGGACTGTAGAAGAAAACATTCCAAGGTATGCTCATCACTCCTATTTTCAATCTCTCCCTTTCTCTTTATTTCATGATATCTTTAGATGGCTGTTCTGTTGCTGTCCTCCATTCCGCTCTAAGTCTCTTGTCCATCTGTCAGATACTCAGAAAAAGGTGGACTTTGAAAAAGATGTACCAGCTAAAAGAACCCGAGCTTAAGCAAACCTCAGCTAAAACTCACTTTAGTGAGTCTAAATTTAAAAAACTAGAATTACCTTCCAGACTTGAATGGGTGAGGTCAATTACAAATGATTTTGCATAGGCCCTGAATGTAATCAGGTGTAGCATCATAATCCATCTGATGAGACACATAGATCAAGTGAAGAGATGGTTAGTACATACCACAAAGGGTGAACACAGAATATGAAGCTAAATCATAGGATTTTAGGTGCAGGGAATTCAGGCCACAATGTGTTAACACAGACTATGGAGGCAAAAACAAAATTCTAAGTGCACTGAGTACATACCAGTCGGTTAACACAGGCTATGGAGGTATAAGCAAGTTTTTAGGTTCACTGAGTACATGCAGCAAAGTATTAACAAAGAATATAGAGGTAAAAACAAGATTTTAGGCACAATAAGTACATACTACAAAGGATTAACACAGAATATAGCAGCAGAAACAAGATTTTAGGCACTGTAAGTACATACTACAAAGGCTTAACACAAAATATGGAGGTAGAAACAAGATTTTAGGCAAGGTCAGTACATACCTGTGAATAAAATAGATGAATATGGCAAGGAAGACTGCCATAATATATATAAGTATGTCTGCAGGGGGCAGTATATTCCTGTTGCCTGTGTAATCTGCAACACGTTTTATAAAATAGCAAATAAGGTAGCAATAATGTGATGTTTTACTACATTGTAACCTTGATAATTTGAAGGAACAATAACATCTAAAAATTAAATTGGATTATATAGTTTTAAAATATCATGTGTTTCCAGCCAGCAGCTGTAGAAAACAAGTTATTTTTTTAACTTGTAAAATCTAATCCTAAACTTGCATTTAATGAGTTCTGAAATGAGACAAGAAACAATGCAACTAACTTATGAGATTGGTACCCATGGCTCTTCTATTCAGAAAGGCTGTTAATTTATCTCAGCCCATTTACAGACAAGTTAGCATTTCTGAGACACCATCCAAGATTGCTATGGTACTTGAAGTCAGAGCCCTGGAAATGTATGAATAGCAGCCCATGGAACATATGAAAGATTAGATTTAGACCTCAGAAAAGAAATATAGATTTATTTATTTTTTTACAGATGCTAAACAGGAGTATAGGGTATTTAAGTATTTAACTCCAGGTCATGTTTATGTGTTAATGTTCCTTTAAACAGGAAGAAAATTATCAAGTCAGAAAAAGCTTAGTCTATGGATTCTAGTTATCAGAATTATTAGACAATTCATTGGTGAAGAGCGTTAGAGTGGCTCCAAAACTGTACGTGTCAGCAATACAAATAAACGTGTAAGGCTTGTGTAAGGCTTGGCCTGTATTTATGGGAGAAATGGGGGAAACAAAACCAGTGCACTCTTATCTACAAATACCAAAAAATGCACCTCATAACATAATAACCAATAAAGATAATAGGTGGTGCTAAAGGTAAAGTAGAACTAGAGAAAGCAACAAAGAAACCCTGCAAGACTAGCACTCTTCCTCAGATATATTATTGGATGAAGATGCATTATAGGAAGTTCACTTAAAACTTAACATTTATTGTGCTTAATTAAAACTAAATATCAAAACGCTAGCCCTACAAATCCACAAAAATGGTAATGTAGAAACCACTATCGGTGAGATTTCTAAAAACATAGAATCAAAGGCTATACATCGAAAGACATCCAACTATAGATATTGATGAGATAAACCTCTCAGAGTCTCACTATAAAAGTACCTTCTCGTACATGTTCCAGACACGTGCGTGATCACACATTCACTCACTTCAGTTCACTGGTGAAGAAGGAAAGCCCTTCTCGTGGGAATTCTTGCAGGAGGCTGAAGGTCATATTTTGCCCACCCCTACTCCACTCTGTCATATATTATATCATAGGCAATCTTTTTTTTTTTTTTTTTATAACATTTTTTTTATTTTAATTTTAAAAAGTGATAACAGATAGTAACAGCATATTTAAAACACTGAAAAGAATAAAGAAGATAATATGATGAAAGTTATAACAATTTAAGAAAAATTACATGACTAAGATAAGTTATGATCTGGAAAGGATCCTGCACCCTCAGGAATAATTACTCAGTACCTGTGCAAAATGCATTAGACTGGAGCAGAGTCTGTTTTGTTTGTGTCCTGTATAGAAAATAAAGTCATACCATATGGTATATCTGGAACAGCTGCAGGGTGTTCCAGATAAGCATAGGCATACATCAGTCCACTGGTGAGTCAGAGGGTTAAACAAGTCAGTAACATGCTAAGCATAGCAAATAACAGAAGTCTGTATTATCTCATGAGGAAGTAAAGACAGTTTTTATTTAGTATGGCGAGTGCCCTGCTCAGCTTTATGGATCATTGATCACTTTATGTATACCTGTGTCATGCATGCCATATTGCTTAGAGGCTTGTTTTAAGCTTCTAACCCCAGACGGACATTTTGGCCTTCTTGGGCCTCATCGGTGGGGTGCAGCTGATCCCTCTAGGCACTTGTGAGCAAGGAGTCCACGTCTGGATTCCCCCATTACCCTTAGGGTGATCAACCCTAAGAGCAATTTGCATATACAGAGAAGAAGTCAGAGATGCTGAACTCGGCTCATGAGCTTGCAAGGGTATGCAAAAAGCTCACTGGGATTATGTCCTCGCACCCAAGGTGCAATCTCTTTTAGCTCACAAATGCCTTACTGTCAAGGTTTGGCTGAGCTGCTCTAAGTCTGCTGCTTGATTCTGCTGTCTGAGCTAATCTAGTGCTCTGCTATCCATTACTTCTGCCTTCCCTTTCCTGGATCAGGCTGAATCAGCTGACCTCTCTGTGTTTGCTAACCTGACTGCTATCAACCAACCCTCCCAGGGTATTTAAAGCAGCTTGGCTCACTTCCTAATTGCCCTTGTGTCTGATTCTGGCTGTGAGTTATCCTGAATTGCTGATCATCTGTGCATGACCTGGCTTCCTCTGACGTCCCTTCTGGATCCTGACTCCTGGATTGTTTCTGACTTCGCTGATCTCAGGAATCCTGACCCCGGCTTGGCTGAGTACCTGTCTTGATTCCTGACCCCGGCTTGTCTTTTTATTTACACTTCTGGGTCACAATTTTGCTTTGTTTGCTTTTGTAATTTTAATAAAGGTGTTTTGCACTTTACATTTTTGTGTCTGCAAATTAGAAAAGTGTGAGTTCCACCACAAACAGGTCACCTTCTTGGGGTATGTAATTTCAGAGGTTGGTTTCAATATGGACCATGAGAAACTCTTGGCTGTTCATGAGTGGCTGCGAACCATAGGTCTCCGCTCCCTTCAACATTTCCTCTGGTTCGCTAATTACTACAAGAAATGTATCCGCAATTTTTTCTCGATTGTAAAACCCCTTACCGACATGACCAAAAAAGACGGTAAATAAATGCACTGGTCTCCAGAGGCCATCAAAGCATTTGAGGCATTAAAAGTCACCTTTGCACAGCGTCAAACAGGGCAGCAGAGACATAATGCGGAGCCTCAGCAATGTTAGCGAGAAGTTGCAACATGTCAGAAGTAGGAGCCCCCTGACGGACAGTAGAATTGAGCTGTTCAGTCCAAACAGTCACAACCCTATTTACCCATGCAGCAGCAAAGACAGGGTGAACGGTAGAGCCCGCCGTCGCAAAAATAGCCTTGAGAGAAATCTCAAGCTTCTTATGAGTCCAGTCTTTGAGAGCAGAGGCGTCAGCCACCGGCAAATCAGTGGACTTAGAAAGTATAGAAACACCCACAAAAAAGGGTGTATGATAAATAAATGTACCCTAGAAACGCTAAATAAGACTTATCTGGTAGGCGAAGGGTTAATCTGCAGAGGAGAGAAGGAGAGCCCAAGCCCTGCGTAGGTGTCACGGTTTGTTATGACTCGCAGACACAGAGTTAAGATAAAAACACAACTTTATTGAAAAGTTTAAAGGGAACCCTCGCGGGTTAGCATACACATGTAACATATATCTTCAATACATAGTCATAGTGAGTAGTGGTATACAGAATGTAAGACCGGCTCTACCGGCCTTGCCAGTACCAGGTAAGGCAACCTTAGACTGCACAAGATGGAATGGGTTCTATTGGCCTTACCAATATACCGGTCAAGGCAGCCTGGAAGGCTAGAAACTGAGGAGATGGAGGCTCTACCGGCCTTGCTAATATACTGGGCAAGGCAGCCTTGAGACTGATACAACGAGGAATGAGGCTCTACTGGCCTTGCCAATATACCAGGCAAGGCAGCCTTGAGACTGGTACAATGAAGAATGAGGCTCTACCGGCCTTGCCAATACTGGATAAGGCAACCTTAGACTGGCACAAGATGGAATAGGTTTTACCGGCCTTACCAATATACCGGGCAAGGCAGCCTGGAGGCTGCAAGTACTGGAACACAGACAGGGATGGCCTCAGCGACTGGCATAAGGGTGTAACTAGCCAGTCGCCTATGACGGGCAGACAGAGGCCAGCTGAGTATCAAGATGTAGAGAACACCCAACGAATAATGGAGTGAACCAGTACCTGCGTACTAGGTAACCAGTCTCTACTGGTGCTGTAAGGAACACAGCAAGCAGCCAGTTAACATGGAGCAAACCAGTACCCGCGTACTGGAGTTACACAATCTCTACCGGTGCTGTAAGGAACGCAGCAAGCAGCCGGTTAGCATGGAGTGAACCAGTACCCGAGTACTGGAGTTACACAATCTCTACCGGTGCTGTAAGGAACGCAGCAAGCAGCCAGTTAACATGGAGCGAACCAGTACCCGTGTACTGGAGATACACAATCTCTACCGGTGCTGTAAGGAACGCAGCAAGCAGCCGGTGAACATGGAGCAAACCAGTACCCGCGTACTGGAGTTACACAATCTCTACCGGTGCTGTAAGGAACGCAGCAAGCAGCCAGTTAGCATGGAGCGAACCAGTACCCACATACTGGAGTTACACAATCTCTACCAGTGCTGTAAGGAACGCAACAAGCAGCCGGTTAACATGGAGCGAAACAGTACCGGCGTACTGGAGTTACACAAAGTGAATGAAAATGTCGCCAAAGGCGACTGGAGGAAGGAGACACTCTGCAGGCATCCAGGAGCAGGAACACAGCTGGTACAGGACAGGAAACAGGACCATCGATGGCTGTCAACCGGAGCAGGAACGGCAGCAGGAATAGCAACCCCAACTGGATCAGGAACGGAAGCTGGAACCGAGGAAGCTGTCAGACAGGAACTCAGGTGAACACTGGAAAGCATAGATAGTAAACGGCCCAGGAAGCTCAGGAACACAATGCAGGTGCAGGTGACATAGAGACACCATGAAAGGGCAACCAAAGGGTGCCCAAGCCCAGTCTAAATAGACAATACTGGGCAGGTTGAAAGCAGACAGCCAATGGAGAGCCTATTCAGGTAACTGACAGGAAAAGGCAGCAAATCACAGGCACCGTGATAGTAGGATACTCGATCTGCGAATACACAAAATGGCTGCCGTGATGGGATCGAATTGGAAACGAGCGAGTGAAGCGGGCGCTTATGGGAAACATAGTTTTGCTGACAGAGTACCCCAACAGCATCTGAAGCCCCCTAAATCCCCCAACATTCCCAGAACATTGACCGGATGACAGAGCAAGGGCAAACCCACAAAATGAGCCACCTCTGACCTCGCTACGTGGAGCGGTTGCAGAGATATCTCCCAAACTGTAAAGTCCCATAGAAGTGAATGGAGCAATGGAGTCTATGCGGTAAACGCGCGCCTTAAAGGTGTGGAACATAAAGTTAATGAGGTGAATACCAAAACATAAAACCACTCAAAAGCCCACTAGAATTAAACAGTAGACCCAATAAACACTGGTCCCAGAAGGGAAAGTGTCCAAAGCCCCTCAAAAACGTGCTAACCAGCAACAAAAGGGTTAAGTTACCACAGAAACTTGCTCCAAACACCTCACAGACATACAGAATAAACCCAATGAGTGTATGAGTATGTAATAGGAAATCCAAATGAGACCCCTGTGTGGAGGGGACGCATGGGATATGTGGACCTCAGCACTCAAAGGGTGCTCACCTTTTTCAGTAGATCTTCTGTCTTCAGATTACCAAATATCAAGAAGAAGCCTCAGGCAACTCCTGGGGAAAGACCTTGCAGCCAAGATTTTCCCCCCAGAGCTTAGGTCCACAAAAGCAACTGGTAAACTGAGCTATCCACATTTGGATGATGGGAATGGTCAGTTATGGTAATCTGCCTAATGGTGGTATTCCATATCTAACAGAAAAATAATAAAAAAAGCTAAAACTATAGCAGAACTGTTTTCTTGCTTGTGTCTTGACCAAGGAACAAATCTTACTGATTGGGGATTGGCTAGCTCCAAGCTAAAGAGAGGAGGTGGGCTCCAATGAACAGTCAGTTCTCAGAATTGTTCCTGCCTATTAAAGGGTCTGATCGCCTACCCAAAGTTACCAGTAACCTGTATTGGATGACAGAGAAAAGGCATTTTGCAAATCTGCCAGCCAAATTCTCAGCTGGCTGTAATGGAATCTAGTCTCTTGTTGGAAACTTTAGTTGGGATATTTGGGATTCTTACCAGTGGACATACCAGAGGACTCTCCACATCTGCATCACAGCCTCTGGTCTATACTGTAGAATACCGAGTCTCCAGACATTGAGCCTCTTTCTGCAGCACTCAGAGTTTCTCTGTAGAATCTCCTACTTCTTGCCCTGTTCTTCCCTCCTCCTGAGCCAATCCAATAAATTTGACTGCAAACCTCATCTACTCCTCTTATTTGTCCCTCCTCCTACCATGAATTAAAACCCCCATTTAAATCAGTGAGGATTTATATTTGTAATTTTAGGTACAGTTGGTTTGCCCTATAATAACTACATCAAGCTCACAGTGTTCATAATAGATTTTAGATTTCCAGTACCAGTGCTCCTGCACCACATATTTCCACATGCAGTCTAATACTACTAATTCCTAAATCCCTGATCCAGTTATAGTGGTTCACTCATCTCACTGAAATCTACAACTCACCAGTTCCTCAACCATTAATAGAATTAGGGATTAGTATTAACTTTTAGAATGCCAAAACTGGACTGTGTATGTTTGGAATCACTGTGCCACTGGTTACATGGTTGCACTCTTCCTGCTTATAATCAGACATTGTCATGGGGTGAATGAACACTTACATAATCAATTAATAATCAATCATTACAATGTTCCTCCTTGACCCTACATTCCCCAAACTTCCAGGTTGAGTAAAAGGAGCAGGAAGGCCCTCTCATGTCAATGTTGATATCAGTTATGACACAACGGGTTCCCTGCTCATCTCACTTGACCTGGAAGTATATTGTGATTAGTGTAAGTTTCTGAAACCTTTCTGAAAACCTCTATTTTTTATTAAATACACTTGCTACATAATTTATGTGAAGCACCATAAAAAAGGTGATTTTGTTCTGAAAAAAAAAAAAATATAATATTGTTATATACGCATATAAAATAACTTACCTGTACATATGGATTGCAAAACGATGAAAACATATTCTGCCTTCAGGGTCTAAGACATGGCCCAAACATCTGACATTAAACGTGTTAACACAGTCATCGGTAAATTATATTTTATCTCATTGCATCATCTATCACTTCAATTCATTAAGAGGCTGACTTCACCACCACTTCATCATCCAGAATTTCCTCAGTGTAATAAGAGCTAAGTGGGACATTGTATATGTTTTTGAAGTGACCATACCAGCTTAGATTCTGTTCTACTCACTAGCTTATGCTTATTGGGAAACATATCTGAGATTTTTAATTGTTGAGTTTTCAGTGTCTATTTTTCCTTTTTATCCTCACCTTCTAATAGTTTTAACATTACAATATCATCTATTACATCAGTTTACAGTTCATGCCACATATTATTTTACATTTTGCTCTTTTGCTTGGCTTATTCTTTTCATT
Organism: Rhinophrynus dorsalis; assembly: GCA_037306005.1. Classification (NCBI taxonomy): domain Eukaryota; kingdom Metazoa; phylum Chordata; class Amphibia; order Anura; family Rhinophrynidae; genus Rhinophrynus; species Rhinophrynus dorsalis. Next base: position 330,932,352 of record CM074719.1, on the reverse strand, counting down.
TAAACAACTTTCAGATGTATCCTTTCCTAAAGCAGAACTGTCACCTTGAGAAACATTTAGTTAATTTAAAATTTAATTAAAATCTGCCTACATTTTCTGCTAGCCATTTGATTGTAATGTAAATATCTTTTTTACTTTTTTTCTGTGCTGGTGTAGGGATAGGTCGTACATTTCTCTGTGATTTTAAAAATTCAGTTCAATCCAGAATGACTCATGGAGGTACAGTAGGAAGGTGATGGGGGGGAATAAGGTGAGGGATGGACAGGGGAAGGTACGAAATAGAGAGTGTCAAAACGAGTGCAAGAAAGTGAGAGGGGTGGAATGAGAGGGGGCTAAGAGACAGGAATAAAAGGAGGCCAGTGGACAGAAGATCATGGTGGCAAGAAAGGAGAGTGAGCTAGAACAAGGGGACAGAGAGAGAGAAGGGGCTGGGAAGGAGAGTGGTTAGATGGTGCTGGAGTGTAAGGAGCTGGAGTACTGGAAAAAGGAGGTAGTGACTTAAAATGTGACCAGGAATGTGGTAGATGGAAGAATGGACAAGGAGGAGGAGGAGAGGGAAGTGAGTGGAAGGAAGGGGAAATACATCTAGTTGACCTTCTGAAAGAAGTTTTCCAACCCTGCTCAGATGACTATCCCAGACAGGAACATCTTAAGGTGACTTCTTCAGGTAAGTGAGCCTTTTTTAATGGACATCATAGTATCTCTTTTTCTTTCTTTTTGACTAGTTAAAAAGGAAAATTAAATGTAGCATCTGTTTTACCAGAAGTGATTAGTATCTTGTGAAACAGCCTGTTTCATATGAAATTGGAATTTCCAGAATTGTTTCTCTCTTTCCAATTCATGATATTTAAATGGGTAGGAATTCTTATAGTTTATACTTTCCCTTTAATGTTTCATCCTGGATTCCCCTTATGTCCTTTCTTGCATTTTGCACACGGCATATTTTCTTTTAAACCACAACCTCCACTGCTTTCTCTCAATTTAAAGCAGTAGTAAACTATTATTATTATATAAAAAAATTATGTAAGGCTTTTCCTGCTGAGTGAAACAAATCTATTCACACTGCTGGGAAAAGCTTAATCCAAAACAACATCTTTACATCTATGGTCTCATATATACGGGCACTTAAGCTGGGCTTTAATACAAGCCTAGTCCCTTTAAATGAAAGGGGTCACTGTCAGTCTTAGCTGAAAGACAATAAGTGACCCTGACTTGACATGAATCATAGGAGCTACATTATGGTAGGACAACCAATGTAAGCTGGTAGCATTTAGTCTGCCTGCAGGGTGCGCAATCGAAGAGTCTCATTCTGAAAAATAAATATGGTAGCACTTGCCCAAAGATCAAGTCAGATATGGAGGGGGTGGATCAACATGTTTCAAGCGTACTGCATGCTTAATCCTGATCTACAAACAAAGGGTTCTATGTACAAATATATACACAGGCATTAACGACTCATTATATAGGCACTATGCAGTTAGCAATGCCATGGCAAATCTGAAAGCCAGACAGATATTCCTGAAACTACACATACATTTACAAACAAGAAACACATTTATGGCAATGTCATATTAGATGACAACTCAAAGTATGCATGTAGACCATGTTGACTAACTGAACTAGAAAGAACATTAATGTGGTAAGTGATAAAAATCCATTCAGGCTAGAAATATTAAAAATAATTAAAATACACCAAAAGAGTATATGTAGATAGACCCTTTGTTACTATCATAGTCACTATGACGACCAAGATAACTTAAGTAGATGTGATTAAAAAAGCAAAAAGACAGGCATAAATGTGTAATAATAACCAGACCTAATTCTGCTACTTATTGAAGGAGAAGCAAGGAGAGCAATCACTTAAACATATACAAGTGGAGAGAAATCATATTCGCTATTCAATCCATTTGACACTTGTGTGCATAAAGGTCCAAAAGGTTCTGTCTTTGAAAGCTTTTACTGGCAATGTTTTCTCCCCCTATTTCCATGGCAACCTTCTTAATGGCTTCTATCATAAGGGAAGTAATAGCTGCATCATGATATTTGTCAAAATGCAATGTTAGGCAAGATCTTACATCATGCTATTAATGTGTTTCACAAGATCTCCTTTGTGTCTTCTCTTTGTAATGATCAAATCTCTATCCATTGTAGCTAACCCCTACTCAAAAATCTATATGTTAAGTAAATTGGTTTAAAATCACTATTTCTCATGCAATTACACTATAAATGTATAAACTGACCCACTCGTATACTTGTGATCAGGTGCAGGGGATGACAACTGTTAGCTCTCAAAATAACATTACCTACCACTGTCATTCTAAATATCATACCAGTAAGAGGAAGATAAAGTAATATTCAGAAACTAAATGCTGGTAGCATGGTGCTCCATAATAAATGTAAGATTTTGGTGCCTCTCCACACAACTAGCACATCATTAATGTACCACTTGTATAAATAACAAGATCCCTAAGCTGATATATAGCTCGATAGACATGGTGATTTTTCTACTAACCTGTAAAATGGTTGGTGTATCAGTGGGCAAATTTGGCCTCTATTTTAGTTTAATCAAAATCATCATCAAAGAAAAAGAAATTGTGCTTCAACAGATACTTTATAAAGTACAAAGAAACTCTTTAATCCCTTGAGTGCTGCCAGACATCTTAGAACACCTCATGCCTTTTATACCCAGAGTGCAGCTGATGTCTCCCAAGACATCAGGGCAAATTGCTGTTTTTGGGGGGGTTTGGTAGGGGGTACTTACCCGGGCATCCAGCAGCCTTTGTCCTGTGACTGTGTTCTTTAAACATCACTTGACTGGTTATGTCATAATCATTAAATGGCATATTTAATCTGGGAGGACAGACTTTGGAGGCTATATCTTGGCACACCAGGTGCCTACACTCATAATGTAGGAATCACTGGAAAGGGAAGAAAGTCCCCTTCCAAGTACTCTTCTGTGACTCTCTCTATCTCTCTCTCTCTCTCTCTCTATATATATATATATATATATATATATATATATATACAAAACTGTCGTATCATAGAGCCTATGATATCATCAGCAGGCACACAGCGGTCTTCATAAAAAAGAAACTTTATTAAATCAAAAATAAAAACTGAATGCCGATGTTTCGACCCCCACACAGGTCTTTGTCAAGACAATAATCACCACTACTAATTTCACTTCACTTAAGTACCAATTGAAGTCCACGTGTAGGAAAAGCACGCCAGTTTTGTGAGCTCGCGTGTACAAATGACGTCATCGTCTTTGAAAAAAATGTTTTTTTAAACGTTAAAAATAAAAAATATAGAATATGCCCATTAATAAGCAAAAACACTTATTTCACAATGCTGCATAGAAATAAACATATAAATTTTTTGTTACTATTAACGCATGTTAATGTCCGAGTTTAAATTTCCTAACGGTGCTGTTCTCCACCTATTGTATGAAGCATCCAAGATAGAGGATTCACTGTGTGATTGAGCGGAGTGTGAGATATCCAGAATAAATCCTTATGGCAGTAGAAACTTAAATGGTTTATAATGAAATAGTAGTGGATACATTGTAACGCCAATCCGTATCAGTGGTTCTGCAATAGCTATTCATGCAATGCACAATCCCAGGTATCCAACTCTCTATAGATACTCATCTTTATAGTAGACCACGTTCTCCGCTCCGTTATGGCAACATTAGATAATTATACATACGGAGTAGACGTACCTAATCCTGATGGATGTCCGTATTCTGAGATGGATCAATCTCCCCCTGGTCTCTACGGAGCCTGCCTTCTGACAGAGCTCCGGATTCCTATAGTAGGGAAGACTTAACTCATTTTTATCCTCCTTGGTCACTTACTCGATGCGCATAAAGATTCTTAATACATTGCTCCTTCTTATCTCAAAGTGTTGCCATTTCCTTATTGATTCATCACAGTATCAAATATGTCTAGGACCAGTTACAGCACGTTATTCAATCCTTTATAGAAATACATTAGATTCCCCTGGATCTACCATACCTGTATTCTTACAGAGCATAGGAGTCCTATTATAGGCAATCATTACGAAGTATTAACATCCACAGGAATAACTGCAAATATTACTTGGAAATTAGCATATATCTCACACTCCGCTACAATCACAACATAGTATAAAAGCACTCAAATGCAAAACAGATCCTGCAAGTGAATCCAAGTCATTACATTCATTATCATTAGAGATAGCAGTGAAATTATATTTGTTCATTTAACCCTTTTAGTGAAACTGTATCCAGAAAAGTAATCCATTTAGTTTCCTTCTGCAATAATCTGCATGCTCTGTCACCTCCCCTGTTGAGCGGTGGAATCCAGTCTATTACCATATATCTTAAAGAAGGCAATGTGTGATGTTTCTCTGCGAAGTGCATTGCAACCGGTTGTTTTATAATGCTTGAGGTTGTTTTCCGACCTGGATTAAATGAGGCTTCTAACGCTGCTTTAATGGTAGCCCGATGGTTCCCCATCCTCTCTTTGACTGTTGTTGTGGTTTTCCCCACATACCTGAGTCCACATGGGCATTGTATAAAGTAAATCACATATGTTGAATTACATCCTAGATTGTAACGAATAGGTATCTTGAAGCCTTTATGAGGATGACGGAAATATGTTCCACTAAGCATATACTTGCATGTTACACATGTTGCACATCTGAAACATCACTTTTTTTTAATGTTTCCATTGTTTTATAATTTTGAGGTGAGTCTGTTCTAACAAGTAAATCTCTTAGGTTCCTTCCTCTTTTATATGAGGCCATAGGTGGTTTCTTCAAAATTGTGGAAGATTAGTATCTGTTCCTATAATAGTCCAGTTTTGCTTAATTACTGATTGTGTGTAATTAGTTGCTTTTTTCAAAGCTACATGTGAACACAGTTCTATCAAGGTTTTTCTTTTCTTTAGTTTGTAATGCCTCTTCTCGGTTAATTTTGATTACTTTGTCATGACACCTTTGAATCAATTTTGGATCATAGCCTCTATCAATAAATTTTGACCCATTTCTTTTAGTTTTTTCTCAACCTCTTCTTCTTGACTGACAATTCTTCTTATCCTCATCATTTGTGAGAAGAGAAGTCCCCTCTTAAGATGTTGTGGGTGGTGACTATTGGCATGAAGCAGGTCATTCTTATCAGTTGGTTTATGATATATGGTTGTGGACAAATGTCCCTCATTTATTTTACCTGAAACATTGAGAAATGCTATTTTAGTCGGACTGTAGGTCAGGGTTAGTTGAATATGTGGATCAGTGTGGTTAATCTCATCAATTAAGTTAATCAGTGATTGTTCTTCCCCATGCCATACAAGGAACATATCATCAATGTACCGTGTATATATAAGGGCATGTTCACGAAAGAGAGAGTGTACAGTTAGTATATCTTCCTCATAGCAATGCATATAGGCGTTCACATATGAGGGTGCCATATAGGCCCCCATTGTAGTCCCTGTACATTGCAGGAAGAAATCATCTTCAAATTTAAAATAATTTTTAGTTAAACATAATTCTAGGAGATTTAGGAAGAATTCAATAGGTGGTCCTTTATATAGCTGGTTGTTAGTCAATATCCTGCGTACCACTTTTATACCACCATCATGTGGTATTACAGTATATAGGGATTTAACAACCATTGTTGCTAAGATGACTTGGTCATCCAAGTTATTTACCTTTTTAATGAGATGCAAAAAATCTGTAGTATCTTTCAAGTAATATGGTAATGCCTGTATGCAGGGTTGTAAAAACCAGTCTATATATTTACCAATCGGGTGTAACAAAGAACCTATTGCAGAGATGATGGGTCTGCCCGGTGGTTTAGTTAGACACTTGTGGATCTTTGGTAGTGTATATAGAATTGGACGTATCGGATGGTCCTGTATAAGAAAATTTCTTGTTTGACTGTCCAACCATCCTGCCTCAACTCCCAATTCTATCATTCTATCAATTTCTTTTTTGAATTTGGTGGTTGGATCCCCATTCAAAAGTTTATAGGTTGTCATATCAGAAAGCTGTGTCTTAATTTCTGTCCTATAGTCACTGTATTCCATGATAATAATTGATCCACCCTTATCAGCTGGTCTTATCACTATGCTAGTATCCTCTCTCAGTGACTTAAGGGCCTGTGTTTCCCCTTTACTGAGGTTACTATAGGTCCTAGTCCTTTGAGGGGAATTATGTAGTATTTGTGATTCAACCATCCTGCTGAAGGATTTTAAAAAGGGATTAGTATTGGGAGGATCAAATGTAGATCTCACTTTAAATGGAGTGGTGGCCCGTGTAACGGGCTCTTCAACTAGTACATATATATATATCGGGAGATAGACATGGACAGTCTCCTCTCAGTGCAAAGCATGGCAGCACAGGGGAGCAACTTTAAGCTACATTTTAGAACAAGTCTCCTGAATGCCGGAAGGGTTATTAGCCTTCAAGTGACAGTGGGTGTTCAACATGTTGTGGAGCAAGGCATTAAACACCTCTCTTGTTCTTAAAGAGTTCTTAAAGAGTTAATAGACTCATACACAGAACTGAGAGTACCACAGAGGTTCCTATGTAGAAGTAAGCTTGTATGCAGGAGGTGATATGGTCTTGGTGTGTGGCAGGGAGAAGTAAGCAAAGAAGGGGAGAAATAGTGTGCAAGATGACCCCAGCCAAGTCATTGCATCGATTTTGACAGGAGTGGCCAGGGGTGCTGTCAAAACTGCCTACCCAGCCAAGCCGGCACTGAAATAGGCTGGAAAAAGATGCTGCAGTACCAAGGGGGTGGCTAGAAGCCAAGCAGTAGCACTAAGCTAGGATATATATATATGAGTGGATAGAGTATAAAGGCTATTAAGTCCACATCACAGCCCTCCAATGACTCTTTCAAGGGTACACATTAGGTTACCAGTACTAGGTGACCTTTTGATCACCTGGCAATAGATAAAAAGTGTAATTTTTTGAGGGGGCTCTAAAAGAGCCCATCTTGCCCCCTTTTTTAACAGGGTATAAAAGTACCTTTAAATGAATGAATATACCGCTTTCAAACTAGGGTATTAACATGGGGTTATAATGTGATCTTGTGTGATTACTACTTATGATATGTTTACTGGGTATAGTTGGTTAAATGGGTAGCAAAAAGAGCTCCTGCCTTACCCCCAGTTCCAAGAGTCTACACTAAACCTTAATTTTAAAGTAAGGTACCTTTCTTTCATATGAAGGTTCTCCTGGGAGGCCTAATGTTGGGAGATCCTATGATTCTGCAACATTAGCTATTGTGGAATGTGAAGGGGACAAAAACAGCTTCTAATCTCACATATGCCCTTGACCCAAAAGGGACATAAGTACATAATTTGAAAGAGGAGTTGCCTTTCTTCCAAACTGGGGTTCACATGTCTATCTTCTGTTTTCAAACCATTTGAAGTCTGGTGTGAAATTAAACAGAAGTTGGGCCACTCTCCCACCCCCCTCCGCCCTTTCACCCCTCTGAGACTGCCACCCCTCCTCTGTCCCTTCTGCCACCTTCCTTACCCTTCTCCCCCTTTGTCATCCAGACAGTGAAGGGTGGCAGAGTGGTGAAGGAGGGGAGGGAAAGTGATGTCCTATCACTTTACTGGCTTCTCAATGCATATGGCACACAGCCAGCAAGGGGAGAGAACTCAGGACTGAGCTGACAATGATCAGTCAGTTGCATCCCCTCTTCTTCATACATGCAGGAGAGGGGAAGCATTTTGTGTTATTTCCTTACATTCTTTAACCCTTTGGCTGCTAGAAGTGTCTCTGACATATTGCAAAGCAATGTCTAGTGCTGGCAATGTGTAAGTGAGGGTATCCCTTACACCTCGCTAGCAGTTTGACAGCCCTGTATGCTAATCAGGAACTTCTCTTTTCTCTCCCCTACCCTTGCATACCTAATTCTTAGTGCATATGGTGATATGTGTCTACATCACCAAGGCAACGTGCTCTGCACAAATCGCCAGACACATGAAACCTTAGTAGATCTCTCCTCTGTCGTTCTGACAATTTGCTTAGTGTCCAGACAGTTATTTTCTTGCGTTCTATGGCAGATTGAGCCTTGGCTTTGGGCTACAGTTTTCCATATAATTTGATAGTAATCACCTCATGACTGTAATTACTGAAATAACTTTGAATAAAGCGAGGGGTCCCTTATTGTAAGTAAAGCCCTACAACATGAACTTTTTTAATCATAAAACTTTACTGATCCTTTAATGATGATCCTTTTGAAAATGTTATTCTGCAGGTTAGCATAATAACAGACAATTTCCATTAATATGTGTTTTTCTTGCAATAAAGGAATGGTTTGATCATAATAACCTTTAACTTTTTTCTTTTATTGTTTGTTACCAATGTACACTATTCACTGTCCCTTGCCCATAGGGATACATTTATACAAAGATGACTGGAATAATACACCAATTTAAACTCTGTCTCATCATGAGATAATCCTTTTCATTTGTTAAAGGCTTTGACATGCAATGTATTTGCAATGCTAGGTACTGGCTGAAGACAATAAAGCCTCAGGTTTCATGCTTAAAGCACCAGATCTTTTTGCCAGCTTGAAGCATTTAATGATCCTAAGCTCCATACTAGTAATGGTAATTGGGCTGCACTGTGCTCTAATAATGAATTGAATGAATCCAAATCCCATGTCTCTTGGGATCATATTAACTCTTCTGGAGACTTCTCTAGCATACTAGGATTTAATATGATCAGGACAAGTTTTGGGGAGGTACCAATTACACAGTGCACCTGGCCGAGCAACCTACTTTGCCCTGCAATGCTACTCAGTGCCCGTTGCCTGTTGGGAAGATCAGACAGATCTCCCCTAACTGATTGGGTGGCGAGTGGTCTGCTCCTCCTCTGACACAGTCCTCAAGTTTCCTCACAGTCAATGGTTTACAGATACTACAGAGCACCAAGATATGATGTCATATTTGGTCGCTCTATATTATTGGGCCATGAGAACCATGAGGGAGCTGGTTATAGAGGTCTGCTGTGAAGGTGAAATATAGTTTCAAATGCTGCTGGAGCACTGTGGATGATGCCTCTTCCTGTGCTTGCAAAAAATGCAAGCAGGAGGTGGCCTCAGGAAAGGAGGCAGAGACTAGGGTACAGAGAAGAAGGGGAACTGGGAAGAGGAAAAAAATTGAGTGGAAAAGACTGGAGGAAAGACTGTGGCAGAGGAGGGGTGAAAGCCTCAGGAGAGACAGAGAGAGCAAAGGATTGGATGGATAGAAAAGGGTGGAATCTGTGGTGAGAGAAATAGGGCAAAAAAGCCTGTGGGTGAAAGACTGGGGAACGACTGGTTGAGGGGGAGACTAGGGGAGAATGAGAGAGAGGGGTTAAAGACAGGAGGAGATGTATATGTAGTTTAGTGATTATCAGCGCACAGTGGAACAAAGCTGAGGTGTCAGTGTATATGTGGATAAGTGACAGCAGGACAAGGCTGGGTTGTCAGACAGTGGATATTTTATTCTGTGATTTCAAGTAGAATAAGGCTAGTTTGTTGGAAATGTATGCATGATTCTGAGATTACAAGTGGAAAGTAGAACAAGGGGGGTGTCAATGTAGGTGTGATTCTGTGACTACTAGTGGACAGTGGAATGATGATGGGAGGCAATGTTCACAATGGGGATACTGATGGAAGAAGAAGGAAGGGGACTGAAGAAAAAGAGGCAATCAAAAACGCTAGAGGAGAGAAAGGTGTAGACAGGGGGAGAGAGAGGAGGAGGTCTGGAGGAGAGAAGAGAGAGAATGGGGGAGAGGGGGAAAACTGGGCAAAAGAGAAGGGAAAGACTAGAGGAGAGAGAGAGGAAAAAGACTGTGGTTAAAAAGGGGAGAGATGACGGGGGGTGTAGATAACAGACCGGTTGTGAGTAGAAAAGATGAGATGGAGGGGCTAATGGCATCATGTAATAATGTATTGCCCTGTTGGTCTCATGCAGTGGCGTTCTGCTGTGCTGGTCTCATGTAATGTTGTATTGCTTTCCTAGTTTCTTATTATAATTGCCCTGGTGGTCTCTTGTGATGGTAATTGCCCTGAAGGTCACCTGTAATGGTGCATTGCATTGCTGATCTTCAGAAATGATGTATTGCATTGCTGTGTGTTTGTGTATGTGTTTGTGTGTGTGTGTGTGAGAGAGAGAGTGTTAGAGAGAAGAAAAAGAGAGTGTGTGAGAGAGAGATAGTATGTGTGAGTGTGTGTGGGAGAATGTGTTAGAGAGAAGGGTGAAAGGCCATATTCTCAGTGTTTGCTACTGTCTGATCTACAACAATAGATTGCTCCTTTAGTGTCTAAATTAGTGACATTTGTACCAGAAAGCAGAGGGAGAAGTCCTGCTTGTCATAGTAGTGTTTAATAAGTAATATCTCGGAACTGTAGCATGTTAAAGGTTGCTTGAAACCTGACTTAGTAGTGACAATGTACTTTCATAGGAGTGATAAGGGTTAAAATTTCAAAGATCTCAGGGAGCGTTAATCTCAAAAGTTCCCAGGTATGATAATGTGTGTGTGTGTGTGTGTTTGTGTATGAGTGTGTATGTGCGAGTGTGAGAGTGTTTGAGTGAGAAAGAAAGCGTGTCTGTGTGTGTGTGTGTGTATGCACATACACACATACACACACACACACACACACACACACACACACACACACACACACACACACACACATATATATATATATATGTATATATATCAAACAGTAACCTTCATCTTGATGAAGGTTACTGTTTGCTAACTGAAACATTGATCTGTTAATAAAACTTCACTGAATTTCCACATAGTCATCAAGTCCTGACAGTGATTCTTACCATTTATGTTTTGTGTATATATATATATATATATATATATATATATATACAGTATTGTGCAAAAGTTCTAGGCGGGTGTGAAAAAAATGCTGTAAAGTAAGAATGCTTTCAAAATAGACATATATTTTTTTTCCTCAATTAACAAAATGCACATTGAGTGAACAGAAGAAAAATTTGCATTCAAAACAGCATCAATTCTTCTAGGTACACTTGCACACAGTTTGTTAAGGGAACTCGGCAGGTAGGTTGTTCCAAACATCTTGGAGAACTAACCACGATTGTTCTGTGGATTTAGGCAGCCTCAGTTGCTTCTCTCTATTCATTTAATCCCAGACAGACTCAATGATGTTGAGATCAGGGCTCTGTGGGGGCCATACCATCACTTCCAGAACTCCTTGTTCTTCTTTACGCTGTAGATAATTCTTAATGACTTTGGCTGCATGTTTTGGGTCCTTGATACCCTGATGGTATTGCAGATGCCTCCCTGATGGTATTGCATGATGGATAAGTATCTGCTCTGATGGTATTTCAGATGTCTCCCAGATGGTATTGCATGATGGATAAGTATCTGCCCTGATGGTACTGCAGATGCCTCCCTGATGGTACTGCATGATGGATAAGAAGCTGCCTGACTATTAATTGATATTGCATGATGGATAAGTATGTGCCCTGATGGTACTGCATGATGGATAAGTATCTGCCTGACTACTAATTCTGACCAAATCCCCAACTCCATTTGCAGAAATGCAGCCCCAAACTCGCAAGGAACCTCCACCATGCTTCACTTTTGCCTGCAGACACTCATTCTTGTACCACTCTCCAGCTGTCTGTGAACAAACTGCCATTTGCTACAGCCAAATATTTTAAATTCTGACTCATCGGTCCAGAACACCTGCTGCCATTTTTCTGCACCCCAGTTCCTGTGGTTTCGTGCACAGTTGAGTCGCTTGGCCTTGTTTACACATCAGAGTGTTACGGTTTTCTGACACTCAGACAAGGTTTTAAGTAAAAACACAGTTTTATTTGAAATGAATATCAGGAATAGCACCCCTGGGGGCCAGGTATGGCATAGACAGACAGGTAGTAAACAGTAGCAAGTATAAGGAAGCAGAATTGCACTGTAGAACAGGATGGACGAGGGTTAATGAATAACCCACTGATCAGTCACAATGATAGTAGGCAGACAACGCCCAGCTGCACCAAAGTCTCTGAAAGTTTTCTCGATCAGTAGTAGGCTTGCTCAAATCACTCCCATATAGCTGTAAAAGGACGCCCAAGGAGACTGCACAATGCAACCAGAGCTGAGTATAACTCCAGGAGGAGTAATGGAAAGAGCCGCTAGCAGAGCTAGAGAACGGAACCTGTAACGCCCTTGATACGTACTGGGATACTGTTATGTGCCAAAGGAGATTAGAGCCAGGCCACCCACTTGGTGCCAACAGGAGTAACACTGTGCCAGCAACAGCGAGCCTTGCATGGGAGTGCGATGATGATACTACACACGAGCAATGACTAGCGCCCAGACACCCTTCCGGTGCCGTAACAGTACCCTATAACAAGAGCAAACGGAGGCCACTAGCACTGGGAGGTGCAACCACGGTACACCGCGTACCGGCACATATACTTCTCTGCTCGAGTAATGGACAGACTAGGTACAAAGCGCAGCTCAGACTGTGTAAAACGGCTCGGATAATTCGATATAGCTTGGCAAGTGTATAAAGCTCACACACAGTAAGGGAATCAGACAGGTACGGCCACGGAGAGGCAGCTCAGTGAGGTTACTACAGCTCGGTAAACGAAGGCCACAGCATAGCATCAATGAGAGTGAATGAACGGAGCCCCACTACTACAGTTCAGAATGTCGCCGTCAGGCGACCTGGAAGCACAGGAACTCAGGAAACCGACGAGGAACAGGGAGCTTCAACCGGAACCAGGACCCTCTCGATCAGGAACGTCATACAAGCCAGGTAAATCACGGAGCAGGAACGTCATCCACAGCCAGGTCGGTAACGGAGCAGGAACGTCAGCCACAGCCAGGTCGGTAACGGAGCAGGAACGTCAGCCAGCGCAGGATCCAATCAGCGAGCAGGAACGGAGAATAGTCAGACGGGCCAAGTCGGTACACAGGAACACAGTATCTCAGCAAGAAGGCTCAACTTCAGGAACACCATGAAAGGGCAAGAGATAGATGTCATAGGCCCAGTATATAAAGGAACATCCTGGGCGGGCCAAACAACCTGCACCAATGCACAGGTACCATCATTGTGACTGTCAGGGGATCACGGGCACCGTGATACAGAGGTACGGAATTTTGGCCTCAAGTCTTCCATGAATATCAGTCCTGACCAGACTTCTCCAGACAGAAGATGAGTGTACCAGGGTCCCACTGTTTTCTGCCAGTTCTGAGCTGATGGCACTGCTGGGCAGGGCAGGTAGCCTCATTACATAATTTATGTCTCCCTCAGGAGACAAATACACCCAGGAGTGGCAGTAAGGAGGAGATATTCATATCTTCTCCATACTGCCAGTCTCTGTAAGGAGCTGGTCCACCCTCAGGTTCCATCTGCAAAAAAGAAAAAGCATGGCCGACACACACACACCTCTCCTACACCCAAAACATGCTTCTTCTCCACAAAACTTCCCTCACCACCACCTCTCCTACGCCAAAAACTACTGCTACACATACACCCTCCCTCCTATTACACACCTCCATTGTCCCCACAGACTCGGCCCTCTATGGCCTCTGGACTACACATTCCACAGTTCTATGAGGCCTTAGTCTACACACGAGTCATTGCTGTGCAAACAACTGACTGTGCAGAAGCCTTTGCAGCCATAATGTGCTCCCCATATACCTTCCCTCCTATTACGCACCTCTGTTTTCCCCACAGAGTCGGCTCTCTGTGGCCACTGGACTACACATCCCAGGATCCTTTGTGCCCTTAGATTCATGCACCATTTCTCTGCAAACAACCGTGTGTACAGAAGCCCTTGCAGCCATAACCTTGGCGCAGGTGAGATACTTGGATTCTTCTCAAACAGTGGTTGTGCTCATGGAGGAGAGGTAGTGTCAGCGGCCCAGTAATTGACACTCAGTGCACATGGTGTATGGGGCACCAGTGAACATTACTCAGTATTGGATTTCTGTTAAGAATGCTGGTTTTAGTCTAGTAACAACAAATACTCTGTTGCCAGAAAGTTTCCACCCTGGGCAGATTATTACTGCAAGTACAGCTTTAGTAAGTGCACACACTGGTACAGCGCACACATCCCCTTCACTTCATCATCAACCCCCTCACTTTAAACTAATGGTCTCACAGTCCCCTTCTACATACCGATTCAAACTCCATGTATCAAATGCCCCCTCACCTACGAACATAAAGTGCTGTGAATATTGAGTACAGTATGAAAAGGGTGCAATAGCAATGTAAAAATCTATTGCGTGTGTAATTATTATTTTGACTTGCTGAAGGAATTTGTGGCATGCCAAAGTGGAACTAGAGTGTGGGTATGTTGGCAAGGGGAATGTGAATGGATGTTCCTCAGGAAGTATAAGCCAATCAGTGCATGTGTCCATGAAATGAAGAAGTGTGTGTCTGCCAGTAAGAGGAAGGGGTAGTGAAATGTGAGTAGGAGAAAGGGACTGTGAGTGGATATGTGGAAGGGGAGTGTGAAAGCATTAGTCGAAGGTGAGGGGGTAGTGGATGAATTGAAGGGGATGTGTACGCTGTGTGTGTTAGCATGAAGGACCTTTGGAACCCTTTGGGTGCCACAGGGGTATGCAACACATTGCAAATTAATGCATTGAGTACCCCTGTGGCACTCAAAGGGTTCATTATTAGTATGGATTATGTCTCAAGCGGCCATGCCCCCTTCCACCTTTCATAAGTTTTCAATATACTTTATTTATATTAAACATACACAGGGGCAATGCTGTGTCCACTTTGCTACTATATATATATATATATATATATATATGCCAAATGAAAGAGTATGGCTGTATGTAATAATACCATTTTTATTGGACTAATATTCAATGATACGGGTAATCTTTTGAAAGCGATGCTCCCTTTTTCCAGTCTAAGGCATACTGCAATATTCATGCATTTGGCCTCTACACCACTGGACTAACATGGTTAACCTAATTGAAATATATATGTGCATGTGTATATATTTAATTAAACAATTTGCACGACATAGGTGAAATATTTTGGTTTAGGTTTTTTTTGTTTTCAAAAGACCCCCAAAAACCAGTTTGGCAAATTAGTATGCACCTGGCCCCACATACCCTAGAACCAGCTCTGACTATGATTGCCTAAACTACAATAATATTTGAATGCAGTAATTTTACCAGAAAAACACAATCTTGCTTTTAATATCAGATTAAAGTTTAAGGAGATGATCTACATTTATTTTCTGTGTCTATTCTAAAATAGGTAAATTGAGCACCAATTAAAAGCTTCTCTGTTCCCTCTCCAGCCATGAATGAGGGTTGCCGTGACAACTAGTCCTCTAGCCTCATATTCTGAAGTGCGCAAGTAGAGAAACAAGCCCAGAATGACATTTTCAGTCTTTTTATCTACTAAAATGAATAATCTGTCCTCCCAGCAATGTAGAGATAGTCTGAGTGCTATTTGTATACCTTAATAGTAGTGTATTTTACTTAACACACAGTTATGACAGCTAATGTTCCTTTAACATTTTTTTTTAATAAGAACATTTACTGTCAATGCAAAAAAGTCCTTTTAATGACCTCAATATATATGCAACAGGTCTTACATAAATACATAAAAAATCTATAGGGCTATTATGTATGATGCCAAACAGCAGCAAGGCCAAATGCCCCATATAGGACAAATAAAAATTCCTCAAAATGTAATGTAGCTTTTTAACCCCTTGAATGCTAGAGAGCTCTCCAACTCATTGCAAAGAAATGCATTGGACACCTTTATAGCATTCAACAGGTTAAAAGCCCAATTTAACACTTAGGGTACCATGGCCATACATTGTATATATGGACACTATGGGCTGAATTCAAGAAAGTAGAGCAGTTGCTATTTTCTGAAAGCCATACATTTATGCTCTATTTGTGATTGCTCACATTGTGATGTAAGAAACATACTAACACCTTGATGCTGAATAGCACACACTCCTACATTAAGGGCAAAGTTAATAAATGTGCCTAAAATTAATGGCAAAGTTAGTGAATGCTCCTAAATTAATGGCAAAGTTAGAGGTATGAAAATATATGCTAATTGCTTTGCTGACTTAAGCGCAATTGCTCATCTTCTCACAAAAGAGCAGACATTATAGCCACACCCGTTTTTTGAAACACATTTACAAATAAAAGCTCAAATGTTCATTAATTTTGAAAACCGTTTGCAATATAATAACATTTTGGTGCTAATCACTGTAAATAGTGATTGCGCACGTTTCTGGCATATTCTTGCATTCCTCACTGACATTTCAGAGCTGGACTATATTTCCCCTCTGCAATGGCAAAAGGGAGTGACTTGAGCAGCACCTGAGAGGTTAATTTTGTGCATTCGTCACACTCTTTGTTTTTGAATTCCTTCTTATGTGCCAAGTTCATAAAATGTACTGCCTCCGTACAGTCACCACATAAGCCAGTACTTCTGGCTTGTAATGGCTATAATTTAAAATAAAAATACCCCTCACGTTTCAATCCCCTCTTGAATACTAGACCTTGATAAGGGGCATCAGGATGCATACAACAGGCTGGGAGATCAATAGTGATGACCATGGTTCCCCAGCTTTCATACTTTTTTCATTTATTTGGGGGGCATCAGGACCCCTCCTGATGTGCCCCCAGTATTGATATCCCAGATGATAGGGCTGGGAGATCAAAAGAAAAGACTGCATGAGACTGATTCTGCTCCTACAGTACCTGTACTTCCAGGTATGACCGAGTGGCATTGGGGAAATCCCCCCACATCATCGATGACCTAAATCATGTCACCGGTGACATGAAGGTTGTCACTATCGATCTTCCAGCCTATCATCTGAATATTTAATATCCTTTTTTAAAGTATCTCTTTTATGGCACTGCTTTTGGTCATCTGGACACTTCCTGCTTTAGGGTGCCCATAGACCTATATTGTTGATAAGGTTCTGTGCTTAGTCCTTGAGTGCAACACACTATTTTATTTTTTTGCTTTACTTGGTTTTTGGATCTATTACTTATTGGTGCAAGTCATTTTGTCTTGTGTGTATACAGTTCCCTACATACACTTTCTGATCCCTCCAGCCTTGTTCCACTGGTAGTTGTGAAATTGTAAATACACTGCCTGTTTCTCAGCCTTGTTCCACTAGTAGCCATGTTCCTGGCACCCACTATGGTATGTCAACCCATACCAATGACGTACCATTTTTCTTGACTGGCTTTCATTACTGAATATGCTAAGAAATTCTATGGTTTTGAAAGATTTTAGTATCTTTGAAGTGACTGAAGTATTAAGAAGAATGTTTTTTTTTTTTTTTTTTTTTGCTTTAGAACCACTTTCTTGAAATAACTGAAATAGTTGTGAACATTAGCCTAGGATAAAAATCAGGTGACCCTTCATTTGAAATGGGTGAATATCTACTTTCTAAAATGGATGAAAACAAGAAATACAATAGTGCTCACTGATAAGAGTTAAATATAACTAGAAAATACAACAAGCTTGAATCAGCATGTGAATCATCTAGTAAAATAAAACAGTGGTAATGACCAGACGGTGAAATGTGGTAGATATCTTACAATCTCATTGAGCATGAAGATAAGTGATGAATGATGATAAGTCAGAAAATGGATGAAACACAGGGTTAATAATGAAAGAATGAGCTGTTGATGATGTCCCTTTTCAGTGAATTCTAGCAAACCCCTTGATTCACCCAATACTCTGTGTTGCTGTTAGTATCCCAGAGCCCCCTCTATTGCAATAAATATGAAAAACAAGATAAAGCAGCACACAAGAGATCAAAGTGTAGGGGATGAGAGTTAACATCTTTATTGAAACTACAAATAAAACAATATTTTAGTATTATGATAAATACATAAAATGGAGTGACTCAAAAATATGGGTACCGATCAGGCTTATGTGTCCTGGCTCCAGCATGCTCCAGCACATCAATAAAGATAGCATCAGATGAATGTAGAGGGATCAGTACATGGAGGCTATGTCTGGGACCTATGAGTAACAGCGGTGGCAGTAATAAAATGAGAAGAGTGCACACAAGAATCACGGCTGCCTGATGTTCGTGGTGTAGAAAGTGATACACCAATCTACTCCTTTTGCCTAAATGCTTACAAGTGATATACTTGTCTTTAATGCCCCTCTGTCATTTGGCTCTTCTTCCTGGATAAAGATGCTTGTGTTAAGGCGCATCAAGATACTCCTTCAGTCCAACAACCTCCGATCTGCAACTTGTTCTGTTGACTTGGCTCCACATGTCCCTCTTTGTTATCCCTGTAGTAACTGGTGCTTGGGAGTGTAAGCTGGTGATGCTTCTGTTGATGAATTTCAGGGAACTGTTCATCCCGTTATCAGGACAGATTGTAGAGAGGATAGTAAAATGGCAGGACCTCTTCTTAAAACTTGAATTTATGTATAGTTCCCTGAAATGCATTGATAGAAACACTCCCAAGCACTAGTTACTACAGGCATAACAAAGAGGGACAAATGGAGCCAAGTCAATAGAACAATTGTGGCTAGCAGAGTACAAAAAATTTCCCAAGCCTCCAGCACTGAAAGAGTTAAATTGGATTCCCCATAATTGTTTTACTTTGCTTTTATATATAAGGCCCTATATGTCTCACTGTATATCTCTTCTATTTCTGTAATATCTATACCTATCTATTATCTATGTAATTTTAGTCATTGTTTTCTTTTTTCTCTCTTTCCTCCTGTGTGTTAACCCTTTGAGTGCCAGAGGGCTGCTACCTGACACAAATGGTGGAAGTGCCAGCAAGAAAACAATACACCATACCTTTTTATAGAGGAAGGTGACAGTAATCCAGTGCTCATTTGTACCGGTCCTTTAGTGGTGTTATCAGAAATTCCTCTTTGCTGTTCTTGGTTCCTGATCCCTGGCTACCCCTTTGACCTTGATCCTGTGCTGCCTGCCCCTGACCTTGGACTGCCTGACCACTGTCCTCCCTTTGGCTTTGTTTCATGGATTTTTGCCTTGGTCTGCTCTGCTTCTGTGTAAGTCTCATCTAGCTATACAGCTGTGTACCACTGCCTACTGCCTTCAGCAGACTGTTCAGGGTGTGGGCTCGATTGTCGAGAGAGAGATGCTCGAGAGAGAGAGGAAGCGGGCGGCAAATACAAGCTTACCACCCCGCTTCCTCCAATGCCTCTCTCCCCTCCACCCGCTTCCTCCAATGCTTCATTCACCTTCACCTGCTTCCTCCAATGCCTCTCTCCCCTCCACCCGCTTCCTTCAATACCGCTCCACTATTAACCCTTTGCGTTCTAGAGAGGTATCCACCACATTGCAGTGCAGTGCGTTGGATACATCTCTGTCACTCAAATGGTTACTCATTTGACGCTGACAGGGTTAAAGAGCATATAACCTATGTTTCACATAGGTTATATGTTCATTAATTAATAAAGGGGGCATTTGTCACCCCCATGCTAGGGGGGTGTCATGAGGGGCCATGATACCTCTCTTGAGGTCTGAAGTACTTTTGTAATAAAAATTACATATATAATTTAGTAAAAGAAAATCATTGTTAAACATAAATAAAATATTTATTTATATTACATTTACACACAAATTACATCTATAATGAAAACAAACACCTTTTTTATACATATACAGGTTGCCTATTAACCCTATGAGTACCAGAGGGGTAGCAAACACATTAAAATACCTCTCTGGTACTCATAGGGTTAATATTGCAGTACAAAATACGAGGGCATGTCGAGTATAATAATATTGGATGAAAATGGTGAAAGAAAATCATGGGAGCACTGTAGTCGACTTTGGAAGGGGAAGGGTTAATTGTCGACTATGAACAATATTTGTCGGGTTAATGTGGTGGAAGAAAGCACTGTAAGTCGACTTTTAGATGGGGGGTTAATATGTCGAGGGGGGCACTTTATGTCGGATTTCTATGCTGTATACTGTATTATACACTGCTTTTGAAACTGTCATTATGGCTTCTACTCCTCAACCTCTGAGGCGCAAAATTTCTGACTCAAATATAACCACAAAACAGGCAGTAATACTGAGCGTGGGTAATAGGATACTAATTGCACGTTGTTTTTAGTTGTTTCCTATGGGCTTTTTTTAGACTGGCGGTAAGTATAACTACCGCTGATTTTGCTTTCACAAGTTGGGTAATAGGATAGCAAAAACTGTCTGTTTTATTTTTAGCACTGGTAATAGAATCGAGCCCTCAGTCCTGTACAAGCTATACACCTGTGTATACCTGCCTACTGCCTTCAACAGACTGTTCAGCTTTAACCCTGTACAAGCTATACGCCTGTATACCTCTGCCTAGTACCTTCAGCAGACTGTTCAGCTAAAACCCTGTACAAGCTATACACCTGTGTACCTCTGCCTACTACCTTCAGCAGACTGTTCAGCTTAACCTTGTACAAGCTGTTCACCTTCAGCAGTCTGTTAAGCTTAATCCTGTACAAACCACTCACCTATATAAGCTATATACCTGATGTACCTCTGCTTTCTGCCATCACCTCAGTCTTACACTATATCCACTACTACTACCAACTCAGCCATCTCTCTGGAATTGTACCCTGCCATTGGGTTCCATTATCTGTACACCATTTCCAGAATAAAAAAGTTTTCTGCTACTATCTCTTCTCAGAGTATGTTCCAGTAAGCTCACATTCACAGAGTTAACCTGTTCTTCAACCAAACAACTGATCCACATATATGAAGCCAGCAGGGTTAATAGAGGTTTTCTCTAGCCTTGGTATTCAAATTTCTGCATTTCTGTACAGAAACCACTCTACTCAGGCTGTATTGCAGCGGCGTTTGCAAGACCTTCAGATGAGTAGCATTCTACTGTTCCTGCTTCAGCTAACTCTACTCCTTCTAGTTCTTAGGACACCTGTGTCCTAGAACCAAGAGTCTTTCTTCCAGAACAATTCTATGGTTACACAAGACAGTGTAAAATTGTATTATTTCCAGTGAACTATTGTTTTCATTAATCCACACACATATGCCATGGATTATATCACTCTGTTATCCAAGGATCTGCAAGTGTGGGCCTATCATCTATTACAGGATGACAATCTAGTACTAAATTATTGGAATAATTTCCATCAAACTATGGACTCTCTGTATGAAGACCCTATGAGGGCCTCATCTGTTCAGTCAGCTGTTAGGGCTCTGGTGCAGGGGTACCATCTTGTGAAGGATTATGTTGCAGAGTTCCACAGGTTATCTATAGAGACATGTTGGAATGTGGCCACACTCCTGCCTCGTTCTCTCTGAGACCCTTAAGGACAAACAGGCTAATATAGGTGTTCCTTTCTCATGGGAAGAAGTAATATTCCTGGTCATACAAACTGATTAAAGACTTCAGAATCTCCATAAAGAGTGTCAGTCCACTTTATCTGCTCCTAGGTATTTGTTTACCTTCTCTCAAGATAACACTGTAACCCCCTCTTCTGGAACATCAGTGGAACCCATGCAGATAAGTCTGGTTCAATGACACCTCGCTGATGCTGACAGAACTTGGTGTAGGCAATTGATTCTGTGTCTATACTGTGGACGGGAGGGTCATCTCCTGAGGAATTGTCCTAAATGACCTACTACCCCAGGAGATATGCCTGACTTTCGTTCTTACACTCACAGCCTCTCTTTTGTACCTCTCTCTCTACTCATCTCTCTCTCTCTCTCCCTCTCTCTCTCTCTCTTTCTTTTTGTCTACGGTGGAGAGATCAACAATTTAATCTACAAGCTATTGTACACTCTTTAATATAGGGTGGGTGCACTCACTGTAATACACCAGGGGAAGAGAGGATACCAAAAGGAAATAAACAATAGTGTATCAGAGAGAATGACAGATTTGTACAGATATATCGAGTGTACCAGTTATGCTTGAGACACTAATATGTAAAATAGGGTATCTGGTACAATAAAGAGCTAAGTCATCATATGCAGTAGGATGGTATTATATTAACACAGGAGAGGAACGACATTAAAGGTTTCCTGCCAGCCTGCTGAGGAGGGATGATACATACCTTTCATATCACCAAGAGCACCCACTTTACCACCGACCAAGGCTTGGAATCCATATGAGATACCAAGAAGAGACCAAGATTCAGACATCTACGTTGGAGAGACTAAGGTAATCTTCTAGTATTGATGTGCAGTTCTACAAGGTGCAATTTTGTGAGCAGATTATTGTGACTATGCGTATACCCTTTTAAACAAGGAGAAAGTTGGTGAACATCCACCTGTGGGGGGCATTGAACCCCAATACCCACTACGCTCACTCTCCTGTGTGTATATAATACCAATATTACTGCATATGATCACCTAGTTCTTTATTGTACCAGATACCCTATTTTACATACTGATTTATTTTACCTAATTGTATCTTATCCCATCCAGGGCTGTGCATATATATATATATATATATATATATATATATATATATATATATATTTTTTTTTTTTTTTTTTTTTTTTTATTAATCTATCTCAATCTTTTGTTTTTTTTCTGGTTTCTTTTCCATTTTATGTACCTTATTGATCTGACATAATTTACCTTGAATATATTTGAATATATTTATTCTTATTTATTATCTTTTTAATAAATATTTATATTACTTATTATCTGATATATACCATATAGTGCTATTACAGTTTTCTTATAATACACTTAGATCTTTGGTGCACTGTCTTCTCTCTTTTTCTATTTACTTCGCTTGTAGACTCAGGAGCCAGTGTCTGTTTTCTGGATCAAGATTTGGTTTCTCTGTTCAATATTCCAAGTCATCCTAAAGCTCAACCACTATGACTTCAAATGGCAGATTGTCACGGTTTGTTAAGACTCTCAGACCCAGAGTTAGGTAAAAAACACAACTTTATTGAAAGTTAATGCAGCCCCGTAGGGTAACATACACATACACACATATATCTTTATTAGATAGGAATACAATGCAAATAAGAGCAATATTGGCTCTACCGGCCCTGCCAATATACCGGGCAAGGCAGCCAAAGGATTGGAACTCGTGAGGTGAGGCTCTACCGGCCTTGCCAAGATACCGGGCAAGGCAGCCCCTAGACAGGAGGTTGAGACTGGCTCTACCGGCCTTGCCAATACCGGGTAAGGCAACCCAAGGAAACAGGACAGGTTTTACCGGCCTTACCATATACCGGGCAAGGTAGCCAATTGACAGGAGATAACACCGGCTCTACCGGCCTTGCCAATACCGGGTAAAGCAACCCAAGGAATAGGACAGGTTCTACCGGCCTTACCAATACTGGGCAAGGCAGCCCAAGACAGGAGATAATGGCAACCACTCGCCTAAGTGACTGGAAGGTGGAACAACAGTCACTATGATGGTAATGAGGCTAAGTCAGTAAGTAGGCCGCCAGCAGCAGAGGTAGTGAAGGATGTGAAGCTCACCAGTGCTCTCACAGATGGAATGCCATACCACTATAGTAGCAACCAGGTATGCCTGGAGCGAACCAGTACCCTGTACGTGGAACGCTAACGATACTGAGACAGCCAGATGGCTTGAGGAGCGAACCTGTACCCTGTACGTGGAACGCTAACAATACTGAGACAGCCGGGTGGCTTGAGGAGCGAACCAGTACCCTGCACGTGGAACGCTATCAATACTGAGACAGCTGGGTGGCTTGAGGAGCGAACCAGTACCCTGTATGTGGAACGCTAACAATACTGAGACTGCCGGATGGCTTGAGGAGTGAACCAGTACCCTGTACGTGGAAAACTAACAATACTGAGACTGCCGGATGGCTTGAGGAGCGGACCAGTACCATGTACGTGGAAAGCTGATAATACTGAGACTGCCGGATGGCTTGAGGAGCGAACCAGTACCCGTACGTGGAACGCTAACAATACTGAGACTGCCGGATGGCTTGAGGAGCGAACCAGTACCATGTACGCGGAACGCTAATAATACTGAGACTGCCGGATGGCTTGAGGAGCGAACCAGTGCCCAGTAAGTGAAACGCTAACAATACTGAGACTGCTGGGTGGCTAGAGAAGCGAACCAGTACCCTGTACATGGAAAGCTAGCAATACGGAGACAGCCGGGTGGCTGTCAAGCAACCAGTACCCGCGTACTGAATAACCGGCAAGTCAGAATGTCGCCAAGGTGACTCAGGAACGTCAGATGACTGAAGAAGACTGGACAGGAACCAGCAGATGGAAGCAGGAACCAGCATGCAGATGGTCAACCGTAATCAGGAACGACGGTGGAGACTGGCAGCAGGAAGTGGTGGCTCAACCGGATCAGACGAAGGCAGGATCTCTTCAACTGGAAACACTGGAACAGGTTGAACACAGGTCGCAGGAACACAGCAGAGGCCCAGGATACTCAGGAACAAGGTCTATTTTCAACAGCATAGAGACAACACGAAAGGGCAACCAAAGGGTGCCCAGGCTAGGTTTAAATAGGCAATACAGGGCGGGCTGAAGGCAGCCAGCCAATGGAGAGCCCCCTACTGGTGATAGACATAAAAAGAGAGCAATCACGGGCACCGTGATACAGATGGAAGGATTGACCAGTCCCGTCTTTCTACTTGGGAGACTGATCAGCTTCACCTCCTTATTGGAGTGGGTCATCAAGAACAGATCCAGTTTGATGTCATCCCTTCAACCTTACATCCTCTTATTTTGGGCATACAAAATAATCCCTACATCAACTAGTCCATAGGCTCTGTTTCTTTTCCTTACATACATTTTCTCAAGTTGTGCCACCCTAGCTCCTATCAAGTTCTGGTAACCGATCAACACAATTCTCGAGTCACCCTTTCATCTGCTTACAAAGAGTCCTGGGATGTATTCGACAAGAAGAGGGTTGACAAACTTCCTTCTCACAGGCAACACGATTGCCCTATCGATTTACTGTCTGGGGCTCCTATTCCCTATAGGCACATATGTCCTCTGTCCAGCTCTGAATTACAACATCTGAAGGAGTATATTCATTAGAACTTTTTTTTTTAATGTATGTATGTATATTTATGTGTGTATGTATATATATTGACTCTATTTGTGTAAATATGTAACCCTTACTGAAAACTATCCAGGACACACTTGAAAATTAGAGAAATACAAATGTATCCTTCCTGGTAAAAAATTTTCTAGATAAATAAAACAAAATAACCTTACAAACAGGGTTCATTCATCCATCTACTTCTGTAGCAGGGGCAGGAATTTTCTTTGTTGGGGAAAAAAGATGGAGGTCTTCATCCCAGTATAGATTATAGGGAACTTAATAAAGTGTTGTCACTCAGTCTGCTTGCCCTCTGCTCCTCTCATTCCTCATTCCTGTATTGACCTCGGCCTGTTCCTGACCTCTGTTTCTGTTTGATCCTATAGAGCTTGATTCCCCGTTATGACCCGACTGGATTTTCAACTCTGACCCTTCTGCTGTCCTCCCAGATTGATCTTGAAATCTGCTTATGACTACCCACTCGTTCAACGAGAGCCTTCTTCTGTTTGCTGGTTGATCTCCGATTCAGTCATCTACCATCTGCCCGTGAGTCAGATTGATCTCAGTATCTACAACAGGCAAGTAAATCTCCTGCAGGGTCAGTCACCCCTCATCGGTCTGCAGGATTGATACCAGCCACCTCCTGGCAGGTTGATCTCAGACTGGGCCTAATCATGCCCCAGTGGCTGGTCGGATTGATCCCAGCCTCTGCTGCCCGCTGTTTGCTCTACCATTTGTGCATTTCATCGACTTCAACTGGTTGGCGTATCTACCGACTGTGAGCCTTGGACTCCATGTTCCTTCTTCTGAGTGGTTAACCTTGATTGACTCCCAGTTGCACTTCGAGAAGTCGTAGACCTTAGATCACTACAGTTCAACTACCAATCAGATCATGAGGAGTCACTACCCTTTGACTATTACTTGACTTTTAGTCTGTACCTGGGAAGTTATAGCTCACCGACTACTCCTCCACTTCCAGTCTACCCACAGAGAGACGGAATACTCCAACTAGACTCTGACCGTCAGTTTGGGTATTTAGACTTTCTTTTATGACTGAACTCTTGTTGACTGTCACCTACTTGTTGACCTTGAACCTGCCTCACCTCAGATCATCTTTGACTCCTGACAGTGTTGGGATTGTTGCAGAGCTTTTCCTAGTCTAGTGGCCTCTCGGGCCTGTGACCTCATTAGTCTTGCAAAGATGCTCATTCAACTTCCTAGAGTGTCTATTAAAAATCGTTATCCTCTGCTTTTGAAACATATTTCTTCTGTAACTGTATTCACCAATATTGACATCCGGGAGCCTACTAACTGGAGAGAGTAAGGAGAGCACGGAGATGAGCGGAAGACTTCCTTTCACACTAGGTATCTTGTCATGCCTCTTGGGCTCTGCAATCCCCCTGCTACATTTCAACATTTTGTAAATTATATATTCAAGGATCTCTTAGATCTCTTTGTTAGATGATATTTTGATCTTCTCTCCCACTCTACAAGAGAATTGCAAGCATGTGAGACAGGTTCTTGTTTGCCTACATGGCAAACATCTCTATGCAAATTGGAGAAAAATGTCTCTTTGCAGTTGACAGGGTAGGGTTCCTGGGCTTCTTCATTTCCTCTGGCTCAGGATGAATCCCCTCAAAGTTTCTACTACACTAGAATGGCATAAACCAGTTAATCAAAAGGCAGCTTAGGGGTTCAACGGATTTGCCAACTTTTACAGGCATTTAATTAGAAGCTTTCCATGATTATTTCCCCTATTGTGACATTCATCAGTAATAAGGTCCATTTCCATTGCAGCTCAGCAAGCATTTGACATGTTAAAACAACTCTTCACTCAGGGTCTAGTACTTGTACAACCTGACATCCAAAAAAACCTTCATTTTGGAGGTAAATACATCCGATATAACTACTGGAGCTGTTCTCTCTTAACTTCCCTGACCAAAACACCAATTATATCCAGTAGCATTCTTCTCTAGGAAACTATGATGCAGGCAATAAGGAATTGTTGGCCATTAAAAATGCTCTGGAGGAATGGCAACTTTGCTTTGAGGGTACCCTTCACCCTGTGATGTTGTTTGATGATTATCAGAACCTTGAGCACCCCCATTCTGCTTGGCATCTTTGTTCCTTCCAAGCCAGACGGCACTCTTTTTCTCTCTGTTCCAACTGCATAACACTTATAGACCTGGTTCTAAAAAACATAAAACAGATGCCTTGTACAGAATTTCTTGTACTTCTGGGACATTCTCCATCTCTCAGGACACCATCCTCCAGCCTAGCCACTTTCTGCTCACTAGTGTATCCCCCCATACTGCATTAAGCAATCCATGGAAAAAGACCCTTCCTTCATGCAACTGCATTCCTTGACTTATACAAATGGATTCCTGTATAAACAAGACAAGGTATTTGTCCCTAGTTCCCTACATTCAGAAGCACTTCATCAATTCCATGACTTGGGAGTGGTATCTACCTTGGAAGTCTTGCAAAGATATTACTGGTGGCCACAGATCAGACATGATGTTAAAAACTATATTTCAGTCTGTGCTTGTCACAGCAGGGTACCAAGTCCATTGCATCCTCTACCTCCTCCAATGCAAACTTAGAGAGATATCACTATAGATTTTATCCTGTACTTGCCAGTTTCTAACTTCTTTACTAGTATATTGGTGGTCATGTATCGCCTGACTAAATTGGCACACTTCATTCCAACATCTGTTGTTCCTACTGCTGCCCAAACTGCCACTCAAAGAATTTCCCCCTTTTGGCTTTGTTTGTTGGACTTTTTACTCTCTCTGCTGTGCTTCTGAGTAAGTTTCATCTAGCCATATAGTTGTACATCTGTGTACTGCTGTCTACTGCCTTCAGCAGATTGTTCAGCTTTAACCCTGTGAAAGCTATATACCTGTTTACCGCTGCCTACTGCCTTCAGCAGACTGTTCAGCTTTAACTCTGTACAAGCTATACACCTGTGTACCTCTGCCTACTACTTTCAGCAGTCTGTACAGCTTTTACCCTGTACAAGCTATACACCTGTATCCCTCTGCCTACTATCTTCAGCAAACTGTTCAGCTAAAACCCTGTACAAGCCATTTACCTGTGCACCTGTGCACCTCTGTATCCCGCTTTAAGCAGTCTGCTCAGCTTAACCCTGTACAAACCATACACCTGTATAAGCTATATAACTGTTGGACCCCTGCTTCCTGCCATCACCTGTTGCTCTGTCTTATTCTGTATCCACTACTACTACCTACCCAGCCATCTCTCTGGATTTGTACCTGCCATTTGGTTCTGTTATCTGTGCACCATTTTCAGAAAAAATAAGCTTTCTGCTATAACTGTGTGAAAGCATATCTTCTTAGTGTATGTTCCAGTAAGCTCACATTCACAGAGTTAACCTGTTTTGTGGCACAGGGAGTACAACAAAGATTGCAAAAAGGGAATTTATTAGCAAAAATAGATAATGAAACTCAAACTGCAAAGAAGAGCAAGACTAACCCAATTATTTTTTTAAATGCATAAATAGCAAAAAAACTTAAGAGAGAGTGCATTAGACCTTTCAACAATTTGATGGGTGAGTTGATTAGGGAGGATAAGGAAAAGGCTTATGTTTTTAACACTCTCTTTTCATTGGTATTTACCTACCTATACCTTTCCTGCGCATATTGTGTCTGTCCTCTGTGACTGCCCATGCATGGCCCTCTCTCAGTTGTTTTCTGATGCTGCCAGTATGCATTATGATGTCCAGAGTTGCATGGCGTATATAAACCCTTGCCGGTCAGTTTCAGGCACTCTTTCGTTGAGTTCTCCCAGCTATAGCATTATTACCTAGTTCAGCCTTCTTGATTCCCCGGATTATTGACCCTTGCTTGGCCTCTCGTTTTCTCAATCCTTCTTCACCTGTCCTTGACCTCAGCCTTGCTTATCAATGTTGTCTTCTCTCAGCTGGCTCCTGACCTCGGCATGTATCTTGTTTTGACCCTTTCCAGCCTTCCCAGACCTCGGCCTGTCCCTTACTTGCTATCCTTTGTGTAGCTCTGTCTTCACAGAGTTAGTTTCCAAGCAGCTAATAGTATGAAAGAGCCTTACCATCCCCATATGGAACGTGAAGGGCTTATTGACAGGCATTACAGACAAATCAAACCCATCTGCAACAACAACTGCATAAGTTACAACCCGGTGTTCCTCCTTCACCTGCTCCTCCCACCACAGGAGGTCTCTCCACTCCAGGGAGCAAGACTTCTCATCACCCTGAGCCCAGGGTTCCTCTCCCTGATCGTTTTAATATTGACAGTAGCAAATAAATAAAATATCGCTTCTTGCAAATTGCTCTTTTCTGTCAACCTTTTGAACTACATAATGGACTTCATCAAGGTCCTTAAGGTCCTAACTCTTCTGACCGGGGAGCCACAGACATGGGGGTATCATCTCAGAGCAATAGTCCTGTGTTTGCTGCATGGATGGAATTTCATCAAGCCATGGATGCCCTATATGATGATCCATTCTAGGTTAATACTGTCCAGACTACTGAGATGTCTTACTTAAGGAAGGAAGCCTGTTCAGGACTACATAGATGATTTCCATCACCTGTCTAGTGATCTAAACTAAATGGATTGAAGCTGATTTATTTGACCAGTTTCATCTGGGGCTATCTGAGGGCTTAAGGACAAACTAGGCTGGATGGCTTAATACATCTATCCGTCCAGATTGACTGTAGACAACAGCAGTGATGCCGTGAGAGGATGGCCATAGTCCTTATCCCTCCCAAATGCCGCACCGCATTCACTGCTGTCAAACCCTCCACTAGCTCCTCAACCATACCCCTGGAGGAGCTATGGAAGTGGGAATTGTCTGAGGTCAGTCCCAGGCAGAGAGGGAATATCATGGGCAGTGGAAACTCCGACTGTATTGTGGGGAAAATGGCCATCTGTTGCGTTACTGTCCTTCCAGACCCCGTCCTTCCCAAGGTAGGAACTGCTACCCTTCCTCTCACACTAGTCACAACATCTTCTTACCTATCCATTTTTGTCACTCTTCAGTGGAGAGACCAGCAGACTGAGGTATTGGCCATGATCGGCACTGGAGCTAGCAGTTGCTTTATTAACCAGGACTTAGTCCATGCATGTGGAATTCCTGTTCAGAACAAGCCTCAGCCTCTGAAAGTTCAGATGGAGGATCACAGCAGTATCCAATCTGGACCCAATTTTCTGGAAAGTCTTCCTCTGCCTACTGTTGACTAAGGTACACAAAGAAGACATATAGTTTGACATAATACTTTCCTTTTTGTTTCCTCTTATTTTGGGTTTACCCTGGCTCTGAAACCTATGACCCTCATATAGAGTGGTCGTCAGCCTCAATCAACTTTTGTTCCTTTTATTGTAAAAGATGTTGTATATCTTCCAGGTAATGTGTCAGTGCTGTCTCCTCCGGTGGCTGTTTCCGTACCTTCTCAGTACCTAAAGTTTTCAGACATGTCTGACAAGAAGGGAGCCTCTGTTTTGCCACCATATAGACCCTACGACTGCCCAATCAACTTCCTTTCTTGAGCCACGATTCCCTAAGGACATATGTATCCATTATTTGGTCCAGAGTACATAACCGGAGAGTTTGCAGCAAGGCTTCATCCAACCATCCTCATCCCCGGCTGGGGCAGGTATTTTCTTTGTATCAAAAAAAGATGGAGGTCTGTGACCCTGTGTCGGCTACAGGGACTTGAACAAGATAACCTAAAAAATTGGTATCCTGTTCCTCTGATCCTAGACATCTTGAAAAGGATGTCTACTGTACAATTCTTCACGAAGATTGGAGGAGCCCATAATCTCGTATGTGTAGGGATGGATAGAAGACGGCATTCTGTAACTGCCACAGTCACTATGTGTATATGGTTATGCATTCGGCTTGTGTAATGCTCCGGCTACTTTCCAGCATTTTGTTAACAACTTGTTTAGTGATATTCTAGACCAGTTCATTATTATGTATTTAGATGACATGGTAATCTTTTCTCTTTCACTCCTTGAACACCGTACCCATGTGAAACTAGTAATGGCTTGCCTTCATGACCATGGTCTGTACGCTAATATCAAAAAATGTGTGTTTGAGACGCAAGTGATATATATTTTGGGTTTTCACATCTTTCCTTGATGCATTAAGATGGACCCCCTGGAAGATCTCTGCTATCCTAGAGCAGTCTACCCCCACAGACAGGAAGGCTGTCCAGAGATTCATTGGCTTTGCCAATTTCTACTGTCGATTCATCCAAGACTTCTCCAAATTGATAGACCCTCTTACCATACTTACCAGAAATGAGGCCCACTTTCAATGGTACCCCAGAGCTCAAGCAGCATTTGATACCCTGAAGTCAGCCTTTACACAGGCACCTGTCCTTTGCCAGCCAGACGTTATTAAATCATTTTTTTAGAGGTGGACACCTCTAATATTGCCAGTGGAGCAGTACTATCACAACATAGAGGACTTAAGGAGCACTACCACCCATAGCTTATTTCTCCAAGTGACTCAGCACTGCAGAACAAATCTATGACATCAGAGACAAGGAATTTTTAGTCATCAAACAAGCCCTGGATGAATTATGTCACTTACTTGAGTCCCGTAACTATGTTTACTGACCACTGCAATATGGAATACCTCCAATCTGCTCTACAACTTAATCCATGACAGGCCCAATGCACATTACATATCGGCCTGGTTCCAAGAATGAGAAGGCCAATGCCTTGTCCCTAATCCATAACCTCTCCTGACACCATTCTCTTACCACATCATTTCTTAGTACTCAGTAGTGACCAACTCACTAAAATAAGACAAGAATCTACACCATAACCCTACTTGTTACATTGACATTCTTTGCCTTGCACAGATGTGTTTCTGTATAAAGACGGTCTTATTTATGTTCCTTCTTCTCTACGACAAGAGGTTCTCCATATTCATCATGATCTACCTAAAGCAAGCCATGGTGGAGTCACGGAAGCCACAGACAATATCCAAAAACATTTCTGATGGCCAGGTATGAAATCAGATATATTTTTGTTGTACCCTGTGACACCTGTAACCCTCTACCCTTTTCCCAACAGCCCTTGGAGAGAAGTGATAATAGACTTTATTGTGGATCTCCTTCTTTCTGAGCAGCACAATACTATCTTTTTGGTCGTTGATCTAGTCACCAAGATGGCACATTTTATCCTTGCATCCGGACTACATTCTGCAGTCCAGATTCCAGAGATGTATTTATGCCAAGTATTTCACCTTCATGACATACCCTATTCCATAACATCTGATAAAGGAGCGCAGGTTCTGGAAAGCTTTCTGTTCTGGTCTTCAGATTAAGAGCAATTTTTCCTCTGGATACCACCCCCAGACCAATGGACAGACAGAACACATGAACCAATCCTTGGAACAATACCTGCACTGCTTCACCACCCACCTGCAAGATAATTGGTATTAACACAGGCCTAAATTGCCTATAATAATCATTTTTATTGCATCCTACAAACCTCACCCTTCTACACCACTTATTATCATGAACTTGTGTTTCTGCCCACTTTGCCTGCCTTTACATCCATTCCAGAGACTAAGCAACTAATACAAGAGTTGCAACAATGCCATATAGAGTTACATCATTCTCTGTCAAGCTCTAATGGTATACAAGACACAGGCAGACAGACATTTCCAGGACAGTCCTAAATGTAATATTGACAATAATGTCTGCTTATCCTCTGCTCATGTTCATTTATCATGTCTTTCAAGAGACCTACAAGATCCACCCCACATTCCACATATACCAGCTGAAATCTTGGCCTCCTAGCCCTTTCCCTGATAGGGAACCTGGACTCCACTCATTGAGGGTGATTCTGAGGAATATGATGTACAAGAGATCCTGGATTACCAATTTCAACTAGGACAACTGGATTATTTGGTGCAATGGAAATGCTATGGCACTGAGGATCTGTCCTGGAAACCCTACTCCAAACTTCATGCCCCAATGTGTCTTCGCTTTGGCCAAACTAATGTTTTGAGCTTCTATGAAGTAGTAAGTAGCATCCTAGATAATGGTAAGGTAGTTGATCTAATAGTATATGTAGATGTTGCAAGGTATTTCATACAGTGCCACACAGAAGGCTGGTTTAAAAAAATAAGGAAATTGGGGCTAGGAGATAACCTTTACATGTAGATAGAAAACTGGTTGAAGGATAGGGAACAGTGTTGTAAATGGAGAATTCTTCAATACATTTAAAGTGTAGAGTGGAGTACCTCAGGGTTCAATACTTGGACAACTGCTTTTTAACATGTTTATAAATCACCTGGAAATATGCATAGAATGCAAAATTGCAATATTTGGAGATGACACTAAATTAGGCAGGGTAAGGCGGAAAGATTATTTAATTTTCATTTTCTTGGTTATACTGTGGCAAAGGTTGGGCTTGTGTATTTTTTAATGTAATTTACTATTTATCTATCAATCTTTATATAAAAAGGGGGTATGCTTTAGAAATAGTTATCATTTTGTTTTGTGTAATTCACAAAACAAAACTCATTGCAGCTGCCTGTGTATAGGTCTGGATGGTCATCTTGCACACCTACAATTGTTGTTGGTTCCTAGGCCAGCAAAGGATGATGGGAACTGTAGTCCAACAATAAACTGATGCAGGTTGCCCAATGCCCATCCCTGTCATATTCATATGTACCATTGCTATAAACATTTCACCTTTATCAGGTCTTAAACTTTTGCCTCTCTCTGAACTAATTGGAGAAAAAAATAGAAGGTGGTCTCTTGGCCACGATAAACCCACTTGGTCTGCTCACACTGCAAAACACTGAAATTAAACCACCAAAATGTTTATAATGGTATTCTCATAAAATCATATGTTTCTATGAGAGACAACATGAGAAAGATGAGAAAGATGAGAAATATGAAACAATGTGCATAACATAATGTTTTATTCATTCTCTCTCGCTTTCATGTGTTCTGGTCCCTCTTTCTCTTCTGCGCTGTAGCCTCTCTATCTCCCATATACTCTGGCCCCTCTCGCTTTCCTATTTTTCAGCCCATCTTGGTCTTATGTGACTGACTATTTTCCTACACACCTCTTTCTCTCCTATGCCCTGTGCCCTCTCACTCACCTGCAACCGACCCCCTCTTAGTTAAACTGACTGAGACTATATTGTAGTCCACTTAATCAGGGAAAGAACAGCATAGAATGGTTGTCTGTTTTGCTGAAGTTTATCTAAAACAGGGGAGTAACTACACAGGATGCAAATTAACTGGAGCCCATTATCCAAGAGGGTCCCATCCGCCCCGTGGTCCAGTATGTTCTAGTTATGCCCCTGTGAAAATATATTTCTGATAGGAGGTCCAAAAAGAAGTTGGCCCACCAATGACTAGTATGCCACTGATCTAAAGTTGACATGAACAACTATTTCCAATTTTAATACTAAGCAGCAATTAATTTTTGATATAAAAACAGAGTGAAAACCCCCTTTCCTTAATGAGGTTGATGTAACTAGGCAACAAATAGAATTTTCCATTGCTTTAAATCAGGATTTTAACATTTGAATGCTAGAGAGGGCTCAGACACCCTGCTTTGCAATACTTTAGAGACCATGCTAGAATTAAGGGGTTAAAAGCCCCATTTGAATGAATGGGGATTTTAGGAATTGTTATTTATCCCATATGGTGCAGTTGGTTTGTTCCAGAATTACTCCAGTTCTCTTTGGTACATCAGTCAGGTCTATATGCATAAAATTGGAATAATTGTTGAGTACTTATAAAGTTGCATGTGGACATATTTTTCCAGGACTTTAGGTGATGTGGATAGCAAGGATATTGGCCTCTAATCTGATACCAAATTATTATCCCCTCTTTTGTGGATAGGCACAACTCTAGTCACCTTCCAGGCTTTACGCAGATACCCTGATGATAAGGAGGGATTAATTAGGCAGCAACAGAGGCACTGACATTTAGTAACATCGTTGGCACTTGGTCATAGCTCCAGAGGAAAGCTCAGTGTGTGTGCTGAAACGCATTGAGTGGAGACTTTCCAAGTGTGAGACAGAGAGCGCACCGACAGAAATCGGATGGTGATAAGGGAGCGAATTGCATCTCATAGCTTGGAAAGTGAATTCTAAGACATGAAAGACAGCAGCACGGAGACTTTGATGGGCAAAGATCAAAAAAAATCTCTAGTAAGCAGATATCCTTACTTTCCTTGATCAATCACTGTGACTTCAATTGAGACTGGATATACATACAATAGATGTGTCCACAATCACGAGATTCTCCTGTTAGCTGCCACTTTAAATAATTCACTCCCTATTGATCAGATTCACCTTCTAAAATCACCATTACAGTAGATGCGTTTCTTCTGGATATCTTACGCAATATTTTGTTCCACCAGATGTCTACTATATTTGTACATGATGGACTATACTTCTATAGTCATAGAACCCCACGTTAATGGGAATTGATCTATTTTTTTATTTTTATCTTTATGTTTATTACATTGTATTTATATTTTGAAATTTGACATATGTACACATTTTTTTTATCGTTTACGTGTGATATATTTGAGATTACAATAGCTTATCTTTATTTAATCTCATTTGGTAATTAAAGCCTCTGACCTGCATATATCCTGATTATAACCTACTACTCTCAGAGGGAATTTGCGCTGTCTACCCCCTCCTTTTTGTTTCACTGTGCATGTTCTACGATCGTCCCTGCGAGAAACGAACTTAGAAACGAACTTGCTCAAGACACAGCAGCATAAGTGAGAGGACTAATTGCCCACAATCTGTTATAGAACTAGGGTCAGTTTATTATCAATATCTTTTATTTAAGTGTGTTCTGCCAAATTGGTGCACGTGGTGATATTTACATGATACAATTAATACTATTATAATCATTCTAAATCACCTGATCACCAATGAGGGAATACACAATATATAATACTTCCTTTAACTTACCCTTGAACTACATTTATTCTATATTTATTATATACTATTTTAGATCTGTGCCTCTCTCTATCCCACATAGCGTTTTGCCTGGCAATTGTGAGTGGTGCCTCCTATCTTATCTTTGGTTTTAGAAGGAGCAGTCAGCATATACTAGAAAGGGTTAACATACAGTATGGAGGCACTGGAACAGGGTTTTAGAAGGAGCAGTGAGCATATACCATAAAAAGTGAACACACTCAATATGGAGACTGTAACAGGGTTTTAGAAGGAGCAATGAGCACATGCCAGAAACGGCTAACACACAGTTTGGAGACTGGAACAGGGTTTTAGAAGGACGAGTGAGCTCATACCAAAACGAGTTAATACATATATATGGATAACCTTAAAAACTGACCTGTTCGTGTGTCCAGAACACTGGAGCATAGAATCTGTGAATTACTGCCTTACAGAAAATAGACAGCATAGACTGGTCATCTCCAAAACATTAAAGGGCTTAATACTTTTGCATTCCCCTCTGGCACTCAGAGGGTTAAAAGCCCTGGAAATGTTTATTTGCTCCCATGGCACAGTTGAAATGTCTACAATGCTTCCTAGCAAATAAGCCAGAACTACAAGACACTGAAACCTCTGGAACCTGATGGGTTAAAGGCATACATGTAACAGTCATTCTGCTTTAAAGGGATAGTAATGTTTAGTATAAAGTAGTTTGCAGAGTCTTCTTAATATTAAAAGTAACACATTGTGCTATGTGTAGCAGCTTACTTGTATGTAGTTCAAAAGTTATTAAGTGGAGAAAAATCCCCTCCTCCCATTGAATGTGGTATCCGGTCATGGGACCGGATGGATGCAGCGAGGGACAAACTTCACTCAGTAAGTATAAGGAAAACCCTGAACCCTTGAAGAAGGAGGGCAGGATTTACCTTTGCATACTGAAGTTTGTCCCTCGCTGCATCTATCCACACCAGACTGCAGATTCAGCGTGACATGGCCAGAAGGGGTGGGCAGGTAATCTTTCTACACTTAATTATTTTTGAACTGCATACAAGTAAGCTGCTACACATAGAGCAATGTGTTACTTTTAATATAAGGAAGACTTGGCGAACTACTTTATAATAAGCATTTCTATCCCTTTAAGAACTCAGCACCATTTTATTGCTGATATGAACAGGAAATGTGCATTCATCATTGTGTAGTGATCTGCCAAGAAAAGGTTATACTTGCATTTAAAATCATCTCATTATGGTTAGGTGAGCGTGCACAGGAAGAGTAACAATTATGGAGAGAGTGGCATTTGGAAGCAATATTCATTAAAACTATACAATTACATTTATAATGAGCATTTCAGTATAATTTGATACAATTTTTCAGTGCCTTGTTAAATTAAACATTGCTTACATTGACAGAACACAGGTTCTTCCTAGATGGGCAATCTGAATGCGGTTGGCTCCAGGTTGTTATCTACAATCTACATCTGGATTTGCTGCTGTCTAAAGTGTTGCCACTGATGTAAGATTCAGTAGCAAAGACCCCTCAAGTAATACAGATGGAACTTGTATTAAATGGATAGTAATACTTCATTTTAACTTTATTTTATTTTGTAGGCATTAAAAAAACATGAAGAATGATATAAGTCTTATCTCTGAAACCTTTATGGTTTAAGAGATATTCACAAACAAAGTATCCCCCTCCTGTTCAGCCAGATAAGAAGGGAGATGCCCAGGTAGACTGCAGAGAGGGACAATCTTCAATTAAGATAATGGAAAAAGCTGAAAAACTTGTCAAGGGGGGAAGGGCTTTCATTGTTTTCATACAAAGAAAATTGTCCCCTTCTGTTATCTGTACTGTCATACAACCAGACTCACATCTGAGAAGAGATGGCTTACACTAGGTAAAAGGGGTGGGGAGGGGAACTTTGCTTGTGAATATCTCATAAACCATAAAGATTTGAGAGATAAGACTTATATCATTCTTCATGTTTTTTTAATGCCTACAAAATAAAATAAAGTTAAAACAAAGTATTACTATCCCTTTAAATGGAGAGAAAAAAATAACTGACTATTGAAGGACTGCAAAGTTTATATATTCATATATTCAAGGGGAAGGGAAGGTGACATACAAACAGTGACACACAAAAAAACTGAACATGAATAATCAAATTAACATATACAATCACAACAGTAAGCTGTTTACAGAGATAGCATACTGGCAAGAATGGTAAATGAACAACAATGGTAAATGAACAGCAATGATAAGTGAACAGCAATGGTAAATGAACAACAATGGTAAATGAACAATGGTAAACCTAGTTTGACAGAACAATAAAATAAATGCAAACTAAACAGTGAGACATATTTAGGACACAGGCAATGACGACAACAAGAAGTAGAAAAAGCAATAGACAGTACAGTTTAAACTCTTATAGACCCAGGCAAAATGTTACTTTAACACATACATGAGTTCAATCATTTTCCAAAGAGCAAGGCCCATCTTATTGTTTGATCTGAAAAGCATTAATATTTTGAAATCATGGACTGAACGGACATTCATCTCTGTTGAAGTATTCCATTCAGTTTATTGAACATTCCCATGTCACTATCCCCCTGACTTCTTTATCTTTGTATGGTCCAGGTATTTTGTAGAATGGTGTTTAATTATTTACTTCAGTGATCAGCATAGTCTGGTTGAGATATGTGTGTGTTTGTGTTAGGGTGCATCATGTATATATGTCACCAAACTTCTTGGCCATCATAAGTTATCTATTAAGAATCCCTACACCAGAGGAATAATCACCATAGTCTTACTACTGCTACTGATTAGGGTTTATTGTGGGAATTGACCAAAAGTCCTATAAAATTGAATAATTCATTTGTTCAGTAACTCGCAAATTCAGCTTGTATGAAACCTCCTGGTTCCAGTCAATAGTGGTTGATGGTGCTAATCGGATTAACACATAATACTCCTCCCAAAAAATTTGGGTGATAATATGGCATAGCCCAATAGGACTTTAAAGGTCTTATATTCTTATGTTATTAGCAAATATATTACCATTTATCTTAATGAGCAGTTATAAAGAAGAATGTAAAAACAAAATGGTCCATAATTCAAATGAAATTACAAAATGAACAGTAAGGTTATAGAGCACCTAATGTAAAATAGATAGAGCAACAAAAATAAACAAGGTTTCCATACAGAAAGAAAAATGATGATAATAGTTTTATCATATTGGAGAGGCATGGTTATTCAGAAACAGGGAGTCACATTTAGAAACACCACAGTTCTAGCACTTCATTTAGTCTACTTGCCATAATTTGAATATCCATTTTATTTCTCTTGGGATAACATACTATAATGATCTCCATGCCTTGATTGTGAGGATATCTTGTCAATCAGTTACAAACCTTCTGGGTCACTCCTGTGTTCTGTGAACCATTTAAGATGTTTCTCCTTTTCCTTGACTGGTATAATGGTTCACACAACATATTGATTGGAACAGGAGCACTCAAGTAGATAGATAATGTAATCCGAATTGCAGTTAAAAAAAAACAACAACTTTAATCTGATAGTGATTCTATGTAGTGCTGTAACCAAAATCTATATGCTGATTTTTGATGTGGCTGAAAGTAATACGGTATTGTTTGCCCACATCTGAAGTTGCCCTGTATAGGTCTTCCATCCAGTGGACTTTTGGTTGTATTTCTTTGGTCCTCAGTCTTAGTTTTCTCATTCAACACACATTCTTTAAATGCTTGGCTTTCCTGTAAATAATTTTAGATCATTCGGGTAATAAGGGTTTAAGTATATTATTACCCAAAAGGATCAGATACATTTTTCTAAATATAGCTTTAATCTATTTCCCTGCTGAGTTATGTCTTTTAACAAAGGGGACATAGGATGTTTCTTTCAGTCTTCATTTCATTTTTTACATTTTCTCCCTTGAGAAGATTTTCCCGTGTTGGTTTCATCTTTCTTTAGGCACGATTGTATGATTTCTTCCTTATAACCCATTTTAAGAAACTGAAGTCTGCCTACCCGCCTGATTCTTGTGTTTATTGATATCAGTACAGTTTCCCAGTAGCCGCAGGAACTTTACAAATGATACACTGTTCAGTCACTCTATGTAAATATTGGCATCCACTGGTTAATGGTAGTGGTTGAAATAACCCATTCTATCTGTTTCCAACACTATATCCAAAAGAAAATGGTCGCTTCACGGCTATAATTAATAGTATATTTCAGACACATATCTTTTGTATTGTTCTCCTTATTAAAGGAAAGTAGAGCATCCTTTCTTCCTTTTTCAAACTATAAGTAAGTCATCAATATCTGTCATAGAGAATGAGGTTTGTTCCTTAGACATATGCAGAGGAACCTCTCCTCCCATAAATAAGTTAGCATAACTTGGCCGTACCACATATTTGTAAATAGTGTTTATCTTTATGTCAAGAAATATTACATTGCTTGTAAGCCCTTGTCATGTATAGAGAAATGAAACATTACAAGCAACCCATATGCATAGTCCTCAGCCTAAACAATGTCAGACACCATTTTTAATATGTGTGTAGAGTCCCTAGGGTAAGATGGAAGTACTTGAATATAATTCTACAGATAGTGATCCAAAAATTGAGAGAGATTGATAGTTAGCTAATTGATACTGGAAATTATTAGTCAACCTGGAAGCTTTTCCAATCATTTCTGAATTTTTTGGAAATGGTAATAGACGAGAATATTTGGATATTTGATGTTTAGGAACTCAAATTAATCCTTATTAAGAATATCTTCCTTATGTGCCCAGATGATCATGGCCATATATTTCTTCTTAAAGATATGTAGGGGATTATTCTTTAGATCTTCATATAATTTCTGATCCCCAAGGATCCTTTTGGCTCCTCCAAATAATCTTCTTTAGACTGAATCACTATACCCCCACCCAGGGCTTAAAATATGATGTCCTTTGCTACTAGCCAGACCAGAAAAGTTACTCGCCACTGCAAGCCATAACATAACCAACAGGGCTGAATTTCTACTCGCCAGGGCTAAATTTTCACTCACCATTGGCTAGTAGCGAGTTGAAATTTTGAGCCCTGCCCCTACCCTTGTTTGCTTCTTTTTATGACATTGTCCCTATTTTCCATTATAGCTTCAGACTATTCTTCTGCCTAAAGGTTATTTTTTATTGTTTTAAAATCTTCAAAAACCTTTTATATTTCTTTAATTGAAGACCTCAATGAATGGACCTTTGAAATGGTGGGAGTAACATTGACATACAGGCTTGAATTCACTGTGAACAAACCCATGGGTAATTCAGTTCCTGTGGGTTTTCAACTATGTTCTCCTCAACAGTATATGAGTCTCCCAATATATAAATCTCGCTCAATCCTTTAAGTGTATTCATAAGATCCTGATCATCACATTAGGCCAATTTTCTTAATACCTTTCTTGCCAGAATCTGGACAGATCACTGTCAAGGTTTTGCTGAGCTGCTCCCTTTCTGCCTATTGATTCTGCTGTCTGAGCTAATCTAGTGCTCTGTTATCCACTGCTGCTGCTGTCTTCTGACTTTCTGGCTCAGACTGAATCAGCTGATTTCTCTGATTTCTCACCTGACTGTTATCAGTCAACCCTCTCAGAGTATTTATAGAAGCTTGGCTCACTTCCCCATTGTCCTTGTGTTTGTTTGCTGACCTGTTGCTGCTGGCTGCTGTGGATTTTCCTGCGCTCCTGTTTGCTGTGTTCCAGACCCCTTGACTCATTCCAGACATCATGGACTTCTGTGCTTCTGACCCATGGCTTGTTCCTGACATCGCAGACTTCTGGTTTCTTGACTCCGGCTCAGCTGTATATCTGTCTTGGTTCCTCACTCTAGCGTGTCTTTTGGTTTATGCTCTTGGATCATGCTTCTGTTTTTGTTGCACTAATAAAGGTGTATTGCATTTTACCTTTTTGTGTCCTGTCTGGTTCCTGGTCCCTAACAGTACACAAGGACCATGAACTCAGGAGACACAGACAATCTACCAAATATTTTTTTCAGGCTGGACCAGGTAGACCAGCGCACGGACCAGTTTGCTGCAACCCTCAAGACTTTGTTGCTCCGTACTGAGCATCTGGTTCCACAGCCTCAGTGGTCCTCAGCGCAGGCTGACTCTATAGCTGCTGCCGCTCCCGCTCCGGCTGCAAATGGTGATTCCAATGTTGTGAGATGTATGACAGGGTCTGCCCCGCTTCCTCAGCGTTATGGGGGTGACCCTAACCAATGCAGAGGTTTTCTAAACCAGGTTGGCATCTATCTGGGGATGGTACCACAGTCGTTCCTGTCTGATAGGAGTAAGGTGGGCCTCGTGATTTCCTTACTCTCTGACAGCCTTGGCTCTGGCTACTCCCCTTTGGGAGACACAGAAACCTATCATATACAATTACCCTGAGTTTGTGGCATCCTTTAAAAGGGTATTTGATATACCGGGTCACTCCACCTCGGCTGCCAAGCACCTAATGTTCATCCAGCAGGGTAATAGGACGGTTTCCGATTAAGCCATAGAGTTTCGTACCCTGGCAGCCGAGGTTGGTTGGATTAATGAGGGTGTTGTGGCTGCTTTCTCTAATGGGCTTTCAGATACGGTTAAAGATGAGATTGCAGCCCGGGACTTTCCCAGTGATTTAGAGGAACTGGTCTCATACTGTATTCTGATTGACTCCCGAATCCGTGAGAGACCTTTCTTTAGGGAGCGCCTGCAGAGGCATCCCATCCGTTTTACTCCGATCCTTTCTTCCCCACACATACCTCCTTCTCCTCCTTCACCTCCTAGTCTCGAAAACTCAGGTGATGTGGAGCTCATGCAGATTGTGTTCACTCACCTTTCATTTGCGGAAAAGGCCTTGAGGAGGAGGGAGGGCCTGTGCCTTTACTGCGGTAAGGCAGGGCATCTACTGCAAACTTGCCCCACACGTCTGCAAAACGGACGCAACTAGGGTCCTGTAAGGGACAGACCTTAGGTGGCGTTACAGTGTCCCCTGGTATCCATCCAGATAAACCACTAGTCTCCGTTAGGCTCTCTTGGGGCAAAAGTTCCATTACTTCAGAGGCACTTATTGAATCTGGTGCAACAGGGCTCTTTATTGATAGTGACATCACCCAGAAGCACTCCATTCCATTGCAGCTCCCTACCACTACACTTGCCCTCAAGGTGATTGATGGTAGACCCCTACAGCCACCGCAGGTTACCCATGAAACCACTCCTTTGTCTATGGCTGTAGGGGCTCTCCATCACAAAAACTTACAATTCCAGCTGATCCACTCTCCTCACTATCCTGTGATCCTGGGTTATCCGTGGTTGCGCAAACACAATCCCACAGTCAACTGGGTAACGTGATGTATTCGATAAGGGCCAGGCTGGTGAGCTCCCACCTCACCGCCCATACGATTGTACCATTGAACTACAACCGGGTGCCATACCTCCTCAAGGTCGAGTCTACCCTCTTTCTGTTGCGGAGAATAAGGCTATGGAGGAGTATGTTGCGGATGTGCTGTCCCAGGGGTTCATCCGCAAGTCCTCCTCTCCCATTAGGGCCAGATTCTTCTTCGTGAAGAAAAAGAGTGGTGAACTGAGACCCTATATTGATTATAGGGGGCTCAACCGTATCACGTTTAAAAACTCCTACCCTATTCCACTGAGTTGTACGATCGAGTAAAAGGATCCAAGGTGTTTACTAAGCTCGACTTGTGTGTACAATTTGGTAAGGATTAAGGAGGGCCACGAATGCAAATCCGCGTTTAACACCAGGAGCGGACAATAGGAATACCTCGTAATTCCCTTCAGTCTCTGCAATGCTCCCGGGGTTTTCCAGGAATTCTTAAATGATGTCCTCCGGGACATGCTCCAACAATGCGTGGTGGTGTACCTAGATGATATTCTGATCCATTCTGCCTCCATTCACTACACAGATGTAGGCCGAGTGCTGCAAAGGTTATGAGAGAATAGCCTTTTTTGCAAATTGGAGAAGTGTGAGTTCCACCACAAATAGGTCACCTGTCTTGTCAATCACAGAGGCTGGTTTTGCTATGGACCCTGAGAAACTCTCGGCAGTTCTCGAATGGCCATGACCTATAGGTCTCCGCTCCCTCCAGCGTTTCCTTGGGTTCACTAACTACTATAGGAAATTTATCCGCAATTTTTCATCTATGGGGAAACCCCTTACTGACATGACCAAAAAAGATGGTGACACCACTAACTGGTCCCCGGAGACCATCAGAGCATTTGAGTCATTGAAAGCCGCTTTTGCAGCAGCACCCATTTTGGCACACCCGAAACCCGAACTTCCATTCATACTTGAGGTTGATGCTTCTGAGACAGGAGTGGTGCCCTCCTGTCTCAACGTCCTACTCCTGAGAGCCAGTTGCACCTGTGTGGGTATTTCTCAAAGAAGCTAAGTCCTGCGGAGTGCAATTATGAGATTAGCGATCGAGAGCTTCTGGCGATAATACTGGCTCTCAAAGAATAGAGGCATTTGCTCGAGGGAACTTCTATTCCAGTCCTAATCCTCAAGGATCATAAAAACGTTATCTACTTGTCTGAAGCTAAGCGCTTTGCTCCAAAACAGGCCAGATGGGCCTTATCTTTGTCTCGTTTTAATTATGTGGTCTCGTACCTGCCAATTACTAAAAATGTTCGGGCTGATGCCCTATCCAGACAGTTCTCT
This sequence comes from Rhinophrynus dorsalis, assembly GCA_037306005.1. NCBI lineage: Eukaryota > Metazoa > Chordata > Amphibia > Anura > Rhinophrynidae > Rhinophrynus > Rhinophrynus dorsalis. The sequence continues at coordinate 330,887,703 of CM074719.1, read as the reverse complement.
GGCGCTACAGAGGAGAGTCCTCCTTGTCCGATAAAGTACTAGCCACCATATGTACCAGCATAACATCTCCCCTTGGGGAGAAAATATGGGCTGCCCAAGTAGATGCACCTGCTGAGACTCCCTCTGTGCACTGTTTTTTACCAACTGACCTCTGCTACCTTGGGCGGAGTTTGGTCATAACAGTGCTGTCTCTGCTTCTACCCGGCTCTCCCCCTTTCATGGTGAATTATGGTTATCAACCCTCCATGATTCCAGATTCATTCACTCTCCAGGGGATCCTGGCATTGATGGATCATCTCCAGCAAATCTGTTCCACATGGGTGCAGGTCTAAGAGTTGTTGCGATGCTCACAACAATTCCAGGAGCTCCAGGCTAATCGTAAACGCCTACCTGCACCCACATACCAGGTCGGGGAGAGGGTCTGGTTGTCCTACAGAAATCTTCACCTCCGAGTGCCCTCTCAGAAACTGGCTCCCCGTTTTATGGGGCCTTTCCGTATCCTCCGACGTGTGAACCCTATGGCTTATGCCCTAGACCTTCCTCCCAATATGCGGATACACAATGTGTTCCATGTCTCCCCGCTGAAACCTCTGGTATGTAATCGTTTCACTACGGTCACTCCTTGACCTCATTCAAAAAGAATTTCTATTTCTTTCTCTTCCATCTCGTCATTTCTTTTAGTTTCTGTCAGTTAATTTGTTTCTCTTTTATTGCCAAATGTTGCTTTAGAGTCAATTTGTGGATAGATTTGTGTAAATGCAGAAATAATTCAAAATGATCAGGACCATGTGATGGTGCAAACTTAAGGCCCTTATTTAATAATCAGATCTTACTCTTACTTAGATTATATCCAACAAGGTTAAGAATACTGCTTCCTACTGCATTGTTTATTTGGTGAATTTTTCTTTACAAACCTTCCTACCAGCCTTTCTTCTTCTAAATCCTCTGTTCATTTTCTTTGTTGGTTCAATCTTCTTTGATTGGTCTTGCAGCTCTTCCATTCCTCCCTGACCCAATCTTTGAAGGGTTCCCTCACATTTTTCCCTAAAAAATTATCCTTAATGGTAGTCTTGATTGCAGGTGTTTTAGCCCTTGTGGCAGATATCTTAGGTTTGCCTCTCAAGGGTATCTCAGGTGCCATTTTCTTAACTTCAGACTGTGCTGAATCTCTCATAGCTTGGTTGGTTTTATGGGATTTGGTAGTTTGGGTACTAGTATTAGAATCTTTTTCTTTAAATTATTTTCCAATTCACACTTTTGAGTATTATCTTTAATAGCCCTCTCAGATTATTATCTGCCCTTCTCTGGGTTTTTCAATACCAAAATATCATTGTATTATATGGCACCTTTGCATAATTTTGCTGGAAGACATCCTCCACTAGACTGTATATTGGTAACGGTTCATATATATTATGTGTGGAAATGATAACCATGCCTTCCTGTCTTCTCTGTGTGTTCCTAAGATTGGTTATTTGTAGTGATGAGCGAGCACCCCAATGCTCGGATGTTCGGGTGCTCTGACCGAGCACCCCCTGAGGCTCGAGTGCTCGGCCGAGCATCCGAGCCCCATTGAAGTCAATGGGAGGACTCGAGCATTACACCAGGCACCCCCTGCTCTGATGAGGGGAGGGTGCCTGGTCCATAGGAAAAGGGCAGAAAAAGATGGAAACACTACAGAAATGGTTCAGGGACAGCATAAGGAGGATGTCTGGATGCACCTTGGACTCCAACATCGCTGCTGGGAACGATCTTTCGCCCGTAGTACGCCATTTTTACAGACTGACCATAAAACACACAAAAAGGAAAATAAAAACGACTTTAGGCGAAAAATTGTTACCAAACAATATTTGCTGTATATTTACTTGTATATCATCTGCAAATTCTCCCAAAAATTTCCTTGATTTTCAGAACTGAGGCCATGATTAAGAGGGAAACGTGCGCAGAGGCAAATTCTCCCAAAAATTTCCTTGATTTTCAGAACTGAGGCCATGATTAAGAGGGAAACGTGCGCTGAGCTGACCATCTAAAACATTATGGGTGAGGGTCTGCTGCAGAGCTGACCATCCTAAACATTATATGCGAAGGCCCGCTAGTGAGCTGACGCTATAAAACATTATATGAGAGGGCCCGCTAGAGAGCTGACCCAATAAAACATTATATGAGAAGGCCCGCTGGTGAGCTGACCTATATAAAAATTGGCAAACAGGGCCCGCTGGTGAGCTGGCCCTATATAAAAATTATATCACAGGGCCCGCTGGTGAGCTGGCCCTATATAAAAATTATATCCCAGGGCACGCTGGTGAGCTGGCCCTATATAAAAATTATATCCCAGGGCATATGGAAGAGGAGGAGGAGGATGAGAAGATTAAGAGTCAACCATATACCCGTTTTTTGGGTGGAAGGGGTGAATGGGAATACAGAGTATTCCCATCATTGTAAATAACATATATAAAGTGAGTTTATGTTCCCCCGGGGCTTTCCTCCAGTGGAGTGGAGAAGTCAGGGGAAATCCAGGCCTTGTTCATTTTTATAAGTGTCAACCTATCAGCATTGTCGGTGGAAAGGCGGATACGCTTATCTGTTATGATGCCACCAGCAGCACTAAATACCCGCTCAGACAGAACGCTGGCGGCAGGGCAGGCCAGCACCTCCAAGGCGTAGAGTGCCAGTTCATACCACGTGTCCAGCTTGGACACCCAGTAGTTGTAAGGCACAGAGGGATCATTGAGGACGCTGACACGGTCTGCTACGTACTCCTTCACCATCTTCCAAAACTTTTCCCTCCTTGTGACACTAGGCTGCGCATCAGGGTGAGGGTGCTGCCGGGGTGTCATGAAGGTGTCCCACGCCTTGGAGAGTGTTGCCCTGCCTTTCTCGGAACTGCTGTGTGCTCCCCTTTTCTCCCCTTCTCGGTTGGCCAAGGTAGCACGTACTCTGCCGCCAGCGTTGTCAGATGGAAAATTTTGGAGCAATTTTTCAACAAGAACCTTCTGGTATTGCACCATTTTGCTTGTCCTCTCCACCGGAGGAATGAGAGATGAGAAATTCTCTTTGTAGCGGGGGTCCAGAAGGGTGAACACCCAGTAATCCGTGTTGTCTAAAATGCGTACAACGCGTGGGTCACGGGAAAGGCAGCCTAACATAAAGTCAGCCATGTGTGCCAGAGTACCAACAGTCAAGATTTCGCTGTCCTCACCAGGAGGCTGACTCTCAATATCCTCATCCTCTTCCTCCTCTTCTGCCCACCCACGCTGAAGAGATGGAACTAAAGTTCCATGGCTACCCTCTGTAGCGGAGGCAACCGTGTCTTCCTCCTCCTCCTCCTCCTCCTCCTCCGCCTCCTCCAATTGTCGCTGAGAAGACGAAGTGAGGGTGCTCTGGCTATCACCTTGTGTAAGCTCTTCCTCCCCCATTTCCACCTCTTCCACATGCAAAGCGTCGGTTTTAATTGTGAGCAGCGAGCGTTTCAGTAGACACAGAAGTGGGATGGTTACACTGATAATAGCGTTATCGCCGCTCACCATCTGTGTCGATTCCTCAAAATTGCGTAAAACCTCGCAGAGGTCTGACATCCATTCCCACTCCTCACTTCTGATTACAGGAAGTTGAACGGAGAGGCGACGACCGTGTAACAGCTGGTACTCCACTACTGCCCTCTGCTGCTCACAAAGCCGGGCCAACATGTGGAAGGTGGAGTTCCAGCGCGTGCTCACGTCACACAGCAGCCGGTGAGCTGGCAATTGTAAGCGCTGCTGCAGCTTCAACAGGCCGGCCGAAGCTGTTGATGACTTACGGAAATGTGCACACACGCGGCGCACCTTGGTCAAGAGATCATGCACATTGGGGTAGGTTTTTAGAAATCGCTGCACCACTAAATTAAATACATGCGCTAGGCATGGTACGTGTGTGAGCTTGCCGAGCTCCAAAGCCGCCACCAAGTTACGCCCATTATCACACACAACCATGCCTGCTTGCAGGTTGAGTGGCGAGAGCCACTGCTCGGTCTGGTGACTAATCCCCTGCAACAGCTCTGAGGCCGTGTGCTGTTTGTCCCCAAGGCAGATCAGCTTCAGCACGGCCTGTTGACGCTTCCCCACTGCAGTGCTACACTGCTTCCAGCTACTGGCTGATGGGGGAGTGGCGGTGTGTGTAGAGAATTCGGAGGTGGAAACGGAGGAGGAGGAGCCAATAACGTAGGTGCTGGTGGAAACCCTGATGGAGGTAGGGCCCGCAATCCTCGGCGTGGGTAGCACCCGTGCCATCCCAGGGTCCGAGTCGCTCCCAGCCTCCACGACATTCACCCAGTGTGCCGTCAGGGAAATGTAGCGTCCCTGGCCACAAGCACTTGTCCATGTGTCAGTCGTTAAGTGGACCTTCCCAGTAACTGCGTTGGTCAGGGCACGGGTGATGTTACGGGACACATGGTGGTGTAATGCGGGGATGGCACACCGGGAAAAGTAGTGGCGGCTGGGGACCGCGTACCGAGGGACAGCTGCTGCCATCAGGCTGCGGAAGGACTCAGTGTCCACAAGCCTAAATGGCAGCATTTCGATGGCCAGTAATTTTGAAAGGTGTGAGGTTAGTGCTATGGCCTGTGGGTGGGTGGCTGGGTACTTTCTCTTGCGCTCAAATGCCTGGGGTAACGACATTTGGACGCTGTGCTGGGACAGGGAAGTGGATGTGGTCGCTGATGGTGCTTCAGATGGTACAGGTGCAGGGCGGGAGGTATGCGGGCCTGCGCCTTCGACAGGCGATTGGCCGGCACCGAAAACAGGGGAAGAGGAGGCAGTGGTGTGGCCTGCAGACACAGGTGGGCGATCCAGGCGTTCCTCCCACTTACTACGGTGCTTGGATGCCATGTGTCGGATCATGCTGGTGGTGGTGAGGTTTCTAGTGTTCATGCCTCGGCTCATTCTGGTGTGGCACAGGTTGCAAACTACAATTCTTTTGTCGTCCGCACTTTCCTTAAAAAAACGCCATACCGCGGAACACCTACCCTTTGGCAAGGTAGATTTACGCAAGGGGGTGCTCCGTGGAACATTTGCGGGCCGGTTTGGTGCGGTCCGCCTTCTTTCTGTAGCCACACCACTGCCTCTTCCAGCCTGTTGCGGTGCTGCAGATGGCTCACCCTCAGGACTGCTGTCATCGCTCGGCTCTACACCTTCCCAGGTGGGGTCAGTCACCTCATCGTCCACCAAGTCCTCCTCCACTTCCTCACTCTGATCATCCTCCTCAAGTCTTGATCCCACCACATACTCAGTCATTGACAACTGTATAACATTCTCCTCAACAAGGTCTTGAGACGGAAATAGTGGTTGATTTAATGGCAACTGTGTCTCATCATCATCATCATCATCATCCACTACTTCCTTTGACCTTAAATGCCGTTCACATCTGTCATCTTCTTGTGATTGGGTAGCCTCTAGAGGTTGTGAATCAGGGCACAAGATGTCATGTTCCTCTGCAAGCGTGCTTGGAGAGAGGGTCAAATGAAGGATTGGTGATGAGACGAGCTCATCACTATATCCCAGTGTGGGATCACTTCTTTGACCAGACCGTGTATGGTGGGAGGAAGGATGATCAGAGTGAGGATTATGTTGACCAGACTCTTGGCTACTGAGAGTGGACTTGGTGGAAGACAGGGTGGTGCTTAACCGACTGGAAGCAGTATCAGCTGTCATCCAACCGACCACCTGTTCGCACTGGTCGGACCTCGAGAGTGATGTCCTGCGACGCCCTGTGAAATCAGACATGAAGCTAGGTATGGTGGATGTCTTTCTTTCTTGTGCTCTGGCACCAGGCACAGTTTCTCCGCGTCCTGACCCGCGCCCTGAACTTTCAGGATCACGTCCACTTCCCCGTCCCTTTTTACCCGCCTTCTTCATCTTACACAGAATATGTGACTTTAATATTTGAGTTTGAAAACTTAACAGTATTTCTTATAATTTTGCAACTCTGCAGAGTACACAGAATAGGCTGTTAAACGGCGGTGAAAGACACTGAATGGAATATGTGACTTTGATATTTTAGTTTGAAGACTTAACAGTATTTCTTCCTATTCTGCAACTCTGCACAGTACACAGAATGTGCTGCTACACTGCGGCGAAGCACACTGAATGGAATATGTGACTTTGATATTTTAGTTTGAAGACTTAACAGTATTTCTTCCTATTCTGCAACTCTGCACAGTACACAGAATGTGCTGCTACACTGCGGCGAAGCACACTGAATGGAATATGTGACTTTGATATTTTAGTTTGAAGACTTAACAGTATTTCTTCCTATTCTGCAACTCTGCACAGTACACAGAATAGGCTGTTAAACGGCGTTGAAACACACTGAATGGAATATGTGACTTTAATATTTGAGTTTGAAAACTTAACAGTATTTCTTATAATTCTGCAACTGTACAGAGTACACAGAATAGGCTGTTAAACGGCGTTGAAACACACTGAATGGAATATGTGACTTTAATATTTGAGTTTGAAAACTTAACAGTATTTCTTATAATTCTGCAACTGTACAGAGTACACAGAATAGGCTGTTAAACGGCGTTGAAACACACTGAATGGAATATGTGACTTTGATATTTTAGTTTGAAGACTTAACAGTATTTCTTCCTATTCTGCAACTCTGCACAGTACACAGAATAGGCTGTTAAACGGCGTTGAAACACACTGAATGGAATATGTGACTTTAATATTTGAGTTTGAAAACTTAACAGTATTTCTTATAATTCTGCAACTGTACAGAGTACACAGAATAGGCTGTTAAACGGCGTTGAAACACACTGAATGGAATATGTGACTTTAATATTTGAGTTTGAAAACTTAACAGTATTTCTTATAATTCTGCAACTGTACAGAGTACACAGAATAGGCTGTTAAACGGCATTGAAACACACTGAATGGAATATGTGACTTTAATATTTGAGTTTGAAAACTTAACAGTATTTCTTATAATTCTGCAACTCTGCAGAGTACACAGAATAGGCTGTTAAACGGCGGTGAAAGACACTGAATGGAATATGTGACTTTAATATTTGAGTTTGAAAACTTAACAGTATTTCTTATAATTCTGCAACTGTACAGAGTACACAGAATAGGCTGTTAAACGGCGTTGAAACACACTGAATGGAATATGTGACTTTAATATTTGAGTTTGAAAACTTAACAGTATTTCTTATAATTCTGCAACTGTACAGAGTACACAGAATAGGCTGTTAAACGGCGTTGAAACACACTGAATGGAATATGTGACTTTAATATTTGAGTTTGAAAACTTAACAGTATTTCTTATAATTCTGCAACTGTACAGAGTACACAGAATAGGCTGTTAAACGGCGTTGAAACACACTGAATGGAATATGTGACTTTAATATTTGAGTTTGAAAACTTAACAGTATTTCTTATAATTCTGCAACTCTGCAGAGTACACAGAATAGGCTGTTAAACGGCGGTGAAAGACACTGAATGGAATATGTGACTTTAATATTTGAGTTTGAAAACTTAACAGTATTTCTTTATTTCTTATAATTCTGCAACTCTGCAGAGTACACAGAATAGGCTGTTAAACGGCGGTGAAAGACACTGAATGGAATATGTGACTTTAATATTTGAGTTTGAAAACTTAACAGTATTTCTTATAATTCTGCAACTGTACAGAGTACACAGAATAGGCTGTTAAACGGCGGTGAAAGACACTGAATGGAATATGTGACTTTAATATTTGAGTTTGAAAACTTAACAGTATTTCTTATAATTTTGCAACTCTGCAGAGTACACAGAATAGGCTGTTAAACGGCGGTGAAAGACACTGAATGGAATATGTGACTTTGATATTTTAGTTTGAAGACTTAACAGTATTTCTTCCTATTCTGCAACTCTGCACAGTACACAGAATGTGCTGCTACACTGCGGCGAAGCACACTGAATGGAATATGTGACTTTGATATTTTAGTTTGAAGACTTAACAGTATTTCTTCCTATTCTGCAACTCTGCACAGTACACAGAATGTGCTGCTACACTGCGGCGAAGCACACTGAATGGAATATGTGACTTTGATATTTTAGTTTGAAGACTTAACAGTATTTCTTCCTATTCTGCAACTCTGCACAGTACACAGAATGTGCTGCTACACTGCGGCGAAGCACACTGAATGGAATATGTGACTTTGATATTTTAGTTTGAAGACTTAACAGTATTTCTTCCTATTCTGCAACTCTGCACAGTACACAGAATGTGCTGCTACACTGCGGCGAAGCACACTGAATGGAATATGTGACTTTGATATTTTAGTTTGAAGACTTAACAGTATTTCTTCCTATTCTGCAACTCTGCACAGTACACAGAATGTGCTGCTACACTGCGGCGAAGCACACTGAATGGAATATGTGACTTTGATATTTTAGTTTGAAGACTTAACAGTATTTCTTCCTATTCTGCAACTCTGCACAGTACTCAGAATGTGCTGCTAAACTGCGGCGACGCACACTGAATGGAATACGTGACTTTGATATTTTAGTTTGAAGACTAAACAGAATGTGCTCTAATCTGCAACTTTGCACACTAAACAGAATGTGCTCTAATCTGCAACTTTGCACACTAAACAGAATGTGCTCTAATCTGCAACTTTGCACACTAAACAGAATGTGCTCTAATCTGCAACTGTGCACACTAAACACAATGTGCTCTAATCTGCAACTTTGCACACTAAACAGAATATATATATTTTTTTTTTTTTTTTTTTGTTTTTTTCCCCCCACACCAAATAACCTGCTGCCCCCACACACAGTAGTCCTAAAAAGGACTTTTGGTTCTTTTTTTTTCACAATTTTTGTTTTTTTCCTCCCTACACTGCCTTTCCCTTCCTATCCTCAGCTCTCCCTGGCTCAGACTGAGCCGAACTCGCTGGTCAGGTGCTATACAGCACCTGACCACGGGTTCTGGCCAGCCAATCAGTGTAATGCCAGCAGCCAACATGGCTGCTGGCATTACACCGATGTCAGAGCCTCCCTGCACGTTTATTGGCTGCGCAGCAGCCGCAAAACGTGCGGGGAGGAGACCCGAACATGGCGGGCGAGCACATGCGGTACTCGTACGAGTACCGACATGTGCCGAGCAGAGCGATGCTCGAGCCGATCCGAGCATCGGCCGAGCATGCTCGCTCAACACTAGTTATTTGCTATGAAACTTCTCAAACCTTGGACAAAGGTGACAGGGCTTATTGATGTTATTATTATGTATTATCCCCTTTGATGTCAGACAGTCAAATAATATATTTCTTTCCCTTAATAAGTGAGAGGTATTTATTTTGTGGGGGGATTGAAATCTTGGTGAAGCCATCTGGGGCTTCAGCTTAACCCTGAAGTAGTTTTTCGATGAATTGGAGATGTCTTTAGCATGCAGTGGGTTAATATCCTCTGTTTTGAGCAATGCTAACATAATTAATTTTGCCAAGTCAAAGAAGAATGTATTCCCCTACAGAGACCTCATTTATGCTTCTATTATGAACATTTTCCATTTCCATATCACTGCAGAGATTGCAGGGCCTCTAGTCTATTAACTTGGCAACACATGCTGGTTGCTATTCTTTCAAAATAATGGCATTTCAGTGTAAAGAAATATGTGTAATATAGATTCTCTTTCTTAACAGATAGAGTCATTAATTTGTGAACTCTGGCTAGATGATTCAACTTCCCAGTACAATTTGTTTATCCTCTTGTATTATTTAACCTCTTGAGGGTAGATGAATGTGCAACATTTAGCAGAGAAATGTCTGAGACACCCCTTTAGAACTGTAAAGGTTTACTTAACCCCTTGTATGCTACTGATATCTCCAGAGCATTGCTGCTTAGACCCCGCTGACATCCACAGCTTTAATTTGTATATATTATAGGAATGGTTTCTGCACAACGGAAACAAAATGGCGCATGCATTTTATCCAGGGATATGAACAAAAGTAGTTGATTGATCTGCATTTCTACATAGATTGTGCTACTTCTGGTTTCTGCAATAAAACAAGATTAAAAAGTTTTACATTGAAGGGTTTATCCTATATAATAGTTTCCTAGGATCTTTGTCAGAAGCCGTCATGCACAGCAGAGACTGCCCGAACACCAGGGGAGGGCTGGGAACTTGTGGCCTGGGGGGCAAATTCAATCTACTGGCCCATTTCTTCAGTCGCTCCAGCCCATCCCCTTTAGTTACTTTTAATACTGGCATTAATGCTGTTAAGTAAGGCAAACGAGACCACATAGCCTACAGCTGAAATGCGGCTACTCTAGTGACACCATAAAGCTTACAATTTAAGTACAGCGACATGATTGATACCATAGATCTTACAAGGGAAATGGGTTATGCTGTTAGTGTAGCTCGATTTGGATTTTAGCTCTGTAGTATCATTTGTGTAGGTCCATTTCAATTGTGAGCTCTGTGGTATCACTAGTGTAGCTCCATTTACAGCAGCAATTGAGAGACTGAGTGAGGCAGTGGCCCGATGGCCCAGACATGTGACCAGCCCAGGGGGCAATTGCCCCTCTGCCCCCCAGGCCAGCCCTCCCCTGCCGAACACACAGAATGCTGGGAGTTCTGTGCTGGGAGCATTCTGTGCTTTCGGGCAGTCTCTACAGTGCATGACTGCATCAGCAGCAGGATGCAGAGCAGGACAGGCCTCTTAATATCACCCGGACCTTGGCCTGTGTACCCGGGCTTTTACACTAGTTCTGCTATATTTAATCACAGTAAATAAGCCATTTTCACAGATATGACTGACTAAACATTATCACAAACTGCTTATTACAAATCAATATAAAGTCATCATTAAAGTGACAACCAGTATTGCTACTGTAACCTTTTTTTTGAAATATAGGTAGCAGTGAAATTGGGTACTAGAAGAAACAAAATCAAGCCTGTAAATAAATGCCTCCAAGTTCTTTAGCCAGAAAGATAAGGATATGGGCACTGCACAAGATGGCAATGAGGAGGAAACTGAAAGCTTGTGATCCTAAAGTAAGACATTTTTCTCAGTTTCGCCTTTTTGAGGAAGGGGAACGCTTCTTTTACAGACCAGCCTACAAAGTTTAAGAGACTTTAAGAACCCAATATATCAGGATTTAAAGAAAACTGAAGGAGATATCAAGGTGGAAATTAAACATAGGTGAAAGAACAACTCGCTTGGAACATAGAATGGAGGAATTTTAAATATGGGCAACCAGTTGGTTGACGATCATTATTTTCTAGATGGTGATACTCCATCATGCAGAAGCTAGCTGATTTGAAAGACTGCTGTAAGCAGAATAATATAAGGATGAGAGGCATCTCGGAAAGCATAAGAAAGCAAGCCTAGTGGCTTTCATTTTGGCCCTAATTAAATCCCTACTACTGGAGGCATCTAACATTAACTTCACTATGGAATTGGGTGCACAGATTACCCAAACCAAACACTTTATTAACTGTTTTCTGCAGGAATACCCTGGTTAGACTTAAATTCTTCCATGTTAAGGAGTAAATAATGCTTAAAAGTAGGTATAAGGAGATTCTAAAACAGAAAAGAGCCCAAAGAGAGAAAAAAATATATGAAAGTGGTGTTTATGCAAGTACACAACTCCAATGCAAACAAATGACACTTACAGACAAATAAGAAGTAATCAGCATATAGTCTTTCCCAGTGGTGTAACTAGAGGCTTCTCTTTTCGTGTTGGCAGCAATGTCTTTGGAGAGGAATGGGAGTGTTCACTGGGGGGCATGACCAAGAGTGTGCTTGATGTCAAGTGTCATTGTAGAGTCCCCCCACACACATCATGGGTCCAAAATTGTCGTTTCTCAAGGGTTAGAGAAATCCTTGTTTGGATCTCTCATTTATAGTCTCAAATTGTATGTTCTACTGTGAGAAAAACCCTTTAGAGAGGAATAATCAAATGTTCATTAGTTATTTCTCTCTTTGCACCCATTTCTACTTAGACTTGTCCCATGTAGATGAGGCCATTATAAAGGAGAAGCAGGAGAGAATATCTGTGTGGATATTGCAAAAGAAGTTATTTTATATATTGCATAAATACCACTCTATTGCTATCAACTCATCTTTATTAGATCATCATTTATTATCATGGTTCCTTCTTAATCATTGAATACCTTCAATCATATTTCCATGCCATTTCATTTCCATCACCATATTTCCCCATTTACAGATAAGTAACTTGATTATGGGTGTTTCTTTGAACAGTGGTATTGTTATACAGAATATCAGCATATTCTGCTCTGCGGTAACTTTTGGTGGGGGATGGGCAGTAAATCTTGGTATTTGTCCAGAGCACACTATATAATACCTTTTTTTGGGGGGGGGGTAAAGAGAACCTACAAGAACCTTAAAACAATATCCAGTTTTATGGACAGAAACAGTGTCCCAGAGACACAGAAAATTAGCTTCTTGAGCTAAAGTGTTGAGAGAGAGTTGTGTATAAATGGGACTTTCCCATTAAATGATTGGTCTACCACAATGAAGTAACTGTGTTTATCACCATCCAAAAGAAGGTGGGCGTTGCAACCAGCACTACATCCACCATCACAAGTCAAAGCAATAAAGCTACACAGTCCTTCTGCTATGTACTGCCAACCCACACTTACTAAGTTCTTGGAAAGGAGTCAAAAATTTCCTCAAAATAATCCCAAAATATGAATGTGTCATGGCAAAATTGCTAAAATGTTGGCTGTTGACATGTTGCCTTATTCGTTTGTCGAAAACATGGTTGCACTTCACTGTTACGGTTGTGTAGGCTTAGTGTTTGGGATGGTGACTGTGTGTTGAGCTAAGCTCAGTGCTTGACAGTGTATCAATGACCGATCGTTACCCCTTTTTCTTTGATGTTGCCATTACTCACACTATTTAGCGCAGGTTTTGGGAACTTAAAACACACAATGGACGTCTGGACACAAGTCAGCCATTTTTGCCCTACCGGCTACTTTACCAGCCACAATTGAATCGAGGTCCTAACGTTTTGGATATTTCTCTGATGGATGCATTGTGACTTTTCAACCTCATGATGGTTTGCCAAGGTTGGCCTAGCAGCTCTGCTGGCATCCATTCACATTTGCTCATCTCTCCAGACACTGTCTGGTGAGGTGAGCAGATGTGAACAGATACCAGCAGATGTTTCGCCAGACTGTACCGCTGGATACACTCACACCCGCTCACCTCACCAGACACTGTCTGACAAGGTGAGTGGATCCAGCGGCACAGCTTGGCAAAGCATTCACATACATCCATTCACATACTTTCATCTTGCCAGACAAAGAAGATTTGGGGCTGTTCATATCTAGTTAGACAATTGCTCCTTTGTTATGAACTATAACAAGTCTAACTGCATGTTTTCATTCCCTTTTGCAGACATGATCATGCTGTCTGGAGGCTAAAAGTTGGAGCTTTTCAAAGGACATGTATGATGAGACTCTTCTAGCAATGGTGAAACAGAAGTGTTAGATTAATCTTTATTCCTGTTTGTCATCCAAGATGGGAGTGCATTTGATTGAGGTTTGACTTTCAAATGCTGTGGCTAAATATAAATTATGCCTACTTTTTCTCTCTGGAGAGACAGATAATTTAGATTTTTCAGGACCTTACATCTCACAAGATACTAAACATATTTTTACACAACTTTTTACTCCTTTCAGTGCCACAGGGGTATGCAATGCACATCTCTGTTGCACTGAAACAGTTACAGGAGGGAGCTGCTGTCTATGATCTTTTGTAGGGACAGTGAACTGGAAGGGTTGGGACAGATGCTGTTTGTAGTTCTGAAGTCACTGCTGATTCTCTCCCCTCCAGAAGCGGGTAAGTGAGGAGCAGAGAGAATGTACTTATGGTTTAAGGTTGTGAAACTGCTGGTGTTGTTTAAGGGTGGGCATCCATTCTACATCACCAGCAGTTTTACAGCACTTCATGCTAATGAGCAAATTCTCCCCCCCCCCATGTACCTAATTCTTAGGCCATATGAAGATGTGTTTTTCCATCTCCAAGGTGCAGTGCACACATCACTATAGCACTGTTACTTAGTGCATCTCCCTACTCAACATAGTATAGAGATATTTTATTTTGTGTTCCTACCACTGTTTGTCCTTTTCCAGGATATATGTTTTCCTTACTGATTAGCATACTCTTCGCAACATAATCAAGTCCGTTGTGGGGGTTAAATACTTGGTCAGATCACACTCCCATCTCCATTCATTTTAATACATCATATACTGTTCATTCTAAATCTACCTGTAGACCTAATGAATTCCAACGTGACTCACAAGAAACACATCGTGTCTTAATCAGACATTAAAAGGCTATTTTCTGTTGAATTCTGCCTCTGTCTTTTCCCAGTCATTGGTTTGGTGTGCACATTAAGCTGTAATTTCCCAATATTACCACACCTTATATAATCTTAACTCTACCCAGTCATCCCCTCCCCTCTCTGAAGTGGATATCAATCAATTCCTCTCAAATATCTCTGTTCAGACTCAACAAATCTCAACTAGACACACTGAAGTCACCAATGCATTGAAACACAATGAGCTGGATACATCTTTTGCACCTAAATGGTTAATTGGGCATATATGATAATAGTCCAGAGCTGATTTTCAGCAGTGTCTCCTTACCATTTGTCTGTGACCCAGAACATTTTACGGTGGTCTGGAAACTTTCGTTTTTAGACAGTCACCCTTGGAACTGTCCCAGTAAAGTTTGACATAATTTTATATGTATAATTGTCTCACTCAATTCCTATCTTAGAGTATACGAGTTCAATTCTAGATTCACATTAAATACATTATATACAGTTGTATGCAAATTGGGCACCCCTTGCCAAATTACTTGTACTGTTGATTTTCTAAGTTAAAAGAAGTTAACGCAATCTCTGCAGCGAACAAAGTTAATCTTGACATATTCCTGCAAATCGTATTGCAGTTACTATGCATTCCCTAAATTAAGAAAACTGAATAAAATAAAGCTGGGTTTGAGCAACCCATCATTCAGTAATTCTTAGGTTGTCTTGCATTCACTGTATGTTTGAGATCTGTCCACAGAATTTCAATACTCCTCAAATCTGGGGACTGTGTAGGCCATTCTAAAGCCTTAAAGGGATAGTAATACTTCGTTTTAACTTTATTTTATTTTGTAGGCATTAAAAAACATGAAGAATGATATAAGTCTTATCTCTCAAACCTTTATGGTTTATGAGATATTCACAAGCAAAGTTCCCCCCCCCGCCCCTTTTACCTACTGTAAACAATCTCTTCTCAGATGTGGAATGCAGTCCATAGACTGGACAGATAACAGAAGGGGACACTCTTATTCCTATGAAAACAATGAAATCCCTGCCCCCCTTGACAAGCTTTTCAGGTTTTTCCCTTATCTTAATTGAAGATTGTCCCTCTCTGCAGTCTACCTGGGCACCTCCTTTCTGCTCAGGCTGAACAGTGTGACATCAGTAAAAGGGGAGGGAGGGGGACACTTTGTCATTGAATTACTCTGGGACTACAACTCTGACAGAATTGAAATAACACTCTCCAAAGTCCAAATACTATGATGATTAATTAGAGCTGTTTTTATTATGAAACATTACTATCCCTTTGAACTTTTGTTTCTTGATGCAATTCATGGTTGATTTTGAGGTATGTCTTGGATCTGTCTTGTTGTAATACCCAACCTCTTTTAGCTTCTGTTTCTTCACTGACTGTTTGACATTTGCTTCCAGGATTTGTAGAATCCATTCTTCCTTCTACGCATACAATATTTTTTGCCACACTAGCTGTCATACAACCTCAAAGCATAATAGGTCCACACTCAGTTAACAAATTGTTCTTTTTTTCAAATGCTTTTTTACTCCAAAATGTACCTTTGGTGATTGTAGCCAAAGAGTTATATTTTACCTTCATCATACCACAGCATTTGGTTCCCAAATGCCTCTGGCTTATCTAAGATTATATTACATACTTGCATACTTCAGACATTGGGTTTTGTGATCAGATCAGCTCTTTCATGCAGATTATGTTTTTTGCAATCAGCTCTGCACAGTGGACTGGTACACCACTACTTTCATGTCAGCTAAAATTTCCTGCAGTTCCTTTGAAGTGATATGGGCATACCTGGATGTGGGGAGTTTCTATTGAAACCCTACCCACTACTGCTGTTTCCCCTGTTGTAACTCCTTCCCCAGCATTTTTTTGAGATCTGTCTCACACCTTTAAGCCCTCCACTCCCCACATGTATCAATTCCCGACCCTTTTTGACACGATTCACATCATTATTCTCACCCCCTGCTGCACCAGAGGACTCCCCTCCGGGTGGATATCAATGAAAAGTTCCCAGGTATGGATATAGGAGATGGGAGTTTGCTTTGAAGTCCTGACCAATTTCTGTAGATTTCTATCGGACATTTTTCTTGGACTTCGACAATTCCTCTTAACTTTAATTTCTTAATGATCGAACAGTGAAAATTGCAAGCAGGAAATGTTTAGATATAGAGTCAATTCTCTTTAGTTTCTGATCCTCAGTCGGCTGTTTAGAGGAGCCCATGGTTTTTGAGTGTAAGTATAACACCCTGAGAGGAGATTTGTTAAACTGTGGAATTTTCATCAACTAACTTAGATTAAGACCTAACAATTTAAATAAGTTCTGAGACCTTACAAAAAAATAACACTATTGGATCAACTGGATGGGTGGCCAGACTTTTGCACATGCTGCATTTTCTGTTTTATTTATTTTCTCAATCTGTTAAATTCAGAAAATACATAGTAACTGCTTTAAAATTTGCAAGAATATATCAAGTTTAGGTTTATTCACTGCAGAGGTTTTTATTTTAACTTCTTTTCACTTAGAAAATCATCAAGACATGTAATGTGGCCAGGGGTGCCTAAACTTTTGGAAAAATCTGTAGCTTTCTTATCATCGACGAGACCCGTCATCCCCATTTTTTTTGTTCTTATCCTTTAAACTACTACATATCTAATCCTGACATACACGGTAGAAAGTATGGTCAATTGGTCTCTTTGCCAATGATCATACTTTTACTTACCAAACTTTTACTTACCAAACCAGAATCCTCCATTCCTAAACTGCTGTCCACTTTGGCTAACTTGAAATATTTCATATTTGTTTTATAATATAGCTAAATTCCACAGATCACCTTAAACATCTGGCTAATTTTGAGTGGAGAGAGGTATCCATCACCTATCTTGGTATCTAACTGACAAGCTACCCCTTCTTCATTATGCATGGCTAATTTTTGTCCAATGATTGGTAAAATTAAATAATTACTCTGTAGTTGGGAATATTTTGATTTGTCTTTGAATGGTAAAATAAATAGTTTAAAAATTAATATTTTTCCTAATTTACTATTTTATACTCTCCCCATTTACCCCCATAAACCCTTTTTCAAAGAGGCTTGGTTCTTTTTCTAACTTTATTTGCTCCAAAAAATGTCCTATACTCTCCTTACTTGTACTCTGATCCACAATCAGAGGTGTCCTTTCTCTTCGTAAGCTACTCCTCTTCTTTGGGTCAGCTATCCTTGATTGAGTAGCAACATGACATTATAAACAATGGTTTACATTCCCTTGCTACTTCACTTCATAGCTGTAAAAATATATTATGACTTCCCAATAAAGATAGTGTGCTCACATACTTCACACTGACAGCTATTTCTACTTCCCTAGCTGTATGGGATAAATACCACCATGAGCATTTTTTTTGCAATGTTTTGACCAGACTCTCTATCCATTTACTTTCCTGAAATTCCTAGTAAATCAAATTCTGGATAATTCTCTCACTGATTGGATGCATATAGGGGTTAGAATTTTTTTAGTTTCTATACTCTCCTCACAAATGAAGACATGCAACATAAGTACCTGCAAATAAAACATGCTTAAAAAATGAATAATAGAAAGCTGATAGTTGTTAAACAGTTCTGTGGAAGTCACCAAGAGAAATAGAGGCATTTCTTGGTTCTAGAATATCCTTTTGAATCCCACCCACCCTAATTTCCACCCCTTTTTTATTTTTATTTATTTAACCCCTAGTCTTTTTATGATATTTTAGTCTGTTGTTCAGTTGCAGTTTCCTTACAGTTTTTATAATTGTTAGCCTACTATCTTGTGTTGAATAACTGGATTTGTTCATCTTGCCTTCATCAGAAGTCACCTTGTAACCATTTACTATAGTTGATATAATTGTAGTCTCTCTTGTAATGCTCTAAAAAATTTAAATTTCAACTGAATAATAATGTGTTATGAGTCAATGAAAAAAAATGCAAACAGCAGTAAAAGTGTCAGTGATTAATACTCTTCTCTCTTTTTACATAGTAACACAGTAACATAGTTGATGGGGCTGAAAAAAGACATGCTTCCATCAAGTCCCGCCCATGCCAAAAGCACCCCTGTTGATCCAGAGGAAGGTAAAAAAAAGCACTCTGGAGCCATTTCCAATCTAGCCCCAAGTGCAAAGAAAAAAAATACATTTTTCCTTCCTGACTCTAAATGTTAGTCAGATAGTTCCCTGGATCAACATCCTATCTGCTTTGAAGTCATCTGTCATAATTTTCAATATTGTTCTGTGCTAGATAGGCATCCATTACTTTTTTGAAAGCAGTTGCATTATCTGCAAGCACAACATCCCTAGGCAAAGAATTCCATAGCTTTACAGCCCTTACTGTAAAGAATCCCTGTATTTGTCTTAGTTGAGAGCGCCTTTTCTCTAGTCTTAATGGATGACCTCTTGTTCTTAGCTCAGCTCTTTGCGTAAATAATTAATTGGCTAGTTCTTTGTATTGACCTTGAATGTATTCGTAAATGGTAATCATATCACCCCTTAGACGTCTCTTCTCTAATGTAAACAAACCCAGTTTGGTTAGTCTCTCTTTATAACTCAGATCCTCCAATCCCAATATCAGTTTTGTTGCACGTCTCTGCACCTTTTCCAGTTCGAAAATATCTTTTTTAAAGGGATAGTAATACTTAAAATGTAAAAAAAAATATGTTGTAGGGTTTATCCCCCTGAGTAAAACAAGAGTACTCCCACTGCTGAGAGATCTTTCATTCAAAAGTTATTAATTTTCAAAGTTGAATTTTTTAGGTGCAATATCACAGTGGCCTGAAATTGTACAGTGGCGCTGTTGCTACACCATCCTATGGAGATTTATGGTCAACTGACCAGAGTTGTCCATAGGATCGTGTAGCAACAGCGCCACTGTACAATTTCAGGCCACTGTGATATTGCACCTAAAAAATTCAACTTTGAAAATTAATAACTTTTGAATAAAACACCTCTCAGCAGTGGGAGTACTCTTATTTTACTCAGGGGGATAAACCCTACAACATATATTTTTTTACATTTTAAGTATTACTATCCCTTTAAGAACTGGTGCCCAAAATTATACTCTATAGTCTAGATGAGGCCTAACCAAGGATTTATACAGAGGTGGGATGATACTAGCATCCCTTGCTTCTACACCTCTTTTTATGCAGGCTAGTACCCTATTTACTCTTGCAGCAGCTATGTGACTCTGCACACTGCTGTGAAGTCTATTGTCTATCAGTACTCCTAAATATTTCTCTAATGAGGATTCCCCAAGTTATTTCCCATTTAGAGTATATGAAGCAAGTTTGTTTCTACAGCCCAAATGCATAACCTTACATTTATCTACATTCAATGGCAACTGCCACTTTTCTGCCCATTTACTCAGGTTATCTAAATCCTTCTGCAGAGAAAAAATATCCAGCTCTGTATTTATTTCCTTACATAGCTTTTAGTGGTATGGTTTGGTTCTTCCAGATTATTTGATGCCTATTTAGTTTTTTCCTCCTGTGGCAACCAATTAATGATTATTGTGACCCATCTTTACAGTCTTTGATCTGATTTGTCTCAATATTACAGACCATTCTCCTGCTTGTGTACATGTTAGTATCACTCATTATCTCATTATCTTGTTTCTGCTTGTGAGATTGATTTTTTTAAGACCTTAGTCAGGTTTGTCCCCAAGTTACAGACTCAGCTCAGACTCTGTTTGTATCTGATCCTGATTACCTCCTCATTATGGTCTCTGCCCTATTCCTGGCAAAGGAACCTTGGACAGTTTTTGTGGCTCACTTCCTCATAGGTCTCCAGTCTTACCAGTGCCTCCTTCCCACCCAGCAAAGATTTAAGTTGTAAATGAACAAAAAAAAAAAAAAAAGAAAAGAAAAGAAAACTACCTATTAGCACCAGAACCTCCTCTAAATACCAGAGGTCTGTACTGTGGGCAGATAATATCCAAAAAGAGCAAAAACAAATTAAAATCTAACCTTTATTATTTTTGCTCTTTTTGCATATTCTCTGCCTCTGGTATTTACAGGAAGTTCTGGTGCTAATAGGTAGTTTTCTTTCTTTTTTTTTTTTTTTGTTCATTTGTAGTTTCCTATTCCTACCTAGCTCATTACCGAGTCACTAACAGTGACATCTCACATACTTCCCTATAGGTTAGTGCACCACTTATCTTGTATAAAGATTTAAGTTGTGTTCGACCACAGAGAGGCTGTTGTACAAAAAAAAAGTGGAGAAATTGTGGAGTATAACCAGCTGCACCAAAGGAAACAGAAATACATTCTATAAATTTCAACTGATATAAAGAGATAGTAATGGTTGAATATAATTTTTACCAAATGCATTCTACAGTATTAAAGAATGTTACTGATGTCAGTCACACTCTTTGATACTGAGTAGTTTAAATATATTAGGCTTTCTTATACCCCCAGCATCCCACATTTGTTCTCTGACGTTATCTCTTTCTGCATTGAAGGAGCTGACCCAGTCAGTTTACCAGTAGGAGCTCGGTTGTCATGGCAATCCAAAGCTATCTCATTCACCTCTTTCCAATGCATTGAGACCTTTCTAGCATTCAGGTGGTTAAAAGTCCCATTTAAATTAATGAGGGTTATTATTTGTTCCCTAAAGAATAACTGATCTACCCAGAATTACGTTAGCTTCACTGATGTAAAAAGATTGGATATGAAAATAGAGTATGCCCTATGATATTGACTTCAGTACCTTTATATGAGCCACTCAAACCATTAGACTACATGGTCATTTACATTTATTTTATATTCAAGCCACTTGCCATTATCTATTTCAGTGGTGATGGGCATGTTTATGCACACATTAGATATATAGCTGTTTTTGTTAATTGGTTTGAAAAGCTAATGAAATGCTGAGACTAGAATCTGTCTCGTACCTTATGCTAATACCTAATTATCATTAAATTTTGTCTAAACAAAAAATATTATGCAGTTTAGGAGATTTCTTTTTCATAGGAAATGTTTTACTTCTTTTTCACATTTTTCTTATACAGAATATCATCAAAGGATTAATACTAATTGTTTGCAAACAATTTACATTTAAATTGCTCTAAATAAATTATACCTTAAAGGCGAATGTGCAAATCCACCAGTTCAGTTCATCTGCTGAATTAAGACATTGGCTTAAAAACCATGAGCCTTCAGTTCTGGCAATGTATGATGAACATATGGCTCATAAACTCCATCATTAAGACTTTAATGTGGGCAAGTCTGAACATCACCCCTATAGCATGCTCAGTTTTTCAGATAAATTGGAGGGAAAATATGGGTAGTAGAGATACAAAAATGAAGAGATGGATGGGAAGGACGGAGATAGATTTAGTGGATGGGAAGTAGGAGAGAACTACAGAGGTAATGACAGGCAGTTTGAATGTCAGGTAGCATTGCAGAGTTGGACTTAAATGGATAGTAATAGCAGAATAAAAATGCAGCTCCGATTTATCCTCATATAATGAGGATAATGTAGCTCTGTATTTCATTAGTTTAGGTTTTGCAGTTCAAGAGTAAATCAGTTCCAAAGCATCCCCTCCCTCCCCTTTTACTTACATCATTCTACCTCTCTGAACTGGCCGGATGGAGCGCAGCGAGGGACAATCGTAATTGAGTATAAGGAAAATCCTGCTCTCCTTCATCAGTAGATGAAGATTGTCCCTTGCCGAGCGCTGTCCGGTCCCATGACCTGATTCCACATCTGAGGGGAGGCGGCTAAGGGTAGGTAAAAGGGGCAGTAGGGGGATTTTTTAGAACTGATTTACTCTTGACCTAAAAAACATAAACTATTGAAATACAAATCAATCAAAGCTGCATTTTTATTCTGCAAGTTTATCGGTAGATAAGAATCACAAATAATAATATAAAGTATTGGACTGTTATAAGTTTGATCACAGCTGGTCTAAGATAAAGTGAGTAGTTTAGTAAGGTTAAGGTGTTCTCCTAGCATATTAACACACTGAGAGATTTAGGTGAATTCTGGAGATTTCCAGCATTACAGGAAAAATTATATAGTGGCATTCAATAAGGCCAGAATTAGGAGACATTTATCTTTAGGGTAATAAAAGCATCTGTAAAGGTTTGAGTGGAAGTGTAAATGTTTTAATAGAGGAAACATGTTTAAAGGGATAGTAATGTTTAAATTTAATTTTATTTAATATTGTAGGCATTCAAAAATAAGTACAAAGATGTAAGTCTTACCTCTCAAATGAAAGGTTTAAGAGATATAACTTGCTGAAGTTCCCCCCTCCAGTCTGTTTCATACAAGTCAGTGCTCTATGGGACAGCAGCAGATTCTGGTCATTTGACCGGATGGTGGCTCTTCAGCAGAGCCGAAATCACTCTATTTAGAAATAAATACTTCACTGGACAGCACACTTTGTAGACCCTTCCAATTAAGTATTTATTTCTAAATAGCACAATTTCGGCAATGCTGAAAAGCCGCTGGCTGTTCCCGGGACCGGAATCTGCTGCTGTCAGCTAGATGGCAGACTTGCATGAAACAAGACTTATTTTTTTAATGCCTACAATATTAAATACATTTAAATTTAAACATTACTATCCCTTTAAGTACACATTCCCAGAAAATCCTCATCCTTGTATGAGACCACAAAAAAAAATTCCATTAATTTAAATGGCGCATGTAACAACTTAAATATTAGAGAGGTTTTCAACATATTGGGGGTTATGCACTAGTGAAATGGAGAAGTGATATCACTGTAGACGTTATCTCTGCTTTATTACCTTTTTAGCACATCTTAGTGTATCTCCCCCATTGTGAAGATCTCTGTAACGGAAGCTAGAAGGGACCGCGTCACCTTCCGCCATCGTTCCCGGGTCTCTCCTTCTTGACGCCGGACTGGCACTGTCGGATGCACTGGTCGAAGAGGCATCGAACTCTGGTACAGTCGACCCTATGTCAAAGGGTGCGTGTCGGAGGGTCGACAGGGCTCCCGAGCAGTCGAGTGTCGCAGGCTGGAACCCCGGGCAGTCGAGAGTGAGGCCTTGACTCCCAGTCAAACGGTGAACAGGGAAAATGTCGCAGGAACCAGGTAGCTGTGGTCTAGCAGATTCGAGCACTCTGTAAGCTCGACCCAGATGTTCTCAGGAACTCAGGAAGAAGGAGAAGACGGAGTCCATGTCGCCATCTGACAGCATACAAAGTTAGGTCGCAGGAAGCTGGCAGCAGGCGGTCGATGATTCAGGATACTTGGCGCAGATGGGTACCAGAATGGACACTTTAGACCATAAGCAACAGAAGACTCCAGGACTCCTTATTCACTCAGAATAAGACTGACACTTTATTGGTACAAACCACACATATTTATATACGAATATTACATTGGAATACATGGACCAAGCAGATACAATAGGGACATAATCCACTCACAATACAATAGACAAAAGGCCAACGGCAGATGGTCTAACAAATACAATGACTCAGACATGATTACATTTCAGATCCAAAAGGGTTTGATTAATTCCAGAAAAAAGGTACAAAGAATTGAGGGGCGGGAATGCACATTCGAGGGACAATGGCCAGGGGTTTGAAGCACGTACGCAACTGGTTTGAATATTCGGCTTCAACCCTGGACAATCAAGGCATACAGTGAGTCTGCTGGTCGACCAATCCCCAAGCCGCCTACTTTTCCCCATGTTAAGTCTATGGGAGACCTTTAAACCTCCTGCTCAGGGATTCGACCAATTCGGCATCGACTCTCTGCCCTCGACTCCCTGTGCTCGACTCGGTGTCGACCCCCAAACCGGGAACCTCCAACCCGTAGTTGGTGAATGTGTAAACCCTCGAATACATCACGTACATTAATCTAGACCATTCGACATTACATTAACCATAGTCTATGAACCCAGGTCCTTAGCCAGTCTCTTAGGCAAACGTTCGACTCTACTGCCTGTTCCCATAAAGTAGAGTGAAAGTCTTTTATTTAGTTTACCGGCTGTCGAGGTCGTACAACCGGGCCACATAGAGGTGAAATGTCCACAGTCTTACGTGCCTAGAGCTGAATAGGCTTATGCCCAGACAAGGGCTCCAGTAACCGACTAGGCTCCGTTACAATCTCTCTAGCATTCCATTTAAATCAGTTGGAATTTGGGACTTTTTATTTGTCCATGTAGTGATATTGATTTGCTCCAGAACTGCTCTTATTACTGTCTCCTATGCCATATGCAGGAAGATGGAAGGACTTTAAAGCAGAACTGTCATGTTGACATAAGAGCTGTGTAATATATTTTTCCGCCACAAATAATTCTAATACTTTTTTAAGTCTGTTAATCCAAGCATTAGAGCGCTGCCATCTTGGCGACATTCTGTGTGAGAGGCAGTGCTCTGTCTCTGTTCCGGTGTCAGTGATGTCTTTGAAGATGTCCCCTTTTAACAGGGCGTTTTTTGCTGATCTGTTTGGCTATTACTGCATAGAGTGAACAGAGGTCATCAGAGTGAACAGAGGTCATCACGTAATTAATTTAAATGTAAAATATCTGCAGTTTTACATAGATTAAAAAAAAAATATATATATATATATATATATATCTATATATATATATATATATATAGAGAGAGAGAGAGAGAGTACCGTGCAACAGTTTTAGGCAGGTGTGATAAGATGCTGTAAAGTAAGAATGCTATCAAAAATAGACATGTTAGTTTAATTTTATCAATTAACAAAATGCAAAAGTGAGTGAACAGAAGATAAATCTAAACCAAATCAATATTTGTTGTGTACACTTTTTTCCTTTCCTGCCCACATGGGAAGTTATCCTTGTATTCCCATATTGTGTATAAAATGGGTGTCAGATCCCCACATCTTGTTCTTCTGAGTTGTGAGGGAGAAAGCATCATAATTTTGAAGCTAGAAAAGACAGACAAAGAGAGTGGAGCATGAGTTTGTGTTTGTGTGGGGAATGCAAAAGTACTTTTTAGACTGAAAAGTAGCAGTCAGACAAGCAGGTGAACTACCTGAACCGACTGAGCCTCTAGTGTGACTGACAGGTATATTTTGCAAACTGCTACATCGGACACCCAACAGACAGATAAGTACTTGTAACTATGACTGCAAGAACAAGAGGGACAAATGTATAGTGAGGTGTGGTGATGATACATACCTGATTTGCGGCACAATTTATCCATTATTCCAGACTGCTGATTCTTAAATAACAGGTCTAGCCTCATCATGTTCTACACTGTAAAAATTAAGACTGCAGTTGCAGCTGCTGCTGACATTTTGATACTAACTATCTGTACAGACAGGTAGACAGACAATGAGGGTGAGAAGGAGGCATTTGTGGTTGCAGGAAGTGTGCATGTGATATTTTTTGTAGACAGTAACAGACAGGGACTGGACCTTGACCTGAGCTGTGAATGTGACTGACAGTGACAGACACTAGAGACAGAGACATACATAAATGGTGTTTTAAGAGGAGCAAGAAGACATCACTCCACAAACAAACAGTTATGTTATGCAATTTACAGTAAAAATCAACATTATTTGAGTATGTCTGGCAAACACACTAGGGGTAGGGGTAAGAATAAAGGATTAGGAGGAGTGCAGGGATATGGTAGTAAAGTAATACTCTAAAAACTGACTGTAGCCATAGTTGCTGCAGCTTGTGCAATAAATGAAATAAGTAAATTAATACATTGGTATAATATACTCTCTTTACATCGTTCACATTTGATTAATTTTCATGACGTAGTGCAGGATGTCTTTTGGTTTTGTTTTAGGTTCTTCCTAGTTTGGGGACTTGGAGAATTCCCTCATTCTTTGCTGAGTTTTATACCTTGTTCACTTGAGTTCTTAAATTTGTATATGTGTATTATGTTTACCTTATGGTGCGCTAGTGCTTCAAGTTTCATCTCTTTTTTTGTTTTCTCCTTCCCATACTAGCTGCTATTTCACCATAATTCAATTAATTTCACTGTTATAACTGATAATGAAATGCGCTTAAAGTTTAAAATATGCACAACTATTGAAGGGTGTTCTAAAGGCATAGTACATGGCCTGATTGTGTTTGATTTACCTAGCACAATTAGGGTTGCCAGGGTTGTACAAGCAAGTGGTTAGTGGGGTGGGCAAAGGGCTGGAAACATCATACATCAAGAAAATTCACCTGACAGATATGTGAACATGCAGGTAAAATACAGATTGTATAATATGCAAAAATAGGTCACTACTAATCTTGGCACTAAAGGGCATCAGCATCAGCAGCGTAGCCCATACCATTTGCATGCCTCTTTGTGCATGCAGAGCTTTGAGAGACAATCCCACAAAGCTGCAACTGTGTTAAATAAGCTACAGCAGATGACAGATGAATTGCTTACACCACACTCCTTGAAAGCTGACTTTGTGTTGTTGATAATGGCTGCAACATAATAGCTGCCTTAAGAGCAGGTGACTAGGGGTGGGCGAAAAATGAGAAACATTTCCCACCTGACTTTTCGCGAAAACTCACTGATTTTTCATTTTTTCAGTGAAAGTTTTCTCCTTTTCTCCAATGCAAAATGTTCCTCCTTGTGTTAGCATGCAGAGTGCATTTGTCCTTTTCCCACAACACTAAGTTCCTGCTTAAGTGGCACTGGCACATAATCATGATGATGTAAAGAGATATATAAAATTAAAAAAAGTGCAACCTGCAATGTGATATATATATGATTTACTATTAAATGGTAGAATTTTAAAGATTGTGCAGCTGCACAACTCATTTAACATGTTGTCTGAATCAAAAGGGCGACATGAGAATCTCTCCCTGCATATAAGCTCAATATTCTCATATCGCCTTTTTAAATGCCACACACAGTAAGCAGAAGATGGTTTGATGCAGCAGTATCCCATTGCACACGGCTCTACTCCGCTGTTTTCTATGTGGTCAACCATAGTTAAAGCTGCTGGAAGGAGTGAAATAAAAAATAATACTGCCTAAATAATACATCTTGCAAACCTACGCATATGGCATCTTAACCCTTTGAGTGCTAGAGGGGTAAGCAACACATTGTGAAACTATGCATTGCGTACCCCTCTGGCACTCAAAGGATTAAAATAAACCAATTGAAGAAAAAAGTATAAATTATATGTTCACACGGCTTTCTAACCTCTTAGATGCCAGATGTGTTTTGAGCAATTCTGGGAAAAAGAGCGGAGTTACTGCTGCCTCAGAGCTCCAAGCCATCTTCTGATTACTGAATGTGTCGTTTAAAGAGGTGAGATGAGAATGTCGCGCTTATATGCAAGGCAAGATTCTCATGTCGCCTTTTTGATCCAGACGACATGTTAAATGTGGCATGCATCCACACAATCTTTAAAATGTGACCATTTAAAAGGATACCTATATATAGCAGTTTTTTTACCATTATCATGTGTATGTCAGATGTAACCTATCCGTCTTCTCATATTAATGAAAAACATTACTTTTTGGTCATAGCAGAGGTCCCATGTGTGGTAAATGGTAGAAACCCTTCGTCACATCCCTCCTCCTCATCATCTCTGCTAATGTTCATATATTTGTCCTGGCTTTCTCTGTAATATGTGGTTTCTGCTACCTTATACTCAGATGATATGCGATGTTGGTTAATTTTTAAAAATGTTAGTCTCCCAACATTGCTGCTTGATAGCAACATGTGTGGGCAGTCTATGACTTGCCATCTCCTAAAGAAAACCCAGAGTCATCATACGCCATTGCAGCACGAGCCATATGTGTTATTTGGAATGAACTAGCTGTTAGCATTAGCACACTATGACACATAAATAACTCACTACTTCTTTTTCCTGCCTCAGAACCCTGGGGACTTTTTGACATGCTTCTGCTGCTGCTAGTTGCGGCACTTTTGACTGATAGTGTGTCTCCCAGTCAGACCTGTGGTTGTGATGCAGGTGGGATCTCAGAGGAGGTGCCTAGGTGTGAGCCTGCTTTCCCCTGCTAACGAGCTTTTTGCACAGACAACAGATAGCAACATACTTAGCTTTAGGATTCTGAGTGAAGTATCTCCATAGTGTGGACTTCATGGACTGAGGGGTTCCTGAAGTGCTGCTGTTACTACTGGGGCTAGATGTTGATGCAATTCTATTGCTGCTTGTACTACTAGGTGTCAAAGGTGCAGCACTTCATCAGCAGCAGAGGCACTTGTCATATCTAACATTGTGGATGTTAATAACCTGTGTTGCTGTTGTAGTTGCTGCTAGTACTCAACACAGGTGTATGTGGCTGAGTGGGACTTAGACTTGGAAGATGTAACGATGCTGATGATGATGACTGATAGGGTGACTGTGTACTTTTTGCCATCTTTACTTGTCCAGGGTCAGACTTTCCAATGGTTTTCTAAAACAGTTTATAGACATACTATCACAGTGCCTGTGATTATTCTGTCACTCTCATCTGTGGCAGACTGTGATTTGTTCACTTGGTTTGGCCCGCCCCTTGGTGACTTTTTTATACCTGACTCTTACATCTGTCAGATGCCCTTTCGTGGTGTTTCTGAGCCAGACTTGCTGGTGCTGTGTTCCAGTATCCGATTCCTGTGTACCGACTTTGGCCTGTCCTGACTACTCTCCAGTGTTCCTGATTGTGTATGGCCCGGCTTGTCTGAGAATCTTCTACGTGCTACGACCCGGCCTGTCTGAGAATCCTCTACGTGCTACGACCCGGCTTGTCTGAGAATCCTCTACGTGCTACGACCCGGCTTGTCAGAGAACCCTCTACGTGCTACGACCCGGCTTGTCAGAGAACCCTCTACGTGCTATGATCCGGCTGGCCGACTTCCTGCTTCAAGATCATCGCGGCCTGCTTGGTTGTTGTCGCTGCCGCGACATTCTGAATCCTGCATCGCTGTGCCGATCGAGTGTGACCATTACCCTCCTGGTTAACCCATCCATCAGTGCAGAGTCCCTTGCTGACTTGCGTAAGCTGTGCCTCTTGTACCGAGCCTATACACGCTGCAGAGCTAAGCTACCATACCGAGTCTGGGAGATTCAAACGTACCTTTTAACCCTTGCACTGCCGCTGCTCTCTGACCAGACCTCCTTTCTAAATACAGAACCGTTGCCTTGTAAGTCTACTGCTGCTGAGTTGGCCGCTACTTGGACGGCGACTCCCGATTATGCTTGCAGAGTAGTCTATCCTGTTAGGCCGGTTGGGCATCTTTGGCTCTTGGTCTCACGGTTATCAACGGAGGTGTCCGGTGCGGCTATTGGTGGCAAGGTTAAGCTCCAAGCTCTTGCTAGATCCGTAGGTAAACACCCGTGGGGGCTATTGGCTCGTGTTGTGCTCACATTGGTCTCCGGTTATACGCCCGTTGGGGCTAAAATGCCAGCTTCGCATCTCAGGCTAGTCTCGATCACGCCCGTGGGGGCTACATACTCTCGCACTTGCAGGCTCAGTGGTCTATTGACGAACGCCCATGGGGGCTATTTTGGGTTACTGTGCTGCTATCACTCACATTGGTCACTGAACATCTACAACCCATCTTTATATGAACTCTGTGCTGTGCACATTTGCTCACTTGATCAATACACCACACGGGCGTGCCAAACCCCACAGCTGAGACTGACAATTTACTCTCATTCACCCTTTAGGGGCCAGTTCCCTATTCGCTGTTCCTATGTTGGGTGCCTTCTATCCATATTATTAAAGCTATGTGTACTGTGTTATAGCTTGCAATTGTTGCTGTCAACTGTAGAGGGCGATCATTTCTATTTATTTTCTTTCAATAAAAGATTGTTTTATTTTACCTACTGGTCTGAGTGTCAAAACAAACCGTTACAGTACGAAAGGGCCATGACCTCAGACAGTAAGGGTGAAAGTAACACACAAAACATCCATTGGAGAATGGATGTCCATGAGCAACGCTTAGATCAATTGGCACTGGCTCTACAAACCCTACTTGAGCGTACGGTACACCTAGACAAGCCTAATCCGAATCCGGTGGTCTCCCCAGTCTTGACACCGGACAATCCGCCTCTAGCTCCTCCTACTTGTGTCAGAGGCTTAACGGCTACGGCGCCGTTACCATTTAGATATGATGGCGAGCCTTCCCTATGCAGGGGC
This sequence comes from Rhinophrynus dorsalis, assembly GCA_037306005.1. Taxonomy (NCBI): domain Eukaryota; kingdom Metazoa; phylum Chordata; class Amphibia; order Anura; family Rhinophrynidae; genus Rhinophrynus; species Rhinophrynus dorsalis. The sequence continues at coordinate 330,857,295 of CM074719.1, read as the reverse complement.
TTTATTAATCAGTTAGAGATCTATTTGGAATTAACGCCCCAGGCTTTTCCTAAGGACCGAAGCAAGGTCGGATTCATGATATCGCTACTAACAGGCAAAGCTTTGGCTTGGGCAAACCCCTTGTGGGAAAGTGCCAGACCTTGCACGCTGAACTTCAATGAGTTCGTAAGGAAGTTCCGCAGTGTATTTGAGGTTCCTGGCAGAGTGGCCTCCGCTGCCAAAAGGCTAATGGAGATACAGCAGGGCGAACGTACATTGGGCAGTTATGCGATAGAATTCCGGACCCTGGCAGCGGAGGTGGGCTGGAACGATGAGGCATTATTGGCAGCTTTTGCTAAAGGGCTCTCCGAAACAATTAAAGATGAAATAGCTGCCCGAGATGTACCTAGTGACCTGGATGAATTCATTGATTATGTAATGCTCATTGACTCTCGTATCCGGGAAAGACGGTTGGCACGAAGGGCAACCTCCAGAAAACATGGGCAGGACAGCTCCTTTGACCCACCCTCTCCACCCTTTCCTACTGAGCGTCCAGGAGAGGCAGCAGAGCCAATGCAGCTGGGTTTTACTAGACTCTCCAAAGAAGAGAGGTCTTTTCGTAAAAGGCAAGGCCTATGTTTATATTGTGGCAAACAGGGGCACCTTTTGCGCAATTGTCCAGTGAGGCCGGGAAACGCACGCACCTAGGGTACCTTGGGGGACAGGCCCTAGGTGGTGTACAACAGTCCCTAGATTCTAACATTGCTAAACCCACCATCCAGGTGGCGTTCTTTTGGGCCGATAAGGGCGCAGAAACCTTGGCACTGGTGGACTCTGGAGCAGCCGGGTACTTTATGGACCAATCTTTTGCGGCTTCTCACAATATTCCTCTATGCAAAAAAGAATCTCCATTGGCAGTAGAGGCCATTGATGGCAGACCATTGGAACCCGCCTTTATTACAATGGAGACCATCCCTATTTCTATGTCAGTTGGGGCACTCCACAAGGAGGAGGTTCAGTTTCAAATTATTCGCTCACCTCACCATGCAGTCATATTGGGGTTTCCATGTTTGCTTCGGCATAATCCTCAATTTGATTGGCAAAAATGTGAGGTTCGTGCCTGGTCCGATTACTGTAAAGAAAACTGCCTATCTCTTCCTGTCAAAATTCTGTGTACCTCTCCTGCTGTGCCAGTTGAATATGGGGAATTCAGTGACGTATTCAGCAAAGGGGAGGCTAGCGCATTGCCCGAGCATAGACCCTATGATTGCGCTATTGATTTGCCTCCAGGTGTGATTCCCCCGAGGGGTCGAACTTACCCACTGTCATGCGAAGAGAACAGGGCAATGGAGGAGTACATTGAGGACGCTCTTGGTAGGGGAATTATTCGCAAGTCTACTTCTCCGGCTGGTGCCGGATTCTTCTTTGTAAAGAAGAAAAATGGCGAACTTAGGCCATGTATTGATTACCGGGGGCTTAATAAGCTGATGCCCAAGAACGCATACCTTATTCCACTCATCACCGAGTTATTTGACAGATTGAAGGGCTCTTCTGTCTTCACTAAATTTGATTTGCGGGCCGCCTACAATCTAATCAGAATCAGAGAAGGTGATGAGTGGAAAACGGCATTTAATACCAGAACTGGGCACTACGAATATCTGGTAATGCCGTTTGGCTTATGTAATGCACCTGCGGTATTCCAGGAGTTGATTAATGATATCTTGCGTGACATGCTTCAGTCCTGCGTAGTGGTATATCTGGACGATATATTGATTCATTCCGCCACTCTCTCCCAACATATTAAAGATGTCAAGCAAGTTTTGTTGCTACTCCGGGAGAATAAGCTGTTTTGCAAATTGGAAAAATGCGAATTCCATGTGTCACAAGTACCATTCTTGGGGTTCGTAATCTCCAAAGATGGAATCGCTATGGACCAGGACAAGTTGGCAGCTGTATTACAATGGCCTCACCCTAAAGGGTTAAAAGCGATTCAGCGCTTTTTAGGGTTTGCCAACTATTATAGAAAATTCATACGTAACTTTTCTACAATTGTGAAACCTTTGTCTGACTTAACTCATAAGGGCGCTACTCCCTCTCAGTGGTCCGAGGCCGCTGATAATGCGTTTCAGACCTTAAAATCTGCCTTTGCGTCTGCCCCAGTACTGTCCCATCCCAATCCCTCCCTGCCTTTTACTTTGGAGGTCGACGCCTCTGAGGTTGGGGTTGGGGCAGTGCTCTCCCAGCGTCCTGTGGGAGGTGGTACCTTGAAACCTTGTGGGTTTTTTTCTAAGAAATTGTCCAGCGTACAGAGCCACTATGAGATTGGCGACAGGGAGTTATTGGCTATTATTCTGGCACTAAAGGAGTGGCGTCACCTGTTGGAAGGTACCAAGAACCCAGTACTGATCCTGACCGATCATAAAAACTTGACATACCTTTCTGAGGCTAAGAGGTTGTCTTCTCGACAGGCCAGGTGGGCACTCTTTTTGTCCCGGTTTAACTTTGTAGTATCGTACCTCCCAGGGTCAAAGAACGTGAGGGCAGACGCATTGTCTCGTCAGTTCGCGTCGGACACTGACAGGGAGGAAGCACCGGTACCCATTATTCAGCCCGACCGTATATTGGCTACTATTCACACTAGTATAACCTCACCTCTGGGAGAGGAGATTTTGGGGTCTCAAGCTAGGGCCCCACCTGAGACTCCAGTTGGTAAATGCTTTGTAGATGAGCCTTTTCGCACTCGTCTATTGGAGACCTATCATTCTTCTAGGGCAGCCGGGCACATCGGCAGGGATCAGCTGGTATGGTCTCTTTCACAATTATTCTGGTGGCCGACGCTCAGAGACGATTGTTCCGCTTTTACTGCCGCTTGTGCCACATGTGCCCGTGTTAAGACCCCCAGGCATCTCCCAGTGGGCTTGCTTCAACCTGTGCCTAATGGAGAACAGGTCTCATATATCTATTGATTTTCTGGGAGAGTTGCCAATCTCGAGGGGGTATACATTTATCCTTATGGTGGTTGATCGGTTCTCCAAAATGGCTCATTTTGTGCCACTCAGGGGGCTTCCATCGGCTCAGGAATTGGCTAAGGTCTTTGCCAAAGAAGTGTTTCGTTTGCACGGGGTACCCAGAGTGGTGGTCTCCGACCGTGGGAGTCAATTCGTGTCCAGGTTTTGGAGGGCATTCTGTGGCATGATGGGCATTCAATTGTCCTTCTCCTCCGCCTACCATCCCCAGACCAACGGAGCCGCTGAGCGTGCCAACCAGGGACTGGAACAGTTCCTGCGCTGTTTTATCACTGATCATCATGACAATTGGGCCGACCTGTTGCCATGGGCGGAGTTTGCCAGGAACTGTGCAGTTAACTCAACATCCGGGAGCTCCCCGTTCTTAATTAATTATGGGTTTCAGCCAGGTTTGCTCCCGGACTCGTTCCAGTCTCAGCAGATTCCGGCTTTGGATGAGCATATGGAGCAGCTCCGTTCCACCTGGGCACAGGTACAAAGGACCCTCAGTCAGTCTTTCCAGCGTCATCAGCGATATGCCAATCGTAGACGGCTGCCAGCGGTCTCTTTCCAGGTTGGGGATAGGGTATGGCTCTCCTCCAGAAACCTCAACCTGCAAGTCCCTTCGAATAAGTTGGCTCCCCGGTTTATTGGCCCATTTAAAATTATTCGCAAAATTAATCCTGTCTCCTATGCGTTGGAACTTCCACCGTCTATGCACATTCACAATGTGTTCCATGTGTCTTTGTTAAAACCCCTGGTTTGCAATCGTTACACGACCACTCCGGTGGTTCCTGGGCCGGTGGACTTCCAGGGGCAAGAGGAATATGAGGTTCAGAGCATTGTTGATTCTAGGCGACTTAGAGGGAAGTTGCAATACTTGGTCCACTGGAAGGGCTATGGCCCGGAGGAGCACTCTTGGATTGACCAGAAGGACCTCCATGCGCCCAGACTTGTGCGCAATTTCCACTCCAAATACCCTCAGAAACCTAAGCCTCCAGCTGGGAGAGGGGGTCTTTGAGAGGGGGGTACTATCACAGTGCCTGTGATTATTCTGTCACTCTCATCTGTGGCAGACTGTGATTTGTTCACTTGGTTTGGCCCGCCCCTTGGTGACCTTTTTATACCTGACTCTTACATCTGTCAGATGCCCTTTCGTGGTGTTTCTGAGCCAGACTTGCTGTTGCTGTGTTCCAGTATCCGATTCCTGTGTACCGACTTTGGCCTGTCCTGACTACTCTCCAGTGTTCCTGATTGTGTATGACCCGGCTTGTCTGAGAATCTTCTACGTGCTACGACCCGGCCTGTCTGAGAATCCTCTACGTGCTACGACCCGGATTGTCTGAGAATCCTCTACGTGCTACGACCTGGCTTGTCTGAGAATCCTCTACGTGCTACTACCCGGCTTGTCAGAGAACCCTCTACGTGCTACGATCCGGCTGGCCGACTTCCTGCTTCAAGATCATCGCGGCCTGCTTGGTTGTTGTCGCCGCCGCGACATTCTGAATCCTGCATCGCTGTGCCGATCGAGTGTGACCATTACCCTCCTGGTTAACCCATCCATCAGTGCAGAGTCCCTTGCTGACTTGCGTAAGCTGTGCCTCTTGTACTGAGCCTATACACGCTGCAGAGCTAAGCTACCATACCGAGCCTGGGAGATTCAAACGTACCTTTTAACCCTTGCACTGCCGCTGCTTTCTGACCGGACCTCTTTCTAAATACAGAACCGTTGCCTTGTAAGTCTACTGCTGCTGAGTTGGCCGCTACTTGGATGGCGACTCCCGATTACGCTTGCAGAGTAGTCTATCCTGTTAGGCCGGTTGGGCATCTTTGGCTCTTGGTCTCACGGTTATCAACGGAGGTGTCCGGTGCGGCTATTGGTGGCAAGGTTAGGCTCCAAGCTCTTGCTAGATCCGTAGGTAAACGCCCGTGGGGGCTATTGGCTCGTGTTCTGCTCACATTGGTCTTCGGTTATACGCCCGTGGGGGCTAAAACGCCAGCTTCACATCTCAGGCTAGTCTCGATCACGCCCGTGGGGGCTACATACTCTCGCACTTGCAGGCTCAGTGGTCTATTGACGAACGAACATCTACGACCCATCTTTATATGAACTCTGTGCTGTGCACATTTGCTCACTTGATCAATACACCACACGGGCGTGCCAAACTCCACAGCTGAGACTGACAATTCACTCTCATTCACCCTTTAGGGGCCAGTTCCCTATTCGCTGTTCCTATGTTGGGTGCCTTCTATCCATATTATTAAAGCTATGTGTACTGTGTTATAGCTTGCAATTGTTGCTATCAACTGTAGAGGGCGATCATTTGTATTTATTTTCTTTCAATAAAAGATTGTTTTATTTTACCTACTGGTCTGAGTGTCAAAACAAACCGTTACACATACACAGTGCTCATTTTCAGTGGTGGAAGATTCAGCCTTTGCTTTTCTGCTAAATATACGGCCATGTCATCTTAATATCTCTCACTCTCAACTTTATCTGTATCTGGACAAGGGAAGGATGTTGGAGGGATATATTCTAGATCTTCTTCATCATCATCAGTCATCATTAGGTCATCCTTAGGAGCATCAGCATCACCTGCCACTTCTTGCCCACTATCCTTATATTCCTCTAAGCTTTTGGAGGTCTCAAACAATTTCTTTTTACTTTTACTGTAACAAATTTCACTACTACTTTCAGGATAGGTGTTTTAGTACTTGTTTGTCTCAATATCTGATGCAGAAGACAGTTCAGCTGCTACACATTCTTCTATTATGATATTTCCATCATCAACACTAGAATGCAACTTGTCATCTTCAGTGTTCTTCTTATATGGTTCTTTTATTGTACAGGCACTTGTGGTGTTGGAAGTCTTGCTTGGACTTTGACAAACTGCATCCTTCCTTGGAGGAGAGGCGTCATCATCATTTATTGCACACACTGCAGAAACCATTTCTTCAGTCAATTTTTGAACTGCTACTTTTCTCTCACGTCCATGAAGTGCTCCACCTTTCCTCCTCCCCCTTCCCTTGTGCGTTTGCTAGACATTACTCATCTACTCTGTGTGTGTTTTTATCTCTACAGTACACAACACAACTGATGGAGTGCCTTGCCTTAACTCAATCAGGTGTCTGTCACCTAATATATTTAATTAGTTGTTTATTTCTTTATGTTCTTATTTTTTATTATTATTATTTTTTTAATTCTCCACCCTATTTTATTACAGTCTGTCCAAAAAAAAATTATAACTGAAAAACAAAATCAACAACTTCTAGACTTACCCAGCACTGACACAATAACAGCAAGATCAGCAAGCAAATTGGAACCCAACTGCCTGTGTCTTGCCAGTCAGTCACATGGAATTTTGGGGTATTTATGGTCAACCTCCTTCCTCCCTTTGCTCCTCAGAGTGCCCCCAGAATCTCCTAATACAGAAAACTAATGTCCTTTCTAAAAGACTCCCTAAACTAAACTTCAATCCCCCTATCTTCTCTAGCTCAAAAATGTGCTGCTTTCTCCGGGAAACATTTTTCTTCCCATTGATTTCAATGCAATGAGCTACATGAAAAAAGAGACAATTTTTTCAGAAAATTTTTCACCAAGCTGGAAGTGCCATTATTTGTTGATTTTAGTTTGAGATGAAAGTTTTCGCCCATCCCAACAGGAGACATGGTGCATGTATTATACTTCACCCAAATCTTAAATTTAGTTTTTACTTGATTTCTCTCAGAATACAAAAGTCTCAGACATACTAAATATTGTTGTAAATCTAGGGGACATTTTAGCCATTACAACAGTGCTCACAATGCTTTATATTACATACAAAGGTGTAACCACCTGCCCTATCATCAGTTTAAAATAAAGGTCCCTTCCAGGTAGAATTCCACATTGTAAATGCTAGAGCATTTGTAAGACTAGAATAAGTCCATTTGCGAGTATACAATGCTTAACTAGAAGGCTTTGGAGGTGGCATCTTTTTCACTTGGTCAATGGCAGGTAATGTGTGATGTATTGAGCTGCTGAAATATTTTGAGGAGGCCACCTTGCTGGCTTGTTATGCTGGGGCAAGAATTAGTGACATACTGCAGACAAAACAGAAGAGCATAGAAAATGATTCTTACAATAATGAAAACACAGACATGAACCAGCTTTTAAATGATATGATAGAATGCGGGATCCTCCCATAGTATCCATTAACCCCTTAAGGTCCAATGTACATCATGGTGTCAACGTGCCTAAAGGACCCCTGCCATACATGAACATCATGGATTTCAGGGATTCCCACACGGCTGAATGCCATTCAGGGTACCATGAATCGGATCGTTAAAACAATAAAGAAAAAAAAAGCTCTGTGGTCCTTAAGTGCTGGCCATGAGCCACTCCTTAAAGGGTTAAAGAGAGGAACACATTCTTGTTACATTGCTGGACCTCCACTTTAAACATACAATTTCTAAATCTGTGCCATGGCGTGAGCAGCAGCAGCACTGTAAGAAATTGGATTGTGTGAAATAATAAAAAGAAATCCAGAAATCCTAATTGATTGAATGGAGGGTCACATTGTGGAGGATGAACGTCAGACAAAGATAGAGCTAAAAAAAACTAGAAGAAAATTATTGAAGCCTCCAAGCCATCAGCTTGGAATATTCTGCTGTATGGACTGTCTGCAGATGCTCCCGCAATCCCTGTGTTCCATTGGTCTCCACTGCACCATACAGTGTGCAATGGGTGGAAACGTACTACCAGATCCTTAGAGCTGTAGAGTCAATGTCATCTAGTAGTGGTACTGGCAGAGGCAAATGTGGCAGTGCTGAGGAGGAGAACCCTAAAGATGCAAGGGGACAATGGGGATGATTTTCCTGTACCCAGACCCTAGCACATCTGAGTGGTTAAATTGAATGTGCTTAATAAGGGCAGATGTGTCAAGATGTGTTCCCTTCTTTCCCCTCTTCGATACCCTGTTGTACACTGTGCACAGTGCAGTTGTTGACAATTGCGGTATGCTTGCCCCATAGGAACCCACTCCTTTGATTTTAGTGTGAGGCAGGTGCTGCTTTTCCAGATGAAACTGAGATGACTGGTAGAGGTGCTGCTGCTGCCTCAGCAGTACTAGTACTAGGAGGAGTTTGAAGTGGAACCATAGATACATCTAACTGTCCTATATCCCTGCTACTACCCAATCCCATGGCCATGGTATAAAGTGACACACTGCCTTCCAGGATTCAGTGTTGATCTGGCAAGAATGGATAGACTATCAGCATCAGTAGAGATCATCCAAAGGGGTCCTGATGCCCACCCCCCTCCCCAAACAAAGTCCCAAAAATTGTATATGACAGAAAGCATAGCAATACTTTGTACACCCTTCGGGCACTAATGCATGCATTATCTATTTCCCCAGCCTTGTTCCACTCTCCCACTGGTAGTCACAGAAGTATATACACTGTCTGACAATCAAGATAAGTGAGAACTTACATTAGGCTTTACCAAAAGTTTTCCTTTTTTGCCATTGAATAATAATGTAATTTCTACCCAAGAGAGGAGTTTGCCCAGTGTAGTACCACTGTGCTAATTCATCAATTTAAAAGGTTGCAGTTTACTGCATGTTTTCAGTCTTTGGAGAGATAGAGAAAGCTTCTGTAATTCTGATGCAAACTAGTGTAGAGGCACTTAGACAAATAGGAGGTAGCTGATTTAAGGAATATTGGGGGTAATAACATCCAGTAATTCTTTGGACAGGTGGGATGAAGAGAGTATGGGTGCAAAAGGAGAGTTAAAAAAAAAAACAACCCAAAAAATACATTTGACTGATAGGTGACACTAACAGTGACAAACAAGTTATTTTACTTGAGCTAAGACTAAGTGTCAGGGACAGATTTTAGAGCCAGACATAAATCATACATTATTTTTAGACCAACAACAATCAAAGCATCACTCCACACACAAACAAGAAATACAAGCATTTATTAGTTCTTGCACTTTTTACCCATGACGGTCCTGGTAAATCATGGGTCTTTAAGGGGTTAACACTAAAGAAAATGAGTCACATTCAAGTGTTGCTTTCATAGCAAAGGAGGATTTAGCAATAGTGAGACCAACTACTGCATCAGACAGTAACAGCAGCGACACCTGCAGGAAATATTGGTCAGTGTTGCTAGAAATCCTCCTAAGAAGAAAAGCAAAACACTTTTTCAGACTCAAATAAAACCCTCAAAAATATGAAAGTGTAATGACTGGTATGGAACAATCGAATATAATGGTCTCAGTTGAGTGAGGGATGGAGAGCGCTGCTAGCAAACAATGATGGCAGAAGGAGATACCTGAAAAGGAGCAACAGATAACACAAAAGACTACCCCTAAAACAGTTGTGCTGTGGCTGAGTCTGGACTAAAGGTGCTAGTCACAAGACTAGTTTAGTGCCGACTGGAAGAGCTGACCTGCACCTAGGATAACTGTACAGGGATAGTAAAAACTTTCTTGGGATGCAGCAAACAAGAAGGTAATAGAAACAAGGTACCTTACTGTAGTGGAGAAACGGGTTTGAATCACTATTGTACTGAATCTGTAGACAGAATGAAGGTCGAGGAGTCGAAACGCTGACTGAGCAGGCACTAATAGGCAAACTCTGACAGATCTGGAACCATAAATTGTCTGACAGTCGAATGAGTCAAACATTGACTGGTGGGTACAGGAACCAACTGAAGTTTGAAGAGTTGAACTCCAACTGAGCAGGAACAATTGATCAACTAATAGTTGAAGGAGTCGAACACTGACTGAACTGGAATGGTGAACCTACTAGTAGTTTAGAGAGACAGATTCTGAACAGGAGCAGAGAATGAGGATAGTTGGACAAGCAGGGCCAGCAACTGGAGAGCAGAAGAGGTACAGAAATGGCAGTCTGAAGAATAGACACAAAGTAGAACCTATGTTGTCAAGGAAGTATTACAACAGTGGAAGTGAGGTATAGGAACGACAAGCTGGAGAGACATCAATAGGAAAGCCAAGGTCAGAAACAAGAAATCACAGAAAGAAGAAGGAAAACAAGAACACAGGAATCAAGGACTGAGACTGAACTCGAATACTCACTGGAGCTCTAAGATTGTGCACCAGTTATGAGAGATTGGCATTTAAAGGCAATGGAACAAGCATAATCCTGGGTAAGGAATGAGGAATCCAGCAAGTCCCAAGGAACAGGATAAATCCAGACATGGAGTGAACAAAGCTCCTCAAGAGGAGCAGAGTATGACAGAAAGTATTGAGGGGTAAGAGAAGTTGTTCCTATCAGCTATGCTATTGACCTATTTGACCTATGTTTTGATTCTTTTGATTTAGAATGTGTCCCTCCATGCTCCTCCTCTTATTCTGATACAGATCAAGTAGAGAGTGATGATGATATGACCCAAAATGTAGCTGCATCTGAAAGGAAAATGCTCAATCTTCCACTACTAAAAAGGAGTGAAATGCCAGTTTATAAACTCTTTGATATATCAACTAAAGAGTCTGGCCAAGTTAACATGACAAAAATACACGATCATCTTGATCATCCTCCTCATTGCTACTCTTCCAAGTCCAACCCTCAACCATTCATGATCACTATTATTGACCTAGCACCAAGACTACTACCATTACTCCTCCTCCTATACACCATTTTTTCATGTTATCTCTCTTTCTAATATAACTTTCTACTCTGACTACAAACTGAAAACCTTGGAACACAATTTTGAAGTTCCATTTTTTTAGTATTGCAGTGGTAAATATAGTGGCCATAGAAACCACAGAAACTGCAGATTTCTTATTGGGGAAAAGTGAAAAGGCAGAAATTGTAATGGATTTTCTTTTGGTGGGAATTTTAAGAAATTTTAAGGGAGGGGTTAACATTTTTTTTGCTCCTGGTCTCTTTACTCTTTAGTTACACCACTGTAAAAAATTGTGTATTTTTCATCTATAACAGTAGGTTCTAGAAATATTTATGAACACTAGTCTAAGGGCAGAAATTTGATTGAACAAATTTCAAGGCTAGTTTTCTTCTGTCCAAAATGTTATACTTTATCTACTTTTTCTTCATTTCCATAGTTGGAGAGTTGGGTGTCATAGTCCATTTAGGGACAAATGATTTGGCTTGCAGTGAGGTGAGTGTGGTAAATATGATTTTAAGAAGCTATGTAAGTATCTATGTAAAGGTCTGCAGCGAGTTGCTTCTGATGTATCTGTTTCAGAGGTTGCCAGTGTATAAGGAAGAACATGGATTTGGCTTTGTTTCTCACACTAGCCCTATTTGATGTAACAAGGAATTGTACAAAAAGGATGGCTTGCATCTTTCATAAAATGGAACAGAAGTTTCAGTGAGCGGTTCAGAAGTTTTCTTAACAGGTATTTAAACTAGTGGAGGGGGACAATGGAATGATAGAGGATAAATCTACTTGCCCCCACAGCATTGCACAGATGAATTTGGACAAGGTATGCCTTTGACATTTAGGTCAAAAACCAGTAGACATTGAGCCATGTGTGCAAATGCTTGCAGTTTAGGGAATAAGAACCCTGAACGTATTGCAATAATAACTAGTGAATATGCACTTAGTGGGGATGTGGTAATACCAGGGTACTCTCTATTTAGAAAAGACAGGAAAGGCAGAAAAGCAGGAGGGGTTACCATTTATGTCAAATTTAGCTTAAAGGTTAATCTTATACAGGTATGGAGAAGAACACAGAGACTGTTTGGATAATGTCAGAATATGGGAATAAGATTGTCACTCATATAGTTGTGATCTATAGATCCCTTGGACAAGCAAAAGAGTTAGATCAACGGCTGGTCAAGGAAACAACTAAGATGACATTGAAACAGGACGTTATTATTAAGGGAGACTTTAATCTTTCTCATGTGGACTGGAAAAAACAAGCAACAGGTTCAGTAAGGAGTACATTTATCCAAAATCCTTTACAATGATTATCTCTTAGTAGATTAGTAATTAGTAGGAGAGCCCTTTAGGAAGGAAGCCATAATAGACTTATTATTTACAAATGGAGAGTTGTGGCACGATGTGAGAAAGATTAGCATCGGATAAAGGCATTTTTGTGCGCAGATAGATTTTGCGCATGTTTTAATCCAGGAAGCTAAATACCGAACGCTTCTTGAATTGCGCATAAAAAATGCCATTTTACCACAACAGTACACAGATGTATAAATTCATTCACAATAGCAGTTCCTGCATTAGGCGTATTCACTATTCCATTCACACAGATTCGTTAATCTTAGCCACGCCCACAAAAAATAAATATACACAGCCATTCGCTAATCTTGAATTTTCGTGCGCAATTCAACAAAATCATGCGCAAACCTATTCCCTAGTGGTTTTCACACGGGAAATAGCAATTGCTCATGTGTTTTATTAAAGGCAACAAAGCATTGCATTGGCATTAAAGAGATATTACTACTTTGTCATAAAAATGTCTAAAAACAGCTGCAGAATCCAGTCATTTGACCAGATGAGGCTCTTCAGCAGAGCCGAAAAGCCATTTATGAAGAAATACTTAATTGGAATGGTCTACAAAGTGTGCCTGTTTTGCAAGCAATGTTGCAATTTCAGCTCTTCTGAAGAGACTCCATCTGGTCAAATGACTGGATTCTGCCGCTGCCACCTAGAGAGCTGACATATGAGAGGGGGGGGGGGGAGTTTTAATGCAACAAACACAAAAACTATGACGTTTTGAGACATGGGAAGTAGCTTATTCAAATTCTATTATTAATATCTACAATTTTAGAGGTTTTTAAAACAAAGTATTACTATCCCTTAAAGGGTAAAATAAAAAGAAAACAACTGTGGTAGTCCGCAGAAGTGGCAAATATAGTAAAGGAGAAAAAAGAATGATTTAAGAAATATAAGCAGACACAGGAGGAAGAAGATAGGTATTGGTACAAGACTAGACTGAAAAAGGTTAAATGCATTAGATATGCCAAAGTACACAGACCGAGCAAAAAATTGCCTAGTCAATAAAAAAGGGGAATAAAACATTTTTTAGATATATAAGTGAAAGGAGGAAAATGAAAGAAGGAATAGTTAGACTGAACTGGAAGTTATATACATGAGAATAAAGGGCTAGCTGACTGTCTCAATGCATATTTCTGTTCCGTTTTTACAGAGGAAGGTGAAGGAATGGGACCTCTGTTAGAAAAAAAAAAAATAACAAGACAAGTTATGGGAAGCATTCATATTTATAAAGGAAGAAGTTTAACTTCAACTCTCTAAGGTACAAACAGATAAATCAATGGGACTACATGGAATACCATCGAAGAACTTAGGAGTGTTCTGGCAAAACCTTTATTCAATTATTCTATTGATCACTATCGACAGGAGTAGTTCCAGAAGATTGGAAGGTAGCAAATGTGGTACTGCTTCACAAAAAATTTAATAGGGATGAGTCTGGCTTTTGTATTTTATATTTTATATTATTTTTATATTTTTTCTATTTTTTTTCTATTTTCACACTTTATTTTTATATGTTACTGACACCCTGTACCCCTCATTTCAGGGCATGAACTGCAGCATGCCTCTGTCCCTTTAAATGTGGTTAGGAAATCTTACTACTGAGAGCCATGAAAGCAACAGTGCTGTGGGAAGTAAAGGTGGTATTGCCAATTTACTAGCTGGGAGGAAACCTAGACCTACAGAACAAAGATTAGTGCAATCACTGTCAGAAAAATAGAATGAACAGCAAATTATGTTTGTTCACTCTGAAGCAGCAAAGGAGGAAGTTCAAGATACTGGAGCTCAGTTCATGCTCACTTACCTTAGGACACTGCAAAGGACAAGAAAGACTGCATGTGAAGTGTTTCCCATACGGAACACTGGAATGGCAGGTGAATAAGGAGCCACACTGTGCTATGTGGTATTCCATTTGTGCAGTGAGACACCAGAATCTGCTACCCAACGTGGGCTATCCTGTGGCAGATTATTTTGCTGTGGTAGATCAAGTTAGAGATGGAAATCTTCATAAGGACTTGCAAAAGCCTTGTATTCTCTCTCTTTGGCCATATGAGGTACAGTTTCAGCATGCTTGTTTGTGGATAAGGAAAGGGAAAAGCTGTGAGGGAATGCCAGGTAGGCCTTCTGTGGCTGTACAAAATATTGTTCCTACTTATCCTGCTTGATCTCTCAGCAGCTTTTGATACTGTTGATCATGCGCTCCTCCTCCGCATTCTTCACTCCTTAGGAATCCGTAACACAGCACTGGACTGGCTCTCTATCACGGTGCCCGTGCTCCCTTGAGGTTGTTCTCCTGTCAGTTTATCCTGTCTGTGCTCCCATTGGCTGTCCTGTATTGATTCCGCCCAGTATGGCCTTTATATACTGGGCTCCAGCACCCACACGATGCCCTTTCGTAGTGTTCCTGTACCAGTACTAGTTTTCTGCTCAGTGTTTCCCCGTGTACCGACTTGGCCTGCCTGACTACTCCGCATCAGTTCTCCTGCACCTGTGTTCCGAACCGGATTGCCTGACTACTCTTCACTGCCTGCTCCTGTGTACCGACCCGGCCTGGCTGACGTTCCTGCTCCTGTGTACCGACCCGGCTCAACTGATGTTCCCGTTCCTGTGTACCGACATTCTCACTCTCCAGGCGATCCGGTTCCACTTGCTCTACTGAGCGTGAGAGTCAGTTTCCGTTACTGCTCCTGCAGGTTGCTAGTGTCTGCTTCCGTTACTGCTCCGGCAGTGTGCCTTTGGCCTAGTCCTCCGTTACTGCTCCTACCAGTTGCAAGTGTCTGCCTCCGTTATTGCTCCGGTAGTGTGCCATTGGCTTGTCCTCCGTTACTGCTCCTGCAGGTTGCTAGTGCCTGCCTCTGTTACTGCCCCGGCAGTGTGCCTTTGGCCTAGTCCTCCGTTACTGCTCATACCAGTTGCAAATGTCTGCCTCCGTGATTGCTCCGGTAGTGTGGCATTGGCTGGTCCTCCGTTACTGCTCCTGCAGGTTGCTAGTGTCTGCCTCTGTTACTGCTCCGGCAGGGATCTCTAAACGCTATTCCTGTTGTACTCTGGCAGTTCACGTTTGTTCTGCTAGCATTAAGCATCCAGAAGCTCTCTATCTGGGAAGTGCTATCACAGTACTTTCAACACATGGGACTGTTTACACTCCTTGATGAACTTTAACTCTTGCAGTACCTGAGTCCTGGGAAACCAACACATTTTGCCTGACCTGCGTCAGTATAGACTGCTTGTACCTTAGGTTTGTACTGGACCTGTGTGGGCATTTATATTATTAACCTGTCGTGTGTCTGTATTATACTGCCTGTATACTACAGGACCTGTGAGGGTTCTTATTTTATTGTGATTTCAATAAAACTGTGTTTTTATCCTAAACCATTGTGTCTGTGTGTCGAACAAACTGTTACACTCTCCTCTTATCTATCTAACAGATCCGTCAGTGTCTCCTCTGCCCCTTCCTCATCCTCTCCCGTCCAACTCTCAAGGTTCTGTTCTAGGACCGCTTCTGTCATCTCTTTATACAATAACACTTGGTGATCTTATTAACTCATTTGGTCTCAAATATCACCTCTATGCAGATGACACCCACATTTACTTATCTGCACCTCGACTGACTTCTGATATCCAGTCTAAAGTCACAGATTGCCTCTCGGCTATCTCAGACTGGATGGCTCATAGGCACCTCAAACTCAATATGTCTAAAACTGAGCTACTCCTCATTCCACCTAGGCCTGGCCCTGTAGCGCCCTTCCAGGTGACTGTAAGTGGCACTACCATAAATCCAGTATCAGAAACTGGGTGTCTAGGGGGTGATAATTGGCAAGTCTCTCTCATTCTCCCCTCATATTAATGCCATTGTTAAATCCTGTTGCTTTCTTTTGTGTAACATTGCTAAAATCCGTCCCTTCCTCTGCTCCTCCACAGCTAAAATTCTTATACACGCAATCATCCTTTCTCGCATGGACTATTGCAACATTCTTCTGTCTGGCATTCCTGACTCCCATCTCCATCCACTTCAATCTATACAGAATGCTGCAGCACGAATCATTCTTCTGTCACCTAGGTTTGTCCCTGCCCCCCTCCTCAAAACTCTCCAATGGCTGCCTATTAAACTCCGGATATCTCACAAAATCTTATTTCTCTTTTTCAAGACACTTCTCTCCTCTATTCCTTCTTACATTTCCACTCTGATCTCCCATTATACCCCATCCCGCTACTGAAGTTCGGCCAATGATTGTCTTCTCTCAGCTCCTTTTGTGTCTACAGCCCTGTCACGTATCAAACCTTTTTCTCTCATTGCTCCGTATCTATGGAATGCTCTGCCATCCAACCTGCACCACTGCACCTCTCTGATAACCTTCAAATCCCACTTAAAAACACACCTCATGGCTAAAATCCCAACATGCTAGAAGGCACTGATGTTGTACAATGAACGCTCTTATAAATTATTTACTTTACTGGTGTCTTCTATCATCATCAGAACTAGCACTGTATTCAGCACTTGACCCTTATGTACTCTGTATGTCTCCCATTACCACTTTAGATTGTAAGCTTTCAGGCAGGGACCTCCCACACAATGTTTCACTCTACAAAGCACCTGTAACCCTGTATTGTTTAAACCCTTAAATTGTAAAGCGCTGTGTACACTTGTGGCGCTATATAAATAAACATATTAATTCATTCATTCATTCATTCAATTTGGATGGTTCCCAGCAAGGAATGGAGATGGCATAAAGTTTTGTTGACTGATGGCTGTTAGGGCAATGCAATGACAGGTTTGGAACAATTACATAAAACACCTAATTTGTGAAGATGGAAAGTGCTGGCAGGCAAGGAAATCCAATTAAGTAGGATGCAAAAAAGACCCAAGAATAACAGTAGAGCAAACAGACTACCCCATGGAACTATGGGGACACCCCAGTAGGCAAGATGCTAGGGAATGGAGAATAGAGAGTGTTGCTGGCTAGCATGGATTACTCATAAAACAGACATGCTGTGGCCAAAGCTGGACTAAATGTGCTAATTGCAAGACTAGCTTAGGTGAGCCGGCCCGCACCCAGGATGACTGCCTAGGGATAGTAACTACCTACTGGGGATGTAGCAAAACAAGAAGGTAAGAGAAACAAGATACCTTAACTGTGGTGAAATCACTGCTGTACTGATCTATGGAGTAGACAGTGTCAGCTAGAACAATGTATTGACTGATGGTCAAAGGAGTTGAACACCCACTAGCTGGAACAGGAACTGACTGAGTTTGAAAGTCGAGTTCCAACTTATCTGGAACAATGGATCCACTGATGGTAGAAGGTGTCAAACATCAACTGCAGGAGCAAGTGGTGCAGCTGATCAGACAAGCGGGGTAAACATCCTGAGAGCAGATCAGGTACAGAATCCATAGGCTGAAGAATAGTCAGAATAGGAGAGCCGGGGGCAACAACGGAGTAACAACAATGGAAGCTAGGTACAGGAATGGCAATCTGGAGAGCAGTCGGTAGCAAAGCCAGGGTCGGTAACAAGTATTCACTGCAAGAGATAGGGAAACAGGAACACATGAAACAGAACTGAGACTGAACTCGAACACTCACAGATGTATTTATCTCAAGAACTTTGCAGTTTTCTGTCCAGTCCATTGATGAACTGCAATGCAATACTGGAATTGTTCAATGTTGCACCATCAACAGAGGCCACTGCATATCTGAAACACATTCCAGACCATGTGCTGTCCTGGTAGCAAAAATTCAGAAGGTTCTAATCCTGTTCCTGAAGCTTTTTGATTTTACTACGTCATTTCCTGTCATTCTCCTCCATTTTCTCCACATCCTTTTTATCTTTTTCAGTTGCGGCCTTCTCTAAGGGAAGATGGGAATATATCTTGATATACTATTTATTACAAATGTTGCCCTCTCCTCAGATTTGAGCGATAATGCAAGTCGTGGCACAGTTGTAAGTGCTTCAAGTCAGGTTAAAGAAGTCAATGGGGGCATTGGGGGTAGGGTGCTTGGGCTTGGCCATAGTTAGGAGTATATAAAGACAGACAGAGAGATAGGCTTCTAGTGGATTTTTTTTTCTTCAGTTTTTGGATACTGTTTTGGGGCATATGTTGGGCAATTTATGTTCAGGTTAGGATTTGTCTCATACAGTGCAGAATAAGCTTGGGTTGTTGACGAGAAGAGTCATGATTGCAATGTCCTTATAGTGTCCACCAGATTAAGGGGTTAGATTTTTTTTAATATGGAGCTAAGGGTGCTATGAAACAGACCTTTGTGCTTTTGAGTGGGGAGATGGCCAACCTGATTAGGCACAAACAACTATAGATGGCAGTTTTCTGCTCCATTGCCAGTATAAGAAACTAAGACAAAGGTTTTATTTATGAGTTATGTTTCTTGGCCAGTGGTCCCTGGACTTTTAGTAGTGGTGTTTGAGGATGTACCCATTGTGCTGGGGAAGCAACCAATGAGGAACTAGTAGCTAAATACAAGTGAATATAAGACTAGACAGAACATAGATGTAGCCAGGGCATGCCTGGCTTAAATTAGTAAGAGTTGCTAGCAAGTGTGTAAGTTGTTTCTACAACGATCAAGTTGTCCTGTGTTTTTTTATTCAAGTACCCCACTCTTAAGAGCTCAAAGGAACTGTAAAGGGAGGGGAAAATGTCTGGGATGGGTCAATGATCATATGTTAGGGAAGGGGTAGCTAACCTTGGTCCTCAAGAGCTACCAACATCGCATGTTTTTGAAATATCTCTGCTTGAACACAGGTGAATCAATCAGTGGCTCAGTCACTTTAATTAATCCACCCCACCTGAGCTGACTCAAGGTTATCCTAAAAACATGCACTATTGGTAGCTCTTGAGGACTGCGGTTGGCTACCCCAGGGCTAAGGTGTAAAGGTTGGGATAGGTTGGGAGTTGCAGGGGAAGCTATTGATGAAAAAATATGGAGTTGGTGGCCATCTTAGACACACATGTGAACAGCAAGAGGAGCAGCATGCCTCCCTTCCTCTTGCCCTCTTTTTGATATATATATCATCCTAGTCACAGCTTTATGACATTCTTTGGGCCCTTGCCAGTATAAGAAAATAAGAGCACTCTTTTTCTCACTTTCTGCTGTCATTTCTCTTTCTCTACCTCTTCCTCCTAGTTCTCTCTTCTTCTCCTTTTTCACAATGTTACATATCGAATTGATGTAATTCTCTGCTTTTATATGTATCTTATATCAATATGTTATTTGTCTTTGTATTTCTGCTTTTTTCATTCAATAAAGCTTTTAAATAAAATTTAAAAAAAAGAAAATAAGAGCAGGGTCACATTTTATAATTACAAAATATATTGTTTAGGCAAAGGTCTTTTAAATGGCCCCAGACTTCTGGCTTCCATTTCTTATATCTGTAGGAGGAGGTGGCAAGTGCTAGGAAGTTTATAAGTTGCTAAACTTAACCTTTTTACTGACAGAGAGGTATCCAATGTATTGTGTTGCAATGAGTATATATCTCGTTGGCACTCAAAGGGTTAAATCATATTCATTATGAAATCAGATAAAGTTGTAACCTGTTTCTACACCCTGTGTGTGTGGTTTTATTAAGGTGTCTGCATGGGGACGTATAAAATATGGTTCCATCCCAAGCATGAAGTGGTTAATCAGGTCCCAAGCATGAAGTGGTTAATCAGGGATTAATAAGGGGTTAATGTGTTTCTTACAAATCGTCTGTGCATAATATGTTTACTAGCATCTTTCTGTGCATGGCCTTCATTCTGTTACATTATGTTACATTTTCAAGGCTATACAGCAATAATAAGAAGTGCAGACTGTAGAACACAAAGTTGTGTTTACATTAACCCTCACAGCCATTGAGCACGAGCTTGTCATGTAATGGTGACGTAGGTTGCAACCGCTGGGGTACGGAAGACTCCTATTGGGTTCTGGTCCAAGCAGTACATGCCAGCCCAAAGAAAGTACCGTCCTTTGGAAAGACAATTGTTAGCAGCTTACACAGCTTTGCAGCACACTGAAGGTACCACAGGATTACAACCAGTCACAGTGCGAACTGATCTTCCTATAAGTAACTGGGTGCGTCAAGACGGCCTTGCAGCTTGCACAGCAGTTTGCTCAGAAGCAGACCCTACAGAAATGGAAGTGATATCTAGTGGAAAGAGGCAACCTGAATGTACAAGATATAGCTGATATCAATGAACACTTGGCAGGTTCTGTGAATTTTTAATCTGTGGAGACAGAGTTACCACCTATCCAAGTGTGTGGTGGGCCCTATAAAAAAGCAGACATTTGGGAGAGGCTGACTGATGAACAGAAATGTCATGCCTGGTTCACAGATGATTTTGCAACAGTCACAACTAAAGGCCCGGGTATGGGTGGCTGCTGCATACCAGCCCTCAACTGACACTGTCCTACATGAGACCAGAGAAGGTGGGTCTAGCCAACTGGCAGAGTTGCATGCTGTGGCTATGGTCATTGAAGAGACTAAGGGACCGTTGATTCTGTACACAGACAGCTGGGCCGTGTATAAGGACTTAACCACCTGGATAGCTACTTGGCAGCAAGACCAATGGACAATTAAAGGAAAACCTCTATGGGGTGGTACCGGGCTGTGGCAGACTCTGTGGGAACAAGGCAGCAAGTGAGCTATTGCTGTGGAACATGTTGATGAACATACTGGTCATCCCGGAAATGAGATGGCTGACAGCTTAGCGCAGATCTCCACCCAGACTATGGACGAACTCTTGCAGCTGTGGGAATATGGGCCCATGCCAAGGGTGGACAAAGAGAGGCACTGGCTACCTATCAGTGGATCAACCGGAAGGGGATCTCTCTGACCATGGATGAAGCTAAGGATACTGTGGCCAAATGCTCCATTTGTCAAGCTGTACAGAAGAGAAGCTGAGGGCCACCCCTTGGCAAATTTATCAGGGAACCAAGGGTGGTAAAGTCTGGCACCTGGACTTCATTGGCCCCCTGCCTTAGGGAGCAGGCTAAGTTTGGCACTGCACGACAGCAGTGGATACGTACTCAGGAGTCATGGTAGTCTGCCCCACCAAGCATGCAGATCAAAAGACAACACTGAAACTGTTACACCTGATCACAAAGTTCTAAGGAATGCCTGTGGAAATTCAAACTTATAATGGGACTCATCTCACTGGAATAATGATCAAGGAGTGGGCTCAGACATAAGATGTGCACTGGGTGCTCCATATCCCTTATCACCTGCAGGCCATGGGTCTGATGAAAGAATGAATGGCTTGCTGAAAAAACAAATATGCAAGCTGACTCCCACACACCCTCTAAGGGGGTGGGATAGGGTACTGGATGATGCAGTTATCCTGCAAAAAAGGGTGTTACAACGGGACAAGGATAGAGTGGCTATTGTGACAGGAACAGCTGATGGTGTTGGAGCTGTGGACTGTTATACTGGTATTTTTGATGTTTCTCCCATGTAGAAACTAAAATTTACTCCACGCCCCAGTTTCATCACCTGGTGTACCTGGAATGAGGATGCATGGGTTGATGATTTAGAGGAGTATGTGATCACTGTTAAGCCTACCAAGCCAGGAACCCTGAAAGAGGGGGAGTTTATTGGTTGGATAAATGCTGTGGTAATAGATCAGTACATTCCCAAGCAACTACAAGTGTTAGAAGTAGGTTCAAGAGTCAAGGTATTGCCAACAGGGGTAAATAGTAAGACAATGACAGATGAAATTCTGGCCAGGGGACAGGTTGCTACCTTTTTGGTGTTACTGTAAGGGGAAAATAACCCTGTTTATTTTCCTACCAACAGGTTGCTGTTACTCCCGTGAGAACACACAAGATGTTCATATGTGGAAGACTGCTGGCTCCTGATGAGAAGCCACGCAGGGGCCCTTTCCCTGGTGATCTTACTATGGATGAATATATTACAAGAGACTTACTGTTTGGGGCACTGTGTTTCTTACTGGTTTTGTTGGACTTGTACCTAGGAGGACTGTTTCACAGAGATATCTTCTTTCCTTGGGAGTCCAAAGCCTCACCACTGGAACTAAATAACCCCACATGACTGAAAAAGACAGGTGTTTCACATGCCTGACCATGTTGATTCCTATGGATTTATACACAGTGTCTAAGTTATTGTTATGGGACCAAGGGTGGATTATATGGGGATGTATAAAATATGGTCCCATCCCAAGCATGAAGGGATTAATCAGGGATTAATAAGGGATTGATGTGTTTCTTGCAAATCTTCTGTGCATAACATTTGTATTAGCAGCTTTCTGTGCATGGTCTTCATTCTGCTATGTTACATTACATTTTCAAGGCTATGCAGCAGTAATAAGAAGTGCTGATTTTTGCAGACTGCAGAACACAAGGTTGTGTTTACATTAACCCTTGCAGCCGCAGAGAACGAGCTGGGAATGTAATAGCGATGTAGGTTGTTGACACTAACGGTGTAATCTCATAGATCAAAGCATCCTGAACAGGCTGTGATAGAGGGTATATATGAGTGGGATGCTGTGGGGACTTTATAAGAGCCTCATCTGGAATGGGAAGGTACATGCAAGATTGTATGGGCTGTGGTCAGATCCATCAGGGTCTCTCCCATATGTGCTGAGATCATTCTCTGATAAGTAGTTTGCATTTCGCTTTGATTATTGCTAATGAATCTATAATGTGTGTCTCTGTTTATTTACTTTGGAATCCAAAAGAATCCTTGAAACAGTATCACATTTTTATGACCTGAATACTGGAGATGTCTGAAGCTCCTTATGAAAAGAAAAAGAAAAGATAAGCAATACTGGTGTAAACCAAGTGCAATATAGGGACAAATAAAAATTCCTATTGACTTAAATGGGGATCAGTGACATATTTAGGCCTAGGATAGTAAACTGGGCAGTTTGTGCCATATCCATTTTAGACAGAAAATTCACTATTTCCCAAACCACTTGCACTTAACAGAGAAAGTAGAAACACACCTCTCTGCCATAAAACTGTATTGGGGAGGAGAAGGACTTACATTTACATGTCTGATTCATGTGGAGAGTTTCCAGGCCTCTGTGGGCCTTCTGGGATGAGAGACATGGGAAACCATTGGTCCCAAAGTCAGTATCACAGTGTGCTTGGCAGCCATGCTGCTTGCTCCCTGTGCTTCTCCTCATTGCTGTCTATGGTCACGGATGCAGACGCGCGTCTGTGACGTGCGCTTGTTTATACACATGGAGCCTACTCTCTTGATTGGTTCCCGCCTTGTGTGTACCTATTTGAACACCTCTGGGCCTAGTACCAGTTGCCCTTATGTGGTGTTCCAGCTAGTCTCATTTGTCTGCTCCGTTTCACTGTGACTCTTACTTGGCCTCTGATCTCGCTCTGTGTATGACCCCGGCTTGTCTGACTATCCACATTGGTACTACCCGTGGCTCTGGCTGATTCCACTCCATGTATGACCCCAGCTTGTCTGACTATCCACATATATCCACAGTACTGACCTGTGGCTCTGGCTGACTACTTGCTCTATGTATGACCCCGGTTTATCTGACTATCTACCGGTGCTGACCAGTGGCTCTGGCTGACTACGCGCCCCTTGTTGTCCCCGGTGGTCTGACTATCCACTTGGATCCGGCCTGTGGCTCTAGTCAACTACTCACTCCTTGTTGCCGGATGTCTGACTATCCTTTCGGTACTGAACTTGGTACAGGCTGCCTACTCGCTCCTTGTGATCTACTCCGTTCCAGCTATTCGTAGTACGGTACTGTGGCGGTGCTGCCCATTCTCCGATTGCCACTATCTGCATTTAGTACCATACGGTAGAATCACATATCTCTGGGCGCTCTGTCCTACCTACAGATAGAACAATAGACTAGGTTCTATATTCTTCTCCTCTTCGAGTAGCACAGGCCTCTACCTAGTGTCAGTCTGGGTATTAGACTGTGGACTATTATCATACTGTTCGGGGATATTACAGAGGTATTGCTTATTATACTAGTTGAACAGCCTGTTACACGGGCCACAGTGCCACTGCCACCCGGTCGTAGGGTAGTCATGTGCAGTAGAGACTGACCGCGCCACGGCTGCTACAGAGCTGGACGCTCCTTCGTTGCACCCAGCTCTGTATCAGCCGCGGAGCGGGCAGTCTCTACTGCACATGACTGCAGCACGCGCAGCAGTGTCTACTGCGCATGTTGCAGCGTTACACATGATTTAGCGAATTATTATATAGGATTCTAATAAAGGTGGTTTTATTTCAAAATTACTTGTATCTGACTTTCTGTTTGTACTGGTTATCGTGACAGTCAGCTGCTGTGAAGTCTGCGTGCTCTCCAGTTACTCTTGTTTCTGAGGGTGCGCAAACCGCACTGAGAGAATGCCTCTGGAGGGGGCATCATGCATGGATTATTCCACAACTCAGACAAAGGTCAGAGAAGTCTAATCTATCCACTGGGCAGCATGCTGTGCATAGGCCGATTTTGATCTCCCTGGATGCAGCTCATCACTGAATTGGTTGCCTGACCTTCAGGGGTATGTAACAAGAAAACCCCAAACAGAGAAATGCCTAGTAGTACCAGAGTAAACATGGAAATATATGGGGATTGGAAAGTGATGCTAATGTGACTGTTCGGGTATCACAGGTTGGATGCAAGCTACGGCTGTGGTCATACTGTGGGGGAGATGTTGTGGTCATACTGTATGCTGCTGGTGTGCTGCTGATCCTGCAGTAAACTTATGGTGCTTTAACTCAGCTTGATTCTGGTGACTATTTCCTGAACCCATAGAGGGGTTCCATCTAGTCACAGGGGCTTACACCAACATGTTGCATCCCTTCGATTGTAAAGACACAAATCTATTATTTTAATTTAAAGGAATAGTAATGTTTAAATTTAAGTTTATTTAATATTGTCGGCATTAAAAAAAGTACAGCGATGTAAGTCTTAGCTCTCAAACCTTTATGGTTTGAGATATATAACTGTCTGAAGTTCCTCCTCCAGGCTATTTCAATACTATCAGAGTTGTAGTTCAAGAGTAATTGAATGATAAAGTATCCCCCTCCCACCCCTTTTACTGATGTAACGCTGCTCCTCTGGTCAGAAAGGTGGTGTCCAGATGGATAGCAGAGAGGAACCATCTTCAATTAGCATAAGGGAAAAACCTGAAAAACCTGTCAAGGGGGGCAGGGTTTTCCTTATGTTCACAGTAAGAAGATTGTCCGTTGCTGTGATCTGACTAGTCCTAGGACCAGAATCGACATCTGAGGGGAGGTGGCTTACACTAGGTAAAAGGGGAGGGAGGGGGATATTTTATCATTCAATTACTCTTGAATTACAACTCTGACAGTATTGATATAATACTCTCCATGGCCCAAATACTATGAAGATTAATTGGAGATGTTTTTTTGTGAAACATTACTATCTACTACTGAATATTACTGCTGAACAACCACGTTTTTTTGGTTTATCACTACAGGATTTCCCATTCAGAAAATCTGTCTGTTGTGAGGATGTGTGAACTAAATACAACTGGGGAAAACCCCCAAAAATATCTAAGGTAGGCATGTCAAACATGTGGCTCTCAGACCAAAAATGTGTTACTTTCATGTGTGTATTTCAGCCCGTGCGATGCCAGTGTGAGGCCTTCCACATAGAAACTTTAAATGCCCTGCAGAGCAACATCTTTCCCAAGTTCCTTACCGTAACTATCCAGGTTAATGAGTTTGTAGTGAAATACCATGGACTTATTCAGCTTAAGGAAAGTGTAACTTTGCATAGCGCTAGGTTAGTAATATATCTTGAGGCAATGTAATTAACATGAAAGTTTCACTTTAAAAGTATCACAATATGAAACAATATACATTGACTGAGACAAAATTCTAACTTTAGCCATGACCACAAATTAAGCACTAAGGGCTCAATTCAATAGTGGCCGGTAAAACAGCAGGTAGGGCAAAATTGGATACTGGCCTGTTAGCAAAAAGTGCTAACGAGTTATTCAGTTGCCCTACCAGCTAAAAGCACAACGAACATTGGGCCACAGAATTGGTCTTGTGGCCAAACGTCCGTTTTCTGTGTTACATTCCCAAAACGTCTCTAAATAGTGGCAATATTTAGAACTTCACAGTAAAAAAGCTAACTATTGGTGCCTGGCATACTGGGAAGCACTAATCGTTAACTTATATGTGTTACACTTACCTGTCCAGAGGCTTAACTAGAAGTCACTGGGCCCTGGTGCAAAAATTGCCAGGGGCCCCACCGACCACATGGCCCCCATTGGGTATCTCCACATTGCCCCCAATGTCCGCCTCTCCACATTACCCCCAACTCTCCACATTGCCCTAATGTCCACCTCTCCACATTGCCCCAATGTCCACCTCTACACATTGCCCCTAACTCTCCACATTGCCCCCATTGACCATCTCCTACCTCCCAGGTGGTCCAGCGGTGTGGCAGAACAGGACTGTGCTTCCTTTGGCACAGACGTCTATTAAGAGCTGGATCTCCCGCACTCTGTCATCTCCCGCACTCTGTCATCTCCCGCACTCTGCATTACTAGAGTGCAGACAAGGGAGAGCTCTTCTGTTAGAGGTTCGTGGCTCCAGGCGGGGGGGGTCGCAGGGTGCGGCCGGACCCATGGAATGATGGGCCCAGTCACAGGTACGACCCCTGCGAGCCCTATTGTTATGCCACTGTACCTGTCATCCACTGTCTGTCTCCTTCTGTCTTCCTTCTATATTCTCTTCTTTCTTCTGTCTTGTTATTTCTCTTTTGTCATCTCTTCATTCTTCTTGATGTAAAGAAAAAAAATGTATCAATACAAGTGTTGTGGAAATATCCAGAACAGTAATACACAGTTTAACCCTCTGAGTTCCAAAGGGGTACGCAACGCATTGCAAAGCAACTGTGTATTACTGTCCGGGTGAATATAAATATGCCTCCAATTATTAACATTTTTTCAAGCTTGATCCAAAGAAATATTCCAAAATGTGATTATGAAATACTTAGTTTAGTAATCTGTCTCCGCCGATGTGTACGGGCGCATATGCAACGGCAGCGGTGACAGTCATGTGTGCCACAGCCCACATGGTGCACAGGAGGGATTTTTATATGTAAACACTTTTATACACGTGCAGCAAATTGTTAGATATAATGTAGCGGGCAGGTTGATAGTAACAATGTATCTGATATAATGTTACTAATAAGTTGATGTATTAAGGAATGTCACTGTTGAATAAAAGCTGGAGATAGTGAACTGTAAGCTGTATAGCTATGTAGCAGGTAGGTCAAATAAATGCTGTTATTTGTATTAAGTTGATTCTCCTGACTTTAGACTTCTGACTGTAAGCTGTAGTCACCGGCTAAGTAACTATTAGTAATAGCATTACCTTGGGTCTTTTTCCATAGAAGGCTCCTCTGCTTATGCGGGCAGATAAATCACCTTAGCTTGTAAAGGACCTCCTGTCTTCTTCAATCACTATGTCTGTTTGTATGGACTGATTCCTCTTAGACAACAACCTCCCGTCTGTGGATGACACACCGTGGCTTCTATATATACCGACTGTAGCAACTTCAATAATGCCAGTACAGTACTGTAGAACCAGCAGTTCCTCAGGAAGTGATTTATATTTTATTTTTCATAGTACCTATGGACTCTTTAGTCACTAATACATTTTAGTTATTTGTATTTATGTCAGGGGAGGGCTGGCCTGGGGGGCAGGGGGGCAATTGCCCCCTGGGCCGGTCATATGTCTGGGCTGGTGGGCCACTGCTCCTCATTAAATCTACCAATTGCTGCTGTAAATGGAGCTACACTAGTGATAACATAGAGCTTACAATTGAAATGCAGCTACACAAACGACACCACAGAGGAACAATCCAAATGGAGCTACACTAGTAGCATAACCCATTCCCTTGTAAGCGCTATAGTATAACTAGTGTAACATTACTTAAATTGTAAGCTCTGTAGGCGCACACTAGGGTAGCCTCATTTCAGCTATAAGCTATGTGGTATCACTTGCCTTACTTCACAACATTAATGCCAATTTTAAAATTAACAAAAGGGGGTGGGCTGGGACAGTGGGCTTGAGTGATATAGAAATGGGCCACTTGACTGAATTTGCCCCCTGGGCTACAAGTTGCCAGCCCTCCCCTGATTTATGTATTGTATTATTTTGTATTAAATTGTTGTTCATACAGCAAATTGTAGCGCTCTCCTTATATTTATTTTCTTATATATATATATATCCTATATAATAAAATGCTAGAATGTTTGTTTGATGCAGTCATGAGCAGTAGAGACTGCCCGAACAGACAGAATGCTGTGCGTTTGGGCAGTCTCTACAGCGCATGACTGCATCGCGCACTCGTGGCGACAGTATGCAGAGCAGGACCGACATCTTAACCCTTTGAGTGCCAGAGGGGTACGCAACGCATTGTTGATTAACATCCCCTGGACCTTTTATGCTAGTATATATATATATATATATATATATAAATACATACTGAATATCAACATTATAAAAAAAAAACAACAGTATACTATTCATGTGCCACTGTATTTCCTTAACCCCTTGGTAACTCAAGCGATACTATGTTGAAAACTACACTAGTATACAAGAGGTTAATCCACTTCCTCCATTAAATGTGGCCTTTTCAAGCCTTGGAAACATGTGTAGCTCTCCACCTCTGACTCACTCATCAGGCTGTTCTGCTGTTCTGATGAATTGCCTCCACCTCCTGTGTGACTGACTGACAGTCCAGGTCTGCGATTGCATGCAGCTGTTCACTTCACTGATAATTGAAACATATTTAGGGTTTGAGTAATAGAAGTTGTCGTGTGTTTATCTCCTGCTTTAGAAAGCAGTTAATTTCTTTATTTCTCTCTCTGCCCTGGAAGGAAATGATGCTTTGTTTTTGACCCGACACATGAAATAACATCGGCTGTGGTAAGTTTTCCTTCATTAACTAGAATGTTTTTCTGTACTGGCAGCCTCCGTGGTAAGTCACTGACTTGCCTTGGATGTTTTTTTTTTCTCTTCTCTTACATTTTCCATGCGTTATTACCAGTTTTTTTTCTTTGTTTTATATAGTTAAACATTTCACGCAGTTCTCTCTATCTGCTATGTATCTATAACTGCTCATCTTGTGAAAAGCAGGTTGAGTTTAGTTACCTCATATCACAATTGTATTTAGTTGTTAGTGGGAGATGAAATGATTCAACACTTAATGCCACATGCAAAAGTGGAGCAATTCTGGGGTAAACCAATGGATCATGGGAGATATATAAACAAGTCCATTGACTTTAAATGAGGCATTCAAAACGTTATATGCCACTGAAGTCTTTTAGTGGTTTGGGGAATTCTTTAGTAGTTACAGGGTTAAAAACTATATTCTAGGTATCTTGGGAATTTTTATTTGTACCCTGTGATGCAGCTGGTTTGCTCTAGAACTGATCCACTTCTTTTTTTTTTTTTTTGTATGAGACTATATGGGTGTTACTTTAACCCCTTGAGTGTCAGAGGGGTGATTATTGCATTATACACCTTTCTGGCACAAAAAGGAGTCAGAGAAGTTGTAAAGGATTATTTTTGAGGACAGAATGTGCCCACATTCTGGGTGTATGATTCGGCAACTCCATAAAAAGCACACCAGTTATATTCACTTATTTACTATTGTATTTTATTTGAATATGTGTTATTTGATGATGGTTAATGTGGAAAGCAATAGTTATTGAAGTGGGGGGAAATGAATACTCTAAGCTTCCAGTTACATTGCTTGCTCTGCAGCACAGGGACAATTGACTTAACACTTTTTGGCACTCTTTGTTGAAGGATAAATGTGGTGCTGAAAGCTGCCTCTATGTGTATATGTACACACTGTGTATGTATATGTTATTACCCTTTGACACCTCTTTAGCACTCCAGTTAATAGTAATTTGTATTAAACCCTATCAAATATATATATAAAAAACAAAACTTTTTGCTAGTGTCAGAGCGGTGTGCAATGCATTGTGCACACCACTGGTGATCAGATGTTTCTGACTTTATATCCTATGTCTGATGTGCATAGCCATTAATGTTGTACTTCTGCAAATTCTATATTCATCAAACTATTGTTAAGCCTAAAGTTGAGTTCCTACTCCAATGCAAAAAAGCCAGGAAATACAGGTTATGTTCTTCCAATTTAACTCCTTGTGCTTTGCTGATGACATCACAAATGACATAATCAACTACATCTACAAAACTAGAAAGATTGACATTGCAACATTTTAGCTGTCCTTTCAGCAGTGGCATTGCAGAGAAAACAATACCAAAACAGTACCACTGTGCAGAAAAGGAACATTAAAAAAAATAAATAAATAATCACAATTTAAAGGGATATTAATACTTAAAATGTAAAAAAATATGTTGTAGGGTTTATCCCCCTGAGTAAAACAAGGGTCCTCCCACTGCTGAGATATTTTATCAAAAAATAACAGCTCAAATGTGAATTTTTTTTTTTTTTTTTTTTTTTAGTAGCAATTTCACAGTGGAGCTGTTGCTACACCATCCTATGGACTGCTCTGGTCTGTAGACCATAGGATGGTGTAGCAACAGCACCACTGCTTTTGGTCTATAGACCCAATAGCAAAGTAAACTAAAACACAGCATAAAATGCATACAAATCCTAAGTCTCTAAGAGCACTATACAACATCACCCAGTACTGACACTAATGTTTATTGAATTGTAACATGCTGCAACAGTCAGTTTCATTATTTGTGATGTCACCAGTAATTTTTTTTTTTATGTCATGACTAATGTAAATCGCCAAATAACATGGAGGGTAGAGTTAAGTTGGAAGATTGGAACCTGGATTTCGTGTCCTTCGTACTAAAAAACAAACAACCCCCCCCCCCCCAAAAAAAAAAAAAAAAAAATTCCTTCCTTTGTTCAAATTAGTGCATTTGGCTTTTTCCAGAATTTTACCACAGGGGTAAAATGTCCTGTTGCTTTAAATGGTGCTCTTTACTCTTGAACTAGTGTCAAAGCCCGTATATACGGGCCAAGGTCCGGGTGATGTTAACCCTTTGAGTGCCAGAGGGGTACGCAACACATTGCAATGCGTTGCGTAACCCTCTGGCACTCAAAGGGTTAAGAGGCCGGTCCTGGCGCCAATGCAGTCATGCACTGTAGAGACTGCCAAAATGCTCCCAGCACAGAACTCCCAGCATTCTGTGCCTTCGGGCAGTCTCTACTGAGCATGACGGCTTCTGACGAACATCCTAGCAAATCCTATATAATAATTTGCTAAAACGTGTGCAACGCCGCAGTCATGCTCGGTAAAGACTGCCCGCGCTGCGGCTGATACAGAGCTGGGCTTTCTGAAGGAGTGTCCAGCTCTGTATCAGCTGCGGAGCTGGCAGTCTCTACTGCGCATGACTGCCCCGCTACCGGCTAGCAGTGGCACTGTGGCCCGTGCAACAGGCTCTTCAACTAGTTATTATATAGGATGCTAGTGAGGTCTTGGGGCAGTGACTATCAATGTACAGTGAAACAAGGTTGGGATGGCAACAGTGATCATAAATCATCTACACACTTTGCAATACATTAACCAACTCCTGTGTGCTTGCATTCCGTCCCCTGCTGTATTTGTGGGCTTTGAAAAATACGTGTGATAGCCCAGAATGAAGAGTTTAACCTGTCCTAATAAAAAACAATGTGCTCTGTTTGCTACAATGTATCTTATCTAGAGCACAACAAACTATGAACCAGGATGAGATTTTAAATACTTTTAGAGGTCCATTTCATCATTGCCAGATGGCAGCATATCCTAACCTTTATAACCCAACCTATAATATGCTCTCTACTGCATATGTTCATGAGTTATGTTTTTAAAGGGAAAGTAATGTCCCAGAAAAAATCTTTATAGTTTTGTAGTGCTTAAACAATTAAACTATATGCAACAAATCCTCTCTCAAACCCCTATGGTTTGAGAGATATTCTGCAATAAAGTTTCCCCCTCCCTCCCCTTTCCTTGACATTAGGGCTGTGCTGACTGCAGGGGAATCCTGTCCAGCGACCAACCGAAATCGCGTTATTGGAAAATAATTACTTCATTGTAAATGTCTACAAAGTGTACCTGGTTTGCAAGCACACTTTGTAAACTATTCCAATGAAGTAATTTGTTTTAAATAACGTGATTTCGGCTCTGCTGAAGAGCCTCCTCATGTCAGCTGACATGGATCTCCTGCTGTCAGCTTTACAGCTGACCTCAGGAAAAGGGGAGGGAGGGGGGAATACGAATATCTCTCAAACAATAGTGGTTTGAGAGAGAGGATTTGTTGCATATAGTTTAATTTTTTTTTTAAGCACTACAAAAATATAAAGATTTTTTTTTTTTTTTCTGAGACATTACTGTCCCTTTTAACTTTAATCGCCAATATATCTGGTTTTATTGATCTAATTTGCTAGCTTAAAGGGACACTAATGTCCCATAAACATGTTTTGTAGATTAAAAAAAATAACTCTGTGCAGGAGAATTTAAGAAAGGTGTGGGGGTTTAAAGGACTGGCCAATCAGACATGGAAACAAATCATTTCAGCCAGTTTTGATGCTCTATTTATGGCCAAAGTAAAGATGTCAAACACGGGACCTTGCTTTAAACTTTCTTTTATGCAGCATTATGTTCCAGTGAAAAGTGGAGGAATTCTTGGGAAAACCAACTGCATTATAGGGAAGAACAAAATTTCCCATGGATTTTTAAATGGGGTTTTAACACCTTAAGTGCTAGGGGTCTGCAATGCATTGGAGACCTCTAGCATTCAAGGGGTTACATTTTTCACTTAAATGCATGAAAAAGTTTGTACATTTTTACCCCACCCACCTATGGTTACATAGTAACAGTTGATGAGGATGGAAGAAGAGATGCATCCATCAAGTTAAACCTTTTGCTGTATCACTCTTGTTTTTGTTTGTCAAGAGCTAAAAAAATAAAATTCCTTTTTAAAGGAGCAGTAAACTTATTTTTATGAAAACATGTATTTTATAGAGCTTTTCCTGCTGAATAAAACGTCACGCCCGCTGCAGTCAGTTGTTTTATTCAAACTTTATAGCAGTTCAAATAATCAGGAAGTTAATTTATGTGGTTTACTTCCTGAAGTTCTGACGGGAAGTGACAAGCAGTTTCTATCACATTCTGTGGAGAACTGTATGTCTCTGACTTTTCTGACTTTCCTTTCCATTAGAATCTTACAGGAAATCTAATGCTAATGTAAAAAAAAAAAATGGGTTTAAAATGTAATAACTCTGGAAATATAAATCTCTCGGCAATGGGAGTACCCTTATTTTACTCAGTAGGAAAACCCCTACAATATATATTTTTTCATAAAAAAAGTTTACTGTTCCTTTTTGAAGCAGAACTTTCACCCTCTATAAAGTCGCCCTCCAATAATTAGGCATATGGCGACTAGCATCATAGTAGTGCTATTAGCTCTCATAATTACCCAGTTCTGAAGTAATCCTTATTCTTTGGAGACTGATGGGCAGGCTTCTTGCTTTAGTGCTGCCTGCGCCATCAGTCCCTTCCGGTGCCGTAATGTTTCACAAAAAAAAGCAGTTTTGATTAATCTTTGTAGTATTTGGGCCATGGAGAGTGTTATTTCAGTACTGTCAGAGTTGTGGTTCAAGAGTAATTGAGTGATAAAGTTTCCCCCTAACGCCCCTTTTACCTAGTGTAAGCCACCACCCCTCTGATGTGGAATCTGGTCTCTTGACTGGACAGGTCACAGCAAGGGACAGTCTTCTTACTGTGATAATAAGGAAAACCCTGTCCCCTTTGAAGGAGGAAGGCAGGTTTTTTCTTATGCTAATTGAAGTGTGTTCCTCTCTGCGATCCATCCAGACAGTCTTGCTGCTCTGAGGGGAGCAGTGTTACATCAGTAAAAGGGGTGGGAGGGGGATACTTTATCATTCAATTACTTTTGAACTAAAACACTCCCCATGGCCCAAATGCTATGAAGATTAATTGGAGCTTCTTTTTTTGTGAAACATTATCCCTTTAAGGCACAGTACAATGCCTCCTAGAGGAAACCGGGACTGACAGCACAGATGGCACTAAAGCAAGATGTCTGTGCTGATGACTGGCTTCCGGACTTCAAATACGAAGGATTACTTCAGAACCGGGTACTTATGAGAGCTAATAGCACTATTATGAAGCTAGTCACCATATGCCTAATTATTGGAGGGCGACTTTATAGAGAGTGAGAGTTAGATATCCCCCTATATCAACATCTATCTGTACTGAAACCAACTGCCATAATTCTCTATCATATGACCAAAAAGACAAAAAAAGAAGCAGCGCCAATAGTGCATTATTAAACACCACAAGTCATTCTTCGCATATTTTAATGTTGTTAATGAACAGGCATATGTCTGTCATGAACCTATATATAGTACAGGGTACTTTACCCGTACCTGTTTGGGTCCGATTCCGTTCCTCTCCTTTGACTCAACCCCAAGAAAAAATGTGTGTTTTTAAAAAAAAACAAAAAAAACCTTGCGTATCAAAAGATTTATTTATTTAAAACAGGCTTACGTCGGAGTGACTCCGGAACATGTTTTGCAGCGTTATGCTGCAAAACATGTTAGAGTCAATCCAATGGAAGCCTTTTTTAAATAAATCTTTGATATGGGAGAATGGCTACTTTTTGAGATTTTTTTTTTTTTTTTTTTGCTTCATTTTTATTCTTGTTACATTATATTTTACTGCATATTCACCAATTGGGATATATATATATATATATATATATATAAATATACACTAGCAATGTGGGACGGCGTTGCCCGTCATATTCTTTACACAGAGAGACATTGTGTCGAACAGAAATATGCAGTGTTACAGACACGCACTTAAAGAGACAGAGCGTGTCACACACTGTGAAACGCATACCTACAGAGAGAGACACACATACATGGACGTATGTCACATATGTAGACAGTGTGTGACAGATGCAGTGGTGATGTAGATATGCTGATAAGATTTGTAAAAAAATGTTTTAATTGCAGCTCTTCAGCTTGATGAATAAGGCCCTGTATCCTTACAGTTGAAGTGAGTGTGCTGTGTTACTTGGTGAATAAGGCCCTGTATCCTTACAGTTGAAGTCAGTGTGCTGTGTTACTTGTAGAAGGTCACAGTGAAAAGCTGTTTGTGAGTAAAGGAATAATTTAGATTACAGCAGTGGATACTGCAGTACATTTGAAGAAATAGGTTAGCAGACAGAGGGTTAAAGGGATAGTAACACTTCGTTTTAACTTTATTTTATTTTGTAGGCATTAAAAAAACATGAAGAATGATATAAGTCTTATCTCTCAAACCTTTATGGTTTATGAGATATTCACAAGCAAAGTTCCCCTCCCCGCCCCTTTTACCTAGTGTAAGCCATCTCTTCTCAGATGTGAGTCTGGTTGTATGACAGTACAGATAACAGAAGGGGACAATTTTCTTTGTATGAAAACAATGAAAGCCCTTCCCCCCTTGACAAGTTTATCAGCTTTTTCCATTATCTTAATTGAAGATTGTCCCTCTCTGCAGTCTACCTGGGCATCTCCCTTCTAATATGGTTGAACAGGGGGGGGATACTTTGTTTGTGAATATCTCTTAAACCATAAAGGTTTCAGAGATAAGACTTGTATCATTCTTCATGTTTTTTTAATGCCTACAAAATAAAATAAAGTTAAAATGAAGTATTACTATCCCTTTAAGTGACAGATGCAGCGATGGATAATGTAATAGTGATGTGGGAGTAAAATGGCGGGATTGGGACTATGGATGAATGGCAAGGGGGTAGGTGAGTGGGGATGACAAGGGAGGAGAAGATGAGAGATTGAGGAGAAGAGGGACAGTGAAGTGTTACAGTAAAGTAATGGGTGAGGGGGAGAAATGACTATACATAGACAGTGAAGTAGACATGAAATACAGGGCTGTAGGGTTACTGCATTATACAGACATAGTGTAGCAGTTGGTTGGA
This sequence comes from Rhinophrynus dorsalis, assembly GCA_037306005.1. NCBI lineage: Eukaryota > Metazoa > Chordata > Amphibia > Anura > Rhinophrynidae > Rhinophrynus > Rhinophrynus dorsalis. Next base: position 330,821,374 of record CM074719.1, on the reverse strand, counting down.
GTGAAGCACTTTAACTCTGAGTGTGAGAGAGTTACACAACACATTGCTGTGTAATGAGTTGTATAGTCCTCTGGCAGTGAAAGGAATATGTGACACATGTTGGGCGCTCCTTGCAATAGTGGGCTGTGGTGGTCAGCTGGGACAGAACCGGATTATTTGTTCATGGGCCGTAGGCAAGGGATCAATAGAGGGACCCCTAACAGCTAATAGGCTTCAAAACAGGAAGGCTCATATACTAAGGAAAGTGGTGGAATTTTGTGGAAAATTAACAGCAGTACAGGGAACAATACCCATATATTTAAATGTGTGTTTTAACATCTTCAAAGCTAGAGAGGTCAGCAAAAGTGTTGTATTTGTTCTGTATGGTACAGATGAATTGTTCCTCTTTGTGTTAGTACATCAGCCTCACAGATCACAGTGCACAGTCAGCTGCTGCAAGAGCCGAAAGTATAAATGGGTTTAAATTAAAGGGGTAAGAGTATAACTGTATGGGCCTTATGTATCAATATAAAGGGTGCAACTCCAAAAAACTGACACCATAGGGTTGAATTGAAAATTCAGGAAAATCGTGTTGACATAAATGGGGCTTTAACCCCTTGAATGCTACAATGGTCCACAACGCGTTGCTTTGGCAATGTGTTTGCATTGTTTGTAGCATTCATAGAATTAATAGTCTCATTGAAATCAATGGACATTTTCAAAGAAATCAGTTTAACCCTGTGGGCCACTTGTGAGGAAAGAGTGGGCTGCACAATACCCAAATGTGGAAGCTTTCCAAACAGATATTAACCCTTTGAGTGACAGAGGTACGCAGAGCAATGTGCTGCATATCATCTCTGGTACTCCAAGGGTTAATGGGCTTAACCCTCTGAGTGCCAGAGAGGTATCCAAGGCATTGCAACAACACTCAAAGGGTTAAATTGAAACAAAGTGAGTCCATCAGCCTGAGTTCTTAGCATGGAAACTGAAGATCTGTGTGTTCTAACCTATTCCCCAGCTGACTCTGAGTGTCCCAGTGTGTCTTTGAAAGAAGTGATCAATGTGTGGCTCCCCAGCAAAATGGGAGCAGCTGGTTGGTGGGTTATAGTATTGTGCCATGAGTTGTTTACTGTAGGAGTTGTAAGTCGAGAGAAGTGATGTAGGTGAGTTGTGGAGGAGAGGGCTAACCCTCTGACTGCCAGAGGGGTACGCATTGCAATGTATGCGTACCCCTCTGACACTCAAAGGGTTAAGGTAGGCTGACCAGATCTCACCTTTAACCGGGGACACATAGGAAATAGCCATTTTGCAGTACTTCACTGAAATGAAAGTAGTCCTGCAGTATGCATTTTTCCTATGCGTCCCTGGTTAAAGGTGAGGTGTGGTCAGCCTAGGTTAAGACTGATGTTGGGGGGCAGGCTAACTGTTCCTTACAGCCGCCCCTAGGTGTGTGTGGCAGGGGACTCAGGTTTTCTCATATATATACTACAAATGTGGGACGGTGTTGGGCGCACGTGTGTGAAATGTAGACACACTGATAAACACAGACATATGCAACACACAGGCAGACACATACACACAGTGAGCGGCAGAGACATGCACACACATACCGGAGATGCACACAAATATGTAACAGATGTACACACACGCAACATATATGCGCAGAAACACATGTGTGCATGAGTTGTGCACCCCTCTGGCACTCAAATGGTTAAGGTATAGAGAGGCATGTCAGAGATAAATAGCAATGGGAAGTGTATTCATACCTGGGAACTTTGACTTGTGGAGTCCCTGGAAGGGAGTTATGTGGAGAGAGCAATGGGGCAAACTGGGTTCAAAGTGGGCGGGGCTTAATCGCGAGTAGGGGCAGGGCTTAACATAAATGTGGAAAAGTGTTAGTAATAGGCTGGGGAAGGAGGAGAAGTGGGAGGGAAATGCAAGTTTACAGTGTGAGGGGTTTGAACACACTCCCTGAGGGGTAAAACTTGATACACAACCCTGTGGCAGTCAGTGGGTTAAGTGTGAATCTGATGGCTGTCTGTCCTGTGTTTTGCATGGCAAATGATGACAGTGAAGAAGTAATTCAGCAATGAGGGCCTATTTTAACCCTCTGAGTACCATTTTGTTCCCCTGGTGCTGTAGCAGCCTTCAGTAGCTGTAGTATAGGTCCTGCTGAGGCCACTGGGAGTCAGGCTGAGTGACTGTGTGTCAGCCATCTTTCTTTCTGGCTTTGTGTGTGTGGTGCTGTGTGAATGGGGCATGTGTGTGTAATACCTGGGAACTTTTACTTGTGGAGTCCCTCATGTGGTGCTGATGTGGAGAGAGCAACGGGGCAATTTGGGTTAAAAGTGGGTGGGGTTTAATCACAAGTAGGGGGCGGGGCTTAACATAAATGTGGAAAAGTGTTAGTAATAGGCTGGGGAAGGAGGAGAAGTGGGAGGGAAAGGCAAGTTTACAGTGTGAGGGGTTTGAACACACTCCCTGAGGGGTAAAGCTTGATACACAACCCTGTGGCAGTCAGTGGGTTAAGTGTGAATCTGATGGCTGTCTGTCCTGTGTCTTGCATGGCAAATGATGACAGTGAAGAAATAATTGAGCAATGAGGACCTACCTTAACCCTTTGAGTGCCATTTTGTTCCTCTGTGGCTGTAGTACAGGTCCTGCTGAGGCCACTGGGAGTCAGGGTGAGTGACTGTGTGTCAGCCATATTTCTTTCTGGCTTTTGTGTGTGTGAGTGGGGCATTTGTGTGTGAGTTTGGTGCTGTGTGAGTGGGGCATGTGTGTGTTTGTCTGTGGTGTAGGAGCAAGTGGCGGCCATATTGTTTTTTTCTGACTTTGATAGTGGTGGGCGGACTGCATAGTGTGGGTGGGCCAACTCCCTTCAGCCACTGCAATTCGTGTGAAAATCACACCCCCAGTGAATCACCCAATGGGAACAGTAACCCCTCCTTATTGCCACCCCTGGGTGTGTGCGTCTCCTGAGGAGACATACATTATGCAATGAGCCTTTCTCTCTCTCTCTCTCTCTCTCTCTCTCTCTCTCTCTCTCTCTCTCTCTCTCTCTCTCTCTCTCTCTCTCTCTCTCTCTCTCTCTCTCTCTCTCTCTCTCTCTCTCTCTCTCTCTCTCTCTCTCTCTCTCTCTCTATCTATATATATATATATATATATATATATAAAAAAAAATTTCATCTGAAGAGAAGCTGACGAAAAATACTGCTATAAAGGAGGTGGTGATGATCATAACCCTTGAGCCTGGAAGCTGAATCACATACATGTGTTGTTTCAGCCAACATCCTTGTGAGTACATTACCTTTGGTGGTGGTTGGTGAACTTTAAGGTTGAGATGATATTGCGCCTCTTGTTTTTTTCTTTTGTATAATTGTCTATCATGCTTTGAGCTAAAAAGTTATCCAGTACTTCCTTTTCCCTTTTTTGATCTGCATTGTCAGCATCCTGAGGCATGTAATTCCACATTATACAGGCCTTAGTGTACAAATCCCTTCCTTTGTCCAAAGTAGCTTTCCTCTTGTCTTAAAGTGGAGCAAAAACAAGGAGGAATCCTTTTGAGTACAAGAGTTCCCCAGACAGTACTCTGAATTGGCTTTGAATATATTTGTAAATGGTAAACATTTCAGCCCTTATATAATGTTTCTCTAATGTAAACAAACTTGTTAGGTTTGTCTTTTTTAACTTAAATTTTTGCAATTCGGTTTCCCATCTCTGCACTAGTTTTCCAGTTCTACAATATCATTGGCTGGCAGAAAATTATGGGAGTTCACAAAAGCTTTAGGGTCTTAAGTTGCCCATCCTTGGCAATATACACTTAAATAATAGATTACTGTGTATATATAGATTTCTTTAATTACAGTTGCAACCTCTAGCATTCAGTATCTTTAAAAGCCCATTTAAATCAATGTTGTTTGTTGTATATAATATACACATGTTTTATATGGTGCAGAAGTTGGTTTGGCAGTTCAAACTGCTTTATGTGGCAATTTTCCATATACACAATTTGCACTTATTAACAATGTGTGTACTCAGTGATGCAATGGATTTTCCATTTTACCTTTTTTGTTACTCCTGCATGACTAAACTTGAAAATAATTGTACTATGTTAAGAGAATATAACAGGGGGAATTTGTCATGTCATAAAAGAAAGAAGGAAAAAAACCTGCATACAAGCCTGTCCAAACAAATCAATTTAAGGTGGACCAATCTCCTTAAGGTGAGCTTAGTTAATGCTAAATGGGATTAGATCAGCCTTTGTTATGTCAACTATTGGTTTTCTCTTATAGTTTATAAGAAATTAACCTGTATTTCTTGGCACAGTGTGGCACTTTCTGCTAACTCATTTTCTCTGCTAACTCATTTTCTGTCATCCAATATGACATACAGGTACCATGGGGAGGTGACAGTTCCTCCCTGTAGGCTGGAACAATTCTAGATACAGTTGTGGATGGAGCCTCCCCTTCCTCCTTATCAGACTATCCCACTAGCCCCACCCCAGATAGATGTGTTCCAGTACCCTGGACAGAGACTAAGAACATTTCTTCTTAGTTTTAGATTATTTTCTTATTAGAGATGGGTGTCAAAATCCCCCCCCCCCCCATTAGGCGGATTACCATCCCTGGCTTGCCCTGGAGGATTGTCCAGCTATCGGGTGCTGTTATGGACCCTTGCAGCCCTGTGGAGAGAATCATGCAACCCATGTCTCTCTCTCTCTCTCTCTCTCCTGAAGTGGTCTCTCTGAGGCTTTCTTTCAATGGTAATCTGAGGAAAGAAGTAAAGTAAAAAGATGAGCAACCTTTTGTCATTGTCCACTTGTCCCTCTGTTCCCCTCCATACAGGGTTCTTATACGAGTATTAAACTCCTGCACTCATGTTTGGTATCTTATTGGCTTGATCCCAGGGCTTTTGGAACTTGGATGGCTGCATTTTCTGTATTTAACCCCTTCTCTGCTGGTTTATCCAAGTTATGGGGCTTATTTTGGCTTATTCTTGTAGAATCATTCATTTTTATTTGTCCCTAAATATTCCCTTCGGTATTTGGGCACTTTTTTTATTCACTTCTTGAAATTTTTAATTTTTTTTTTTTTTTTTTAACTTTACCATGTGGCCTCACGGTAAAGAGAGGGCTCATTCTTCTTGTCTCCTCTTGCCCTATCATCCGGTTCACATTTCAAGTGTCTTGGGGCCCCCGGCCCCGCGAGTTTGGGTTCAAGTGCACCATTTTATTTCTCTTTGCTGGAGTATCCTACTCAGAAGCATGTCTCTCCTTACTCTCCTACCCAGGTTAACCATTCGCCTGTCAGATAAGTACATTCTTTGGCTTTCTGAGGTGATATTTTAATCTGGGTCACAGTATTTCGGTTTCTTATACTGTCCAGACAATTCTCTTGTTAGGATTTAGGATACAATGGGACATGGTGCTAGACCTAAGGCTAAGGACTCAAGGGTGACTGACCCCCCCCGCTTACTCTTCCTCATCCTCATGCCAAACAGGGCTTGCTAGAGAGTAATCAGGAGACTTATGCCCCTCATGCTGTGGCCCCTACAACACCACCTGGGCCCTCTAGCCTTGAACAAGAGCCACTCTGTGTCAAGGACTTAAAGTCCTGTATGACACAGTTTCCTCTCTCCCTCCAGGGGGTCCCCTGCTTCTTTCAGGTTTGTTGCCCCTAAAGCCCTTGGCATTCCTGATCTCGCAGAAACCTCCTGAGGAGGATTCCTTTGAGGATGATATGGAGGAAGGGGAATGTGAGGAAGGGACTTTTTCATGCCACACCTTTTGAGGCTGGCCCTGCAACCTCTGCTAAGGCTCTCATTAAGGCAGTTTTAACAACTTTGCAGGTCACTACTACTACTACTGCTGAGGGCCAAACTTCTTCAGACATCTTTCAGAGGCGTAAGAAATCACTCAGTTTTTTCAGCCCAATCCCACTCTGGACCATGTTATTCTGGATGAGTGGAAAATGCCAGACAGGTGCCTTTCTCTTTACAAGAGGTTTTCCAGGCTGTACCCCTTCTCTGAGGCAGCTTTGACTCTGTGGGTTACACCTCCTCAGGTTGAACGCCCCCCCCCCCATTTCTAGACTTTTTAAGTCTACTGCTCTACCCCTGGCGGATGCCAAGGCATTGAAGGATATAACTGATAGGAAGCTGGAGGCTATCCTTGAGACCTACCTTGGCTTCTGTTTGGGTCACTAGAGCTCTTGCCATCTGGGGTGAACAAGTTACTGAAGCTCTCAGTAAAGATGCCCCTAACAAGGACCTTTTTAGCCCTCTTGGCCAACACTTCTGAGGCTCAGACATGCCACTGACACACTTTTTTTTTTTTTTTTTTTTTTTTTTTTTATGCTATCAAACTTGCACCTAAGGCTTCTGCCTTCTCCTGTTTCTGCTAGTCGCACATTGTGGCTTAAGATTTGGTCTGAAGACCTTCTTTCTAAGAAGTCACTGATTTCTCTCTCTTTTCAGGGAAAGTCTCTTTTTGGGCCTGAACTGAAGCAGATCATCAGTGAGGCCACTGGAGGCAAGTGTACTCTGCTGCCTCAGGTTTCCAAGCGCCCCAACTTGGCAAGGAAACAGCATCTTTTTTTTGTCCCCGCCAAAACGAAGCGCAAAGGCCAAATTGGAGTGTGTTTCGGTGCAGCACCCCGCGCCAGACCACCAACCCCAGACAACAGTGGCAATCAAAGCACACCACCGCCAAGCCCATCTGGCAAGGCTGCCTCCGCATGACTTGCAGAATCCTGGTCCACAGATCCTGGTGGGTGGGCACCTACGCCATTTCTCAGATACCTGGGCAGCCTCTGTTGCGGATCAGTGGGTCTTACAAGTGGTTTTGGAAGGGTACAGGATTCTGTTCAAATCCCTTCCTCCCTACAGATCTTTCCAGTCCAGAACTCCTCTGAAACAAGAGAATCTGTGTCTATTCAGAGAGGAGGTTCAGGCTCTCTTGGACAAGTGTGTCCTGACTCCTGTTCCTCCTCGAGAGGTGGCCAAGAGGGACGGTGGCAGTCATCCTATCTTGGACCTCAGATTCCTTTGTGGACACTGCATGCTTCAAGATGGAATCTTTCCTGTCTGTCATTGGAGCTATGTGTCCAGGTGAGTTCTTGACCTCTCTGGATCTGCAGGATGCTTGCTTGCATGTCCTGATTCATATGGACAGCCAGAAGTACCTCAGATTCGCCTGCGACTTCGGGCACTTAAAGTTCACCGTTCTGCCCTTTGGGCTTACCTCCGCTTCTCCGGGTGTTCGCCAGAGTGTTAGGGGCATTGATTTTCTTTCTGCACACCCAGGGGATTCAGGTGATTCTCTATATGGATGATCTTCTGCTGAAGGAGCTGTTTAGGGAACTCCTGGACCAGCACGTCCAGGACTGTGCTCAGATTCTCCTCCATCATGGGTGGATTCTGAATATGGAGAAATCTGCTCTGTACTGGTCCTGGTTTTCCTTGGTCTCCGGTTCGATACTTGCCAAGGGAAGGTTTTCCTGACCGAGGATTCTATCCATCAGGTCATACATCTGGTGTCCTGAGCTTTGGAGTGGCCATCGGCTCCAGTTTGCAGATTCTTGACCCTGACTGGCTGCATGGTGTCCACCATGGAGGCCATTCCATATTCCATGGCTCACACCAGGGAGCTCCAGCTGTTCACTTTCCATGCGTGGCATGGCTAAGAACCTTCTCTGGTGACTGGACCGGTCCAACTGGAGAGGGGGAACCCTTTGTCATTTAGGACTAGACCATGGTGATGACGGACGCCAGCCTCAGAGGCTGGGGAGCTGTCTTGGGTCACCTAGGGGTTAAGGGCAGACTGTCTGCAGAGGAGTCTCTGCAGTCCATCAATAACCTGGAGCTCCAGGCGATTCATCATGCTTTGGTGTACCGGTCCTCTCCACCGAGGGGTTGTCTGTGTCCATTTGGACAACACCACGGCTGTGGCAGAAGAAGCACTTCCGCTTGGTTGGAGGTAAAATGTATGTTGGTATGGGCAAAGATCACGTTTCGGCTGTCTCCACCATGCACATTCCAGGGGTAGACTATGTCCTGGCAGACTTCCTCAGCTGTCAAAGGGTGGGAGCGCCACCTAGATGTTTTTGACCTGTTGGTGCAGCGGTGGGGTCTTCCTCAGATAGACCTGATGGTCACCAGGAAGAACAGGAAGGTTCAGCTCTTTTGCTCCCGTTGGAGAGAACATCTGGCCCTCACCGTCGATGCTGTGGCAATCCCCTTTGTGTTTTTCATCTGGCCTACATCTTCCCTTCACTTCCTCTCATTCCCATGGTGCTGAGGAAGATTTGGATGGATGGTCCGGCGGTCATCTTGATCTCCCCTTACTGGCCCAGGAAGCCCTGGTTCCCAGAACTTGTGGCTTTCTCCATTCGGGATCTGTTGCCACTCAGACCGGATCTCCTCCTTCAGGGCTATCTGTGGATGGAGGACGTGGAGTGCATGACTTTAGGATGAAGGCTTCAACAGCCATGCAGTCAAAGAAGGAAAGGTGGCCTCCACTACGATCCAGGCTAGGAAACTGATTTTTCAGTCTTGGTGTATTGACAGGGACATAAATAGGATCATTAGCACGAATCAATATGGTTTTAGGAAGAATAGATCATGTCAAACTAATCTTTTCAGCTTCTATGAGGAGGTAAGCAGCAACCTTGACAATGGCAAGGCAGTAGATGTAGTATAGCTAGACTTTGCAAAGGCATTTGATACAGTACCACACAGAAGGCTGGTGTATAAAATAAGGAAATTGGGGCTAGGAAATAACCTTTGCAATTGGATACAAAACTGGCTGAAGGATAGGGAACAGTGTGTGGTTGTAAATGGAAAATTCTCCAGTATAGTTAAAGTGGAGTACCTCAGGGTTCAGTATTGGGTCCGCTGCTTTTTAACATGTTTATAAATGACCTGGAAATAGATATAGAAAGCAAAATATCAATATTTGCAGATGATACTAAATTATGCAAAGTCAGAACAAGATATTTTCTCTCTACAGAGGGACTTACATACAATGTCAGATTGGGCAAACATGTGGAATATGAAGTTTAATGTGGGGAAGTGTAAAGTCATGCATTTGGGAGGAAACAATCCCAAGGCTACTTATAAACTTAATGGAATAATTTTAGGTGACTCGTTGTAGAAAAAGACCTGGGTATCCTTGTCAACTACAAACTTGGAAACAGTGACCAGTGTCAAACAGCAGTAGCAAAGGCAAACAAAGTCCTGTCTTGCATAAAAAGAGGTATTGAAGCAAGAGTGGATAACATTATTTTGCCATTATACAAATCATTGGTAAGACCTCACCTTGAGTATGCAGTGCAATTTTGGGCACCGGTTCAGAAAAAGGATATACTAGAACTAGAGAGGGTACAGCGGAGAGCAACAAAATTAATTAAGGGAATGGAGGACTTGACATATGAGGAACGACTAAACAAACTTGGTTTATTTACTCTAGAGAAAAGACGACTAAGAGGAGACCTTATCACATTGTACAAGTATATGAGAGGTCAATACAAGGATCTCTGCGGTGAGCTATTTATTCCAAGGCCTGATCAGGTGACCAGGGGACACCCCTTGAGATTAGAGGAAAGGAGGTTTAAACTTCAGCAGAGGAAGGGTGTTTTTACGGTAAGGTCTGTCAAATTGTGGAATTCTTTGCCCAGGGAGGTAGTTATGGCAGATACAATGGATATATTTAAGAGAAGATTAGATACATTTCTTTCAAAAGGGAACATACAGAGTTATATTGTTTATCAGTAGGCTGATCAGGAAGGTCTGATAAAGACTAATTTAATTGGTAGCGGGAAAGCTATAAAATTCTCAGTTACTGAGGTATGAGGCGAAGGTTGAACTTGATGGACTTGTGTCTTTTTTCAACTTAATTTACTATGTTACTATGTATGTTACTATGAAAGGTTATATCAACGTGGTAACGCTTCGAAAAGGTGTGCACAGAAGACCATGTGGCCTCCTTGCATAATTGATCAGTGGAGGCCTGATTATTGTAAGCCCAAGAGGCCCCAATAGATCTTGTACAATGAGCCGTTACACTGAAAGGGACAGGCTTCTTCCTCAGCTCATAAGCCTTACGAATAGTGGACTTGATCCAAGAAGCAAGTCACCTTGGATGCAGATCTTCCTGCCCTAGGACCCTCAAGAATTACGAAGAGCATGTCAGATTATCTAATGGACTCAGTGCGATGTACATAAAACTTGAGACGATGTACCACGTCTAACAAGTGAAGATATCTTTCCTTGTCAGAGGTGGGGGTCAGGGCAGAAAGAGGGCATCGCAAACTCCTGATTGGTGTGGAACTCCAAAGCCACCTTCAGAAGAAACTCCTGAGAAGTGTGAAACACCAAATAGGGTGGCTTACAGGACAGAGCATGTAACTCCACAACACGGCGGAAAGACAAAATCACCAGGAGGCCATTTTCCACATCAGAAGGCGTAGAGCAAAAGTAGCCAAAGACTCAAATGGAGGGTGCTGAATGCCCTAAACCAAGTTAAGATCCCACTGAGGAGCAGGAATCTGGAAGGCAGGACGAGCATGAGCAACGCCCTGGAAGAAAACCTTGACATCAGGAAGAATGGCAATGCGCCTCTGAAAGAAAACAGCGCAGAAGTCTGAACCTTAAGGGAACTCAAACTGAGGCCCTTATCCACACCATCCTGCAAGAAGGCCAGGACCCTAGGCAGATCAAAATAATGAGACATGTCCTTGTCAGCACACCAAGACAGGTTGACCAGACACGATGGTAGATCTTGGAAGAACAGGTTTGCAGGCACTGAGCATAGTAGCCACCAAACCAGAAAAAAACCCTCTCTTCTTCAATATTGAGGATTCAATTTCCAAGCTGTCAAAGCTAGCCGATGCACATCCTCCTTAGACAGGTAACCCTGTAGAAGAAGATCCGAACGTCAAGGGAGCTAAAATGGCTTCGCCACAGACAGATCCAGATGCTCCGGAAACAAAGACTGACGAGGCCAGTACGGAGCAATCGGAATGACTGGACAACGCTCCAGTCGTAATTTCCGTAACACCCTGTGCAACATGGGGAGGGGAGGAAAGATGTAGGCCAGAGGGGAAAAAACAAGGAATGGGCATTGCATCCACCACCAGAGCTAGAGGGTCCCTCCATCGAGGGCAGAACCTCGAACTTTCCTGTTGTCTTGTCGATGTAAGGAAGACCCCACTTCTGAACAATGAGGGGGAACACCTTTGGGTACAGCTCCCACTGTGTGTCGACTGAGGACGTCCACCATGACGTTGTCTACACCACGAATGTGCACTGCGGAAATGGCAGGAACGTGATCTTCTGCCCAGGACAAAATAGCCTTGACCTCTAACCAAACGGTGAGACTTCTTGTTCCGCCCTGCTTGTTGATGTAAGCACGGCGTGGAGTTGTCGGACTGGACCCGGACTGAGCATTCTTCCAACTGAGATGTCCAATGATGAAGGGCATGAAATATCGACCGAAGCTCCAGTATGTTGATCGGAAGGAGAGATTCCTCTGGAGACCACAGACCCTGAGCGCTCAGGCGACCCAGGACTGCTCCCCAGCAGGAGAGGCTGGCATCCGTCACCGTAGTCCAGAAGGATACCAGGAAGGACTTGCCTTTCAGCAGGTTGGAGAGGTCGAGCCACCATGACAAACTCCGTTCCACATGAAGTGGAAGAGACATTGACATCTTCAGAAGGTCTGGTTGACCCTTGCACACCTGGATCACGAGCCTCTGGAGCTCCCTGGTGTGCTCCATGGCAAATGGGACCGCTTCTATGGTGGAGCTGATTTTCCCCACTAGAGAGGACAGCTTCTTGGCTGGAATTGGATCTTGAGCCAGAACTGCAGATACCCTGTGGGCGATCTGCTGAGCAACCTTGTCTGTGAGGAACACCATGTTCTCCTGAGTGTCGAGGAAAAGGCCCAAGAAGACTAGATGTTGGGATGGGACAAGATCCGACTTATACAAGTTGATGATCCATCCGTGATGGGTGAGAGCATGCATGCATTGCTGAACCTGCTGATGAAGTTCCGCAGAAGAGGCTTTCAGAAGCAGGTCGTCCATGTATGGAATAACTCTGATGCTGTTCCGGTGGAGGACGTACACCAAGGCTCCCAGGATATGGTTGAAGACTTGAGGTGCTGTCGTCAGACCATATGGAAGAGCTGAGAACTGAAAATGTCCCCTGTCACAGGCAAATCGGAGGTACTGTCGGCTCTCTGGATAAATGGCAATGTGTAAGTACACGTCCTGAAGATCCAGAGATGCAAGGAATTCCCCCTGGGGACATGGCAACAATCACCCTGCGTAGAGACTCCTGGTGATAATGAGTCCGGATCACAAAGGAATTGAGATCCTTTTTAAATCCAAAATGGGACGACAGCCACCGTCCTCCTTGGAGACTACAAAGAGGTTTGAGTAAAACCCAATACCTCTGTCCTGAACTGGAACCAGTTCTAGAACATCCTTGTCCAGAAGAGCCTGAACAGCACCATCAAACTGACAAAGTTTCTCTGCACCCTGAGGCGTGTGAGAAGGAAGAGACGAAAGGGATCCTGTACCTTACCCCCTGTGGCCTCACTGATCAGATCCTTAAGATCTGGCCCAAACAAGGAGGTACCCTGAAAGGGTAGGGAGAGCAATGCTTTCTTAGAAGCAGTGTCAGCAGACCAGATCTTGAGCCAAAGAGCTCGTCTGGCCACCACAGACATGGTGGAAACCCTAGCCTCCAAACGGATGGCATCAAATAAGGAAGCAGAAACATTATGCTGTGCCTCAAATGTTGGCAAGTAGGAACATACTAAAGAACAGCCAGGGTGAGCTGTTCAGTCCAGACCACAATGGCCCGGTTCACCCTTGCTGCTGTGAATGCTGGACGCATGGCAGAACCAGCAGTGGTAAAAATGGACTTGAGGGAGACCTAAAGTTTCTTGTCAGTCTAGTCCTTCAGAGACTGGTAAGGCAGTAGACTTAGCCTGGAAATAGGAGCATCCGCTTTGGGAGGATGAACCCACTGAGTAAGTGCGGCCTCGGAAAAGGGCTAAAGCTTGGCAAATTTCTTGGACACAGAGGGTTTCCTGTCCGGTGATTTCCACTCCTCAGACACAAGGTGGTCAAGAGTGGGCTTAGGTGGAAAGTAAGTAAGGGGCTTTGAAGGCTCCTGGAACACATCAGATTGGTCATAAGGAACCTCCTGAAGTAAGGGAATGTTAAGAGTAGGCAAGTCAGCCCTGATCAGGCCCTCGGCTGAAGGCTCAGGATCAGCCTCAGAAAGATCCCCAAGAAACTGAGAGGAGCCCACAGCAGAACATTCCTCAACATCTGTATCCCCCAGCAGTTCCTCTTCAGAGGAATCTGACATGTCAGATACTCCCTGAGGTTTGGGTAGGGAAAACTTTACTGAGGAGGGGGCCTGCCAAGAATGAAAGACCCCCTGTAACTGGGATGGGAAGAGTTGCAATGTGGACCTAAGGTCGCTAGTAGCAGCCTTGAACTCTTGCACCCAAGCTGGCTCTAATGCATGGCTGGAGGTCCCTGGAATACTTTCAGGGACATCAGAACATGCTGGGAATAAGTGACCTGAGATTTCTCTCTAGAGTAACAGGAAGAGCAGTGGGGGATACAGAGACCCCAGCATCCTTAGACTTAGTTCTGGCCCCAAGCTCCAGCGGTATAGACTTTCTCACAGTGTCAATAACCTTTCTATATAAGAAATCACTCAACTACAGTGTGTGGGATTAAAGTTTCACCCCAGAAATCAGTAAAATAAGCTTATCTGGCAGGCAAAGGGTTAATCAGCACAGGCGGGAGAGCGAGTCCAAGCCATGCGTAGGATACTCTTTCTGGAAATAGCACAAAATGGCTGCTGCGGCGGGAGCCAATCAAACGAGCGCACAAAGCAAGCGCTCATGGGAAATGTATTTTTCCCAGAAAAGTACCTCAAACACTGCCTGAGCCCCCCAACACACTAGAAACATGAACCAGATGATGGCATAAGGGCAGACCAGTAAAATTAGCTATCTCTGAAGTCGCTAGGTTAAACAGTTGCAGAGAGAGGTCCCATAGATGTGAATGGAGCAATGGGGTCTATGCGGTAAAGTGAACTCAGATTTTACAAAATTGAAAGTGTAAAACTAAAATACCTAAAACATCACTAGAACATGTTAGGACACCCAAAAAAACACTGAACCAGTAGGAAAAATGTCAGAAAAGATGCAAAACCAGCAGCTAAAGGGTTGAAGTATCACACAAACCTGCTTTAAAACACCCAACATACATACAGATAGACCCAATGAGTGCAGGAGTGTACAACAGGAACTTCAAATGAAAACACCCTGTGCGGAGGGGCACTGTGGGACATGTGGACCTGCAGCACTCAAAGGGTTGCTCACCTTTCTTGCAGATCTTCTGTCTTCAGATTACCATGTATTAAGAAGGAGCCTTGGTGGGCAACTCCTGAGGAAAGAACTTCCCCCCAGGGCTTAAGGTCCACAAAAAGCACCTGGTTACTGAGCTAGCCTCATCTAAGGGCATTGTATGTTATGAGTACAACCCTTAAGTCTGAGCACATTCTCTGTTCCCCCACTAACCCTATAGGAGCAGAGAAGATCCACTTAGACTTATCACCTCAAATGGCACTGTTTCCTTAATGACCCACAACCATTGTGTAATTCTGGGGAGGCATGTTGCTCTGCTATCTTAGAATTCAATTTGCAAAATTGCACTGAAAGCGTTAGAAAAATAGTTCACACACACTCCACTAAACAGCTAATTTCTCTGCAATAGAGTTCCTGTATCTCACTGAATCCCATTATTGACATTCACTTCTCCCAGCAGCTTTCCATATTTTACTTTTGCCATTATAGCTATATTTCATCCCCCCTCTATCTCATTGTCCTCCCTTCACCATCACTCCTTTTTGCCATTCTGCAGTACCTAAAGAAAGTGTTTGGGCAGATGACAAAGGTAGAGAAGGCAGTGAAAGGGATGTGGCGAGGGGGTAGAAGGATGAGGAAAGGAGACTGAAATATGGCAAAATTTAAATTTGGAAAGCATTCTGATTCTATGACTCCTGTTATCGCATAGGAAGCTCTAAGGCGATCCTAAGATCGTCAACCTCAGGTTGGCAATGTTGGGACTAAACTCTGACAGCAAAGGCTGATGGGTCACATTGACATAAACATACCTGCATGAATACAATGGCTCATTGGCATGCATTTCCATATGCAGATGAACCATTGTCGATGTAGTGAGTGCAAAATATTAGAATTATTAACCCCTTCCCAACAATGGACGTACATGTGTATCCCGCAGAAACTGTCACTTAGTAACAGAGGACGTACATGTATGCCCTGGAAGTCCGGGTCCCCCGCGAGGCTGCACGCCATTTGGGGACAACAGCCGGTCACGAAGGGGTTAACCTTGTAGGGATACTTCTTGAGTCTCTAATATACAAAGAAAATCCATTAAGTGGACCGCTGTCCACCCTAAATGTAGCCCCCCCCCCCCCAGTAAAGTGGCCAAAGTGTCAATATTAGACAAGTGCATATCATTTCTAGTCAAGTAGGGAACTCGTTTGAATTTTGTTTTTTCTTTCCTTTTAGTTGTGGAGCATTCCCTCTCATGAGGTAAAGCTAATATTTGAAAAGGCAAAGTTTAACAGATGGACAGACTCTTAACATACTTGTGCTGAATTAAGTTTACACAAAGTCCATCATCCATGGAGTTGAGCATTGTTTGCAGGTGTTGCTAATCAATTGTCAAACTGACACATTTGGAACTGAGATTTGTATCCTCTCTTTCTGTAACCTGCACAAATACTTCAGTGTGAATGCTAATCCCTGTGTGGAAAAAGAAAAACCTGTTTTAAAATAGGCCATAATTGTATAGGAACAAAATGAAGCCCCTACTGTGCATCTATAATTGTCCAGTGCAATTTTAGACTTTGTTGCTTGTATGATGACTTTTTTAAAATGCTTACATATTTATTAAAAAATCAGGAATTTTCCTGCTGAGTAAATCGAGGGTGCTTGCTGACTCAAAAGTTATTAGAGTTCACACCTGTTGTGTGTTATAAATATTATTTTGTTTAATGCACTTCGCTATCCCTAGTAACAAAAAAATGAACTGCAATATCTCTTGGGTGCCGTTTGGTACTCCTCCGGAACTCGAATTGGATATCTGCACACAAACCCCACACTCTTCCCTTTTTTTTTTTTTTTTTTTTCTCCATTCTTCCCCTTCTATCTACCCACATCCTCTCCATTTAACACCTTTTTTCAAATGTCCATCCACCAAAATTCCCAATGAACAGTTTTAACCCTCTGCGTGCCAGAGGGATACACAAAGCAATGCGTTTCGTACCCCTCTGGCACTCAATCTTAAAAATATAAGAGCCTACTTTTGTAACACTCGAAACATAGCTTCTCATGTCTCTCATTATGAAATTTTGTTACATTTTAATTTAATAAAGTTTTTGATTTACTGTCATTGGATGGGTACTTCTTGATGCCAATACTGCATTTTAATTGAAATTTGAAATCATATTGGATCTTAAAGAGTAATATGGTGATCATTTTGGCTTTTTAGGTGGTTATCAAGTGCTACCAACAGACCAGAATTTAAGGATATCCCTGATTCTGTATATGGGACTTAATCAGTGGCTCATATTTTTATTTTGACTGACCCACCTGTGCTTAAGCAGGGAAATCCTGTCCTATTAGTAGCACCTTGAGGAACAAACTTGAGCACCCTTGCCTTAAAGGAACAGTAACCCAAGTTATATTGTAACAAAAAAGTGTGATTGTATACCTGACTACCACTACAGTAATCCAGTAGCTTGTATCACCTCCTGATTAATTTAGACTCAAGGGAATGTATACTGTACTTCCTGTTAAATTGTCGAGTGGTTCATGGAGTCTGAAAAGCACAAACTTACAGACTTAAACCTACTTTATTAATGAGATTACTAGTAGTGGGAATTTTTACTCTATGCAATATTCTTAATAATATGGGGTTTGGGAAGTCAGGATGTTTGTGACTCTCAGACTTCATATCATCGAGTTGCTGATCAAGCAGGAAGAGGAGTCGCCGTTCATCCTGCAAGAAATGTATACTTCCCTACAATCCTTCACTAGCAGGGGTGCAGAAGTGCTGTTGTGATAGTGCAGCACTGATAAAAAAGGGGACATTTTGCCTATTTATGTATTTATTCCCATGTGACGAAATACATGCTTTTCCCATGGAAAATCCAGACACACCTTTGCCCTCTAATTTCCACCCTATTGGTTGTTTCACGTGGGAGTTTCCCCTCTAATAGGAAAACACCCCTTACTTTCCTGCCGGCTTGCACTATAAAAGCCATTTCATGAACTTCAGTTTGGGTTTGTTTAGTAGAGAAAGCTGAGTAGAGGTGTTTTAGGAGAGGACAGCATTGTTAAAAACATATTGTGAAGTGTGTATGACTTGGTATTTGGCTAGTCCGGGTCAGTTGAGATTTAGTGTTAGTGCAGTGAGGGAGGGTCATTAAAGGTGTGAGTGATTGAGGGTTTTTTTGCTTGCTTGTTTGTTGTGTTTTTTTTTGTTTTTTTTTTGTTTTTTTTTTTTTAAACTCTAATAGTGCTAATGAAGTGCTCAGTGTCTAGCAGACTTTGAAGGGATGGGTGGAATTGATCATCCTTATTGGGGGGAGTAAGCCATGTCTAAACGGAGGTGCTCTCTATTGCCAAGACACCAATTGTTATCAGCAGTGCTTCTACCACCAGCAGCACTGCAGAGGGGCCCCAGCCACCTGCATCAATAATGGTTGCGACTCCAGTTGCACCACCCTTGTCACAAAATCATTTAGATTGTGAGGATGATTCCTCTGAATCTTTCATTGCAGTCAGAAGCCGCCTCCACCAGATGAGTGGCACAGAGAGGGGTGGTAATGAGGAAGACAGACTACATTTTGAGGCAGTCTACTCCAGAGAGATCCTCTTGTGAGTGAGCAGGAATGTATAGTGGTGGATCCTGTGAGTGGGCAGGAGAAAGAAGGGCAAGTTTCTGTGACTGGGCCTGAAGATGTGACACTGGGACTGGTGACAGCAGTTGAGGAGCAGAATCCAAGGCAGAGCCCGATGTTCGTCATGTGCTGGATCAGACTCGGGTTTTGCAGCACGTGTTTCAGGAGCAACACCATCTCCTCCTCCTCTACTGAAGTAATGGGTGTGGGAATATTTCTTTCTAAGGTCTGGAACAGTGCAGGAAACTGCAAATGCTCTATTTACCCTGTGTGATCAAATGGTAAAGAGGGTAAAGCAGGGATCCCACCTTGGCACATCTGCATTTCTTAAACCTATGCACCAGAGGCATGCCAAAGTCCCACTGTCATGTCACTGCTGCTTGTGCTAACACTGCTAGTACTTCTACTACCCCTCTTCATAAACCTTGACACAAGAATACAAATCTGCTGCCCCCAGTCACCCAGCAGCAACCCCAATCAGTCGTTGCAGCCACCACCACCAATCGCTTCCAACTTCCACAACTGGTCAAAGTGTTCCCACTCTGTGCCAAATTCCTCCACCAATGCTGCTGTCCTCTCCAGGTAGGAATTCTGTGCAGGCATGAATATTGCAATATATGTCCACACCCTATGTGGTGGAGACATATAAGAAGCAGGGTATAAGATAACCTAAGAACCATGCATCCTGCAGAATGAGCACCTGTTAGCAGGGAGGGTGAATTATTTTTATTTATATTTTTTTGTAAAGTTTTTGTCAGTCTTTTATTTAATTTTTATATATATAATTTTTTTTTTTTGTTTACTTTATACACTTACTTTGCTTTAAGTTTACCACCTCCAAATTAATGTTTTGTGGCTTGTCATTCAGCGATGCCACGGGTGGGGGGTGCGGCGGTTGCGTTGTGCACCTGGTGACACCCGTGCTGCCATGCCATCCTGTCTGCAGCCCCTGCACCCCGCAACCTCTGGCCTCAACTAGAACCGCCTGCCCCCAGTGGATCACTTATACATGAGCGGTACCTGTACTACCCGGCTGTAGGACTTTACCACCAGAGGAAAGTGCATAGTGCACTGAGTGGCTGTGGGCTGAACCTGCAGCTTATATGGGGTATGTGGGGATTGGGAAATCCCTGTGCAATAATGGCGGCTTGATTCCAGAATCAAACATTTTCACCGGGAGCATGCTGGAAGTTGCAGTTCTTGTTATACAAAAGTTGCATGTGTGTATGTGTAACCGCATTTGTTAAGCTTTTTATGGCATATCCAAATATTTATTTGTGGACAATGGGGGCAAGAGTGGAGCTGGACATTATGGAGGTGGTGGACAGTGGGGGGCAATGTGGAGTTGGACAGTGGGGGACAGACAGGGTGGGTTTGATTTTTAAATCACTAGTCAGACTCCATTTTAAATCATGATTTTTAAATACAAAAACTTATTCTTGCTGGTAGTTTAAAACCATCAATATTTACAAACAGGTGAAGTCATATTTAGAATCTAACCTGTCAGTTTAGTAAAACGGCAATATCAGAACTGATTTTAGTGTAATAGATTAATCACTCATATTTGGAACATATAATAAAATATAATTGCATGAGTATACAGCCTCAGGTATATAACTAAGCTCTATTTCATGCTGAATAACATTTAAACTATAATGTATCTTAAATAGAAAACTATCTTTAGATACATTTTTTTTTTTCCTCCAAAAGCATTTCATTAAAATTGATTTTAAATGAAAAAAAAAATAAAAAAATTCAGATTTTTGAAAAAAAATCATTGAATTTTTATCCACCCTGGGGCTGGACATCTTGTGGGGGTCAATGTAGAGTTGGACAATGGAGGTGGACGGACTGTGTACAGGTGGTGGATAATGGGGGCCAATGTGGAGCTGGTGGACAATGAAGGGCCAATGTGGCAGTGGACAGTGTAGAGTGTGGCGGTGGACAATGTCTAGACTCCTAATATTAATAACATTTACAAGTAACATTAGTACAAAAAGCATTAATAAAGATTCTGTTGGCATGGTACGGGAGGAGATCCGGGGGGTGACACCAACCCTATTGACGCCTGTTATCATAACATATATAAACAATATATTTCTAGCCCTAATTTTAAT
Organism: Rhinophrynus dorsalis; assembly: GCA_037306005.1. Taxonomy (NCBI): domain Eukaryota; kingdom Metazoa; phylum Chordata; class Amphibia; order Anura; family Rhinophrynidae; genus Rhinophrynus; species Rhinophrynus dorsalis. Next base: position 330,801,254 of record CM074719.1, on the reverse strand, counting down.
AGGGCATTTTTTTTTTGGCTACTGTGAGTCAAACAGGAAAACAATCGTATGTATAAAACTTTCATGCACCCTCCTATTAACATAAACAAAAGAGATATAATAAAACATGTACACATCAACAGGCACGTGCACACGTAGACACCAAGGGGGTCTTGAGCACCTGCCCTTTTTGTCCAAAGTGCCCTTTACATTTTTTTTTTATTTTTTTTTTTTTCATTTGAGCCCCTGCCCCCCAAAATGTCTGTGCACATCAATATGTTTGTAGTGCCTGCCAATTATGTGGCATGTCATAATGTAAGCAATTAAAAAGATGCTAATACTTAAAAAATTATCCCTCTGGTAAAACAAAGGTACTCCCACTGCTGAAAGGTGTTTTTTTTTTTATTAAAAAGGTATTGCAGTTCAAACTTGAATTTTTTTAGGTTCAGTATCACAATGGCCTGAAATTGTACAGAGGCGCTGTTGACACCATCCTATGTAGATTTATAGTCAACTGGCGAGAACCATCCATTGGGTGGTGAAGCAACAGTGCCACTGTAATACTGCACCTTCCAGCAGTGAGAGTACCCTTGTTTTAATCGAGGTGTGTAGGGGGGATAAACCCTACAACATTTATTTATTTTATTATATACACACACACACTTGTAAACTACATTGAGTGAATATCGGCTGCAATCAGGAAAAATAAAACGTAGTGGATTGGTAATGCCTAAGTTTACTGTAAAGGAGTATGACAAACCGTAACATAAGAAAAATAAAGAAAAGGGAGAGAAGAATATGAAAATAAAAACTTAGATGTGACTCCTCAGTGATCTGTTACTCAGTCTAACTACAGTTGCATACAGTGAAGTTCATACTGCTGGAACATGGATTTTTCCTAAAGTGACATGATGAGAAGGCTGAAGGTGCCATAACAAAACAATATACCCAAACATGTTTGTTGCAAGCTTGAGGCCTGCAGATATTAATTTTAATATCCTGTGAGTATTCTCAAGTGTGATTTTATATATATATATATATATATATATATATATATAAAATTTGTGGATTGCGCCCCTTCTGGTTGTTGTGTTTTTTGTCTCCGAAGGATCTCGATTGAGGTCTTGGTGCTGTGGGCGAGCTGCGATCCATTCCATTTGATGATTTACTGAGTGGGGGCAGTCTCAAATCCCTCATCTGTCCTGCTGACTACTTGTAGTGGTCTGTTTTATATTGTAAGTACGGTGGTGAATTGGTGGAGGTGCATTGACTTTTTGGATATATTACACAAGGAGCACCCCTCCCCTTCCTGTTTGTGTTAAATCCAACAATACCATCTTCTGGGCACATAGGACTCCCACATTCATGTAAGGACTCTCACAGTTGGTGTGTGCATGGGTGTCCGCAGAAGTTTTCTGGGGAGGAACAATGTCATAATGACTCCCCAGGCCATCCTGCACAGCCCCGATGTTTACATTGGGGGGGGGGCGCGCGTGCCTACACTTCATCATCCCTTTGGACTCCCATAAGTGAGTGGTGCCTCCTCCGCATCATGTAAATGTGAATGTGAGAATGTCTCCATAGGCTGTAGTAGCAACAGAGCCATAGAAAGACTGCATCCAAAAAAAGGATGTATGTTCTGCAAAAACATTTGAATAAACTGGCCGTGGTAGTACCTTCTGTGTAATCAGCATGATAAACAATAAATATATATATATATATATATATATATATATATATATATATATATAATATATATATAATTTTTTTTTTTTTTTTTTTGTCTATGTTGCATAATACTAACTCTTGAAAATAATGTAGTTAAGGGCCTTATTAAAGAAGCTGGAGCAGACCACTGCACCACAGAAGACATATTCCTATTGATTTTTAAATGTCTTTTAACCGCTTGAATACTAGGTGTTCAGGCATTACTTTTGATGATGAAGGTCACATGTCTAAAATGATTTACCTGCAGCAAAGAAAAGGTACCTCAAATAATTTAAGTGCAATACACCCACATTCCCCAAGGAAATACCTCACAATAGGGTACTTGCTTGCTGACTGGAGTAAAAATATATATTCTCCAGCTACAATCCACACTGTGACACTGTATCCCATACCTCTCAAAGTCTCCCTCTTTCCCACCCTGGTGTCCCTCTTTTTAGGAGATCAGACTTTGTGGTTTGTATATCCTTGATCCACAGGCATAAAAACTCACAATAATGTTTGTTTAAAAGTAATTATATGTGCTTTATAAATGAGTCTCTGTAAATAAAATACTACAAATTCTTGGCAATGCCCTACCCATGAGCCACACCCCCAGTAACACCCCCTAAAACAAAAGTGTCCCCCTTTGGCCATTTGAAATGTTGGGAGGTATGGTATCCACTTGGTCTCTCTTCTTTGGTGGATTGGTGTCTGTTGCTGCTCTCCTCTTAGATTCATGGATACATAAAGGAAAGGCTAACAAAATAGGACGCCTTTTTTTTTACTTTTTAGATACACCTGTTGGATGAACTGTTAATTGTAATGATGATCAATACAGGCATATTCCCAGCATCAACAAATAAAAGCAGATGGGATATAGGCCTCATCCCTGCTTAAGAGGGCAGATGTAAGATGGCAGCTTCTCAAATCTGAATCTTGATGTATTAAAAAAAATATTTAAAACCCTGCTGTAATATCACCTTTACTTGTCTCTCAGCAAACGGAAGTGCCTCCATCAAAATGCATTGAATTCTATGTACCTACTCCTTCCTCCATTGGTAGACTAGAAACAAAAAAAATTTGGTCTGATTTTGTTGTTGCGGGTAATGGAATCTGTCTCCATCTCACTCATCTGTTAATCTCAGGCCTATACCTGTAAAACTATATACAAGCAGTCTGTTACTTAGAAATGGGTGAGTCTTATTTCTTGCAACACTAATCCAACCAAGGATATATTCAAGCACCGTTTGATCTTGGCATTTTTGTGTAAGGAAGCAGAGGTTATATGCAGCAAAACTTGCAATGGGGCAATACTTTTTATAGGGCTTACATTTCTGTGGGGGTTTCTTTGTTTTAAATTATACTGCTAAATGTGTGTGTACTGTCACTGTAACTGATACACTGCTAGAGAAGTGACCATCAGGTTGTTTCAGTTAAACACCTGTCAGTGGACTCTTTTTTCAAACCAGTTTTAATGCTTTTTTTTTTTTTTTTTTGTTGAAGCAGCTAAACCTGTTTGAATTTACATACAAATACATTGTATTTTTCACTAGGAAGTGTAAACCACATTGTTAACCCACAATTTTCTTATGGTCTCTACATATTCACTGTTTAATAGTGCCTCTGATTACATCCGTATCTCTAGTATAATTGCAAAGTAATCTCACATTGCAATACAGAATAAGTCTGTGGAGGCTCTCCATTAAGGAGTGATAAACAGGTGATAACATGGAGATGAGTCCTCCAGTGATATGACTTCTCCAGTTCCTATGTTCTTCTATAGCGCCTATGCACTAAGATCTTCAGCTTTAGACAAATCTTAGTGCATTGGCTCGATGGAATAATATATGAACTGGAGAAATCCTCTCCACTTTATCACCTCTTTATTACACTCAGGGGTGAGGCCTGACAATATGCATTGTGTTTCATGTGGACAGTTTTTTCTTTGATAACTTGGTCCTCACTTACATATGTTATGGCCACCCCACTGAGCCTGGCATTAACCTTCCAGATGGCCTACAGACCCTGATGCATTTTCTAGCATGAAAACAGAAAACTGTAGTGTATTGGAAGTTTGAAAATTAACACTATTCAATCCAACATCTGCATCCTATATAATAATTCTCTAAAACGTGTGTAATGACGAAGTCATGCACAGTAGAGACTGCCTGCGCTGCGGCTGATACAGAGCCGTGGCCAGCTGGCAGTGGCACTGTGGCCCGTGTAACGGGCTCTTCAACTAGTCCAGAGATAAGCGGTCTAATTTGGCATTCTCCCAGAGGGAGAAGTGGCTTAATGCAAAAGGCCTAGTGAGTTGGCTGTTGGATGTAAATTTAGTTTGGTCAACCATAGGAAATGTATGTAGGAAGAGACTCAGACCTGATTTAAGCCTTTTAAAGGGATAGTAATGTTTCAAAATAAAAGCAGCTCCAATTAATCTTCATAGTATTTGGGCCATGTAGAGTGTTATTTCAATTCTGTCAGAGTTGTAGTTCAAGAGTAATTGAATGATAAATTATCCCCTTTCTGCCCCTTTTACTGATGTAACACTGCTCAGCTCAGAGCAGCAAGATGGATTGCATAGAGGGACAATCTTCAATTAAGATAAGGGAAAAACCTGTGAATGGGGCAGGGCTTTCATTGTTCTCACAGTAAGAAGACTGTCCCTTGCTCTGAACTGTCTGGTCTGTGGCCCAGATTCCACATCAGAGGGGAGGTGGCTTACATTAGTTAAAGGGGCAGGAGGAGGATACTTTATCATTCAATTACTCTTGAACTTCAACTCGGACAGTACTGAAATAACACTCTACATGGCCCAAATACTATGAAGATAAATTGGAGCTGCTTTTATTTTGAAACCTTACTATCCCTTTAAGGAGCAGAGCTGTGCCAATTGCATTGTGAATTAATGTCACTCTCCTGTCTATTCCTTAAAGGCATACTTGAATTTTTGTGTTTAAAAAAACAAACAAAAAAAAAAAACCTGATCCCTGAGATATCTGAAAGATGAACCCTTATGGTTGATCACAACCTTTACTTTAGGCCATATTGTCCCTGATTGCTCTAACCCAGTGGAGCTTCAATCAGTCCTCCAGGAACTCTTCTCATGCTATAACTGAGTTATCGCTGCTTGTAAAAAGACCATCCAGAATCTTCTCCTGTCTATCTGGTAGAAATTGCACATATTTAGAGATTAAATAAGAAATTAATTGATGCCAATCATGTAGCAGATAACATACTGGACTCAATCAGCCTGAGAAATTGGGCATTCACCCTGAGATTTGGCTCAAAACACAGCAACCGACTAAAACTGTTAAAGTCCCTAGGTATGTTTTTAGAGGTGTGTGTGGTTTTTTTTTTTTTTTGTCTTTCAACAGAAAAATAAACCTCAATCCTGTATATTTTCTCTTCAAATCTCTTCCTCCTTACTGTATTGTTGTAAACTGGTGTGTTTCCTGGAAGAGATAAAGAGAATGCAGCAGATTTCGGCTTTTGGGTAAGCAGGCTGATGGGCCATATATACACAAGTAGAAAAATTCCTGGACAAACCTAGTTCACTACAGGAAACAATGGGTTAAAAGTCCCATTTACATTTTTAAATGTGAATATTTATTTGTTCCATTTAGTGCACTTGGTGTGCAGCCCAAAATTCACTAATTTTGTGCCTGTACATATTGCCCTTTTGAGTGTAACTACTTGAGACCCTCTTAAATTTGCAATTTTTCTTAGCTCCACGTTAAACACGGTTTACCATTTTCTTTATACTTTACCATTGTAGCACCCAAAAGGGTTATTCAATGCTTTGCGATTAAATGAAATTCCTCTCTGGCACTCAAAGGGTTAATAGTTTGCAACAGGGAGGAAAGTGTCACAAACCAACTGCACCACATAAAACATGCAATTAACTGGATACTTCTAGCATTCAAGGGGTTAAAAGCCCCCACTTATTACCTCTTGGCCCAGCACACAAACTTATTTGTACACGAAGCCACACAGTGCTCCCAACAAATAGTGGCTAATGTTTTGTGGCATATAGGCAGTTTTCTTTTCATTTGAGTAGGCTTATCTCTCTCATATGGGTTCAATGTGGTGACCAGAGACCAATAATGGAATATTAGAGTGTAAAATCTGCATTGGGCATCTTTTTAAAATATCAAGGTATTGTACCAGTGCACTATCTTGGAGTATCCTTGCACAGCAAGAGAAATGCATGAGGCTCATCGAAAACCTAGAGAATACACAGAATGTAATGCCCTCTTGCAATAAAGTGTTCAAAAGTATTTGCTAAAAAAAAAAAAAAGACTACATTAAATCAATGGGGCATTTTTAATTATCCCACATTGTGCAGTTGATTTGCCTCTAGAAATGTACCACATTCTCAGTATCCTGTGACATGGTAACACCTAGTGGAAATGGTGGGTCCCCCTGGGAATACACACCCAATAAGCACCTAATATCAAGGGTCCTTCCAATGTTTTGGCAATACCTTCCTGTTGTACCTTCGAATACACAGTATAACCTGTATGTTCCCTTCTGCTGGCCATTTTGGCAGTTAAAGAAAATGCTCTGTCGTTTTTTTTTCTTATTCATATTCAGGGCTCCCCGAATGGCATGCAGCCTCACGGGGAGCCCTGAAATCAATGACGCACATGTACGTCATGGGTCCTTTGGGGACATCCACCCATGATGTACATGTACGTCCTTCGTTGTTAAGGTGTCAATATTCTCTTCTTAAATGTTTCCACTGGATCTGCTATTACCATATCCTTGGCCAATGAATCCTACATTTTAACAGACCTTACTAAAAAAAACAAAACAAAAAAAAAACCTCTTAGGAGTCTCTTTATTTACTATAGAGTGTGTTGCTTTTCTCTGTACTCTCTCTCCAGTTGTAGAATATCAATATTCAGAACTGGAGCCCAAAACTGAACTGCATATTCGAGGTGAGGTCTTAACAACAATTTGTACAGTGGCAAAACTGATGTTCAGTCTTCCTTCAGTACCCCTTTTTATGCAAGACCATACTTTGCTTTTGCTACCGCTGTTTGACTTAATTTCTGTTTATAATTTAGAACTCCCAGATATTTCTCCAGCAATGAGTCTCCTAGAAGGATTCCATTATGTTCAGAAGTAGCACGTCTTTGTTCATCTTAAATGCATAACTTTTTATACTTTCCTAAATTAAATTTCATATTCTATTTTGTCCAGTCTACAACTTTACATAAATCCTTTTATAGAGAATGAACATCCTGCTATGAATTTATTACCCTGCATAATTCAGTGTCATCTGCATATATTGAAATTTGAATGTATGCTGCCAGGCTGTGCTTGGAGTTTAAGAGCTGCTGAAATTTTAACAATAGCTGTTCTAGAAGTAGACAATCAAAGCGGAACAGATAGAGTTCTGCAGTGGGTTCTGCAGGTGGTTTCGGAAGGGTACAAGATTGCTTTTAAGTTCTTTCCTCCCTACAGATCTTCCAGTCCAGGACTCCCCTGGGCCAGAAAAAGTTGTGACTTTTCAACAAGGCTGTTTAGGCTCTCTTGGACAAAGGAGTTCTGATTCAGTTTCCTCCTCAAGAGAGAGAGGCTCAGGTTTCTCTTCAAACCTGTTCATTGTGGCCAAGAGGGACTGCGGCAGCCGTCCAATCTTGGACCTAAATTTTGCAGTCTTTTGTGGAGACTGCATGCTTCAAGATGTAGTCCTTGCACTGTCATTGCAATTATGTGCCCGGGAGAATTCCTTGCATCTCCTGGAACTACAGGATGCATACTTGCATGTCCCGATTCATCCGTACAGTCAAATACCTTTGCTTCACTTGTGAATCGGGGCACTTCCAGTTCACTGCTTTGCCTTTTTGGGCTTACCTCTGCTCCTTGGGTGTTTTGTCAGAGTTCTGAGGGAACTGATTGCCTTCCTTCACACCCAGGGGATTCAGGTGGCTCCCTATATGGACAACCTTCTGCTGAAGGCTCCGTCACGGGAAATCCTGGGTCAGCATGTCCAAGACTGTGCTCAGATTCTCCTCCGCCATGGGTGGATTCTCAACATGGAGAGGTCTGCTCTGCTTCCCTCTCAGGACTTGTTTTTCTCTGCATCAGGTTCGATACCTATCAAGGGAAGGACTTTCTGACAGAGGATTCAATTCAGCAAATCATGAATCTGGTGTCCCAAACCCTGCAGTGGCCCTCGGCTCTGGTTTGTGACTCTTGTGGGTCGCATAGTTCCACCATGGAGGTGGTTCTGTGCTCCATGGCCTACACTAGGGAGCTCCAGAGATTCGCCCTCCACTCTTGGCATGGGAACCTGGATTTCTCCCTTCCTCCAGAGCTCAGGCAGGATCTGCTCTGGTGGGTAGACTGAACCAACCTGGAGCAGGGGAAACAGTTTGTGATCCAGGAATGAATCTTTGTCATGATGTATGCCAGCCTGGTGGACTGGAAAGTGGTCCTGGGTAACCTGGTAATTCAGGGCAGGTGGACCTTGGAGGCGTCCATTCAGTCAATCAATGTTCAGAGTGATTCTGCATGCTCTGGCTTACTTGTCCCTTCAATTGAGGGGCTGCCCAGTACGCATACAGTTGGATAATGCCACTGCCGTGGCATACATTAACAAGCAAGGAGGCACAAGAAGCGCTCCTGCTTGGTCAGAGGTCAAGTCTATTTTGGCCTGGGCTGAATAGCATTTCCTGGCTATTTCCACTGTGCACATTTCAGGGGTGGAAAACGTCCTGGCAGATTTCCTCAGTTTCCAGAGAGTGGGAGCTCTACCCCGATGTTTGTTTTTGACCTGTTGCTGCAGAGGTAGGGTCTTCCTCATATAGACCTGATGGCTACCAGGGACAACAGGAAGGTTCAAATGTTTTGTTCCCGTTGGGGGAATCCTCTAGTCTTTGCTGTGGATACTCTGGCGATTCCATGGTGCTTTCCCTCCAATTCCTCTCATCCCCTGGGTACTTTGGAAGATTCAGATGGACAGTCCAGCGGTCATCAGGATTACCCCCTAATGGATCAGGAGGGCATGGTTCCCCGAGCTGGTGGCAGTCTCCATTTGGGATCTGTTTCCACTGCCACTCAGACTGGATCTCCTTCAGTGGTACTATCACAGTGCCCATGCTATACTGGCGACATTCTGTCAGTTTTGCTCCTGCTGACGCTTATTGGCTGAAGTGGCTTTGTCCCGCCCAGTATTTGTCCTTAAATACTGGGCCTTGTCACTTCTCCGGTGCCCTTTCATGGTGTTTCCGTACCAGCGCTTGTTCCAGTTCTCGTGTGATCTCTGTGTACCGACCCGGACTGCCTAACTACTCTGCCGTATCTGTTCCATCCGGTCCTCGGTTTGGGGTTGTTATCTGGTCTCCTCTCTGTCTCCGGACAGTGTGAACAAAGGGCTCAAACAAAGGGCTCAGGCTTAGCTCCTTGAAGGGTCCGACTTCGGCTCTTTGTATTTTTCCAGAGACTCATTGCCGTCTTGCCAGATGTCAAGGTTTTCTTCCAGGGTGTCACTCTTGCATTCCCTGCCTACAAGGGTCCCACTCCCCAGTGGGACTTAATCTGAACAGCTGTGCAAGGCTGCGACATGGTCCTCTGTGCACGCCTTGCCAAATACTCCTTCCTTTGCCTTACTGTTTTAACTGTTTGAGCCAGGTTGGCTCTTGTTCTTGTGTGCTGTTATCCGTGTCCGTTGACACTTGGTTATGTTTGGGCTGTTCCTGTTCTGGATCGTCCTAGGGAACATAGGTATGCTGGGGACTGGCACTTGGTCCTTTCCTTCTCTTCCCACCCTGGGAGCTTAATGTTGGTCTATCCCCATGGTATCTGTATGTCATATTGGAAGACTGAGAAGAGGATTTTAGTCTTGCCTGTTAAATCCTTTAATCTTAGACCATATGACGTACAGGTCTCCTGCTCAGTGAAAGGGACCTCGCTTGGTCTCACTTAGCTGGACATTGTCCTATGTAGTGAGCTTGTCTCAAGTCAAAGTGAAAGGTGGTGCTAAAGGGTAGCCTGATAAGGAGAATAGAAGGCTCCACCTCCAAGACCTTGTCATGAAATGT